>OX422212.1:127008912-128208912 GCA_949130495.1 Sambucus nigra | reverse complement strand
AGTGTAATACGTGTGTGCAACGTGCTATTTAATGCGTGACATGAAATATTTGTGTAGTACCTTCCACATGTTGTACCTCTGGCATTTTCGTCCTGCAATCTTGATGATGGCTCTGCTGTGGATATTGATGATTCTGATGAGGATGAGAATATTAATGGCTTTGGTGGAGTGTCATCTGATGATGAAGCTCATGACGAACCAAGGGTTCGCAATATCAGTATTAGAACGGGAGTATTGGATGAGAAGGCAGCTGCCACTCAAGCCCTTGGTTTATTTGCTTTGCATACGAAGGGTGCCTATGCACCGTATCCTTTGTGATTATATGTTTATATTATTTATTAAACCTGTTCAGTTACATGAACAATACATCACTGCTAAAATACCTTGATTATCTAAAGCTATTTGGAGGAGTCACTGAAAATATTGGTGAGACACTCAAGCTATTTTCATGAGGACGTTCGACTTCAGGCCGTTACTTCTTTGAAACGTGAGTAGCAGTAGACTCTTGTATCATTATTTGAGTTGTGTATATCTGATGTGTTCCATGATGAAGGGGCATTTTTGTCATTTTTATTTTTGTTCCTATTCCGTATTTGTCTATTTTTGTCTTTTTGTGTTTTTTCATTGTTAATTGATAGTAGTTAATTGGACAAGTGAGGGCTAGAATAAGTAATTTGTACTGGGAATGTTCTAGTTCATGTGATGTCATTAGTGATGTCACTTCATGACATTACATATGACCTAAGCATTCATTAGTGGACAAGTAATGGGCGTAGGGAAAATCATTCAAGTATAGTTAATTTTGAGTATTACTACTCTTTGTTTGACTATAATTTCTTTGTGTGCCATTGACACCGTTTACGTCAATATGTAGCTCATTTTGCTCTTTCACGCCGTCTAATTGTTACTTTATGTCGCGAACACTTTCGATTAGTTCATTGTGTACTGCAGTTTACAAATTACGTGTAGAAACATTCTAACCCCCATCTTCCATACACGCACCAAAATGAGAAAAAAGGAAACAAGAGAGAAAAGATATCAATTTTGGCTATACCTTACGCCGTTACTTGTTTGAGAAATGCAATCACTCCCTCCCCTCCCCCACCCCCATTTTTTGAAACGAATTGCCCTCTTTCAAGTTTGAATTGTTACTCAGAACTTATTTCTCAGATATTTTTGCAAACGCATCTGTATACCTTCGCACTCAACGAGCATAGTTACGAGAAAAGATTTCGTTCCAACCCATAAGTTGAAATTGCCTTTTGCCGCTGCTGCTTGACGATTTGATGGCTAATCTTCTTGTTCATCTGTTAAAGCATCTCCCTTCTCAATGTTTAGAAGTTAATCTAAAAGCCAGGATCCTGAAATTTTAATCCAGATTGGTGCTTCTAAATAAATGCATTACCATTGGCTTTGTTCATTTTTTCTCCTTTCTTGTGAGGTCATTATTCATCTGTGCGATTTAAACTTCATTTCCACTTCAGAATCGATTGGTGGCATGGCATACACTTTCACACTTCATATTAATAAATGTTCTGTATCATACTGTATATGATTCTTAATGATTATTAATGTGGATTGATCTGTCATGGCAGATATATTGACAGCTGCACAAGTAGTCTTCCAAGGTCATACTGTGAGTTTGCATGCTCCCTATCACTCCTCTTTCTGTAATCATTATTATCCATTTACGTTGTATGTTTGTCAATGTGCATTTTCTTTTTCTCTGTGGTCTTTATTTTGGGGTGGTGGTGGCTGCTTAATTATCGAATTGGGTACCGGTATCAAAGGTTTTTAAGGTCCTTTTGACGTCCGCTCTAATATTAGCCAAGAACTTAAGTTCATTTGGGTGTTTCTAATTTAAAAAAGAAAGAAAAAAACAGCATATTCGTGGACTTCTTGATACCCCCTTTGGATATCTTTCACTTAGTATTAAAATTTTGTTTCTGTCAAATAAAGAAAAATTAAAGACATGTTTAAACAAATGTTTAGTTTTCACATGTTTGAAAAAACACACAGGAAACACACGGGTACAACCTTTTTTTTATTATATACACAAATGCAGTATATTACATAATATATGGAGAGAGAGAGAGAGAGAGAGAGAGAGAGAGAGTCTCATACATACCAAGTATACATACCGTTGGCGCAAACATTTTTTTAAAATAATAAAAAATTATTTTTGAGTTGATATTTTTCGTGTGGTATTTAAACATTTCAAGGGACCCATATAAAAAAAATCAGCTCAAAATAACATTTTTTGCTATTTTAAAAAAATCGGTCAAACTTCCACAGCCTTTTAAAAGCTGCGGAAGTTTGACCGATTTTTTTAAAATAGCAAAAAAGGTTATTGAGTCCCTGAAATGTTTAAACGTTATATAAAAAAATTACGTCAAAACATATTTTTTTTACTATTTAAAAAAATTAGGTATGTATATTTGGTATGTACTAGAGCTTGTCTCTGTGTGTGTGTGTATATATATATATATATATATATTTTTAGTAGTGAACAAGAGTTTGCACGTTTCTTTTTATTTTCTTTCTTTCTTTCTTCTTTCAATTAAAGCCCTACTTTTTGTCCCCACTTTTGAAAATGAAAGTTGTTACCCCGCCCCCCCCCACCCCCCCCAAAAAAGAACTGAACATTATTTTTGTCGTGTTTAAAAAAAGTTTAGACAAAAATGTAAGAACTGGTAGCAGAAACACTCACTAAATGGGTCCTTGGTTACTTTTTTTTGTAGACATCCTCCGTTTTATAATATATGTGGACTAGTAAGGACTTCATTACCTGATCCGTTACCTTCTATATATTTAGTTTTGTGCATCATCATTTGTAGCTTCCAGCTAGATATGACTACTAATATGGTCCATTTCTCCTTACCCCTCTTTGCAGGATGGGGCAGTGAAGGCAAAAGAAGTTCTTGGTAAGATCATAACCTTAGTAGGGCAATATTTAAGGCATTTTCAGCGCAAAAAGCCAATTATCTGCAGGTTTTATAATTAATTATTTTCATTCTTGATATCCAGATTCTGTGATGAATATTTTTATCAAGACAATGACTGAAGATGATGACAAGGAAGTCGTTGCTCAGGCTTGTATGAGCGCTGCTGACATTATCAAAGATCTTGGATACATTGCCATTGAGCCTTGTATGTTTACTTGTTACTACATTTTCCTATTATTTAATAATCGTTCTGGTGTAAAGTAGCTTATAAGTGTCCCGTTCTTCCCAATGTTGCATGCTTTCAGATATGCCTCGTCTTGTTGAGGCAACTTTACCCTTGCTTCGGGAGGAGTCAGCCTGTCAGCAAACAGAATCTGATAGTGATGTTGATGACGACGACACTGAACACGACGAAGTGCTCATGGATGCAGTTTCTGATCTCCTTCCTGCATTTGCAAAGGTCATGGGTGCTCATTTTGCACCCATCTTTGCAAAACTGTTCGAGCCTTTTATGAAATTTGCGGTGGGTTAGCAACCGTTTAATTTTAAACACATCATATTTACACACGCACACATATATACAATGATGCTGTTGTGTACTTAAACTAAGGATCATGTTTTTTACCATTTGTTCCAATTAATGATGAGGAGAGAATGCATCTAAGGTTCTTACTTCAGCTCCTTATGGGAGAATTACTGCTTATATATATATGACGCATCCGGATATTTACAAAAAAAATATGAATATTATTATTATTATTATTATTATTATTATTATTATTATTATTATTATTATTATCATAGTTATTTAGATATTAGATTTTTTATTTAGATATTGCTTAGATTATTATTAGGATTTATCTTTTAATTAGTTATCTATTTTAATTAGGCTATTTAGTTCCCTTTTTAATTAGGAGACTTGCTCCCCAAGTCTTATAATTAGTATACATAAGGCCTTTGGCCTCTTTTGTAATCAAAATTATTATGGAGAATTATTATTAATGAAATTTATGAGATTCGAGATAGGTGTTTTGAGAGAAAATATGGTTTGACGATTATTATTCGTGTGTGTTTATGTGTGTGTCAATTGCGTTGCGTTTCACATCAAATTGACATCAGAGCCAGGTTCGCTCCTGATTTTCCACACAAGTGTGTGTCAATCTTGTGTGTGTATTAAGGTCATGAGCTATGGCAAGCACTCGGGGAAACCTATCGTACGACTTGTACTCGACGACGATTAATGCTCTAAAACTGGCTACCACAGTTGCGCCACCACCAACGATGGCTGAATTTGATTTTGCGGCCCAATCAAATAAATTGGGAGAACAAATAGAGGTTTTTAAGGTAGAACAGCGGCGAGAAGCCGTTTGACGGGTACACCGGTTCAGGACGGTGGATTTTCGGTTGTGGACGAACCAGTGAAGATCGGGAGATCACTGGCCATCGCTGACCAAGGCCATGGCGACACGAGTAGTCCAAGAGGAGGGAGATAGGGTTTCACTTGTTGAGTTGGACCTTATAAGTGGAAGGTTGGGCCTTAAAGCTTTTGAGGAGTGTGGGCTACCCAAGTGGTCATTATTTGACTTTGGCCCATTTTTAAAAGACAAAACACTTGGGTTGGAGTTTAATGATCCAACCATCAATATTTAAAATGTTGAAAAATATATTATTTGGGCCCCAAAAATTTCAGAAAAATTCGTTTTCACCCCAATCAAACAAAAAAAAAAAGGTGCAAAACGTTCCAAGTATTTATGGGTGTGGCTTGTTTTTTTACAAATCTCCCTTACGGTTCATGATTCAACTTTTCGAAGAAGGGAGGGCACTAAATGTCGGGCGTCTTCAACAATCAAGGCTTTAGCGCTCGGGACGAGCTTTTCAAAAGAGGGAAGGAAGAGTGACGCATGCGGATATATATGAAAAAATATGAATATTATTGTCTTAGTTATTTAGATATCAGATTATTTATTTAGATATTGTTTAGATTATTATTAGGATTTATCTTTTAATTAGTTATCTATTTTAACTAGGTTATTTAGTTCTCTTTTTAATTAGGAGACTTGCTCCCCAAGTCTTAGAATTAGTATAAATAGGGCCTTTGACACTCTTGTAATCATAATTATTATGGAGAATTATTATTAATAAAATTTATGAGATTTGAGAGAAAATATGGTTTGACTTGTGTATTCATGCGTGCCAATCCCGCTGCGTTTCACATCAATATATATGAATATATAATTTATCTTTGAATTATCTATTGTTGATAACTGCAGAGAGCTTCACGCCCACCACAAGATCGGACCATGGTGGTTGCATGCCTTGCAGAAGTAGCTCAAGATATGGGTGCTCCCATTGCTGGTTATATTGATGTAATTTCGCAAGAATCTCAAATTTATTATTTTCATGTTTTCTTTTTCAGTGGTTTCTATTATCAGCAGCTAATTTAATTAGAAACTACATCATTTTCAGCCTGTGATGCCCTTGGTACTTAAAGAATTAGCATCACCAGTGGCAACTAATAGGAGGAATGCTGCATTTTGTGTTGGAGAGTTGTGCAAAAATGGTGGCATTTCCGTTTTGAAGTATTCTTCTACCTTCATATGATTCTGTCCTCTTTTACTTTCCCTTCGTTTTTATGATGTCTAATACTACATCCGTCCCCAAATTAAGAGTCCCTGTTTTAGATACACAAATCTTCAGGAAAATTTTCTTTCCAATTTTAGCCTCCCAACTTTATTATGCATTAGATCCACCTCAGCAACATGACTTGATGTTGATCTTTTGCTTCCAGTTGATGTTTGATATTCACGCTATTTTATAACAAGACTCTTAATTTGCGATAACTACAAAAGGAAAACAAGACTCTTAATTTGGCACCAAGGGGAGTATTTTTGTTATTCGTTTTCATAATTAGAGAGGTTGCTGTGTTTGGAACGGAACATGTGGGTCCAAGTGGACTTGCTTACCTCGACGTTCAAAATTATCTAGATTCCTTTTTTTAAAAAATTTATTTATTCATTTATTTATGGCCAATTTGGCCAACATATAAGTTGAATTTCACACTATTCTTAACACTATCTTTAGAACAAGACGACCTAATTCGGGACAACCACAAAAGTTAAGCACGACTCTAATTTTGGCACCAGGGGGAGTATTCTTGTTTTTCCTTTTTCCTATCTAGGGGGGGTTGTGTTTGAATTAGAACGTGGTTTGAAGATAGGGCCGAGTCGGCTTGGTTACCTCAACGTTAAAAATTAACCAGATTCTGAGTGACTTCCCATTTCTTTTATAAATTTATTTATTTATCTATTATTATTATTATTATTATTATTATTTATTTATTTCATTTTTTTGTAATTTTTTTACGAAATGGCAAACATATAGCCAATCCGTTGAATCAATTAGGCGAGTCACACAGTGAAGTCGTTGATTCCTAATTTTTTTATTCAAAGTTTTTTAATGCTCGAAATAATCTATCATATTGTCTTGCGCAAAACCGATGCCCGAGATTATTGCTGGCTTGTGTTTTTGAACCAATTTACTTATAAAATGATATTCTTTGAAAAGTTGATTCTTAATAACTCATTTACTCTTGTCTTTTATGATCTTCTGTGTGTTTAATTTATCAATTATTATTTATTTACCATCATTTTTTAAATCTATGTCAGATACTATGGTGATGTGTTACGTGGCCTTTACCCGTTGTTTGGGGAATCTGAGCCAGATGATGCAGTAAGAGACAATGCTGCTGGTGCAGTGGCTAGGATGATAATGGTGCACCCCGAGTCCATACCGTTGGATCAGGTTTATCTTATAGTCCTGTTCATGCTTTTGTATTTAGTATTGCCCCTCATTTCTCTTACTGGCACTGTGTATCTGTTTCTTGTTATATATCTAGGTCCTTCCTGTTTTCTTAAAAGTTCTTCCTCTGAAAGAAGATCACGAGGAGTCCATGCCTGTCTATAGCTGTGTTTCTAATCTTGTTTTATCATCGAATTCCCAGGTATTTGTTTCATTTTCCTCTTTCTGAAGTTAAACTAAATGAACTATATCCTTTTTTGTTTGAACCCTAGAGGTGTTCCCATTTGTTGTTTTATCCTATTAATATTTTTTGGGGAAAGTTCAAAGATACCCCTGAACTATACAGTTTTGAAGAAGCCGCTTGGAACTTTTTTAGTGTGAAAAATATTCCTGAACTATGCATATTGTTGCCCTTAAGGTAACTTTTTACAACATGCGTTATATGGCAACAAAATGCATAGTTTTTCAAGGAGGTCTTTTGCTTAAAAATAAATTATGGGCAAAAAGTGCATACCTTAAGATGACTCTTGCACTTTACCCATCTTTTTTTACTAAAGACCAATATATTTTTTCTTGGAAAGGCCCCAAGAGTAATACTTCTAATGTTAATTGTTTTCCCCACTTTAATTGCATCACAGATATTGTCTCTAGTTCCGGAGTTGGTTAATCTGTTTGCCCAAGTTGCCATCTCACCTGTTGAAACTCCTGAAGTCAAATCTCAAATAGGCATGGCTTTCTCTCACCTGATATCGCTTTACGGTCATCAAATGCAGCCTCTTTTGGGAAATCTTTCTCCCACGCATGCTAATGCGCTAGCTGCAATCGCGCCAAAGAGTTGACATCCAGCCCATCAACTCAGCCATTTCTCCGCTTTTTGACAGACCTCCTTTTTTCACCATTGCGGCCATTTTTCAGAAATATTGTTTGTTATGCCCATTTTGGAGTCGGGAGTAATTTGCAGAATGAAGATTGTTCTCACCCAGGTATGTTACAGATTAATCAGTTGCGAAAAATTATATAACTTGCATGTCTATAGTTGTCAAATTGCGAATGGGCCAGGAATCGTTATAGATTCAATTCGGTAAAAAATACAAACAGAAAATCAAAGAGATGTAGAAAACCCAAGTTTATTAAATAATTAAATATACCAGCATGTAAAACCAATTGTAGGACACGTGTTCATAATTTAATGGTGGGCGCGTCTTCATGACAAAAAATGTTACTTCAGATCCCTACCGTAATCCCAATTTAGCATCTCACAACATAACATCATTATTCATCAGTAGTCACAAATTCATAATACATGACACAAATAATAGGGTAAATTGCACCTAGCCCTCAACTATATCACTGATTTGCAGCTCCTCCTAATAAACTCACTCCCTTAACTACCAATTCGTTACAATTAAACCCCAAAGTCGTGTTCCCTCCATTTTTAGGGATAAAATGACTAAAATACCCCTGGACCTATTTTTAAAACCCAAAATAAAAAGACAAAAAATTGAAATGAATAACCCCAAAAGTGGGTCAACTCTCTCTCTCTCTCTCTCTCTCTCTCTCCCTCTTTTGAAATAATCGGCAACAACAAAATTTGGGGGAGGAGGGAGTGGGTTTCCTTCTCCGACGGTTTTTCCGTTGTGATGACCGGAGACGATCCTTCTCTCTCTGGCTTCCACTATTTTCCCCTCAATTTCTTCCTCATTCTCTTTGTCGTGTCTCCTAGCTGGAAAGCTCGCTGGAGCTCTCGTTTCCTGTATGAATCTCATCTCGGTGGGTTGGTGGGTATTTGTCCGTGGGTTGATGATGGTGGTTTTGTTGTGAGTATGTTGTTGGGTTGTGGGTTTGGGTCATGAGAGTTTGCGGATGGTTTTTGATGGAGGTTGGTGGAGGTTTTGGATAGTGATGGTTTGGGGGGTGGTCTGTAAGGTGATGGTGGATGACGGGTTTGATTAATGCTGATGGTGGGTGATGGCTTGATTATCGATGGTGGGTGATGAGTTTGATAGTTGTGTGTGTGTGTGTGTGTGTGTGTGGAGGCTTGGGGTTGGGTGGTGGTGGAGGGAGGAAGGGGGTTGGGTGATGGTGGTGGTGGGAGGAGGGGGCGGTGGAGGGTGGGCAAAGGAGGGCGGATGCCGTGAGGGGAGAGAGAGAGATTGGAATTATCTTAATGACTTGCCCCGATTTGTTTTTATTTATTTATTTATTTGTTTTATTTATTTTGTTTTATTTTGGGTTTTAAAAATAGGGTTCAGGTATTTTAGTCATTTGCCTTTGCCTCTAAAAATGAAGGGGCCCAACTTTTGGGTTTATTGTAACGAATTGGTAATTAAGGGGTTGAGTTTGTCGGGTATTTTTTTTGAGGGGATGACCTGCAAATTAGTGATAGTTGAGGGGGCCAGGTGCAATTTACCTTAAATAATTTGAATATAGAGTTCAAAAGATGAGCAAATATAGCAATAAAAGCTTGCGCTGAAAATAGAAGTGTAAGTGAAGTCGTAACTCATTTGGATTCTTTGTTTGATTCGTGAAAATCAGAAAATTGAATATGACCATATATGTTTGAGATTCTGTACACGATTCATAAAGTCGATAATCAAATGGTATGAAGCGCAAGATTCACTAGTATTCTTATTAATTATTCAGTACACGATTTGCATCGATTAAGCTTATGAGCATTGTATCAAATTATGGTTGGTACTAGCAGTGTTATCTGAGCTTGTGGCACGACCCATGGCAATTTTGTAATACCTAGAAAGTGAGGGTCTAAAATATAATTTTTCAAAGTTAGATTACTACCTAAATGAAAAGTTACAATATTTGGGCTTTTTGTTGGAATCTATTTACACATGCACGGAAAGTGACTTTGTCGCACATGTGGCTTGCAAGTTCGCACCTTTTTTTATGCAAAGATAATGCATGGCAAGTATTCAAGAAGCGCATTTTGCAAGTGTATCCTGAATGATTCTAACAGATTCTTTTGATAAATATAATTGTCTGTAGATGCTTTTAGAAGTATTTCAAGCTTGATAAATTACTTAGGCATAAACTAAGAAACTATATCTTGTATACATAAATGGAAAATGATAACTTGTGCCCTTAGGGCACATGTTTTGAGTCTCAAAATAGTAAGTATTAGAGCTCCACATGAGTATCTGTACCTTATTAAATGTATTTTGGAACTCTGTCTCTACTATTTTTGGGATCTTAACGTGTGCCTTTAGGACACATGTTATCATGATCCTACATAAATAGTGACATGCTCCCAATGACCGTTGATTAACATAGGCATTTGATTCTAATCTTGCAGGTTTTGGATTGCTTTTTTGAGCTCTCTCCAGTTTTTCTTGCGTGGAGATGTGTCTTTCCCCTCTAGTTTCCATTTATTTGTGATATTTATCTTTTTACATTATTTATATTATAATAATTTTGTAATTGTGTTGGTTTGTATACATATGATTATTGAGATGAAGATACATGGTGTGAGTTTCTTGTAAAATTCGACTCTTTGCCTTAACCTCAACTGGTGATTGTCAAGGCGGTGTCTTTACACATTTTGTTTAACAGTTTGTATATCAAAAGAAGTATGTTTTGTTCCTCTTTATTCTGTTCTAAAACCTCAGATGATAAGTTTATGAGTCGTGTGAGATATTTACAGGGTGTTTGTTTTCTAAGATCTCATATGATAGGTGAATGAATAGTGTGATATATATATATGAGAGGTTCACAAGTGAACCTAAAAGATGAACTTTTTAATGAACCTTAACAAGATAACACCTAACAACTCATTACTTTTAATTCCTATGGTGTAATTGGTCCGCGCTAGTGGCAACGAACATGTGTGTTGATCGATCCCCAACGAACACGTGCGTCTCTTGTAGAGACTCCTTATGGTGCAGACCTCAGTACATGCCATTTGTTTAAAATAGTAAAAAAATGAATCTTTTGATGAAACTTTATGGATATGATCTCTACGGTGAGAAAAAACATTTCTAATTTTTTTCGACAAAAATTTCAATAAAAAATCCATTGAGATGAGGTGATATGTAAAAAAATGATATAAATATATATTTTCAACCGTTGAAATGTTGGGTCGGTGCCAACCGCATTATTGATTAAATTTTTTGATGAAACTTCATGGATATGATCTTTTCACTAACGAGATTATATCCATGAAGTTTCATAAAAAAATTCAATCAATAAGCGGGTGAGATGATTGACAACATTTCAACAGTCGAAAATGCATATTTATACAATTTTTTTACATATCAACTTATTTCAACGGTTTTTTTATTAAATTTTTTGATGGAAAAAATTGAAGATGATTTTCTCACCGTGGAGATCATTTCCATGAAGTTTCATAAAAAAATTCATGTTTTTACTATTTAAAAAAAAATGGTTTGCACCGGGAGCATGTAACATAAGGAGTCCTTACAGGAGAGGGATTCTCTCTCTCTCTCTCTCTCTCTCTATATATATATATATATATATATATATATATATATATATATATATATATATATATATATATATATATATATATAAAGGTTGACTCAAATACGGTTTTAAGTTACGGTTATAACTTGCGAATCATTTAAATGAACCAATTGATTACTCCAAGTGAACTAATTGCCAGTACGTTTTACACTATCTTTTCCACGTTATCTGATAAGCTGATAAATTCCATGTTTGATCATTGGTTAATACTGTCAATACTCATCAGCTCCCGTGCCCATCCAAGCATCTCGCAGGAAAAACTTACAATCTTGAACAGGTAATGGGACAGTTGCTTTGATTGTGTTAAATCCATTAAATGATGTGCTCCGCGCCAGCGACACTACCCAAATCGTGGATCGAAAGTTATTTGGTGAGAGAAATGAGAATGACTGTTGCCGCTTCTGATCGAATGTTTAGATGATAAATTTCATTTGTTGGAACATAATATGGGTGGGAAATAAACCATCAAAAAGAAGAATTAAGAAGCTTTGTAAGAATTACGACCTTCCAGATGGTTTGGAACTTTGAAGGGGTTCTTCACAACCCTTCCAGATGGTTGTTTTCGTTATTTTTTATTCCGATAAGCTGCTTGGTGTCAAACTATATCCTCCTCTCATGAAAAAGATGTTATAAAAGGAGTTGCTTAGTGTGGGGGTTGGGGCTGTGTTTGTAGCTGTTGGGACACTTGATCGAGGAAAGAGAAAGAGGGAACAAGTGGGTGAAAACTCCAAACATGCATGTCAATTGCCTCATTTGAATGAATCGCAAGTTATAACTGTAACTTAGAACTGTATTTGAGACAGCTTGATATATATATATATATATATATATATATATATATATATATATATATATATATATATATATATATATATATATAGTCCTGCTCTTGTGCAGACTAGTCCGCATTTTAAGAATGCGGAGCGGACACGTGTCACCTGGCGGTGCGCCCCAAAAAAAGAGTGCATATAATTTAGACGATAATTTATAAGCGCACCGTTAGGTGACACATTTTCGATCCGCATTCTTAAAATGCGAACTAGTCCGCACAAGAGCATATATATATATATATATATGACGTTGGGTTGTCTTGAGATGATTATGTAATATTTAGTTTTGAAATTGCATATGTGTGATTTAGTATACGATTTTTTGATGAATTATAAATATAATTGATTACTTCAGAGCCTATATTCACAATGTAGTTGTGGAGCTTGAATCACAACCCCGATTTATATTGCAACTTCATGGACGTTGTTGGGGCTCAAGCTCCGCGATAGATTCTAGTCCTTTTTACACCTGAATATCGATTTGCATTGTTAAGGGAGCCAAGCAACTCTATATGGCAAACCCTCTGTCAAGAATAAAAATATGATAGAATTTTGGTGCTGTGGACGCAATTGAACCACGAAATCTTATGTTCTTGTGTAGTTTTCTAGTTAATTGTATTGTCGCTCCTAATCGGAATTGAGATTTAGTTTACGGCGCAAGGTATTCTGCGAGATATTACCAAGGAGTTCTATTATTCAATCTATCCATTAGAGGAGAAGGCATCCAAAGTTAGAGAAGTTTAATAATTTAAATTTCAAATTATGATGGTGGATTATTTATTCAAAAAAGATTTGTATGGATCTAAACCAACAAATACGAAGGATTCCAAGCGATAGTTGCTTAATCAAAACTCTTAGCACCGTGACCTTATCCATCTCAAAGTTGGTTGAGTCTTAATTCCGAGAATGGGAAGATGTCTTATCTCATGGCCGACTTGTATAACAAGTGTTAACATCTATGTTTTTGATGTTGATATTTGAGTTGCGTTATTTTTTGGGTAGTTGCAACAGTTATTGTGATTAATAGTTCTGCAAAAAAGTTTAAATGGAACATCGATGATGCAGCTAATATGATTCACCTTTCAATCGGTTCTGAATGAAGAAACCAGGGGAGGAATTAAAAGAAAAAGTAACTACTGGAGACACCCGATGTAGGATATGAAGAAGAAAACTACAGCAAATGCCGTAGTGATACATATTGTTAGACAACAAAGTAGACTCTTTGGTGTTAAAGACTCAAGAGCATCATTACATGCTGCCTTAAGGGGAAAGTTATTTGACGGTTATGCATATGTAAATTGGGGAATGTGTATCTTTGTGATGATAAGCTTGTAGTGTGGTTAACTAAGGTGATGTGCGGAAGTATGTGTGGAAGCTGAAGGACGTGGGGTTAATCCCCTGACTTGAAGAAAAAATCGTTTTAAGTGGGGAAGCTAAAAAAATTAAGGTTAGTGACAATCTTCAATGTGGATTCATGGAAAGTTTATAGGGAGTGATGATAGTTGCATGTTGTAAGAAAACGGCAACTGACACTACTGGGTTAATAGCGGCCGGAGAAAGAAACAAAAATTCAAACTTGTAGCACCAAAGTTGATCACATAAGTGAAAGTAGTCAAGATCATGAACGCAAAGGGGTTTCTTTTAGGCTTAATGTCGATAGATACTGTATTATGTCTGAGTTACTTCTTTGAAAAGCAAACGAGGGCTAGTTTTTAGGAGAGTGTCCGGAGCTTCAAGTATGAGAAACTCAAGTTACCTCACCGATTTTTGGAGGTGAGTCAAAGTCTCATCTTTTGGCGGGAAGTGATACTTTGTGACGATCATTTGATGTGTTCAAGTGGTGGCAAACCAAGGTATAGAATGAAAAGGATTGACAATTAAGATGTTGCAATCCGATAACAGAGAAAAGCATGTAGATAGAGAGTTCATATTATTTCAAATTGTTTTATGAGAATGAGATCAGGTTAGAGATGACTATTCAGGGAACACAACAATAGAATAGGTGGTAGAATTATAGACAAATGTATGCGTAGCAAATCTACTCAAGCAATTATAGACATTGGCATAACGACTTATTTGATTATTTGGGGACCATCAGTACCATTGGAGCACAAGATATAAGATAAGGTATCAAGCCAAAAATAGGTAAACATATCTTATTTGAGAGTTTTTAGTTGAACTGCATATGTGCATATGCGTGACTATTTTAGGGGTAAGCTTTCCCCCATTCCCCCGAAGTCATTAAAATACACCTTCACTAGATATGGTGAGGACGAATTTGGTTATCGTCTGTTGGACAACCCAAATATGAAAGGTATTCGGAGCACAAATGTACTATTTAAGGAAATGGTGACGTACAACAATACAATGCAACACAATCCTTATATTCAGTATATAATGACCTTGTATATGTTTATTTGGAGAATTCTCTCAATTGTACTATGAGACAACACATTTGATATCTCTTAGTAAAAGGTACCCACACATAATGACAGTATTCATATAGTGCATAATAGAGTCCACCCTACTCCAACTTTTGTACGTGGGAGGTTTTCCCGCACGCATGTACCAAATTGGAGGTATGTGTATTATTTGTTAATGACGTTAGTGAGACTGAATGTTAATGAGAGGTGAGATGAAATCACTCATCATTATAAAGACATGAGAGTTTAGCCGAGTTACCCATAGGAAGAATAGTCTTCACATCAAATGGGTGTATAGTTAAAGAGGAACATAAGGGCTCGAAGTGATACAATGCAAGATTAATGGTCAAATACTTTCAATAAAAGGAATGAGTTTATTACATACAATTTTTTTTACTAGTTGTGAAACAAACTACCCTTTAGTCAGTCTTGAGCATTGTGCAGCGGAGGATTTAGACCTTGAAGATCATATATTCACGCAACAACTATATGGTTTATCAATGTCAGGGAATCAAGAACTAATATGCAAGTTGTAAAATAATTTATATGGTTTGAAGCCCTGAGATAATGATACAATTTTTTTTTGAGTTTACAAAGATGAATGACTATACTAGTGAAACATTAACCATTGTTATTACTTCAAGAGAGATTTGGGTTAGTTATATCATTTCGTTGCATTATATTAATGACAATTGTACTTAAAGGGTATTACCGACATAAATTTATGAAGCGAAGACTACAAGGATATGTATATGCATACTTCCCTGATGAGGTAAATCATAGAAGGAGAACTCCTAATAGTGTCTTCAAATCGGTACTACTTCAACTAATTGTTTAACAATCATAAAATATAACTGAATTATCCACTACACAGGCATAGTGTGTGGCAAACATAGGCCATCAAGGAGATGATTTTGTAACATGAATTGTTCGCAAACTTGAGTTTTAGACGAGTGAAAATGTTTTTTACAATGACAATCATAATGTCATATGCCTGACAAATAATTTAGCATTTCATTCGAGGATAAATCATAGGTGACTTCGTTATCACTTTGTTGGAAAGATCATTGATAATGAGAATCCAACCGATAACTAAGCCACTTTATTACAGAGATACTAAAGTTATACTCAACTTGTGTCTGTCTTCTTGCGTGAGGACAAAGATGAGGGAATGTTTACGTACTGATCATTTATGGAGTTGGTTTACTTGTATTTTAGTCACCTAGTGGGAGATCGTTGAGCTGTGGAGTTTGAATCACAAGCCCAATTTATGTTTACCACTCTGTGGATCCTGTAAAAGATCAAGCTCCTTCGTGGCTTTGCAAGGGTCAGGCTGTGTAGTCTACCCGCGGGGTCTAAGCTAAGCGGAAACACCCCATGGATTCACTCTGGATGTGTTTTATACTTAAGTGGATCAATTCTCTTTTTGCCTTAGATTTGCATCATTGAGAGGAGACATGTGAGTTGAGAGGATTTACATTCCTGAGAGCACTCCATTATAAATATTCCTTTGAGAAGATAATGAACCATGCGGGGATGTAGGTTAATATTCTATCGAACCACCTAAATCTAGTTTAATTATTAGATTATGTACTTTTAGAACTTGAAATAATATTGATTATGAATATAGGACAACAAACATTTCTTTTTCATTTTTAGTTTCTATTTTCAAATTAAAGGGACACATGGCATGTTGTGATTGGTTAACGTTTTATGAATATGGGTCCGCGTCAGCGGCTTTATCAAGTTTGCTACTTCAACCTGTTTGTGCCAGAGTAGTTTTAGCATATGAAGTCTCAGGAACTGTGTCAAAAGTTTGTATAGTTGGATGATAATTTATTTCTACATCTCACAACTTATCCGTGAATTAATCAATATGAGATTTTTTGACAAAATATTATAGTTACATTAGAACGACACAAATCGAAAGCAACCTAAAAATTTAAAACTAATCGGACAAAGTTTTTTGTCCCACTATATATATATATACACGCACACACAAATGTTTTGAATTTTAAACACTTGAGGGGACATAAAAATAAATGGATCAACACAACCAAAATATCACCTTCTCTTTTATTTCTCCCATGTAGTTAGTTCCAAGTGAACTTCCGTCCATCTGTCCAAAAAGAATAATAACTGTATTTAGATTGGAAGCCAGACTAAAGCCACGCAGAGAGCATTAATTAGAGTTGGGAATGCAATTTTCTAATTTTTAAATTCCAATGAAAATTATCCAGTTCCATTTCAGGATACAAAAAAGAGAAACAATCTTCATTGTTTGTTCCGTGAGCTTATAAACCCAACAATGACGAAATGGGGACGTGTGTTAAAGTAAGAACATAAATGAAGAAAAATGGTACTAGTCAAAGCTCATGAGTCATGAGTCATGAGTCATGAGTCATGAGCTATGACCTATTTGTGGGCTACTACTCATTCCACACATACTTTCAACATGCAATAAATGTTGAAAATGTAAATATGTGGAAGAATTTTTTCTCATCAGCTACATTGTGAGCTAAGTGAGGACTATGTAGAAAATTGTGAACCATTATCTCCACTTCAATCACTATATAAAGGGGAGCATATTAGCAGGACGAATATCAAAATATCAAGTGAAGTAGAAATTGCACTATTGCAAGGTATACGCTGAATATCTTAACTAGAACAAACATTAGGCAATTATATAAGTTGCTTTGACAGAGACAACAAAAAATTAACCAAAAAAATCTCCGTAGAACATATCAAAGCTTTATCAAAACTGCACCTGACGTGTTTTTAAATCACGAAATCCGTCAATGATTGAATCTGTACTAAATTGTTTCGCAATTTCCTTTTTAATGTAGATAAGAAGAGAATTTGTTAGATATTCATCCTCCATCTTGTTTCGAAGTTAAGATTTGACGTGACTCATAGCAAAAAAAACACGTTATGTGGTTGCAATAGAAACATGAAGAGTTAGAGCAAGCTTGATCAATCTATCAATTAGTGGATACATTGTAGACTTTCTAGTTTTCACCAACCAATAACATAGATTGGAAAGCGTGGACAACTGTTGAAATTCTGGATGTTGAAGTACATCAACCTCGTAATATTTCAATTGGACCGTTAAGTCATCTTTCTCATGCTCAGTGAAGTCTTTAGGGTAAAATTCATCCACAAGCTTTGAAATATTATCAATACTGAAAGACGTATGACTGTTTTGAGGATCTAACGCGGAGCTAAGTATGAGTAAGCTAACTGTATGATCACTAAACCTACTGTTTAGCTCTTGCAACTGAGAATCTATTGTGGCTGTAAATATATTTATCTGATAATGCTCAAGAAGTGTAAATTTATCTTGTTGATGTCGCGCTCGACCTTGTCTTCCAAGATATAAAGTATTTAAATCTGGGACATCTACAGTGTGTTTTTCACAAAAAGATTTCACCTTAACATTGAAAGCATCGCACCCTTCATCTCTTAACTTCTGAATGAGCCTCTTTGTGGGTTTTACAAGATGCATAACATTCAGAATGTTTTGAGTCTTTCGTTGCAAATCTTGAGAAACACTACACCAAAATGGGTAAATTGGCACCCTTTCAGCGGCTAACCTTGTAGTCACGATCAATGACCGTGACCATTCCGTGACAAACCTTATAATATTGTCACGGTCAAGGACCTTATAATATCGTGACAAATGTCACAGTAAAAAAACCTTTCCCCTTCTTTTTTTCCCCCGCCGATTCTTCCCTCCTTTTTTCTCTCTCTCTCTCTACGCTGCTCTCCCCCTCTCTCTCTCTACTTTCAGGTTACTTTCTCTCTCTCTCTCTCTCTCTCTCTCTCTCTTCCATTTATATATATATGTGTGTGTGTGTGTATATATATGTGCGTGTGTGTGCATGTGTGTGGTGGGGGGGGAGGGGGGGTAGGGATGGGGGGCTGTTTGTGTGTGTGTGTGTGTAGTGGTGTGTGTGCGTGTGTGGTGGGGGAAGGGGGTGGGGCAGGGTAGGGGAAGGGGGTGGGGGAGGGGGTAGGGATGGGTGGGTGGGTAGTGGGGTAGGGGTGGGAGGCTGCACGTGTGTGTGTGAATATGCGCGCGTGTGTATGTGTGTATGTGCGCATGTGTGTAGTATGCGTGTTTGTGCGTAATGTCCCTTGTAAACGAATTGATTGATTATTATTTTTTTTAGTAAATTAATATATGATTGCCCCTCATTGTAAATTAGTAAATTAATATATGATTAATTATGAAAGTAGGATTGCCCCTCATTGTAAATTAGTAAATTAATAATTGTATACTTTAATTGTTAGTTTAATTGATGAAAATAATTAATTGAGTACATGAATTAGAAGGAGTACGGGATACACATTTGTTGTTGACATTGCTGTTGGATTATAGTGGGTCGATGTTGGGTTGGTTAGTTTTAAAAGTGGCATGACCACTGGATTATTGTCCATATGGGGGTGGGATTTTTCAACTTTTTTTGAAAATTACTTTGTATATCGAACAATATATATATATAATATGATAATTAAATGAAGCATACTTGAAATTACATATGTGCGTGTGTGTGTGTGGTGGGTGGGGAGGGGGTGGGGCAGGGTGGAGGAAGGGGGTGGGGGAGGGAGGGGGCAGGGATGGGGGGGCTGTTTGTGTGTGCGTGTGTGTGGTGGGGGAAGGGTGGAGGGGGTGGGGCAGGGTGGGGGGTGGAGGGGGAAGGGATGGGTGGGTGGGTGGTGGGGTAGGGGTGGGGGGTGCGCGCGTGTGTGTGAATGTGCATGTGTGTGCGCGTGTGTGTAGTGTGCGTGTATGTGCGTGTTTGTGCGTAATATCCCTTGTAAACGAATTGATTGGTTATTATTTTTTTTAGTAAATTAATATATGATTGCCCCTCATTGTAAATTAGTAAATTAATATATGATTAATTATGAAAGTAGGATTACCCCTCATTGTAAATTAGTAAATTAATAATTGTATACTTTAATTGTTAGTTTAATTGATGAAAATAATTAATTGAGTAGATGAATTAGAAGGAGTATGGGATACACATTTGTTGTTGACATTGTTGTTGGATTATAGTGGATCGATGTTGGGTTGATTAGTTTTAAAAGTGGCATGACCACTGGATTATTGTCCATATGGGAGTGGGATTTTTCAACTTTTTTTGAAAATTACTTTGTATATCGAACAATATATATATATATATATATATAGTATGATAATTACATGAAACATACTTGAAATTACATATTTGCATGTCTTCTTTTAATTCATTTTGATATGTACCCATAACATTTTTTTACAGCAAATGTCTCCTTCAGGTATTAAGACGAGGATGATGATGCTTGTTATGATGATGTCGTCTGGGCTCGATGGTAGCGGAGGCGACGAGGGCTCCTCGACCCTAGGCTCCCCAAATATGGAAAATTGGGGATGGCCATCGAGAACAAGTCGGGGATATTAGAGAAATCCCTCGAGCTGGTAAAGACGATCATCGACCCGATGTACATTAGTTGGAAGGAGGTGCCATATGAGCTCAAGTTAGCTGTTTGGGTGGCACTACAAGTAATGTATTTATATTTATATTTATATTTATATTTATATTCATATGAATATTTCAATTTCAATTTCGATTTCGATTTCAATTTTATTTTATATTTATATTTATTTCCAACTAACATTGTATTTTTTGGACACGAACAATTCAACCTGGATCCAAAGCTACGCGATTCCATCTTGGAACGGTTGAGGGAGCAACACAAGACGTGGAAGAAAAATATGCGGATCCGGTACTTTGGGAAGACACGAGAGTCCATTATCTAAATGCGTGAATCCGTCCTGCCGAAGGAGCCGATCTCATTGGCACAATGGCAAAAGTTCGTTGACAATGAGATCGGGGAGCGACAATTGGCATCTCGCCAATCAGGGAGGAAAAATCGGGCAAAAAAGACGGACGTGCACTACTCCGGCCGAACGTCTTACGCTGAGGTGGAGCATAGGATGATGGTAATATTTAATTTTTCTATAACTACATAAATATATTATTCCGCATTATTTTACTTTGCGGGGCCGATACTAATTTTACTTTATTTTATTTCAGGGGACAGGGAGTGGCCCTGGGGGTAGGCCACATAGGCTCGATACTTATGTGGCTCTTCGGACGAAGAAGGGGAAGGACAAGGAGGTGTCTACGAGCATCGCGGTCACGATTGTAAGTAATCGAACAGTTTACTTTTTGTTAATTACGTTATAATTTTTTAATTTACTTATTTTACTAATCATGTGCTTTTTGTCGTTTCAGGCAAAGCTTAAGGAAGTGCATGAGTCGCAGTCTGATGCCGACAAGGCATCTTTGTCCACAGACGCACTCAACCAAGTGCTTGGCTCTGATTGCAAGGGGAGGATAAGGGGGGTGAGCTCGCGGGTGGCCAAATCTAGGATCATCGAATTGAAGACGAGCGACACCGGGTTGGATCGAACGGTGGACTCACATGACGCGAAACTGTCTCGTTTGGAGGCGACGGTCCAAGATATGTTCTCATTCATGAAGCGTTCGTTGGGCGACGGAAAACGAAAGGGGAAAGGGAAAGAGAAGGTGCTGGGTAAGAACGTGCGGGAGGATGAGGATGTGGACCTCACTGCTTCATCGCCGACACGTGCGGACTTTGATGATCCACTTCCCTATTTGGCTCCCTTCAACCGACCGATGTCGACACTTAGTTGACCGAGCATGTTTATACTGGACATATTTGATGGCCAGTGGATAGGGCGGGGGTTGAGGGACCCAAATATCGTCCAGGGTGGACTAGTTCATGAACGTGAGCTTCAAGACATCGAGTCCAAGGTGCTCTTCGCGCATGTGATACCCGGGAAGGAGAACTCCCCGTTGTGGTTGCACGAACAATGCGACACGATGTATATCAGTGGGTGTGTCAATTCGTATATCGTGTGGCTTACTCACCTCCTCGGATTTAACCTTACCCAAGACATGTAGTGACATTATTTGAATTGAATTGTATTGTTTTTAAGTTGGTACATTTGAATTATATTTGGATTATAGATGCATATTGTCTCTATTTTGAATGTATATTTGCACTATCTCTATTTTATTTGGATATATAATGTTTGAACATGTACAACGTTGCTATAACAGGTACATATATACTGCTGGGCAGTGGCAGTGGCCATACTGCCTAGCAGATTTTTTTTTAACTTTGTCCAGAATTATCACGGTCATTGACCGTGATAATTTTTTTTTATTAAATGTCACGGTCTTGTCACAGTTATAAACCGTGATAAAAATTGTCACGGTCAGGGATCGTGACATGACCGTGACAATTCTAACGAGCTTGTCATGGTCCATAACAGTGATAAAAAAAGTTTTCTCGCCCAGAATTGTCATGGTCATTGACCTTGACAAGTTGAACTTGTCAAGGTCAATGACCGTGACAATTCGACAGATTTGGTGTAGTGAAAGTACATCGGTAATTTTCAAAATGTCTTTCATAAGATGCAGGATGAACACAAACTCGAAAGAAGTCAAAGACTTATAAGCTGAATTTGCATCTCCACGTTGATCCCGTTCTCCATCATCAATGATGTTCAGTAAAACTTTACAAGTTGCACTAAACATCTTTATTAAGCTAGAAAGAGATCTAAGATGAGAAGCCCATCGTGTATCTCCAGCCCTTTGTAAATTACCAATTTGATTCATTCCTGTCCCTGTCTCAAGTTATTCAATGGAAATCAAATAGGCAATATCGAAAGCTTGGGCTGTTTTTAATTCATCGATACGTTTACAAGAAGCACCCATAATATTTACGATGAAACTCAATTTTGAGAAAAACGTATGTAAGTCAATAACTGATCGAGATGTTGCCACTAATGAAAATTGCAAGCGATGAGCAAAACAATGGACATCATATGCATACGAACATCCATTAGCAACTAAGGCTTGCAAGTACCCAAATGTTCGCTAAAAACTCAAAATATTTATAAATTTGCCATTTTGCGCTCAAAACTATTACGCAGAATGAAATTTTTTTACAAGTGTTGAAGGTCTGTGAAAAATATGCCCGAGCAACTTTTTGGGTAAAATGTTCCACACTCTCACATCCAATTTCAACTATGAAACATTGGGGACTTCTGTTGATTAAAAAATTAGTCAGCTAACGTGGACCAATCATATGGAGACACGCGTCATCCACCATGACACAAGTTCAAATAACGAGCTAATTAATATACCGAGCTACTCAGAGTACCGAGCTACTCAGAGTACCGAGATACTCAGCCTACCGAACAACTTATTGGGAAGATCAAACGACCAGGCGGATTCAATGTTTATTGTACTACATTCATTCCTCACCATGTACAAATGTATATGCCTATTCGATAAAGGCACACTATCTATTCACATTGACAGCCCAAAGGCTATAAATACTTTATAATACTCTCATGGCAGGGTAAACGAACCAAGCGATCGTTATCGAAACTAAAGGAAGACACCCAATAATACAAAACAGTGGACGTAGGCCATTCCCTTAAGGCTGAACCACTTTAAAAATCTCTTGTCTTATTTCTTTACTCATAGTTATCTGTGATTAATTAATTAGATCAAATCTAGTTTTTTACAACAACACCGACCAACTTTATTGGTGGTTATTGTTGATGCAGACCAACTTTGTTGGTGTCTTCATAATGTTACCGACCAACTTTGTTGGTGGATTTCATTGATGCAGACCAACTTTGTTGGTATCTTCATAATATTACCGACCAACTTTGTTGGTGGTTTTTGTTGATGCAGACCAACTTTGTTGGTAGCCTTGGTTTTGGTAGCCTTAGTTTTGGTAGCCTTGGTTGATGCCGGCCATCATAATATTTACAAGTGCATAACACTACTACTCCGAAAAAGAAGACAATAAAATAACAATTTTTCGAAAAGTCATGTTCTCATTTATATTGAAGTGAGTTGAGTACAATATAACTACATTTACTGATAGTATTTCTTCAAGTGTTCTGCATTCCATGGGTTCTTGAATTCTTCCCCTTCCAAAGTCTTAATTCGATACGTGCCTGGTCGGATAACTGCAGTAATACGATAAGGCCCATGCCAATTGGCTTCCATCTTATTATTCTTCTGAATCACCTTTTTCTAAACATAATTACCTCTTTTAAGTTGCTCGGCATGACCCTCTTATTGTAGAAATGTGCAGTCCTTTGTTGATAAACAACATTTTTTAGAGATGCATCTTCACGAACTTCTTTCAGCATGTCTAAATCTAATCTTCTCATCAAATCGCTGACTGGGGTATTGAAATCAAGAACTCTATGCACAGGTAAACCCAATTCAACAGGGATTATGACTTCAGTACCAAACGCCAATAGGTAGGGAGTTTCTCTAGTAGCTATTCTGAAAGTTGTTCGGTAAGCCCACATGACAGAATGTAGCTCATTGATCCAATTTCCTTTTGCATTTTCCAATATTTTCTTTAACCCGTTCAACAAAGTTCTATTAGCTACCTCTGTTTGGCCATTTCTTTGAGGATGTCCAGGAGCAGAGTGGATTTTTTGGACATTGGAATGGGCACAGTAAGCAGTGAATTCGTCATTGTCAAACTGTGTGCCATGATCAATTATAAAGGCATAAGGTAAGCCATACCTGCATATAATACTTTTCCAGATGAACTGATAAACCTTTTCATAAAAAATATCAATCAATGGTTCAACTTCCACCCACTTTGTAAAATAATCAACAGTTACAACTAAGTACTTGAACCTTCCTCAGGTGGTTGGTAGGGGTCCGGCCAAGTTAATTCCCCACATAAAAAAAGTCTAGGGTGAAGTGATTGGTGTTAAGGGAGCTTGTGGATCCTTTCTTACACTGGAAAACCTCTGGCACTTATCACATTTCTTATCAAAATCTACACAATCTGCTCGCATGGTTAGCCAGTAGTACCCTTGTGTATTTATTCTTCGTAACAACGTTATTCCTGCTATATGAGCTCCACAGGACCCTTTATGGACTTCTTCAATCAAATCCTTTACCTCAGCTGGATGCACACACCGTTGTAGACCAACAGTTAATCCTCTTCAGTATAACACACCACCATCTATCACATATCTTGCAGTTTCGTATTTCAACCTCTTAGCTTCAAGTAAATCGACTAGAAGAATCCCATATTCAATATATGCTCTTATGGGGTCCATCCAAGATGGACCCATATCAACTGTAATAAAGTTGACCATCAGATCTTCATCAATGCTCATATTAGCAAATAGCTTAATAGGAATAGTTCTTCGTATCTCCGTTCTGGTTGCTGAAGCTAACCGAGCAATTGCATCTGCTCGGGTATTCTTCAATATTGGAATCTTGATCATCTGAACTGCTAGTAAGGTGGCAATTACTTCCAAATTTTTAGACAAATATCTCATCATCAGTTCTCCTTTTGCTGCATATAAGCTCAACACTTGATTTATAACTAATTGCGAATCACTGTATACTACAACTTGCTCGGCGTTCAATGATTTAACTAGATTTAAGCTAACAATCATAGCTTAATACTTGCTTAATTATTGGAGGCTTAAAATTGGAATCGAAAAGCATACTCTATATCTAGCTCATCTGAAGTATTGAGAATGATTCCAACTCCACTTTCGGTTGCACAAGATGACCCATCAACATACAAACTCCATAAGGGGATATCATTGTCAAATGCTTGGTTTATCAGAATCCCTTGATGAATTTTTTTATCTTTCGCCTCCTCATATTTCCTCTTCATCTCCTGTACTCCACTAGGCGGTTCTGGTTGGTCTTTTTCTACAATTTCCCTTGTTTGGAGTTGGTCAGGCATATCTCCAGTAGGTCTGCTATCTCCTGCATATTGCTCGGCTAGAGTCCTTTGTTGCTCGGGGACCTCTGGATAAGTGAATTTAGCAATAAAATCAGCCACATCTTGGAATTTTAAAGCAGTCATTAGTTCATACACAAGGTCATATCCCCCTAACTCCACAACCCAATATATCAATCTTCCAGATTTCTCAGACTTGTGCAAAGACTGCCTTAATGGCATATCAATGTAGATCACTATGGTGTGAGCTTGAAAGTATGGTTTCATTCTTCTACTAGCTTCAATTAAAGCCAGTGCCAATTTCTCCAGTTTGGGATATCTTACTTATGCTACTCAAAAAGCTTTGCTAGTGTAATAAACTGGCTTTTGAACTCCATTTTCTTCCATGATTATGGCAGAGATAACTGCTGACTTAAATACCGCCAGATACAAATACAACCTTTCTCTTAACATTAGTCGATAAAGTAATAGCGGTGTTCCTAGGTACTTCTTCAAATCTAAGAACGCGTTTTTACATTCATCGTTCCATTCAAATGTTTTTCTGAGTACCTTGAAGAAGGGTAAACATTATTCGTTGCTCGGGACACAAACCTGTTGAGTGCTGCTATGCGCCCAGTTAGCCTTTGGACATCATTTTTACAAGTCGGAGAATTCATTTTGATCATAGCTTTAATCTTATCTGGATTAGCTTCAATACCTCTTTAATTCAGTATATACCCAAGGGATATTCTTTCCTGCACTCTGAAGACGCATTTGGTGGGGTTTAATTTCATCTGGTGCTTTTTTAATTGATCAAATATCTAGTTGAGGTCTGCAATATGATCAATAAATTTTTTACTCTTAGTGAGAATATCATCCACGTATACCTCCATATTCTTGCCTATCTGCTCCTCAAATACTTTGTTCACCAGTCTCTGATAGGTAACACCTGTATTTTTCAAACCAAAAGGCATAACATTATATCAATAATTTCTTCGGGGAGTGATAAGGGAAGTGCTTTCTCTAACTTCTGGCTTCATTTTGATTTGGTTATAACCATAATATGCATTCGTGAAACTAAGTAGCTCATGCTCTGAAGTAGCATCTACTAATTGATCAATTTGTGGCAAAGAAAAATGATCCTTCGAACATGCTTTATTCAAGTCAGTAAAATCTACGCACATCCTCCGCTTGTTCTTCTTCTTCTTGACCATAACTACATTGGCCAACCAATCCGGGTACTTCCCATCTTCAATAAAGGAAGCTTTTTGAAGCTTCTCCACTTCTTCCTGTATAGCCTGGTTCTTCTCTGGGCTAAAAACTCTTCTTCGCTGCTTCACAGGTTTGACTTCCCTATTAACATTAAGTTCATGACACATAAAGTTTGGATCTATGCCTGGCATATCTTCATGACTCCAAGCAAACACCTGTTTTCTTTGCCTCATGAAAGTTGTCAACTCCTCTTAAGAAATGGTTCCAATGATGCACCTATTTGAGTTATTCATTATGGTTTATCATCCTGAACAATGCTTTCTGTTACCTCCATCACTTGGCCTTTTACGAGATCAGATTTATCTCATGGATCTAAGGTTTCAACCTCAAGCTCGCTGTTCGGCTCAGATGTATCTACCTGATAAGTGTTTTTTTCTCTTTGCCTCCAATATATCTTCTTCTTCGACAGAGGAATAATAAAACTCCCAGGTTACTTTCTGGTCTCCTTTCACTACTCTAACTCCAAAGTTAGTCGGGAACTTCAAGCATTGATGAATAGTGAAGGGTACAACTTCAAACTTTTTCAGACCAACTATCCCCATAATCATATTATAAGCAAAATAAATTTTTTTGTCCATTACAAAAAATCTTACCTTCTCTGTCCTGCTCGTCGGCCATGTCCCGATCAACACGTCTAGTTTGATTGTCCCCATTAGAAGTACTTTCTCACCAGAAAAACCAATGAGTGGCCTATGATACGGCTCCAATTGGTTGAGTTTTAATCCCATACTGTCAAAATAGGGATAAAACATGATGACTGCCAAACTGTCGTTATCCATCAAAGTTCTTGCTACCAATACTTCTTTTATCCTGACTCTAATCACTAAAGGATTATCATGAGGATACAATACTCCAGATTGAATCATTTTTGTAAAATCCAATCACAAGCTTATCCTTGTTAACCTTTCTCAGTCTTTCTTTCTCGGCGAGGTTGATTCGCTGAATATAGGAGCAAGCTTGAGCCTCATTGAGGTAAGCTTTCCTTTCTATTGTATGATCTCCTCCTCCGTCATCTCCACCTATAATCATGTGAAAATTAAAAGATCCAAAACTGATTGTGAATACCTCTCGTTTAGATTGTCTAGGCTTCTTGGGAAGATCATGATCATCTTTCGGATCCTCATTGTGGTTACTCTTCTTCTCTTCCCTGGGTTTAACTGGAGATTTATATCTTTGTCAACCTCTGCCTCCATTTCTTCCCCCATTTTGCCGATCAGCATATCTGTCCAACTTTCCTCTTCGGATTAGTGCTTCTATCTCATTCTGGAGGGAAATACAATGGTTGGTAGTATGACCGTGATCCTTGTGAAATTCACAATACTTGAATTTGTCCCTCTTATCAGCAGGTGACCTCAGCTTTTTAGGCCAACTTAAATCGTCGTTGTGCTTAATTTCTTCCAACAAATGATTTATATCTACCATTAAGGGAGTATCGTTAGTGAATTTTCTGAGCCGATCTAGACCTTCCTTTCCCTTTGAACTCCCGCCTTCATTGTGATTATTGTGCTCCTTCTTCTTTGAATTCCCTTATATTTTTTCTTATGCCTTTGCATTCAAATTCTTTTTGGCAACCATAGCTTCTTCCGCGTTCATAATTTTTGCTACCTTGGACTTCAATTCCGTTATCGTCTTCGGGGGATCTTTTGCCAAGCTATAATACAATTTGTTTGGGAACAAACCACTCATGAGGGCAGTGATTCCGGTCTTCTCCTCGTAATCAATAACCTTTAACTTCTCGTTGTTGAAATGAGTGATGTAATCCCTGGTACTTTCTCCTTCTTTCTATCTTACACTGAGCAAATGAGCTACTCGTTTCACTAGTATTGCTCCAAAGCAAAAATTACCAATAAATAGCTCACCTAGCTGTTGAAAGAAAGAAATTTGTCCCCGAGGAAGACTATTATACCAGATTTGGGCAGATTCAGTGATCGTTCCTGAAAAATCCCTACACCTCATCTCATCAGGAACATCATAAATGTCAGCCGCTACTTGATATTGCTCTATATGAAAAACTGGATCAGTTTTTCCATCATACTTGGGATTGACCATTGGAACCTTGAACTTGGTCAGCGTGGGGAAATCTACAATGGTTTGCACAAAGGGAGATCCCTTGCTAAAACTTCTTTGGAGAGGATTTTTGGCCTTACCCATTTCCCCCAACCTATCCTCCAAACGCTAAATAAAACCTTTCCAATCTTCACTGTCAGCCCCAGATCTATAGGTAATAGTTTTTTCATGCCGACCAACAGATCTTGCTGAGCTTTCTTCCTGCGAACCTTCCCTATGACTGGATCTTTCATTTCGTCGGGTTCTTAATCTAGATTGGGCTGAACCTTCCCTTAAATCGCATGGTCGTCGAGTATCTCTCGACACAACCCTTAGGGCATTTTCCCTGGGTCCCAGACGATCGAAAGGAGAGGCCTTACTTAGCCTTTCTAAGGCACTTAATCGTTCTGGGATGTCATAAGAGCTAGTAATCCTGATGGAGGTGGTTACCCCAGGGAGGTATGAAGGATTCCTTGAAGTTCTGGAACGGCTACGCCCAACACTCCTGGAGGGTGGTGGTGGCATATTAAATTGTGCAGAAACTCCAACTTCCAGAGTTTGGGCCAACTGTCGCATGGTGTCCTGCATAGCCTCTTGACCTTTGGATAAACTAGCCAAAATTCCTGTTAAATCATGATTATTTGGAGGAGCAGAGGGATTAGGCGGAACTACCTCATTTTTGGTACTTGATTCAGGAATCTCAGCCATGGATGGTGAATGAGTGATAACGTTTAGTAATACATTCCCACAGACGACGCCAATCTGTTGATAAAAAAACTAGACTAAGCCTAATGTTTGATCACAGATAAAATTAAGTAAAACAAACAAGACACAAGAGATTTTTAGAGTGGTTCGGCTAAAAAAAATAGCCTACGTCCACTATTATGTATTGACTGCCTTGACTTATTTTTCTGGTCCCTTGCAGTGAGGGTGATATAATGTATTTATAGCCCAAGGGGGGTCTTGATAGTTGTAATGTGAAAGGATGGAATGCTTTTATTTGTTAGGAATTTACATCAATGATACATAATGAGAATTAATTATATGAATGCTGTCGCTTCACAGGAAATACAGGCTGTAAGACTGCTAGCGCTTGGTTGGCTATATAGAATGGATTTTTAGCTGTTGGTCGGGCTTCTTAGTTGATCGGACAACCATGTTGGTCAGGCTTCCCAGTTGGTCGAATAACTATGTTGGTTGGGTTTCCTTGTTATGCTGACTTGGACTTGTGCCACATAGGATTACACATGCTGGCTTGTAATTTGGTCCACGTAGGATGGTAAATTTTGGTATCAACACTTCCTTTGACTTTTTTCCTCACAAAAATTCTTGGAAAAACTTGCTATCTTATACCTTGTTGAATTAAAAGCAATGCCTTGATATCCAATTTCTTATTTTCTTTACTCTTTATGCTTGGCTTGAGTCCACGTTAAAAGGACAATTGTGGATTTTAGTTCTTCGAAACCATCTTTAAGAAGCTCCCATGAATCCTGAGAGATGAAGAAAGCCTGTATTTGGCGATTTCATTATTCATAACGTTCACCATACTAAAATGTGTCCTTGATGATCATTATTGAACCTTGCAGTAGTTGGCATTTTTACAAAGTGAATGAATGTATTAATGTGTAACTTCTGGAATAAAAGGTGAACCAATTTTTTCAACTATATTTTCAAACTTTTAGCATTAGTAAAAAAATTGAGTACCTTCTATACGAATTACATCTTGAATATATATATTTGGGATGGAAATTAAATGTACACATTTATAGGCATAATGTTTTTTTAATAAGTAGATATGTCATTAAAAAAACTCGCCATAGGGTTGGAAATCCGCGTACATTATGTATATGCAGAAAACATAAGGGATCGACACAGCTAATACCGAAGGCCCAACAAAAACACAATCGTTATTATATGCATATACCAAAAAAAATAGTAAGAGAAAAATATGGTAAAATACATTTATGAGTGAAAATCAGAAATGATAATTCTACCACTGTATTTTGACAAACATCTTTAGACTTGATATATATATATATATATATATATATATATATATATATATATATATATATATATATATGGGAAATTGTAATAAAACCCCTAAACTGTTACATTTTTGATGGAATCCTCTTAAATTATTTTTATTGATAAAAATCTCCTTGAACTATGGATTTGTTTTAGTGACCCCCTTTAGGGGGACTATATAGTGTCACATACGCCTCTAGCTTTTGCAACAAAAATGCATAGTTCAAAGGGAAGTTCGAAATTGAACTTATTGACGGAGATTTCTTACAGAAATTGTTGAGATATAAAGTCCCACATGAGAAAATTAAACCTTTTCAACATAATATATAAGATCCCGAGGTCCTTCCACCCATTACTAATTGATTTTTGATTTACCTAGTTCGCCAATTTGACTATACGTCCATAGAAGACCCATGTCACTATATAAAAGATTACAAATGGTAAGACTTTTTGTTCCTTCCTCAGACAAATAATATCGCTTGTCACAAACAAAGTAACCCTCGCACAAATATTGGAAAACTCTCACAAGTATTAATCTCACCACAAAAATGCTCCTAAAACTTAACCCAAAATCCTCAATAGAGAATGCCTAAAATTGATTCTCAAATTAACTAATTTTACACAAAAGTGAACCCTTAATTTTCACTCACAATAATTCTCTATTTTTGAACACAAGAGGATAATGCCCTAATTTCTCTTATCCAAATTTCGGCGGAGAAAGCACTCTTTACATAAAGAGGCAAAACTTGGAGTCCAAGCATCCTAATGTGAATTGGAGACTAAGTCTCCATGTCATTCAAATAAACACACGAAAGATAGAGAGAGAGAATATCTCCCCCCCCGCCACCCACCCAAAAAAAAAAAGAAAAAGAAAAAAGAAACTTTGCTTTGGAGTCTAAGACTCCAAAGCTTATCCACCGGGAGAGAGAGAACGAGCCAAAAAACTATATGTTATACATGACCCAACAACTCAATTGCTCCACGACACCCAATATACTTATGGCCATGTGTTAGCCTTAAATGACACTACGGGGCGTGTTGAGATATTAAGTCCGACACAAAAAAAAATTAAAGCCTTACAATATGGTATATAAGGTTATGGGGCCCTTACACCCATTACCAATTGGTTTTGGACCGGATGCTCAAATATTTAACAAAAACTTCATACTTCAAGGAAAATTATTGCAATTTACCTCTCTCTCTCTCTCTCTCTCTATATATATATATATATATATATATATATATATATATACACACACACACACATACACACACACACACGTGTGTGTGTGCTCTAAATTTTATTCTAATAACTAGAAATATAATGCATGAGGGCATTTGTTTTAATGTTAGTTCTACAATTTTTTAGGTTTTAGAAATTAGAGTTATGATTTGTGATTTGGGGAAGAAGATGAAGGAGGAAGGATACGAGGGAATTATTGACCATAGATTTTCATGGGACATGTCAAATATAATTTATTGAGGTTTTTCTAATAGAATTTAACGTTTTTTCAATTCTAGGATGTTATGTCTAATTTTTGGACATTGATGTGATGGATTAAGTGTAAATACATTAATATTATTATAGGTACTTAAGTAAAAAATCCCTAACAGAACTCAAGTTGAAGTCGGGGTGGGAGATAAACTTAATTTCCTAGAATTATATTGATATATTGATTTGTGGAAAATACATGGTTTGTTTAGTTCATGTATTAACTAAGTTTTTGTATGGGAGTTTATAGGTTGTCCAAAGGTGACACTCATACTAAATAGACCTGTCAAAATGCAACACGACACGATAATACGATTCAAAATGGTAAGTTAATGGTTTAGGTTTATTGGGTTTGAGTCAATATCAGGTCAACACGATATACCTATTAAAATAACGGTTCAAGATGCGTAATTTTGATACAATCGATTAACCCCGTTTGCGCCCATTAAACCCCGAAACATCCGTAACTCTTTGCCTATAAATTATGTTTAATACATTTTTTAATATTTGTAACTTTGGGTAAAGAACATTTTGTTGTTGGGATCCTACTATTATTAACAAGTAAAATTTAGGGTGTAAGATTAATTATATTATGTTTTGATTGTGAATTTTAGTTACTTAACGGGTGTTGATACAAAAGTTAGTCAGCTGACGTGGACTAATTATATAAAGACGCGTGTCATCTTACGTGGCAGAAACATATATTCACTAAACAACTCATAGTGTCGAGTTACTCAGCACCCTGAGCTACTCAACTTACATGGCATCTAGCCAGGAAGATCAAGCGACAAGAATAAACAAATTCAATGAATATTCTTATTATGTACAGATGCTTATGTCTATTAAATAACGACATTTGTCTATTCATACGGACAGTCCAAGGGCTATAAATACATTGTAACACCCTCCATAACAGGGTAATTGATCACTTGTGATCATCATCAAGATTAAGGCAAAACACCCAGCAATACAAAACAGTAGACGTAGGCCATTTTCAAAAGGCTGAAACACTTTAAAAATCCTTTGTCTTATTTCTTTATTCATATTTATCTGTGATTAATTAAGTAGATCAAGTCTAGTTTTTTTTACATCAACAGATTGGTGCTGTATATGGGAACCGACTATACGTAGCATTTTTCACTAACAAATTCACTATACATGGCTGAGCTCCCAGAATCTAGCAATAGGAACAATGATGGAGTTCCTCCCAACCCGTTTGTTCCTCCAATTGTGAATGAACTCACTGGAATAGTGGCCAGCTTAGCCAGGGGACAAACAACCATGCAGGAGACCATGCGACAACTCATTCAAACTGTTCAAAATACAATGCCTGCCCAGTCAGGCCAGCGAAGCATTCATGGAAACACTCACCTGCCATCTTCGAGATCTAGACATACTCTATTTCCTCATGCTTCCCTATCCAGGCATACTGAATCGCATCCTATCGAGAGGTCTAGCGATCCCTCCTATCAGCCTGGTTGGACATCTCCCATAAGAGTCATAGACTCTCAAGGAAATGTTACTTTAACTCCGAAACGAACAAGCATTTTGGAGAGGTTGAGTAGAATCTCTCCCTTTGATCGTTTGGTCCCCAGGAGGAATGGAAATCCTCCTCGGATCGCGTCGAGAAATTCTCAACGGCCAAATGATCTAAGGGAAGGTTCTGCCCAATCACACCCTGTAGCTCGTACAAAAAGATACTAAAAGGAGAATTTAGTGAGATCTGTTGCTCGGGAAAATAGATCAGAGGCTGGAAATAATGCATGGAAGGGCTCCATTAAGAGGTTGGAAGATAAGTTAGGGGAAATGGCTAAGGCCAGAAACCCTATCCAAAGAACCTTTGTCAAGGGAACACCCTTCGCACAAGAAATTGTGGAGTTCCCCACACCATCGAAGTTTAAATCTCCTGTAGTTACGCCGAAGTACGACGAAAAAACTGATTTTATCCTCCACATAGAGCAGTACCAAGCTCCTGCCGATATCTATGCAGTTCCTGATGAAATGAGGTGCATGACATTCTCAGGAACTATCATGGGATCAGCTCAAATATGGTAAAACAACCTTTCTCGGGGGAAGATCACTACTTTCCATCAACTGGTAGAGCTCTTAATAGGAAACTTTTGTTTTGGTGTGAAGCCAGTCAAGAGGGCAGCACATCTGCTGAATGTAAGGCAGAAAGCAGGAGAAAGCACCAGGGATTATATCACTCATTTTAACAACGAGAAATTAGAGGTAATTGCTTACGAAGAGAAGCCAACCATTACAGCTCTAATGAGTGGTGTCTTACCAAACAAGGTGTATTATACTTTGGCCAAAGATCCCCCTAAATCCATGGCAGAGTTGATGACAAAAGCAGCTAAGATTATGAATGCCGAAGAAGCCATGGCTGCGAAGAAGAATGCTGATACAAAAGTAGAGACTAAAGTTGAAGGTAAATCTGAGAGGAAAGATCAAAAGCATAATGTGGGCAATAAGAAATCGAAAGTCAAAGAGACGATAGAACACTTGAGGAAGTATGGGAATTATACTCCCTTAAAGGTGGATATAATCTATATTCTGGAGGAGATCAAGAACAACGAAGAACTGAATTGACCGGAGAAATTAAGGATAACCCCTGAAAAGAGGGATAAGTCCAAATATTATGAGTTCCATAGAGATCATGGACACACGACCAAGCGTTGCATAGCTCTCCAGAATGAGATTGAGTCACTCATTAGGCGAGGGAAATTGAGCAGGTTTGTTGATTGCCAGAACGATGGGAAGACCAACGACAGAGAAAGGCAAAGATCTAAATCTCATCGTCAAACAAGAGATGACAAGAAAAGGGACCATGCAGATGATCAGGAGGATGGCCCCGACCTCCCCAAAAAGCCAAGGTAACCTGAGTGTGAGGTATTTTAAATCCATTTTGGTTCATTCGAATGTAATGTGATTACAGGTGGAGATGCAGGAGGTGGGGATCACACTACTGAAAGAAAAACGCTTACCTCAATGAGGCCCAAGCCTGTTCCTATATACAACGAATAAATCTGGCGGACGAGGATCGCTCGAGGAAGGTGAACAATGACAAACTGGTCATCATTTTTTCCAAAAATAATCTGGAAGGTGTCTTGTATCCTCACGACGACCCCTTGGTGATCAAGATGAGGACGAATGATGTGGTCATCTCCAGAGTATTGGTAGACAATGGTATCCATATCACAGGCCCCTCCTAGGTTTCACTGGCGATAAAGTCTTTCCACTTGGGACGATCAAGTTGGACATGCTTATCGGTACCTGGCTTGTTTGCAGAATAAAAAAAGTATGCTTTTTCATCATGGACAAAAACGTCCAATCAGCCTACAAGATAATCATGGGAAGAGTAGGCCTGAAAAAGTTTGAGGCAGTGCCATCCATGGTACATCAATGCTTAAAGTTTTTGACCAACTTTGGTATGGGACTTATGAAGGGTGATCAGAAAGTCACTCGGGAATTCTACTATTCATCTACTGAACAAGAAGAGTTAGAGGAAACCAGGAAAAAGACCACCACTTACCAAGTGGATGAGTCTGAAGATCCAAAGATTGAGACACTGGACCCCAGAGATGAATCAAAGCTTGTGAAGGGGCAGGTCATGGAAGCAACAGAGAATATTATTCTGGACGATGAGCGACCAGAACGAATAACTCAAATTGGCACTTCATTGGACCCGACGACAAAGTAAGAGTTAGTGGCGTTGTTGAAGCACAAAAAACAAGCTTTTGCATGGAGTCTTAAAGATATGCCGAGGATAGACCCAACCTTCCTGTGCCACGAACTCAATGTTAATAAGGAGGTCAAACTGGTGAAACAACGAAGAAGGGTCTTCAGCCCAAAGAAGAACCAAGCTATACAGGAGGAAGTCGAGAAGCTGCAAAAGGCCTCTTTTATTGAAGATGTTAAATATCCTGACTGGTTAGCTAACATAGTCATGGTAAAAAAGTAGAACAATAAATGGAGAATGTGCGTAGACCTCACAGATCTCAACAAAGCCTGCCCAAAAGATCACTTCCCCCTGCCTCGAATAGACCAGCTGGTAGATGCTACCTCGGGGCACGAATTATTGAGCTTCATGGATGCTTACTCCAGCTACAACCAGATTAAGATGAAATCAGAAGATATGGAGAGTACCTCTTTTATTACCCCAAGGGGAACATACTGCTACAATGTTATGCCGTTTGGTCTTAAAAATGCAGGTGCAATGTACCAGCGACTGACGAATAAGGTGTTCGCAGAGAAAATCAGTAAAAATATGGAGGTTTACGTCGATGACATGCTGACTAAGAGTCAAAAATCTACTGAGAACATAACTGACCTTAACCAAACTTTTGACCAGCTGGAGAAATATCAGATGAAACTGAACCTGACTAAGTACGTATTTGGCGTACAAGAAGGCATGTTCCTTAGGTATATCGTGAATCAACGAGGCCTTGAGGAAAATCCTGAAAAGATTAAAGCTCTGTTGGAACTACAATCTCCAACTACGAAGAAGGAAGTGCAAAGTCTCACGGGGCGTGTTGCAGCTCTCAACAGGTTTATCTCACAAGCAACGGACAGATGTATTCCATTCTTCAAGACGCTCAGAAAAACTTTCGAGTGGAATGATGAATGTGAGAAGGCATTTCAAGAGTTGTAGAGATATTTGGGGACACCTCCATTACTGTCCAGGTCGGTGATGGGAGAAAGGTTATACTTGTACTTGGCTATTTCGAAAAGCGCAGTCAGTTCAACATTAATAAGAGTAGAGGACGGAGTGCAAAAACCGATGTATTATATAAGTAAAGCATTCCGAGGAGAAAAGATTAGATATCCAAGGTTGGAGAAGCTAGCATTAACATTGATCGAGGCGATCAGGAGGATGAAATCATACTTCCAGGCTCATACCATAGTGGTGTACACTGATATGACACTCAGACAGACTTTGCATAAGCCAGAAAAGTTAGGGAGACAGATGTATTGGGCGGTGGAACTGGGTGAGTATGATATTATTTATGAGCCAAGGTCTTCACTCAAAGGGCAGGCGGTAGCAGATTTCATTGTGAAGTTCACTTACCCGAACACCTCCGACCAACAAGGGTCTAATGCAGAACAACCCATGGATGTTGGGGGATCATCAAAGATTATCCCCGATCAACTTCCATTAGTAGAATTACCGCAGGGTACAGACACCGAGCAACAAGAATCATCGAATAACAACCCAATATGGGGAGATGATAAAAGGAAGTACCAAATATTCCATCAGGGAACTTTATCAGACCAAGAGTTTGATAATTGTATACCTATATGGAATCTGTATATTGATGGCTCTTCGTGTGCCACAGGCACCGGAGTCAGAATAATTCTTAGCAGTCCAAATGGATTGGATATCGAATATGCTCTGCGCTTTCAATTAAAAGCTTCCAACAATGAAGCTGAATATGAAGCTATGATTGTGGGCCTCAGTTTAGCTAAAACACAGAATGCAGAGCAAGTTACGGTGTTTAGTGATTCACAGTTAATCGTAAATCAAATTCTTGGGTTGTATACGGCGAAGGGAGACATCATGTCTAGGTACCACGCTAAAGCTATGGAGATTGTGTCAACTTTTTTAGTGGTTTAATTGATCAGAATACCAAGATTAGAGAATGCGAGAGCTGATGCACTAGCTTGGTTAGCCTCAGCTACTCGCACCGAGCTAAGAAGAACGATTCCTATCGAGATATTGACAGACCGGAGCATTGATGAAGATTTAATGGTGAGATTCATCACTTTGGACATGGGACCTTCCTGGATGGACCCCATCAGGTCGTATATCGAAGAAAGAATTTTACCAACTGACCAACTTGCAGCCAAGAGACTGAAGTTTAAAGCTGCTCGGTATGTATTCAATAATGGAGTTTTGTATAAAAGGGGTATGATAGTAGGTCTACAGAGATATGTTTATCCATCAGAAGTTAAAGATCTAATAGAAGAAATTCACGAAGGGTCTTGTGGTGCTCATGTAACAGGTCGAACTCTCCTGCAGAGGATAATGACACAGGGATATTATTGGCTAACGATGCACGCTGATTTTATAACTTACGCCAAGAAATGTTATAAATGTCAACGGTTTTCTACCATACGAAGAACTCCCCAGGCATTATTAACACCTATCACTTCCCCATGGACATTTTCTATGTGGGGCATATACTTGGTTGGGCCTCTGCCAACTACTAGAGGACGATTCAAGTACTTAGTGGCCGCTGTTGATTATTTCACCAAATGGGTGGAAGCTGAACCTTTTATTAACATGGCCTAAGAAAGGGTCTACCAGTTTATTAGGAAGAATATTACTTGCAGATATGTTCTGCCGCATGCTTTCATCACTGACCATGGTACCCAATTTGATAATGAGGAGTTCGCTGCATATTGTCACCAGTCAGACGTCCAGAAGATCCACTCCGCACCAGGCCATACCCAGAGTAATGGGCAAACTGAAGTGACGAACACGACTCTGCTTAACGGGTTGAAGAAACAGTTGGATGATGCGAAAGGGAATTGGATTAACAATCTACATTCTGTATTATGGGCTTATCGAATAACTCCCCGAACAGCAACGGGGGAATATCCTTACATGCTAGCCTTTGGAAGTGAAGCAGTCATACCAGCTGAATTGGGCCTACCCACTCACAGGGTGCTCAATTTCAACTCTCCCGTCAGTGATTTGATGAGACATTTAGACTTGGACATGCTCGAGGAAGTAAGAGAAGATGCGACAATCCGGAACGCAGCTTACCAGCAAAGAACTGCCATGTTCTATAATAAAAGAGTAAAAAAATGTGATTTTAAGGAAGGAGACTATGTGCTCAAGAAAGTGATTCAGAAGCACAATAAGCTGGAGGCCAACTGGCATGGACCTTATCGTGTTACAGCGGTTGTTTGACCTGGGACCTACAGAAAGAAACCTTAGAGGAGAAGAATTCAAAAATGCGTGGAATGCGGAGCACCTGCGCAAATATTATCAGTAATACAGATTCACATGTACCCCGTTTCTTTTAATATGAATAAAAATGACATTTTTCCCATATTCCTTTTTGTTCATTTTTTTACGGAGTACTCGTGCTACACACTACACCACCAACTACGGTTGGTCGGCATATCAACAACCACCAACTACGGTTTGTCGGCATATCAACAACCACCAATTAAAGTTGGTAGGCATATCAATAACCACCAACTACGATTGGTCGTCATATCAACAACCACCAACTAAGGTTGGTCGACATATCAACAACCACTAACTACGGTTGGTCGGCGTATCAGTAACCACCAACTAAGGTTGGTCGACATCAATAAACTGAACCAACAATCATACAAGCAAGGCCTGTTTGATTATGGGTGACCTCAAGGGGCATCCAAAACTAGGAAAAAAGATGGGTGACCTCACGAGGCATCCACTACCTAGGCACCAAGGTAATCTAGATAAGATTGATACAACTAAGTAGGACCATGGGATGAAAATCATTCCATTACTTAGGCACTTTGGGTGATAAGTCACTACAACTAGGCAACAAATGGGGCAAAGTTCCATTATCTAGGCAATTAACAAAAAAAGGACAAATTGTCCCTTTATATACATTCATCAAAAGATAATATGATAAGAAAAAATAGCTTACAATTATACCTAAGGAAAGACAATTGCACAAAGATGAACTTTTCTTGTTTAAATACAATTATGACCAAGGAAAGAAAATTACATAAAAATGATTTTTTCTTCATTGAATACAAATTTCCTATTCTATTGGCTTTTTACCTTCTGATTTAGGTATAGGATCCGTTCCAGCGGGAGGATCATCTAAATCATAAGAATAATTGATAAAATTCATATCTCGTAGCATTCTGACGTTGCTAGAACTCGGTCGATCAAGCAGATGTGGAGGTTGAGATATCTCAAAATCTTTATGAAGTTGGTAATCGCCAAGATACCTGGAGATCAAACACTGAGGAATGGTACGGGCTAGAATCCAACTGACATCTAGCTTAAAGGGAGGATTAGGCAGATCAAGTACTCCAGGCTCATACCAATCCCATAAGGAATTTCCTTCCTCAAGCTTCATCACAGTCAAGGCGTTCAACCATCCCTGTTTGTATCCTTCATTATTTGATTATTTTAATCGAGCATCAACATGGCACAAAGCTTCATTGTATCCCCCTATCCAAAATTCTCTGGGATGTTTGTGAAATTGATATGTCATTAAAATTGATACGTCATTCTCTCCACATGACGATGAAGTTTCTTCACCAAGTTTTCTTTACTTTCCAGTGCAGAGCTCTGGTTGGAGAGTTGCTCGGTAAGACTTTGAATTTTCTAGGACATTTCAGCCAAGGCTTGATTTTTCGCTTTTATCTGAACAACCTGATTTTCTAAGGCTTGCTGATTCCTAGTCTCCTCAATACTTCTTCGACCAGCTCTTACTCTACCTTGCGAGGAAGATGTAAGTCTGGCTTATTTCAAAGCATCCAATTCTTCTCTTAGTGAACTATTTTTAGTTTCCAAAAATGAAAAGCCTTCATTATTGACTGAAACCAGAGTTCTCGAAGAAGAGGCAGATTTTAGTTGCCTCAGTTCTTATTGTAGGGCAGTATTTTCCTCTTCCAACAGTTTAAGCACACTCTCTCTCTTTTTATGGGCTGAAATGAACTTGTCATAGCCCCGATCAACACTCAACTGCTGGTACTTCTTCTCATAACCTTCATGCAGAAGTGCAGTGGTTTCCTTGTGTTGAAGTTGAAGTTCCTCGATTGTTCCTTGAAGATCTTGAATTATTTAATAGTAAGCCACATTGTTGGCCATAGCTCGATCAAGCAAACATTTTAAATATTGGTAGGCATCAATTGCCCTCTCAGAAGCATCAGATCTAAGGATATCAATTATTTGAGCTTCAGTGAAGTCTGCATGACCAGCTTTGAAGTAATCATTACACTTCTTCATCAGTTCTGTATCATGAGCTGACAAGAGTTCCATCCTGGTAATAAACTAGAAAGGAAAAGTAAAAATGGACCAACAACAATACGGATCGAGCAAGTAAAGGAGATAACTCAAAATAAATAATGAAGTCCATTTTATTAATCATAAGACGAGAAAGTACAACCAAACTTACAACAAAAGGGAAAAATAACATAGTTAAAGAGCCGAACAACTTTACACCTTCTCTTTATTTCCTACAACATCTTCAACCGGTTTCAATAAAGGAGTTGGTTGCTCGGAGGGCAGTTGGCGTTGCTCGATAGAAGTTGTAGCCTGTTGAACTTGCTCGGAGGATTCAGGATGGGTAGAAGCAGGTGTTTGTTCTACTATTTTCATAGAAGATTCATCAGATGCAACTTCATCTTCTTCTTCTTCAACAGTAAGAGGAGGTCCATGAGTGTGTTTTTGAAACAGTTCGTAATCATCAGCAACACTCAACTCCTTCAACGCTGCAACCCATCCATCTCTGAAATATTTCAAGCTTGCATACTCCATCTGGGAAGTAACAAAAACTAAAGCTTTATTCCATCCTTTGTCCCAGCCAGAGCTAAAGAACTTCTTCACAGAATCTTTTCTTTCACCCTCTCTGAGAAAGTTTTTTCCCGTAAAAGCTCCTCAACAGACTTCACCTGCTTCTCAAGGTCTTTCTTACGCCGTTCAGCCTCTTCAAGCTTGCCATCAGCTTCCATTTTGTTGGAAACGATGACTTTCAATTTCTCCTCCACCTCTTTGGAAGCATTTATAGCTTGTTGCAGAGCTGTATCAGCTGTCTGCCGAGCTGTAATCGCCTTCTGCCGAGCTGTGTCATAGCCGCTTCAACAACTTGTTGTCGAGCTGTCTCAGCAGATTTGAGTTTGCTCTCCCAAGTAGCTTTGTCCTCCTCGTACTTCTGTCGGGACTCTCCCAAAGATTTGGACAACCCAACAAGGTCTTCCTCTACTCCACTAGATGAGGTTGAAGCTTTTACGACTTCATCCTTCTCCACGATATTGTCTAAGTACACCAAAAACTGTAAGAAGAAGAAAGGCACGAATCAGAGCATGAACATGCCAATGAAAAATTAGAAAAACAAGTATAATGACCACATACTGATGTTAGAAGTTGAGCTGCTACATAAACAACCTTATCTCGAGGAGTTGAAGTTTCAGCAGCTCGGCAGTCAGGGAGAGTCCCTGACTTAATCAATTTCTTAGCCAATCCATGGGTAAGGATAGCTGGAGAACTAGCCTTCAGGGAAGAAATCCTAACTCCAGCAGGTTGGGCAACAGTATCCACAGGCCTCTCAGCAAGATCCCTCCTCAACCTCCTTAAAGGATCACCTTCAATCACAAGCGCTGCCTCTTCTTCAATAAAAGGTGCTGCCTCTTTTGGGACAACAACTTCAATCAAAGGTGCTGCCTCTTTAGGGGCAACAGGGGGCTTCTTGCTCATATCTTTGGCAGGAGCAATCCCTTCAGCTGGGACCTCATTTTTGTTTTTCTTTGCCCCTTCAGCACCAAGAGCATACTTGATGAAGAACTCAGGAACCTTCCTCTTCTTCATCAGATCAGCAATAGAGGTACCCAAATCAGAAGAAGATTCTTCTACGCTTGCTTGAGATTCTGGTAATTGATCAGGAGGGGCAAGAGGACGAGCAATAAAAGATGAAGTGGTGTTCTTGTATCTCAGCAAATAAGAAGCAGACCTCACGTGCTCCCCATTAATGGACTGATGCAAACCCCATATAAGTATCAAATTTTTTATATTTATGTCACTCTCTTTTGGAGGTTTTCTTTTACTATCAACTGCAACAAATAAAAAATGAGTGTCAGTGACGCATTTCATCAAACATAAACAAAACTAAATTAAAAAAACTAAAAACAACCTATCCCATTGCCATAAAGTGGACATCTGGGACCTTGATACACATCTTTTTCTTTTAGTGGGGGGTGTTGCCAATTTTTCATCACAACCCCATGATCAAAATAGTCCCTATTAGCATCGAGGAGATTGACCACTAAATCTCTATTTGAAAACCTAGTTTTTAAATAGAAAGTAGTGTTACTGGTAACCCATTTATAACAATACATAATTTCAGGAATTCCTAAGTGAGTTCCATGTATTTGGTTTAACCTATGTATGCCATTAACTACCCTCCATATCTTTGGAGCTACTCTTGCAGGAACAATGTCGAAATATTAGCAAAACTCCAAACACAAGGAATTAGGCGGGAAAGAAAAACTACATTCTGCTACAAAAATGGAGGGAAACCAGTGTCCCTCAGCTAAAGAAAATAAATCAGAAGGGCAAGGAGGTTCCTCTAGAATAACCCAAGAGGGAATCGCAAAATCAGCCCGAAACTTATCCAAGGATTCGACAAGATAACCCATGGTGGCTAAAGCAAAGAAAGAAGAAGGAATCAGTTCTTACAGAAAACTGAGAAATCTGCTAAGGCGAATGACAGAAAGAACGACAGTACAAGGATAGAGAGAGAAAATAAAGAGTTTAGAAGTCTGGAAGTAAAAAGTAGAAGATGATTTGATTCTATCGCTTTTAAATGCCTTGCATCGGGAAGCGAGAAAAAAAATGATTACTAGAAAAGACGATTGTGTTTCCGGCGACCAAATGATGAAAAAGACACAAATATCCAAGCGTCTGTCGAGGATTCAAAATATTTACAAGTTTGCCATTTCGCGCTCAAATGACAAGACTAAAAGGAAAATTTCCTAAGTATTAGAGATCTGTAATCTAATAAGACTGGGTAAAACATGTCCAAGCAACTCTTGGGCATAATGTTCCACACTCTCATATCAAACTTCAACTGTGAAATATTGGGGGCTTCTGTTGATACAAAAATTAGTCAGCTGACGTGGACCAATTATATGAAGACGCGTGTCATCTTACGTGGCAGAAACATATATTTACCAACAACTCATAGTGCCGAGATACTCAACGCGTCGAGCTACTCAACGTACAGAACATCTAGCCAGGAAGATCAAGCGACAAGAACAGACAAATTCAATGAATATTCTTATTATGTACAGATGTATATGTCTATTAAATAACGGCATATTGTCTATTCATACGGACAACCCAAGGGCTATAAATACATTGTAACACCCTCCATAACAGGGTAATTGATTACTTGCGATCATCATCAAGATTAAGGCAAAACACCCAGTAATACAAAACAGTGGACATATGCCATTTTCATAAGGCTGAACCACTTTAAAAATCCTTTGTCTTATTTCTTTATTCATATTTATCTGTGATTAATTAATTAGATCAAGTCTAATTTTTTACATCAACAACGGGTGTTAACAGTTTGGATCGTGTGACCCGTTACCACTAATGGTTCAGGTTTAAATTTGTTTTTGGAACCGATTTATTTATGGGTAATGTATGAGTTTTGGGAGTTTTTGACACGAATCCGGTATCACACGACATGAATACGATCCAACACGGCCCGTTGAAAAATCTATTACTAAATATATTAAGTAAAAGTATTTGAATAGATACACCCTAGAGATACTATATGTACCTTATGTAGCTTAATCATTTAGTAATAAAAAGTTGAATAAGAGTCAACATCAATTATATAACACTAATTGACATGCCACTATCATTTGGGGATGGATTTATGATTCCAATGATTTTCCATACTATAAACATAGTTCCACTTACAGACTAAACCAATGTTCTTTGTGTTCTCTTCACGTTCTTATCTTCACTATGAATCTAGATGCCACTTCTGTTTTTTATTAATAAAAGAAGGCCAAGCGAAAACGCTATATTTAGACATCCCTTGACAAATGATTTTGTCTAATCTCTAGTGGGGAGACAACTCCTAACAACTACAATTATGATTTTATGTTTAAAAATCACTAGATATGATTACCAAGGGAATGTTCGGACAACATTTTCAGAGGCAAATTTTGTTTGGATGAATATTTCTGTTTTCCATTTTTTAAGAAATCTTTTAAAAAGAAGACCCATATTGAGAAACACCTAATCGAATGGAAACAGAAAATGCTAAGCCAAAGTAATCACATTTCAAAAATAACAAATCACATTTCAAATATTACAAATCACATTACTTTCAGTGCCCGTTTTGATTCGAGTTTTTCTGTTTTCATAAGAGCTTAAATTTGTAAATTTATATGTAAAGTTTGAGATGTAGAAAAGAATCAGCTAGTATCCTGTGGTTTAAACTCGTTGCATAAATTTTGATATTCATATGTCAATGTCAATTTATCAATCTAGACCACAATAAAAACCTGAACCACTAGTGAGTAGAGTACTCAGCCCGACCCCTCTGATACAGGTCAAAATGTCTTTCACTTAGGCGAAGAATTTGAGTGGTAAAACGTATTTTCACTTGAATAGTTCAAAATTTTGTTAAGGTAAAAAAATAAAAATAAAAATAATCATTGGTAGACCTACGATTATTTCTTTAGTGGGGTGGAATGTTATACTGATAAATTCAGATGTTTATAAAGAAAAACAGGAAACTTATCTTCCTCAAATATGCCTAGTCACAATCAATGGTTGCATGATAAATTAGTTGTTAATTTGTATTTGAATTCTAATTTGATCTAATGTCCAATAAAATTTAGGAACATAAAGTAGTAATTTAACACCAAAAATGAGGATGTAGACTTCAAATAATAACGCAGGAGTAAATCTCAATCAATGGCTAGCAGTAATCTCTCATAAACTAAATTAGACATTTTCATTTCGATAAAACATAAATAATAATCACCAAAAATAGAGTATCTTTTATACTTTGTACCTAGGGATGACAACAGGTCGGGTATGGGGCGAGTTTGCCAAAACCCTAACCCTCCCCACAGGAAAAAAAATAATCCAAACCTACCTCGCGACCCACGACGAGTTTAGTTTTTAAGCTCCGAACTCGTTTAAAAGTAAACTCCTAAACCCGTCCCGGCCCTGCCCTATTTATATTATACGAGTAAAAAATCCACCCCGTTTATATTATACAGGTTAAAATTCGTATTTTTTACTTTTCCTAAAGGCTAATTTTATTATATAACACATAACAAAGGAGAGTTTATAAGCAAATAGATGTCTCTATAAGTAACAAACCTGAATATCAACTTACTTTTCCCTATTTGTACCCAGATGTATTAGGTCATATCCAATAATCCAAAAGGGTTGTATGAGAGATGTTTGTCTTCGTTGAGAGGCAAAACGCAAGAATAAAAACTTTCATTGGGAGATCCTCTTCGATGATTATAATTATGACGTCACGAAAACAAGGAAGAACCTTATTGGGATTATTTTTATAAAACTTGGATATAAATGTAAAAAAAGTATCTAAAATTCTCTACAAAAATCTTAATATATAATTTATACTACATTCGTCTCGAATTAATAGTCGCTATTTAAAACCAACAAATTTAAAGGATTCACTCAATCAAGATTTGCTCACTATTATGAAATTTGGTTCATTGAATACGTTCTTGATAAGAAAACAACTGTCAATTTAGAACGGCTTAAAAAAAACATGACTACTAATTTAAAATTCTTATAAACACAACACCTTGGAGACCTTAACTTGTCATAGAAACTCCAAAAAGTTTAAAAACATTACACTTTAAGTAACTTTAAGAAAATATAATTTATATTATACACAAAAGAAAATATTCAAAATTCAATGTGAGCAGCTGACACTATCACTACCATGTAGGTCAGGCCATAGTTATAGTTATGTTATTTAAAAAAAAATATAATAAAATTAAACTCTGGTTAGTTGAAGATACTTTTCAATTACTTTTTTACTAGGTAAAAGATATCTCAACCCAATCAAAATGTTACTATAGGAAGAGATACATGCAATTACAAACCAATGATGGACTATAAAAAGATCCACAAAAAGTTACTCCACACTTTGAAGTATGAATTGAAGAGTTAAAACATTATCTAACTAGTTAAACTCTATTCAATTAAATACTTATTCTTCAACATTTGGGGCAAGTTTTTTGTGAACCTTTTCTAAGTCTTGGGTTAATAAAAGTCACCTGGATGTGAAGATGGTAGCAAATTCTAGCGTCACAGACCCACAAAGTCGAAGCACTTGTAATGAACATGCCTTCTTCTTCCACACTTCTTATCAAATTTGAGAAGACTTCATCTTGCTCTCCTTTAAATCCCATGCAAATTTGAACTATCACTTCACCTTTTTTGACTTCATTCACTGAAACTGTGGGGCAATATTGAAGTTGATCTAAATGAGTACTTTGGTTGATAAGTTTCTTATTTTCAATGGATGATTGCATATCATCCTTCACGACCTCTAGTTTTTCTATTTCATTCTCTAGCTCTGGTATGTATTCAAGAACCCTGTCGATTATAGCTGGGGCACACCATTTTTTCTGCACCACAGAAGATAAACACTTCAGGATGTTTGGGTAAAAGTGGCCTGATTATTTATATCAGGTGGGACACTCATATAAAATTTAAAAAGTGTTATAAAATAGGATCAAATACAAAAAAGTCCCTCAAATATTTTTTTAATATACATTTAGTCCAAACCTTTTTATTTTATTCCAAAAAGTCCCTCAAACACCCAGTTAAGCAATATTCTCTTATTTTTAAAGTCTGCGCTAGCGGCATGTTGAGGGACTTTTTGGGACAAATTAAAAGGCTTGGACTAAACGTGTATTAAAAAATGTTCGAGTGACTATTTGGTATATGCCCCTATAAAATATGTATGTTTACTGAATGTTCACTAGTATTTTGTATTACTAAAGGATCTCTTATGATATCATTTTTGTACTATAAATAGAGGTGATACCCCTTAAGTATACAATATAATGAAATACAAAGTTTACACTCCCTCTGAATTCTTTTCATGACTTTATTTTACTATACATTATCAGTACGAAAGCTGTCATAGTTTTTATCGAGCATCAATTTTTTTTGTTCCTGCCAACCTCCTCCAACCGCATCAATGATTACCATTGACTTGCAAACATGAGACTAATATTAATATATTATAATATGTTCATAGAATTATTGATGTGATATTTTTAAATCTAATGATTTACGTGAAGTTACTTATGTACATCCGGATTATCTCTAAGACCCTCACACAGGAGCGTAACCAGAAATTTATATCCGGGGGGACTGACTTAACACTGATTTCCGGGGGTTCGGGGGAGGGAGCCCCCGAGCCAAATTTTTTTGAGGTTATTTTTGAGTATTTACTTAAAAAGAATGAAAAATAATGTTAATTAATAAATATTGGTGCAAAATAATGCCCAAAATAATGGTTCGTATAGTTTTTTTTTGAAGTGGATCATTGAGGTTTGATTGGTTGGACGGACTAACTTTTTTGTTTGTTGGGTGCGCTGTGATGTATTGGGCCTTAAAATTTAGACTAATTTTTTTTAAAGTGACTCGGGCTTGAGCCCGGCCTAGCCCTCCACTTAGCTACGCCCCTCCCCTCACATGGAACAATCAATGTACATTATGTACTTATAACTTGTCTCAAACAACTTATGCTACTAGTAATACTTATGAAGGCACTGATGGATGTATAACTCAAATTCAAAGAGTTTACAACAAGGGAGATATGATTAGAACATTTGATCTTTCTATATATTTGAAGTCAAGAAGATTCATGAAATCAATTGAAGTCAAACAGATTCAAAAAAGTGAAATGTTCTCCCCTCTTTACCAAAGTTTAGCTTCAGAAAAAAATGAGATTGAAGTAACAACCTATCAAATATTTTCATCAAGTCAAAGAAACATTTCAGAAGGTTGTATAATAAATAGGAATGCATCGACTCAATCATCAGAGAAATGTCAGAATGAGGGGAAGTATCAAATAAGGGGAAACATCTTATTAGGGAGATGATAGAAGAACATGGCATTTTGAACATATACACGTTGTACTCTTTTTCCTTTAACTATGTTTTTCTCATTGAATTTTCCTGTTAAAGGTTTCAACTAGACAACACTAAATGCGTCCAACATCAATTCAATAATCATAAAAGTTATACTATTTTTCCTTTACTTTTTTATTCCCATTGGGTTTTTCCTTAGTAAGGTTTTAATGATGCAATAGTCATTGAATGGTGAAAGTAGTAAACACCAAAGGGGGAGTGTTATAAAATATTTATTTTTATTGGAAGTCCACTAATATTTAGCATTTTTAAAGGGTCTCTTGGAATACCATACTTTGTACTATAAATATGAGCGATATCCCTTAATTATATAATACAATGAAATACAAAGTTTACACTCCCTCTAAATTCTTTCTATGCCTTTATTTTACAACGCAAAAAACAATAATAAAAGCATTACCAACTGGTGCAGGTAGACCAATGTCTTTAGTCAGTTTGCATGATTTTACTTGAAAACGGTTGAACTTATTTGATTGTTTAAATAAATTTGGGGTTTATGTAAATTTAGAATCAATTATTTTATTAAATGCTATTGTACTATTTATTGCAGTCCATATAATAATTATTGTTTGACAAGGATTCATTTGGATAAGTCGTTAAAATTTTAAAAATGTTGGTGGTTTATTTTCCTAATGAAAGTCTACTGCTATGGATGGTAGAGTCCATGTATAACTAGGAAATTCGGGTCTTTCCTCTTCCTATATATATATATATATATATATATATATATATATATATATATTCAGTGATTTCACTACATCAAAATGGTCAAATTGTCACCTTTCAGCCGGCCACCCTTGTCAAGGTCATTGACCGTGATAAAAAACACGCGTTTTGTGTCACGGTTATTGACCTTGACACGACCGTGACAAGTCCGTGACAAATTTACTTGTCACGGACTTGTCACGGTCATTGATCGTGACAATTCTTTAAATAATTGTCACGGTCAATGACCTTGACACGACCGTGATAATGTTTGCAGCAAAAACCCTTTACCCCTTCTTTTTTCCCTCCCGCACCGTTCCCTCCCTCTCCCTCTCTCTCGACGCTGCTCTCTCTCTCTCTCTCTCTACTTTCAGGTTTAATTCTCTCTCTCTCTCTTCCATTTATATATATGTTTGTGTGTATATATATGTGTGTATGTGTGTATATATGTGCGTGTGTGTGTGCGTGTGTGGGGGGTGGGGTAGGATGGGGGGTGGGGCAGGGTGGGGGTAGGGGGCTAAAAATGTAAATAAATAAGTAATTTTCAATAAATTTCCAAAAATAATATCAAAAAATATAAATGTAAATAATATCCAAAAATAATATCCAAAAATGTAAATGTAAATAATATCCAAAAATATTGGATAACAATTTATTTTCATTCAAAATAAATAAGTAATTTTCATTCAAAATAATAAAGATCAATTAGTCTATGTTGTTGACAAATTTGATCAAATTGGTGAGCCCTTCATATTTTAAAAAATGTTATTTTTATTCCTATTTAACTTTTCTTTCTATACACCCCTAATTATATTTAAAGTTTAATAAAATAGGAGTTATAGAAAGAAAAGTGGGGTTTAAATAAAAACACTTTTTTTAAATTTTTGGTTCTGGTGCATAATCTTAATTTGTCACAATTAATTTATATGCCTCAAAGTTATTTTATCACTCTTAGTTTATATTTGTGATAATACTTTATGGACCACAACTTTAGGTTTATTATTTTAGAACTTAAACTTCAAGATACAAAAAATAATTCTATAGAACAACTTAGATATCTTAACAAAACACATATCTAACATTGAATATGATTTATAAAAAATACAAAACAATAGTAGAAATTCAATACATGAAATTAACATTGAGATTATTTTAAATAGACAGTCACTACTGTGTGTGTGTGTGTGTATATTTGAATTAACCCATGAATTTGTATTTTTGTATTTGAATTAACCCATGAATTTATTTTTGTATTTGAATTAACCCATGAATTTATTTTTGTATTTTAATTAACCCATTATATGAAACATACTTGAAATTAAATATAGTGCGCATAAATACTAGCCTTCTAGTTCTTATGCGTACGCATTCAATAGCCCTTAGACCCGTTAGAGAGTCATTACCCCTGTAATGAGATCTCTCGAATTGGCCCGTTTGGACAGTTTGAGACTGTATAATTTCTGTATGATATTCTTATTGGCTTAAAGTTGTTACTTTTGGAGGAAGTTCTGCAGTCGTATCTTAATGTTCTCTGGGTACATACTAGATTGACAAGTGTGACTGTTATTTCAATTGACCAATTGAAATAACACTCACACCTGCCAATCTACGTCGTGTACTTGGAGAACTAAGGGGATATGCTGTCGAATTTTTTTCAAATCGTAACAATTTGCATGAGCTGTTAAGTATATTACAGAAAAATGCAGTCTTGAATGGGATAGGACCACTTACCCTTTAATAGGATAATTAAATGATGGGATAATTAAATAAAACATACTATAAATCTAAGTGTTGTTTACCTTAAATAGGTGTTTAGTTGTGGTAGCTGTGATGGGATATCCGAAATACAAAGAGTGGATGGGTGAGACTAATAGAATGGGGGATATGTTTCGCAGAGGTGCTAATGAATTTGTGAAATATGCAAAGAGATGTCGTAATGATGAAGAGTTTCCGTGTCCGCGTGCTAGGTGTAAGAATGGTAAGGTGTTTGAGTGGAAAACAGTTGAACTACATTTGTTAAGATCGGGTATGCAAGATAGTTATCGATTTTGGAGTTTTCACGGTGAATTGAAAGTTCCTTTTGTCCCCGACCAACCTTCAAAACAACCTTCAACAAGTAGAATAGATGTAGAAGGGGACGACGTAGATCATAATATGTTAGAGGATTTAGTTGATGATGCGTACGGAGTTTATGAAGCTAAGGAGAATGAGGTTACTGATGATGTAGAAGATTCAAGTGCTCGTGAAGATAACACGATAAAACTTGACGATGACTACCAATGTTTAAAATTTAAGGCGACCCAACCGTTATACTCTGACTGTGAGAAAGATCAAACAACTTTACATGCCATGGTTAGTTTGCACAGTATGAAGACGCAGTACGGTTTGTCTAGCAATAGCGTGACGGGAATTCTGAAATGGGTGAAGGGCTTATTACCCAAGGTGAATACACTTTCAAATATCTATCCTGTTATGAAGAACAATTTGAAAGGTTTGGGAATGAAGTATAAATCGATTCATGCTTGTGTGTATGACTGGATACTATACCGAAAGGAGTATGAAAATCTCGATCGTTGTCCGGTATGCGATGAACTTAGATATGTCCAATCTACTAGTAAGGAATGCACAAGCTCAAAAGTACCTAAAAAAGTATTGAAATATTTTCCCGTTGGGCCTAGATTAAAGCGATTTTTCACAGTACCATGGATTGCAGAGGCAATGACTTGGCATGCTAGGGCAGAAGTAGGGGGTAATATCATGCGTCATCCTATTGATTCTACTGCCTGGCGGAGGATGAATTTTGAGTATCCCGATTTTGCTCGAGAACAACGCAACATTCGTTTGGCTATATCAACAGATGGTTTCAATCCATTTGGAAATCTAAGCACTAATCAGAGTGTATGGCCAGTGATCCTAGCCCCACTCAGCCTCCCTCCTTCACAGTGTATGAGACCTGAATTTTCGATGATGGCTTTATTGATACCTGGGCCAAAGGCACCAAGTGATGACATTGATATCTACCTGGCTCCTTTGGTAGAAGAATTAAATGAGTTGTGGGAAGAGGGTGTGCAATCATTTGACTCTTTTAGAAAAGAAGAGTTTACGCTGAAAGCTATGTTGATGTGGGCAATTCATGATTTTTAGCTTATGGGACATTATCCGGATGTGTAGTACATGGTTATTTGGGGTGTCCTATTTGTGGAGAGGAGACTGAACCTCTTCGTCTATCCTCTAGCTTAAAAAATGTATACCATTGCCACAGGAGGTTTTACCCCCAGCTCATAGTTTCAGATTTGAGAAAGGTTCCAATTTTTTATTGGGCGGAGTTGAACATAGGCTACCACCGAGATAACTTTCGGGTTCAGAAATTGAAAGTAAATCTTCTGAATGTGGCCCAAATATTCCAGGTAAGAATACCAAATTTAAGAATGTCAAGCATAAGAAGACCCCAACTGGGAATAAAACTGAGATAAGAAAGGCATGGTCTCGGAGGTCAATTTTATTTGACTTGCCTTATTGGAAGAAAAACCCGGTGCGCCATGTATTGGATGTGATGCATGCAGAGAAGAACTTCGTTGAATATATTATGGGTACTTGCCTTGGGGGGAGTCATTCGAAGGATGGAGAAAATGCACGAAAAGACCTTAAAACGTTAAAACTTAAGCCATAACTATGGTTGAAAGAAGATAGTAGGGGAAGGACAATAATTCCCCCTGGTGCGTTTACTTTGACGAGTGGGGAAATGAAGGCGCTTCTAGACACAATATATAATTTGAAGGGCCCATCTACTTTTTCGTCCAACTTGCAAAGGATTGTGAATTATGCTACTCATGATTTACATAAGTGTAAGTCCCACGATTGGCATCTGATCATGCAATTGGTTCCTCTATTATTTAAGAACTGTTTCTCCAAGCATAAGGATTTGCGTAGGGCTATTATGCAAATTAGTATTACCTTCTCCCTCTTGTGTGAGAAGGTAGTGAATCGAGAACACATAGTGGCCGCAAAATTGGTTGTGAACGAAGAGATTTGTGTATTGGAGAAGTACTTTCCCCCAGCATTCTTTGACATAAGTGTTCACTTGTTGGTACACCTATGCGACGAGGCACTTCTTTGTGGTCCAGTTAGATATCGGTGGATGTATCCGTTTGAAAGATTGATGAAAGTTTTTAAAGATTACGTCAAGAATACGCGATATATTGCAGGATCAATTGTAGAGGAATACATCACCGTGGAGTCATCAATATATACTCGGGAATATATGCCTGACTCGACCAGCGTTGATGACACTGATGAATTACTCGATGATGGTGGTAATGTGATGGGAAAACGAGTGAAATTAACGAGTTTGCAACATGAACAAGTAGCTCGTTATCTATTTGACACACATGAAGATGTCGAAAAATGGAAAAAGTAAGTTTCGAATATTATAATGTTTAACATTATTTTAGATTATTTTATACATGATTAATTTTGTAATATGAAGTAAATATGAAGCCTGTGAGAACAATAAAAGACGAAAAATAATGGTACAATCAGACAAGGAATTTAGGCTATGGTTGACACAAGAGGTAATTATAATGAAAACAGTCGTTATATAACGTTACATTACACTCAAATTTTACCACTAATATAATTAATTTATCTATATTCTCAGCTCCTAAAGATGGGTGATGCGACATCAAGGCTTTCTCGTCTAGCCACTGGACCCTTGTTCATGGCACAAGAGTACAAAAAGTATCGATTGAACGGTTACATTTTCGGCGCTAAAGTGTACGAGGAAAGTACAAATGTACAGAACTCGGGAATTTCATACAAGGCTCTTACTTTCTTTCGAGCGAGCGCAAAAGATAAAAATCTCGTTGAAGCTGAAATGACTTACTATGGTGTAATCCAAAATATATTTGAATTGGATTATATAAGCTTCAAAGAGGTTGCATTTTACTGTGAATGGGTAAGAGTTGAGGATAAAAATGCTTGTAAAGTTGATCCTGTCACCAATTTGATCATGGTTGACTTGTCCAAGTTGAAGAGCAACGACCACGTGAGCGATGAGCCGTTTGTTTGTGCATTTCAAAAGGTTAAGCAAGTGTTTTACTCGGAGTATATCAACAACGAGCCGTGGTCAATTGTCCAACACGCGCCAAGGCGTCTAAATAGTAGTGTGGATGACTTGGCTGCTCCTACCGAATATCAATCCATTTTTGATGATAACTCGAATTTGAAACAATTTTTCAATTTGTAATAAATATTTCAATTTGTACCGAAACATCCATTTTTAATGCTTTTAATTGATCTGCACTTTATCATTTTCACTCTTGTGTAGTGTGCGTGTGTGGAGAGGAGATTAATACATAAATATTCCAACTACATCTAAGTTTTGTTTATACTAATCCATGAATATACGCTTCTTACCTTTAATAGGTGATTAGTACATAGTTATTTCGGGTGTCCTATTTGTGGAGAGGAGACTGAATCTCTTCGTCTATCCGAACACTAAGAAATGCCATAATCCTATGGAGCGATGCTCTGCAAATTCCTCCCAACCGTTATGTAGCCAAACATCACCAGTTGAAGTTGTCGATTCCACTTTCCATACCCCACCACTTGGAACTTCTAGCAAAACATGGGAGACCATTGAAAGGTGGAATTGACAACTTCAACTGCTGATTTTTGGCTACACAACGGTTGGAAGGAATTTGCAACGCATAACTCCATAGGATTATGGTATTTCTTAGTGTTTAGATATGAATAGAATTATATTTGACACGATTTCCCGGGGTACATTAGTTGGAAGGAGGTGCCATATGAGCTCAAGTTAGCTGTTTGAGTGACACTACAGGTAATGTATTTATATTTATATGTAAATTTCGATTTCAATTACGATTTATATTTATCTATATTTGAGGGGCGGATACTAATTTTACTTTATTTCAATTCAGGGGACAGGGAGTGTCCCTAAGGGTAGGAGACATATGCTCTATACTTATGTGGCTATTCGGACGAGAAGGGAAGGATAAGGAGGTGTCCCCGAGCGTCGCGATACAAAATCTCTTTTCCAGGCAAATAGTTTGTAGATTTGAGATAATTGATGGTGATGTTGTTTCTTCTTAAATAGTTTCTATTTTGAATATATATTTGCATTATCTTTAGTTTATTTGGATATATGATGTTTGGAACAGGTACAACGTTGCTATAACAGGTACAAATATATTGCTAGGCAGTGGCAGTGGCCATACTGCCCAGCAGATTTTTTTTAAATTCTGCCCAGAATTGTCACGGTCAATGGCCGTGACAATTTTTTAAAAAAGGGTCACGACTTTGTCACGATTTATAACCGTGACAAACGTGTCACGGTCATTGACCGCGACACAAAACGCGAGTTTTGTGTCAAGGTCAATGACCGTGACACGACCGTGACAAAAAAAGTTATCTCGCCTCGAAATGTCACGGTCATTGACCTTGACAAGCTGGATTTGTCAGGGTCAATGACCTTGACAATAGTGCAGATTTGGTGTAGTGTTTCCATCAACAATTTACACAAATCAACACATTACAGATATAAGACAAGAGGAAGAAATCCAAAATTGTAATTAACTTATGTCAAAGACAATAAGGCTTTTCTCTAGCAATTGGTGATAAGAAATGGGGATTTCTAAATCAAAGAAGATTAAAGCTATAAACCAATGTATGTATTCTTGATCTAAATTAATAGGCATAATTCATAAAAACATAAAGATATAAGATTGTGTAATTAAGAATATATTGCATGCAAAGTTTAATCCAGTAATAATTTCGTGATTAATTTAGAACATTCTTAAGAATGGTTTAATATTTGCTATCAAAAGCTTAAGTTTAATATCTTCCTTTATTGGCGTTTTCCTATGTTGAAATCCACATAAAAATAATTTTGTATGCCTATGGCTTTAAGCGTTGTTTTATATGGCAGTTTACTCATGTCATAAATCTACTTAAAACAAATACATATGCTTGAGACTTTTAGCGACGTTTACTTATGTCATTAATTCTGTGTAAAAATGAATCTATATGTTTGTGACCTTTAGCAACGTTTCCAACGATGTTTTCTTTTGTCACCATTACGCATTAGTAGAAGTCAAAATTTCAACTTGCTCATTTTTTTAACGAAGCTTGGTGGATTAATTGAAAACATCGCTAGGATTAATGCTCGCTACCTTTGGTTGTGACAAAGGGTATTTTTGGCTATCCGAGGTCGTTTTGGCCCACAAAATCTCCATTTTTTTTTGTTTTTTTATAATAATGTAGGAGGCCACATCTCACTTGTGAAAATGAATTTTTGATATGTGCCAATGGTTTTATGATTTCACAGTAATTCTAGATCTTTGTGTTCTTAAGATTTCCACTTTTGGCAAAATTTACTTTTTACCCTAATTTACTATATTTTTTCGACGCATTAGTTGTTTTATGCGTTCATATTGACTCTAATATTCATGTCAAGTTGGATTACATGTTCACCATAATGCTACAGTCTATATTTATGGATGATGGATGTATAATTCACCATTATCTCTAATAATTTTGTTAAGTTTGGTTTGATGTTTGCCATAGTACTTCAATATGAAATTGTGAATATTAGACTAATGTACATGCATTAATATTATGTATATTTTGGCTGTCCACAGGTCCAAGTATAGTCCTCAAAGATAAACTGTTGATGTATTATGACGTTATTAATTCACTATATCATATGTAATTAGGTTTTCACAACTCCTATTATTATGATCAACTGAATATTGAGGCAATATTTTTTGATTACGAAATTATACGACATATACAAACACCATGAATTTTGAAACTAAACAGTAACCACCAAATTAAGTACCCTAAAGACATCAATAATTTAATATTTTCTTGCAAATAATAATACTTTTTGTTGATTAATGATGTAACCATATCTATTGAAGGTTTTCTACATGTTAATATTTATTTACAAGTTGCAACCTTTTCAAAATTTGATAGAATTAACTTTTCCGAACGGAATGAGCAAGCTGAGGGAATCTAGACCTTTACATGTCTTTCTCGTGGAAAAGCCTATTGTTCTTACTAATCAACAATGATGGCGAGATAATCATTCATCAATCTTGGTTAAGGTTAAATAGATAGATCCTAATATTTATGCGATAACTATTACGATAAATATCAAAACATTCCTACATGAAACAATGAAAGCTAAAGAGTATTTGAACAATTTAAAATAATAATTTATTGCTAATAATTCCCTACCTGAAAAACCTAAGGTTGATCTCACCACAAAGTATTTTGATGGTACCTGCACCATGAATGAGCATATAGTAGAGATGACTATTCTATCTGCAAAACTCAAGAGTTTGGTCGTGATAATGGACTATTTTTTTCTCATCCAATTCATCCTAAACACTCTATCTATATAATATGGACCTTTTCAAATTCATTACAGTTTAACTGACAAGTGGAATGTTAATAAGCTACAAAGTATATTGGTCTAAGAGAAGGGGGTACCTAAAAGCCAAATGGGCGCGTGCCTAATAGACATGCGATTAATGTTATGTCCAAAGGACATGGAATAAAAAAGTCTCAAAAGTGACTAAGCATAGCCAATTCGACTGACCATAATCTAGCCACTCCGCCTCAAAGAAGGAAAGGAATGCCAATTTTCAATTTGTTAGAAAGAAGGGGAACTTTGAAAATTATTGTTTGAAACGTATCGTATGGTTTGAAGACAAAGGCAAGCCTTTTATATTTGTATTTTTTGAATCAAACTCAATTAATGTTCCATATAATACTTGGTGGATTGATTCCAATCTAATAATGTTTCAAATCGAATTCAAGGATTACTTTTAACCCGAAACATGAGAACAAATAAAACTTTTATCTACATATGAACTCGAGCAAAAAAAAGTTGAATCTACTAGAACTTTTCAATTAGTTTTAGATCCCGTCTTTTGTTTGGAATTAGAAAAATCTCTTTAAGTTCTTTTTGTTTCTAGATATTTAATTTCTTTGTCAAAACTAGCTCTCAATGGCTTCATTTTTGCATTATGAATAAAATTTTTACTTTACTAAAAAATTCTTCTCTAATTGGCTATGGGTTTTGATGAATGCTTTATACCTAATTAATATTTAAAAGAATTTTTATGAATCTCTTGTTACCCTAGATCTTAATAGTAGATCTAAACGTGGCTCATTGAATGAGCATTCAACTTACTCGTCGTATAAAATTTTAGGGCATATATTTAAGAAGTGAATGCAATGACTTATAAAAGAAGGAATCCTACCTAACACGGATTGTAATGATTTTGATAAGTAATTATAATTTTAAAGATAATTTTATTGGGTTAGTTTCTTAATTAAAGTCTTGTGTGATGGGTGGTAGAGTTCATGTATAATTAGAAAATTCAGGTCCTCTCTCTTTCTCTCCCACCGTCCCTCTATATAGTAGACGAATTCCATCAATAATATAAAGTAAAAACACATTGGAGATATAAGTTAATGGGGACAAATATGAAATTCCAATTAATTTTTATCAAAGGCAAGCATACTTTTCACAACAATTGTTAATAAGATTCAAGGGAGATTAATGCATCAAAGAAGATTAAAATTATGGACCATTTATATCTTCTCAATCAATTAATTTAGGCACAAATTGTGAAAACATGAAGATATAAAACATTTTAACTGAGAACATTGGATGCATAGCTTTAATCAATTAATTATTTTTTGATTGATTAATGGTGTTCTTAAGAATGGTTTAACAAAAACAACTCTCTATTGTCTAAGGAAACATAGGTGAATTATAATTTAAATATATATGTTCATAATTTTTTTTAATAGATTTATGTATTTTAGTGTATAGAGAAAAATATAGATGCACGTCATTTGAAGGTGCTAGTACTAATGCTTTAATTATATGGTGGATCCATTTACATATTTTTGTTGTTACTATAACTAAATGAATTTGACTGATGCAATAAATAAAGAGTAATATTAGGGAGACCTTTTTTCGTGACCCTTTTTTGTTATCAAGCTGATGTGTCAAACACACATTGAGTGGTGTTTATAATTCACATGAGTCCATTTGGAATACCACCTGATGTGTGTTTGACACATCAACAGAGTCATTAAAAAAGTCACGAAAAAGGGTCTCCCTAGTATTACTCATCTATAAATATACACATCATTGTTAAAAGTTATCGTGGCCACCATTTGAGGAATATGTTGGCTCTATTGAAGATCCTAATCAAAGGTTGGATACACATGGAAACACTAGGGAGATCTAAGAGAGAAGTTATAGGATAGTTATCAATCCACTTGATAAGATATCATAAATTTATTGACACAACAAATATATTTCCACACATACATGATGAGAGGATCTCATCAAATATGTAATGCTTGTCATATAAATGGTAGTTAACCATTCCCAAGGTGGAAATGTTGAGTGTGGAAAATATTAAAACTTTGTCAAACCGTAACCTCAATATAATGATCAAGAACTAAAGAATACCTACAGACATAGTGAATTTCCATTCCACGTACATTGTAATGTTCTTCGCATGTGTTATTTATCTTTCTTTGGTTTTATTATCTGTCTTATAAGACCGTGACACTTAGCACACGAATTTTTGCCCATATAATTAGTTCTATTTTTGGGAACCAAATTATCCTTTTCTCACATGGCAGTGTCTAAGATTCAATGCTGAGCCATAACTAGTGTCCAAAGAGATAACCATGACTCACTTAACATTTACGATAATGGAGTCATATTTCCACCACAATGACACATCTAATCCATTATTCATTTTGAGCAAGACAATAGAATTCTTAGTTGTCGTTACCATCCCATGGAGGAGAGTCCAACTAGGATCATGGTCATCACCATAGTCGTATTTATGATGGGAAGATTGATTCAATTGATAAGGTTTCCTAATACCACCAATTGATGGCTCTATATATTGAAAATGTGAAGCTCATGTGCCATATTTTTTCTTTCGAGCTTGAGCGATGTGGCCCTGGTTTGAGAATATGATGACATACGAAATAAATTTATTGATATCAATTTAACTAATTCAACACACCAATACACATATCATTCCTAAATATGATATAACAATTTTTTTAGGATAAGGTGTGTGAAGATACTAGTACAAAACTACTGTGTTTAGTGAGACGTTAAGTTCACAACGGGGACTCATCGGGGGTGCATATTGATGGAAAACAATATATCATTTATTATGTTTGTACTTGATCTCTTAAAACATATATGAAACATTTTTCTTTCTTATTTATGAATTCAAATATTATTTAAACAATGAATCCATGATAGCAAAAACCTTAAACTGTAAATTAGAAAACTGATGTGATTATTATTAAAAAATTTCCAAAGATGATAAATTTTATCTATATAAATCCTTGAACTCAACTTTTAATATATTTTGAAAAACGTTTAATCAAGGAATATTTCGTGCTTAGATTTGACATTTACTAACACGATATGTTAATTTGACTGAAATAAGACATAATTAGCGATACGGTCTCCTAACCTGACTTGATATTGACTATACCACATGTACTTCCAATTTTCTCATACGATGCCCCACCTGAGCTGCTCTTCGAGGATGCTCTCAAGTCTGTTCCGCCTAATAGATCTTCACCAGTCTTCGATCTGAATTTCCTATGTAAAAGTGTAAGACCTAAAACCACATCTGTTCTTCTTCGTGATTTTCATGTGTATCCTACTATTAATTTCTCATCACGAGCCTTTGGCAAAAAGCAATGGAAAATGAACTGCAGGCACTTGAACATAATCACACTTAGGATTTAGTGGATCTACCAAGTGGTAAGAATCTAATGGCAGGTAAATGAGTTTATAAATTTAAAACTCAATTCGATGGATCTACTGATTATTAGAAGTCACGCCTTGTCGAAAAGGGGTTTACTTAGGATTACGGGAATGACTATGAGGAGACTTTTGCTCTTGTGGCTCGATTCATCTCTTTTTACATTCTCATTGCAGTTGCTGCATTTTAGCATTGGGAATTGTTTAAGATGGACGTGAAAAATTCCTTCCTCAATGGTGAATTATTTGAGGAAGTTTTCATATGAACACATTTGGGCTATCCTCATACCATCCATTAGGTCTGCAAACTTCGTCATGCCCTTTATGGTCTCAAACAGGCTCCCCGTGCTTGGTTTGGCAAGTTGAGTAACACTGCTATTGGTTTTGGGTTTACTTTTAGTCCTGGAGACTCCATGATTTTTATTCGCGAATCCGACCATGACACTATTCTTCTCCTTTTCTATGTGGATGATATGATTATTATCGGTGACGATCAATCTAGTATATCCAATATCAAAGTCTTTCTGAGTCAACATATTGAAATGAAAGGTCTTGGAAAGATGAATTATTTTCTTGGTCTTGATATATCTTTTAACTTTGATGTATATTATCTCTCTCAAGAAAAATATGCTTAAGATTTTCTCACTCGTGTAGGACTCACCGATAGCAAGATCGCCACCACTCTTCTTGAGCTGAATTTCGAGCTCACTCCCATGGATGGTACTCTTCTTGATGATTCAACTTTTTATCGATGGTTAATGGAGAGTATTTTCTACCTTACTATCAGGTGACCAAATATTGCATATGTGGTTTATATTATTAGTCAGTTTCTCTCTACTTCCCGTTCGCCTCATTATGCGATTGTTCTTTGCATTCTCGGATATATAAAGGGGACTATTTTGAATGGGCCCCACCCCATCACTATTTCCACACCATTTCGCCTTCCTCACCAACTAGAGCATCATGCATATAGGGCCCTAGTTGCCCCCACCTTCCGGCTCAATAACGCCGTGATCGGTCTTTCTTCACCCTCACCTTTGTCAAATTATCCAACAAGACTGGCGCTTCAGTCTTGTTTGGGGGTGATTCTCATCACCCATTTTTTCTACCGCCCCGCGCTTTCATAGATCCTATCCTTAGGGTGAGATTCCCTTCGGTCTGGCTGAAGATATTAAACTTAATTCTACCAGGAGGCAACCCGCATTGTTTGTACTAGTCTCATCCTTTTTGGGGGTGGTGTTTCACATCACCCAATGCTTTACCATGTTATGGACTTGTACACATTTTTTTCTCTCACTTCTTATTCAGGTTTATTCTTGGCTTCCTCTGTCCACTTCATTAGTAGTTGATTCTGGTAATCTCTTTCCTACCTTATACTCTCAATTTTAAAAATCATTTCACTTAACATCGAGGACGATGTTCCTTTTTGTTTAGGAGTGGAGAATTTTATCAAAATCGTACCTCTTTTGAAATTTTTTGAGTTTTTAAACCTGATTTTTAAAAATTCGTGCAGTTTCTTTCATCTCAATCATTGACGTGAATTTTCAATCATCCATCTTTTTAAATCTAGGAATCAAGCTAGAGGATGTTTTTTCTAAATAGCTTATGTAATACGTCCCAAGGCATTTTGCACCATGAATTTCTAGACTCAACAAAATTTGCGCACTTATCACGTCATTACGGTTAGAGTTGAGGAGTATTACAATTCCCAAAAAAACCTTTAGGATCACTAGTAGAGAATTTAGCTTGTGAGATTCGTGCCTTTCACCCTTTCATAGAGTTTTATGTAATCTCCGAGTCACAAGTTGATTCAACTTCGTTTGGGTCCGCACTTTAAATTGTCGCATGATCTCATTATTTTTCATAAAATTTTGGCTTGATCACTGAGAATGACATCTTTTTCGAGTTGTAAGAAACGTGTCTTGAAATTTGTCCCGAATACTAGATTTTCATCCATACACTTACCACTTTTCCATATCACATTTCCATTCATTCACCCATTATTTTCCCATTTTCCACATATTTCCCCACACCATCACCTATTATCTCCATATCATCTTTCATTTTCAAATAAATGAGTGTTGATTCCATATGTTAAATGTCTTCAGTGTTGGTTTGAAAAGTGAGAGAAAAAAAAAGAGAAAAACATAAAAATAGCAAAAATAGAAGAAAAAAAATAGAAAAAGAAGAGAAAAAACAAGAAAAGAAAAAAAAAGAGAGAAAAAAAAGAAAAGAGAGTTGTAGTTCATTTTTATGAAATAAGGACATTTGTTCTTCAAGTATAGAACACTCATCCATCTTTTATCCATCATATATTCATCATTCATCCATATCTCACTTCATCCCACATATCCCATTTCATTTCCCCCTCACCCATAATCATCCATATATTTTCCTAGGTGTTCGGGCAAATGAAAGTCAGCGTGGTGAATAACTTGACATTCTCACTATAATGATTCGCATTTCTTTCATGAGATCATTTTTCGTTCTAATTGTTCGTTCTTCCTTATGTGTGTGTGAGACGTTTGAACTTGCTTACATTTACTCACCCCCTCACACACAAGAGCGATACACTAACCCTAATCTCTAGAGTTCGTTTGAGAGAGTTATATCCAGTGAGATTTGAAGTTGAAGCGTTGATTCCGAAAGGCAATCTAGGAATTACTCTTGTGATATTCGATCCGTTTTGACTGATTCACACTACACACGTTGAGTTCTAGGAAGGATGTGCCTTATGTATTTACTTAGCTAAACTTTTTACACATTCTAGCTTGTATTTCTCAAAACATTTGTCTCATGTGATGGATTTTGCGATTATGCCACGTCTAATAAGAAATTGCCTGCCTTTCAATAAATCTTTGCAAACAAGAATTTTGTGGGTATATTCCCTGCAAACCCTCACGAGACACAACTCGTCCTGTAGGGAAACCTATAGGTTTAAAGGCTTGTTGCACATCATGAGTGCAATCGCAAGTGCCCGCGAAAGTGGTACACTTTTGGTTTCTTATCTTTCTCTTTCTCTCTATCTTATTGCTCGAGGACTAGCAACACTCTATTTGGGGGTGGTGTGATAAGCATCCAAAAGTGTACATTTTATACCCCGGATAGACGTATTTTAGTTGCTAATTCTCGGCAATTTGGGTCTTATGCATTTTATTATCTATTTTGTAGGTCGAATGCACGTTACGGTGTTCAAACGCGTATTTCAAGGTAATTATGTGAATTATGGAGCTAATTACCAATCCCGTAACCCTGACCTACCCTAAACTCTGTCCCGAGCCGTGTGTGTTTGATTTGTCCCCTTTAGTATTTTTTATATTTTTAATTTTTAATTTGAATCGTTTTTATTTTTAGGATTTTTTTATTTAATGTGGTTTTACTTTGATTTTTTAGTTTTGATTTTATTTTATTAGGGTTAGTTTTTTTAGCAATTCATTTATTTTTTTTAGTTTTGTTTGGATTTACATTTTTCTAGGCCTTTAGTTTTTATTTTTAAGCTTTAGGAATTTATTTATTTTTACTTTTATTAGTTTATTTTTTTAGAACTTGAGTTTTTATTTTATTTTATTTAAGTTTTTATTTTTATTTTTAGGATTTAATTTTTAGTTTTATTAGTTTTAGTTAAATATTTTTTAGGGGTCATGAATTAAACACACACACAACTCCTCACACCCTAGAATATACACTTATCCTACACCTAACATACACACAAACCAAACCTTCACCCACACCCAAATACACCCTCACCCTCACCCTCACCAAACTTCCATACACCCTCTCACACATTACCCCCTCCACTTCATCTTCCCCACTCATCCTTTAAACTCATTTCTCTCTCCTAATCCTCCATTGATACAACACCAAACTATCTCCAAACCCCAAATCCTTTTTCCAAATACCCATCTTCTATCTAAACCCAAACCTCATCATCCATTACTCTAATCACTTCCAAATCGACCTCTACCCGGATTCCCTTACCCGAAAGTCGAACCCAAAACCGCCCTCACCCGCTGAAAACTGGACAACCCACATCCCTGACCCGATTGCCCCTTTCTCACCATTCGGGTATCCAACCCGATCTAGCCCACTCCGGCAGCACACCTTAAACCCCAGCTCCGGCCAGATTCGATCCAAGGCCGAAAAACCAAAACCCGACCTTTCCCCCTTTAACCCGCCACACGAACCCGTTTCTGCAAACCCGTGGCAACCACTCACAACCCGCTTTCCCAAAAAAAAAACTAGAACCCACGAACCCAAATCGGATCAGCCCCGACCGGCGCCGACCCCAACTCCTCACCCCTTACCCGCCGATGATTTCCTTCCTCTCACCTAGCGACATCCCTGCTCCCAACCTCCAACCAACCTCCTGAACCAAACGCCCCACTGGAGGCGCCCACAACCCAAGCTCGCCAACCCCCTGCGCCCGAACCCTTATACCTCCAACTCAGCCCCTCGCCCAGCAGCCGCGAACCCCCTTAGCCTCCCATCAATGGCGTTGGCGACCCATTCCGTCGCAAAACCAATACCGGCGGCGAACTCCCCTCCCTAACTACCTACCTCCGGCCTGCAACCCCAAACCCACAATCCACTTCCGACCCTTGCTCCGACCACCATCACCCAACCTCACTTTAACCCATATGCCCACTTCCCCATTTCATCACCTACCAAATCCAAACCAAACCATGAACTTTGGAACCGAAGGAAATCATTTTCCATTTTCCACTTAAGTCAGCCAATTCGTTTCTCTTACCTGCCAATTGCCAAAGTCAATTCCCAAAACAAAAAGCCCACATGTTTAATAAAATCCACTTAAACCTTTACCCATTTTACCCCCCAACCACCACTTTAAATCATTTCCAAAAATAACCCTTGACTAAATCTGATTTGTTTTATTCCAATCCCCTCACCCACATGACCTCACACTCCTCTCACCATCTCCATGCACACTCAAGCCCATTTACCCAAAAATACCCCTTTAGTTCCATAAGCCACTATAAAAAGAAGACCTCACTCCGTAAAAAGAGATTTGGAAGACTAGAGAATAGAGAATTCTAGAGAGAGAAAGACTAGGTTAGAAAAATAGGGAATTCTAGAGAGAAAAAAATATTGTAGAAAGGAGAATTAAATTGTACTTCAATTTTGTTAGTGTTTGTACACAATTGAGAGAAGCTTGGATTTAATGCAAGTGCAATTTCTTTCTCCTACATTTTGGTTTGAATTTCTTCTCTCTATATTTTTAATTTCATTTAGTAACTTTTATTAGATTGTTATTAAGTGAATTATGACTATGGTTGGCTAATCACTCCATTCAAGGAGTGAAATGAAGCCCCATATATTCAATTGAATGTATTAATTAATCTAGTTTACTTTGTTTCATTTAGTTAATTTTCTTTTCATTCCTACACGAGTTTATGCATTGAGAAATGGTAAACTATCCTTGAGAAAGGATTAAAATCTAATATACTCTTAATTTTTGGATTTAAACTAGAGATAAAATGACCCACTAAGTAGAGTATATTATATTTTATTATACTCATACATTAAATTTTTGTTGGATTTATGATTTATTATATGAATTTACTCTAACGAGTGATTTATATAATTTTTTTAAATCAATTATTCATTTGAGTTGTGGGGATGAAAATTAGATTAATTAATTTTATATTAGTTTGTTTTGTCAAATGATGAGAATCAATTGATAAAATAAATTAATATTTAAAAAATTAGTAAACTAGAATAATTAACACATTTAATTGATAAAGTGGAGGTTAAGTTTCATTCCTTGAATATTTCTCAAATTTAAGTTCATCTCATTTTTATTACTTAGTTCTTATTTAGCACAGTTTTTAGTTTGTTAATTTCATCTCTCATTTTAGTTTAGTGTTACTTCACATTGTCACCTAAAAAGTCTTTTAATATTTGAAAAACATAAAAAAAAATTTAGAAAGATCCAAAAGTCTAAAAAAATAATCAAGTGAAGTATATTCATTATCCTCTCATTTTTAGCATGTTCACACCTTAGATTTGGATTGATATCTCACTTACCATTATACTGTAGTTTTGTCTACTTTTATAGGTTTGTGAAGATTTTTGATTGAAGAGCTTTTTTTTTTTTGATAAGTAAATGATTCAATAAAACCAACCCGCCTAAGGGGGCGGAAACCCGTATACAGGAAGTATACAATACAAAACGCAAAGGACCAAATCCCACAACAAACTATACTATACAAGCAACTAGAACTCCTCTAAGAACTCTAGGATGTGAGATAACGAAGTAACATGCCTTTTTCTATACCAAGTAAGAAGAAGACTTAGGAACCTATACCGAATTCGAGATGGGTCAAGATCAATCCCCTCGAAGCACCTCCTATTCCTTTCCTGCCAGACGGTCCAAAAAATACAATGAGGGACCATCATCCAGGCTACTCGAGGACCCGTCCAACCCCTAGGCCTCCTCCAAGCCGCCATCACCTCAACCACCGAGCGTGGCATAACCCATCGAATCCGGAAGAGGGCAAGGATTAAATCCCAAAGGCTCCTAGTCACACGACAGTGTAGAAGAAGGTGATTGGTCGTCTCCTCATCCTTTTTACATAGCCAGCATCTGCTGACCAACCTCCTGCCTCTGCTTTGAAGCCCCTCAATAGTCAAGATAGCCTGTCTAGCAGCAGTCCACACGAAGAAGCAAACCTTGGGAGGTGCCTGACACTTCCAAATAGTCTTCCAAGGGAAAGTCCCACCCCCACGCCTCCTCAGCACATAATAATAATTCTTTACGGAAAAGCGACCATCAAGAGTGCCAGACCACTTCAATCCATCAACCCCCAAGGATGGAATTGGCGCCAACCGCAACCACTCAAAGAACTCCTCTGCCTCCTCCAACTCCCAATCTCGTAACTCCCTCCTAAACTTTGGGTCCCAGACAACACGACCCCCTTCCCTTCGCCTATGCGAATCAACCGACCCCTCTTTGACACCACCAATATGAAACATCCCCGGGAAGAGAATTTCCAAAGAACCCCCCTCTCCCCATCTATCCCTCCAGAATCTGATACGCCTCCCGTTCCCGAGTTGGTAGGAAGTGAGCGTAGAGAACTCACCCCACCTCTGAGCAATAAACCTCCACCACCCCACCCCATGAGCAACTCGACCCACATAAGGCCTCCACCCGACCCGCTCGACCCCAAACCTAGCTACCACCACTTTCCTCCAGAGTCTATCTCCCTCCCTGTGAAACCGCCATAACCACTTCCCCAGTAAAGCAAGATTGAAATGGACCAAGTTCCTTACTCCGCCCCCCCCTCATTCAGAGGCCTGCACACCTCATCCCAACTCACCAAACAGTATTTGGACTCATCATCGTTACCTCGCCACAGGAACTCCCTCATCAACTTATCTAATTTCTTACGAACGGAAGAGGGTAAAGGGAGCACGGACATAAAATAAGTCGGAAGGCTCGTTAACACACTCTTAATCAACGTCAACCGACCGCCTTTGGAGAGATAACTATGCTTCCATCCTGCTAACCTCCTTTGAACCCTCTCCAGGACTGGCTCCCACATCGAAATGGATTTAAACTTAGCCCCCAAAGGAAGACCAAGATAGGTAGAAGGGAGTGATCCGACCCTACAACCCAAAATACTAGCCAAAGAATCCACGTTACCCACATCTCCCACGGCAATCATCTCACTCTTCCTGACATTGATATGTAAACCTGAAACAGCCTCAAAACACACCAATAACATCCTTAACGTCCTTACCTCTGCCTCCGACGCCCCACAAAAAATAATAGTGTCATCCGCAAATAGAAGGTGAGAAACCTCGATCTGATGGGAGCCACGACTCCCAATTAAAAAACCAGAAACAAGGCCCCCCTCGACCGTACGGTACATCATCCGAGAGAATGCCTCCATGACCAAAATAAAGAGGAAAGGGGACAACGAGTCGCCCTGCCGCAGACCACGAGAGCTCGAGAAAAAACCTTCCGGTACCCCATTAATGAGGACAGAAAATTTGACAGAGGAAATACACCTCATCATCCATCTGCACCACCTCTCCCCAAACCCCATCCTCCTGAGCAAATACACAAGGAACTCCCAGCTCACATGATCGTAAGCCTTCTCAATATCAAGTTTGCAAATAATTCCCGGGTCACCACCTCTCATTCTGGACTCGATGCACTCATTAGCCACCAAGGCCGCGTCCAAAATCTGACGCCCCCCCACAAAAGCACTCTGAGCCTCCGAAATTAGAGGGTCAATCACTTTTCTAAGTCTAACCGACAACACCTTGGAGATGAGCTTGTACACGCTGCTGACCAGACTAATGGGCCTGAAATCCCTCACATTCGTCGCCCCGCCTTTCTTGGGGACCAAAGTTATGAATGTGGCATTAAAGCTTCTCAAAAAGTACCCCCTATCATAGAACTCACTGAAGACTGCCATCACATCCATACTGAGCACCGTCCAGCAGTGCTGGTAAAAGGCTATCGTGAACCCGTCCGGACCTGGCGCCTTATCACCGCACATCGACTTTAACACCTGAACCACCTCCTCTTCTGTAAATATACATTCCAACTGATCCACCTCAGCCCCCGAAATACTCGGCATTGGAAGCCCATCTATCTTAGGACGCCAGGGCTCATCCTCCGTATACAAGCTCTCGTAAAACTGACTGATCTCCCTGCGAACCTCACTCTCCTCATTAAACTCCACCTCCCCTATAACTACTTTCCCGATATGGTTAAAACGGCGATGAGAATTAGCTGCTTTATGGAAAAATTTGGTATTGCTGTCCCCTTCCCTAAGCCAAAGATTCCTCGACTTTTGTCTCCAACTAATCTCCTCCTGAATCAATTTCAACCCCACCTCCCTTTGCTTCTCTTCCCTAGACACTCTTTCAGCCCCCGACAGACCGGCCGACCCTTCTTTCTCATCGAGACCCCGAATTTCCTCCATGGACTGCTCAATCAAGGCCCTCACATTTCCGAAAACATCTCTGTTCCATCGAATGATGTCCCATTTGAGACGAGACAATTTAGAAGCCAATCTGAAACTCGCATTCCCCTCCACCTCATATCCCTGCCACCACTCCCGAACCCTCTCCACAAAATCCTCCTCCTTTAACCACATATTCTCGAATCTAAAAGGAGTCCTCCCCCCACCGCCCCCTCCACACTCCAGGAGAATAGGAGTGTGATCAGAAGTAATACGAGGCAAGCAAGACTGTTTTACCCCCGGAAAAAGATCCTCCCACTCAATAGAAAGTAAAAAATGGTCAAGCCGGGAGAGCGAGGGCTCATCCCTATGGTTAGACCAAGTGAACTCACCACCCACCAAAGGCAAGTCCACAAGCGCCATCTCATCGATGAAAGAAGATAAATCCCTCATAAAAGAGCTCGACCTCCCCCCACCGCTCCTCTCCGAGGGAAAACGAACGATGTTGAAGTCCCCTCCAGTGCACCAAGGAACATCCCACAAACTCCTGACCCCTGCCAATTCCTCCCACATCTCCCAACGCATCGAGTCCTCTACCGGCCCGTAAACCCCTGAAAAGCTCCACTCCATCCCATCCTCAACATTCCTGAATAGACATGAGATAGACCAAGTACCCACTAAAACATCAATTTTTTCCACCACTCTGTTGTCCCACATTAAGACGATCCCTCCTGACGCTCCCACTAAATCTAGGCAACACCACTCAATCCTGCGTCCTCCCCAAATAGACCGAGCCATTGCATTACTCATAGAAACCAACTTCGTCTCCTGTAGGCAAACAATATCCGGTCTCCACCGCGAAAGAGCACCACTAACCACTCCTCTTTTGCCGAGATCATTCAACCCCCGCACATTCCAAGTGATGAGTCGTAACCTCATTGGAAACTATTTAAAGACCCCCCCTCCCCCCTCCCCACCCCTTCCGCCTTCTCCCTCCGCGTCTCCTCTATGTTGCGGAACACCCTAAAGGTCTCTTGTTCATTTCCTTTGAACGTAATTCCTAAAAATTTACTAAACCCTCCTATCACACTAGCGACCCATCTATCCTTGTCTCCCTCCATGTCCCTCTCTGTAGCCCTCCCCCCAACACCCTCACTCTCCCCGGCCGATGCTCCTATATCAACCCACAACCTAGGAGGCATATTTCCCAAATTGCTGAACTTCTCCTGCCATAACTCCCCCGACCCCGAATCACCCGAGTCAAGCTGGGAAACGGTCCCCCCGTCCACTATCCCTTCCCCTTCCCCTTCCTCCACAATCGTACTCAACGTAACCCCTCTATGAAGCAACGTCCCTACCGAACAAACAGTGCTCTGCCCCTCAACCGTATCGAAAATAGAGACTGCCCTATCATAGCAACACTCGGTGCCCAATACAACTTGTTTACCCTTTACCCCCATATTAGTCTCCTTAGAGACCCCCTGAACATCACCCCCTCTGTTTTTGTGTTTTTTTCTAAGAGCTCCATTTATAATAACTTTCCCCGAATTAAGAGAAGGACCAATCAATTTCAAAGGAGCCCGTTGTTTATAATATTTTCTTGCAACTGCACCAACATGTGCCAACTCAGTCCTATCCCCTAATCCCCCATTAGCAGTACCATCCTCCAACAACAACGTTTGTGACCCACAATTATTAATGAAGTCCAACGTCATGTCCCCACAATTTACTCCACATTCTTGTTCCAAAGCTGGAATGGAGCCCACTATACCAGGCACATTTCTCCCCACCTTTGAAATCATTCTTTTTTTATCCTCCACGTGCAAATCAATAAACAAAGATGCTTGATTTTTAATTGGCACAATAGTGGCTGCCTGACTCCCTATATTAGTACCCTTTTTATTCCCCTTAAAAAAAGCCTTAGACTTGATTGAAGTAGCAGCCACCCTATTATTTAATCCAGCAGAAGACGCCAAAGCTGAAGTCGTACCACTACTATCACTAATAGCCTTAGTTTGCAGACTTAGGTCTGACCCATCTCCCTTAGCCAATGTGCCATCGACACGCTTGCAGGCAGCTACCCACTGGCCCATGCAGCTGCTGTTAGGCCTGCAGACTACACTCCCAACCGAACCTGTAAGCACCGCTAACGAACTAGCCGGCACCGGAACATCCACCATAGCATGCGAGCTTTTGCTGGGCACTAACACATTTTCCTTCATCAATGCAACAACTGGATGGCCACTAGGTAGCTCTGGCGTAACTGCAGTCACAGGCTGGGCGCAGGTGACCTTCGACATCGCCGCATCTGGTCCCTGCGTCACGCCCTCAGGCAGCACCCCCACCATTGCCGTCTTGCCATGTACCACCTCATGGGTACTACCATTAATAGCTGTAGATGGGAATATACCAGCTCCATCGGGAATGCACCTCCTTGCAACTCCAGCCGGAGCGGCGGTGTGATGTTTGATAGTAACGTCACTGAGGGCTCCACGCCTCTGCCGCCTCTTAGAGTACACCTTAGCATCCATAAACGTTGGACCAACCCTCTCTTTTCTGGCCAGTGCCTCACTCCCAAAATCTGCAGCGGATCTATTAGCCACCCAACTCTTCTTGGTGGCAACCTGACACGTGACCAAAGCTTCTTCCCAAACCGGAAGTTCAAACACCCACCCACCTGCATTGATGTGGACCCTCTCCGGAACTCTCCCCTTGCTGCAGACGAGAATCCTAGCCCATCTAATTTCCTCTCCGGATTGAGTAAGTTTGTCAATATTCTGATACCCACCACACCTATCACCGATGGCCTTGAATACTTCTGTCCCCCACAAATGCAGTGGGAGACCAATAACCCTGATCCAACGATTATGCGAGTTCCGGTGAGTATTAGCGCACCCTCTTAAGGGATGCCACTTATCCAAGAATAACGGAATCCCATAGCAAAAAGTTCTCTGATCTTGTGACATAGCAAAAAGTTCTTTATCAACTATTATTTCTTTTCCAGTGATTCTCTGATCTTGTGACATAGCAAAAAGTAAACCGTTGTTTTTCAATCTAGTACAAAAGCCAAATACTGTTCTCTTGCTGATGCCACCCTGGAACTCCTTTGGCTATGTTGGCTACTTACTGACATGGGTGTTAGCCCTTCCACGAACATTATCATTCATTGTGACAATCAAAGTGTTGTCCAGATTTCTCACAATGACATTTTTTGTGAACGAACGAAGCATATTGATATCTATTATCACTTTGTTCGTCAACATCTTCTCCACGGAACCATTGGCCTTCAATCTATTTCAACCACTGTTCAAACTGCCAATGTTTTCACGAAAGTTCATCCTCTAGGCCGTCTTCATGATTTAGTATCCAAACTCAAGTTCATTTCCATCTTACCACCTTGAGTGTGATGGGGGATGTTAGTGTACTTAGTGTACTTTATATTATTATACTACACGTACTAAACCTGTACTATTATACTACATTGGTGCTATCCTACTCTAGTTAAACTATATATATATATATATATAACCCTATCTCTCTAATATCGTAATAATAACCTCATATCATGTATAAATATAAGTACTCGACATCAATGTATACAAAAGAATGTACAATGTAGTCAGTCTATTATTTTCGTTTCTCCGCGTTATATTGATATACGAGCCAAAATTTTATATGGCATATAAATCTCCCACCACATCCCTTAATTCTACAAACCTAATAACCAATCCTTCCCTTACGCTTCTTAATCACACCCACCACTTTCTCTCATTAAACTCACGCAAACTAATGATACATTTCGGACAAATCAAATCCTCCCATTTCTCCATGGCTAAAAGTTACATCTCTTTGTGGAGGGATCCTATCCATGCCCCTCAAGTGAACAAAATGAAACTATCTACCAACAATAAGATCAATCTTTATTTAATCTTATTATATCCTCTGTCTCCAGTTAATCTTATTACTTGATACTAAAGCCACCACTTCTTGCCAAGCTAAGAAAACTTTAGCCTCCTCCCTTGCATACCCGTTTAAAATACATATTGTCAACATTCATAACAATTTCCATTATATCAGTAAAAAAATATCTCCATGTCTCTCGTTATCTTCAATAATCCAAAATACACTTCGATGAACTTATTGTGATTGGTCTTCTGTTGTCCCATAAATACCTAAATATCTAATTTTTTTATGATCTATATCTTGAATTCAAGAATGTTCTCATGACTTTTATTTTCTGATATAAACCTATCACCTATTGTAAAATTCACTCTCCCATTCTTTCTTTTGAGTTTTTCTACGCTGATTCTCGAACCTTGCCTCCCTATCCATTAAATCTTCCACGTCATCTTGGAACTTCACTATCTAAATCACCCCACTAAATTTCATGTAATGGATCAACTACACGTCATAAATTGTAAAGGTCTTCATATCTCTCACATAGTCTCTTCATTTAATCGTTCACCCACTACCAAATTCATTTAAATAATGTTTTATATGTTTTTATATTCCTAAAACCTCCATTCTTTACTGGAAAAATCACAAAACATAACGACATTTCCTTGCATTTAACCATCTTATTTTCCTAGGGAAGGATCGAGTCAATTGGACCACATTTCTTAGCGGACCGAGTAAAGATGGGCTTTATACCCTTCGCTATAGTCCACTTGTCATTTCTTCTCAATTTAATACCTTGGTGTTTGAGCGGGAGTCCCTTGAATGGGAATTCATTAAATTAAAACCCTTTTTATATATTGTGTCATATTTCAGTGTTTATCATGTCCTCACACTCAGAACAACAAATCATGGTTGAAAGTCATCATCTACATATTGTCGAAACTTGGTGGACATTACCCACTTAGGGGGTCCATTTTCCATCGTTATTGGCATTTTACCTTTGACGAACTTGTTTATTTAATCAATCAAATGCCTTCACTTATCACCACTAATTTGTAACCCCATGATTAAATATTTCTAACTAAGCTCAATTATGATTTTTTAAAAATCTTTGTTTGTATTTGTTTCCCCACCTCCTACCTTACAATTCACTCAATATTGAGTTTCAGTCTTCTTCATGTGTCATAACCCCACCATTTTGTATACTTATATCTGGGTCTCACTGCACACCTCCTTTACATTGTAATACATTTCTGATTTGATGACCCCAAGTTTCCTTTGTCCACATCCTCTGACCCTAACGCAAACTGTCCACCATTTTCCTTATTGGGACATAACTCCAATTTTTAATTCCATACTCACTCCTCAACCAATAAATACCCATTTACTCCTTATCATTTTATTGACCCTCCTCTATTTCAGTCCCTACCTCCAAACATGGATGAAATTTAGAGTCCATCAACCACTTCTCCCTCTTTATTCCATACCCCTACATCTTCAATAACATCACAACTACCTCGCACATTCCCTAATCTTCTTTTTATTCAACTATACCTCCACATGATTGTAAATTTCATATATATGAAAATATCTCACCCAAGTTTTCGCACTCTAAAATCGCGCCATCTCAATATCATCTACTCCCACTTTGACTCAACTTTTCCCTTGACTAGATATTTTTATCTTTTCATCATTTTTACAACAAAGTCTCCCTCTTATACCTTTAGGTCTCGTTTGGGAGTTTGGGAGAGAAAAGAAAGGAAAGGAAAATTTTATTAGGAGAGAAAAGAAAAGAAGAGAAGTTAATAGGAGAGAAAAGAAAAGAAGAGAAGAGAAAGGAGTTTGGGAGAAAAAAGAAAATAATTTTCTTTCTTGCGTTTGAGAGTTTGGGAGAGAAAATAATTTTTTTAAGAGGAAGAAGGAACAATTTATTAAAAAACTTTCCTTTATCTCTATTTCTTTCCGATTTGGAAAGAAAGTTTTGGAGAGAAAGGAAGAGAGTTTTTTAAAAATTTTCCTTTCTTTTCTCTCCTTTGAAACTCCCAAACGAGAGAAAGTCACTTTTTTTTCTACTTAAACTCCCAAACGAAGGAAAGGAAACACACTTTCTCTTCCTTTCCTTTATTTTCTCTCCAAAAATAGAACTCGCAAACGAGGCCTTAAGAAAGCCTTTACTCTCTCTCTCTCTCTCTCTCTCTCTCTCTATATATATATATATATATATATATATATATATATATATATATATATATCTTTTACACACACACACACACACTTTCATATCACCATCCACTCCCAACATCCATATTTGAGCTATTCTATCAATGCCACCTTCCTCCCATCCCTTTAATATTCACAACTTATCTAATTATAACCTTAGAATTGATATTAATATACAACTACATATTTCATTTTAACCCCACTAACGATTCTTATAAGGTCCCATATGATAAACTCTACAACCGAACCATACTGCGGTACCTACTTCTCTTACAAAATCGGAACTGACCGAGCCAATTCAATTTACCGATTTACAGTTGGATTTTCTGAGAGAGAGTCATACAAAATAATGAAAGAACAAGTTTAAGTTGGTTACTATTTTTATGGGATTATCCCTTATTTTAGGATATTATGCTCTTGTATAAATACAGCCATATGGATGGAAAATAATTCATCAATTCAGTCACAAAACAATTAGTGAACCATTTCAAAACATTTCTTAGACTTTGTTCATTTTCTTTATGGTACGAGAGCCACGGTCTCTCTATACCATGGTAGGATCTTCAACTCTATCCCTTTACACTTCAAACCTTCATCAACCGATCTCCATTATTCCAATCAACCTTTCTAGAAAAAATTATCTCATATAGAAAACCCCGATTTATCCTCCAATTCAAAATCTGCAGCTAGGGGATCATTTAGTGCAAAATAAATTTGCAAAAACAAAAGATAGAGAATGGGACATGATGGACTTACTCATTAGAAGCCTAATTATTGAACCTTTGTTGGAGGAAGATCTAAGCCATGTCATTGGGCTAGATACATGACATGAAGTCTTGAGTTATCTTGAGGATGTATATACGTGAGCCATAAAATAACATGAGCTGCAATTGCAAATTCAACTTCAAAATCCCAAAAAGGACTTCATTACTCTTGATTATTTCTTGATGAGTTTTAATAATATATGTGACAATCTATATACGATTCAAAAACCTATTTTAGATGAGGACAAGATCGTGAAACTACTTCATCTTCTTGGAAAGGAGACGATGTAATTGTGACGATTATGATATCCAAAACTCTATTTCTCACTTTTTCTCACTTTACTTTAGCTGTCCAAGCATTTAAATTATAAAAAACCTCAGTGGAAACGAAGAAGAAGACGGATACAACCCTCATTTTGCATATATGACACAACATAATTATGGCCATGGGAAATTCGTTGGAAATCGTGGACATGGTTTTCACACCAAAGGAAAGGGATTTATTCCAGCTAACCAAAGTTGAAGGAATCAACAAGGAACATATTGTCCTTATAATATCAATGGAGAGCTTAACTAGTCGGTTACACTAACTCAAACAGTGGGTAACACTGGACATGATGCGTGATTAACAAATCCAAGCCAAGTTCAATGTCAGATTTTTTAACCACACTATTGCCAAATATTGTCATCGTTATGACTATGCCTATGATGCAAATGAAATCCTAACACAAGTACTTGCATCTACCACACTAACAATCACATCACCAACTCAAACATTGTATGCGAACACGTGGGAAACCTCTCACATGATCATGGAACAAGGTAATCTTAAAGAATTACATAAATATCATGGTAAGTCTTGAGTTTCGTTTGTGATGTATCACCTCTACCTATCACAAATGTTGGTAATACATAATTACATTATCAATATAGTGCACTACAATTAATTGATGTTTTGTTGTTCCCGAGCTTACAAAAAATCTCATTTCTATCAATAAACTAATCAAACAAAACTCATGCACTGTTTGGTTTTAGGATAAAGGACCAAACCACGGGGAGACTTCTGGCCACGGGGAAAGATAAGGACGGAATTTACGCCTTCGGCACTCAATGTGCATATTTGACACCAAAGACCAGGTCATCCACATTATCAAGTTATTCATCATTTGGCATCCAAGACGAACATAAATGTTACTAGTTGGTTAAAGAACCCAGGTATTTGTACCAGTTGTCATACGGGTAAAATTTATTGACAGCCATTTTCTTTATAAAATACTACTACTTCCTTTCCTTTAGAAAAGCTAAATTGTGACTTGTGGGGACCAACTCTTATTCAGTCAGTACAACACTTTCTCTCTTATGTCATATTTGTGGGTGATTTTTTTCATTTTACATGGCTATACCCATCGCGAAAAAAATCAGATCTCTTTACTACATTCCTTATTTTTAAAAAATTGGTGGAAAGACCATTTGATCTCAAAATTAAAATCTTTTAAGGTTATGGAGGAAGTGAATTTAACCTACTGATTTCAATACTCACCTTGATCAATGTGGTATACAAAAATAAAATTTCATGTCCCCATACACTTGAGTAGAATGGTGTTGCTGAATGCATAGATAACACATTGTTGAATCTGGGCTTACCTCACTCATTCATGCAAACCTTCATAAAAATATTTGAATTATGGAATTTCTAATTGCAATCTATCTCACTAATTGGCTTCCCTCACCCACAATTCAAATGGAAACTACATTTTTCTGACTTTTTGGAAAATACCTAATTATTCTTCTTTAAAAGTGTTTGGATGCAAATGTTTTCCATATTTATGGGATTATGCAAAAAATAAATTCGACTACATATCTTATCCATGTGATTTTGGAGGTTATAGCAGTCAACACAAATGACATCGATGCTTACACCCTCAATCCAGGTACGTATTTTTATCTAGACATGTTGTATTTGATGAAATCATTGTTCATATTCAACTCCATTCTCCCTTGGTCTCTTCAACCAATCTCCCACCTGACACTACATTCCTTGAAATGGAAGACCAATTTAATGCTCCACCACTTCTCCAAACTGCTCCAACGAATGCTTATCTCCAGCTGACCATACACATTCATATAACTTTCCCACATAACTGGCCTTACCATTTGAGTCTGACTCAAATCCAACCTTACCACCTATAGTAGTCTCACCATAGTTAACTCTTGGCCCAAAACAGTTGACTGATTCCTCTCCATCCTTACCCTTTAACCACCCTCACTCACCTACTATCATCTCCCCTACATGACCAAATATCTACCCGACCTTCTTCTTATTGTCCAAAGACTAATCTCTTCGCCACAATCCAATTCTCACCCGATGATTACTCATCACAAAGCTCGCCTCAATACCGAAACCGCATTTATTTCTCGTAGCCCAATCGACCATACTGATCTAAAATCCATATCCATCGCCTTACAATCCCCTCATTAGCATGAAGCAATATCAGAGGAACTACATGCTCTTCATCAAAATAACACCTCGCTCCTTGTTCCTCTCCAACCCACAATGCATGTAATTGGCCCCCTTTGGGATTTCAAAATCAAAATTAATTCAGATGACACTATTAAAAAATTAAAAGCTCGCCTTATCCTAAAAGGCTTTAATTAACTGGCCGTGATTGATTATTAAGAAACTTTTAGCCCTGTTATTAAACCACTAACCATCCTATTGGTTTTATCACCTGCCATTTCTCGTGGGTGTCCCATTCACCAATTGGACGCTAAAAATGCTTTTCTACACGAGTTTTTTAAATAAGAGATTTACATGGGAAAACCTCCTAGCTTAGTGGACACTAACTTCCTAAGTCACGTGTGTAGTCTCCACCATGATCTTTATGGACTTAAATAGTCCCTTCGTCCTTGGTTTAATAGATTCAGTTAAATTTTTCTCCATCTTGGGTTTTTTTGTAGTCACTGGCTTGTCTCTAGTTAAATTTTCCTCCATTTTGGGTTCTTTTGTAGTCATGCTGACTTGTCTCTAACCATTCTACATAGTGATGGAACTAATATCCTCCTTTTGTTATTCGTGGATGACATCATTTTGACAAATAATAATGATCATGTTCTCGCTGTCCTTATCACTCACCTCGGTTCTGAATTTAATTAATAATTTGGGAAGTTTACATTATTTTGTTAGCATTGAGGTGTTCGTCACCCGGTTGGACTTTTCCTTTCTTAAACCAAATATTCTTAAGACATTTTGTCCCGTTATTCCATATTAGACTTAAAGACGATTGCAAATCCTCTTGCTCCTAAACATAATTTGCAACTTCACGAAGGCTCCAGCTACAACTTATCGAAGTAGATTAGGGGATCTCCAATACCACAATTTAACTCACCCTAACATTTCTCACTCCATTAATTTGGTTTGTTAATACACGCATCAACTACATCTTTCCATCTTCAAAGTTGTCAAATGCATTTTTCGTTATGTTACAGGCACCTGTGATTATGGTATTTGCAGCAATGTTGCTCCTCCACCAGCTTGATGCCTTTTGTGATGCGGATTGAGTGAGCCTATTATCTCAATACTCGATGCTCTACCAGGGACTACTGTTTATTTATTTTTAGTGAAAATTGCATCTCCTGGTCTTCAAAAGTAATCTACCGTTTCACGTTCAATGTTGAAGCCGAATATCGAGCTAAGGCAACCACCGTTGCAGTTTTTACTTAGGTCACTTTGTGATATTGGTAGTTCTTTACCTCGTCCTCCTGTTCTATTTTGTGACAATGCTAGTGCCTTATTCATGTCCTCCAATCCTGTCTTCCATGCATACAATAGAAATACTGAGTTGCGTTTTCACTTCGTTTGTGAAAAAGTTGCATATGGATATCTTATGGCATCTTATGTACCTTCCAGAGCTCAACTATATCTTCTATTTTCTTTACAGCAAGCTTGACGTGCTTTCTTCCCCACACTCCAAATTGAAGGGGAGTAATAAAACTCTACAACCTAACCATACTACTATACCTACTTCTCCTACAAAATCAAAACTGACCAAGCCAATTCAAGTCAATCATCTACAATCGGATTTTTCGGAGAGAGTTTCAAAAAATGAGGAAAAAACAAGTCTAAGTTAGTTATTATATTATGAAGTAATTCAACGATTCATTTACAAAACAATCGCTAATAACTTTCAAAATATTTCTTAGACTATGTTCATTTTCTTTACCATGCCATTGTTTTTAAAAACTACTCTTGAACAATCCTGAAATCCTTCATTTGCCTGTTTTTGTCTTCTGTCTCCAACATTTGAACCTACGTGCTTATCCTACTTATCCTTAAGCTGTCCTGGCATAGTTGAAGCCAAATTACCATACAAGTACTTTGTGATCTATAGCTACCCATGTTGGGATACTGTGTCCATTTTCCGCTAATAAGATTTTAGATGTCGGTGTCCAAGTCTTATAGGCATGTGCACACCATTAAATGTTTTTTGTTCCCCTTTGGCTTATTATATATATTTGGGTCTCATTCATCCTTATTTTTTGATCTAAGCTAGAGTGTGTATCAGTAATAATTAATTTATATGAGAAGTGGGTGTGACGCTGGAGGTAGGCACAATTTGCGGAACCACGTAAAATTTTGCCTTGTTTATTTGTGTGTAATTTTTCTTGTAATATTATCTTTGTGCTATATGTTTCCTCCGATATAATTTTGGATTCATGCCCCATATAACGTTGTTATAAAGGTATTCACTTGACTAATTGAATCCCAAGGTTCTGAAAAAAATTATAAATGAAATTAACAACATATAGTTTCTTCTCACACATTGCATTATTATTAACAAAGAACATAAAATCTTGCATGCTCTCACCAAAGACCATTGAGCCTGCTATTTGAAACATAATCCTTTATTTGACATTTTATTCATAAATCCTCAGCGACTATGCTTCAAACAATCTACGACTCCAATTGGGTGTGCTAATTTGATGCCCACATATCCATTAATGGCTTTATTATTTACCTCAATGTAAATCTTATTTCACAGTCCTCATAAAATTCGATAAATGTCTCCCATTTTGATTTAGGAGCAACCTATGATATTCCTACAAGTCCCTAGAAGATTCATGGTTAATTAGTTGGGCTTATAAGAACTAGAGTCTATCTTTAGAATTTGCTTCTATCACATACACCATTTGTTAAAACAATTATAACTCACTCCTCAGAAGTCCAAATGACTTTATTCAAAGCTCATCGAAAATAATACTTTCATAAGTTTCATTTGGTAAATGGTTCACCTTATAATTTAATGTATATAGGGAACGACATGCATTTGAAGTGATGTTATATTTTAAGTTAGATTAGTTTTGACTTCCAAAGGTCTAGTCTTTTAGTTTTCCAACTTCTAATTTATTTATTATTCTCTTTAATACATATTAATTAACTATTACTGGAGAGTTGTTACATGCTCCTATATAAGGGTTGAGAATGCATGAAGATGAATCAAATTGATTTGAGAATATAAACAAATTTTTATCTAAGAAGTGGATTCTCTTTGTTTTGCTCTTAACCTTATGGTGGATCCTGGTTGGTGACGAGCGTTGCTCCACCCCTTTGATGGATTCCTTAGAGTATGAGTGTGTTACCTGAGTTTACACTTGTGTTATCTCACTCTCTTTTATTATTCGATGTCGGATTGGTATCAAAGCTTAGGTATGATGGCCAACTATTGTCGTGGTTCTAATCTTGATGCATCAATACACAAACAAGACTTGTATGCCACTGGAATGGATGATATGAATAAACTGTTGAAATAACTCTATAAACGTTTGCTATGCTATAAAGATCAGGAACAAGATGATAAATGTCATATTTCGATGAATGAATTACCACACGATGAAAAGGAGATTAACCCCCTTTTACAATGATCATGATCAAGTATCAGAAGAAGAGGCTCCTTTGAATCGTAGATGTGGACGACACCAACCATATTACCATATATATATATCAAAGTTGACATTCCATGATTTAAAGGTCATATATAAGGAGATGAGTTCATTAATTGACTCAATATTGTGGAGATAATCTTTGACATCCATGAAGTTTTGGAGATTAAAAAAGTGAAGTTGGTTACCGTTAAATTGAAAAAACATGCCTCAATTTGGTGGGAACGTCCAAAGAAACAATGTAAGCGTGAAGGAAAAAGGATAATTGTAACTTAGGAAAAGATGAAAAAGGAGTTAAAGAAGAAATTCTTACCTTGTCATTACTTACAAGATACTTTTCTTAGGTTTCATAACTTTAAGGAAAATGAGTTATCCGTTGAGGAGTATTCAAAAGAATTTGATCATCTCATGATGTGATGTTGTTTATTTGAGTCGGATGATAAATGATTGCTCGCTATCTTGGTGTTTTAAGGACTGAAATTTCAAATGTTGTCCAATTATAAACTTATTGGACTTATAATGATATGTTCAAATTTTTCTTAAAGTTATATAGACAACTCAAGGAGAAAAGTAGTGTTTGAATTTGGAATCGTGAAGGAGGTTTTAACCGGAGGAGTAATTCCAAGCCTATAAATACATTTGCTTTCAATCCACCATTGAAGCAAGATGTAAGGGGTAAATCAATTCAACCCGGTTATTCGAATTCAAATTCTCCCCAATGTTTTAAATGTGATATATTTGGGCATATTTCATCAGAGTGTCCAAATCAAAAGATTGTTTCATTAGTGGAGGAGGAATTAAATGAAGATATGGAATAAATTTCTAGTGATGAAGATGAAAGTTAGGTGAAATTTTATATGGTGACCAAGGTGTCTCATTTATTATCCGAAGAAGTTTAAATTAAGCCCATATGGAGGATGATCAATGGCTTCGATATAACATTTTTCAGACCCGTTTCACTTCTCATGGCAAGGTATGTAATTTAATCATTGATGCTAGTAGTTGTGAGAATGTTTTGGCTACTAAAATGATGGAGAAATCGAAGCTCAATGGGTTGATTTATTGCAGGTCTTTATTTTTCATATCAAGAATAAATCTCGTGTTCAAAATCAAGTGGCAGATGTATTAAGTCGAAGGCATTCCTTGATTCTTTCTATGCAAGTGAAGGTATTGGGATTCTAAGTGTTAAAGGAGTTGTACACAAATGAACCTTTCTTTGGTCAAATTTAGGAGAAGAATTCTAATGATCCTTATCAATATTTTTATTGCATAATAGCTATATTTTCAGAAACAATCACTTGTGCATTCCCGATTTCTCATTAAGGGAAGCTATTATAATTGAATCTCATGGCGGTGGACTTGGTGAAAACTTTGGGAGAGGTAAAACACTTGCTCGTATTAAAGATAATTTTTAGTCGCCACATATGGATCGTGATGTTTCTAAGAATGTGGAGAGATGTAAAAGTTGTCACATTGAAAAAAGCCATTCCCAAAATAAGGGTTTGTATGCGCCTTTGCCCATTCCATTATCTCCTTGGGAAGATGTGAGTTTAGATTTTATTGTTGGGTTGCCTTGAACTCACATAAACAAAGATTCAATTATGGTGGTTATTAATCGATTCTTTAAGATGACATATTTTGTGCCATGTAAAAAGATCTTGGATGCATATTATATTGTTGATCTTTGCTTTCATGAAATTGTTAAGCTACGTGGCATTCTAAAAAAATAACTTTTGATTGATATTCAAAGTTCACGAGTCACTTTGGGCTCAATTTGTGGAGAAAGTTTGGAACTAGTTTGCAATTTAGTTCATCTCAACATCCACAAATTGAGGGAAAAACTGAAGCTTGGGAAATTTATTGAGGAGTTAAGTGGGATCTTATCCTAACACAATTCTTAGAACAAATCTTCGATCCAAACTACGGGTGCTAGTCCATTTAAAATTATGTACGCGAGAAATCTAATCAATTTGGATCCACTTCCAAAACCTCACCAATTCAATGATGATGCAAAAGAGAAAGACAAGTATATCAAAAATTTACATGAGCAAGTGCATGAGCAAATAATCAATCAGAATGAGAAGTATCAAAATCAAGCCAATAAGCATCGTAAGCCTACTATATTAAAAAAGGGTGATTTAGTTTGGATTCATCTTCGAAAAGAAAGGTTTCCTTGTTAAAAACATAGAAAGCTTAATCCCAAGGCTAATAGTCCATTTAAAATCCTTGAGGGATATCGGGATAATGATTACAAGATTGAACTTGAAGGAGAGTATGATGTTTTTGTAACTTTCAATGTGTCAAAATTTTCACCATACCATGATGATGAAGCTGACTCCGATTCGAGGGAGAATATTTTTCAACCAGGGTAAAATGATCCAGGATCAACCTCTAATATTCCTACAAGTCCCTATAATCTTCATGGTTCATTAATTGGGTTTAAAAAAACTAAATAGTCTATTTTCGAATTCTGCTGCCAGCACAGACACCCTTTGGTAAAATAGTCGCAACTCACTCTTCAGAAGTACAAATGACTTAATTCAAATCTCAATGAAAAGAATACTTCAAAAAATTTCAACTGGTAAATGGTTAACCTTGTAACTAAATGTACATAGATAACGGCATGCATTTGAAGTGACGTCAAATTTCAAGGCTGATTAGTTTTGAGTTCCAAAGATCTAGCCTTTTAGTTTTACAACTTCTAGTTTATTTAATGTTCTCTTTAATTTCTATTAATTACCTATTATTGGAGGGTTGTTCCAGGATCTTATATAAGGGTTGATAATGTATGAAGCTAAAGAAGATTAATTTGAGAATATAAACACACTTCTGTCTAAGAAGTGCATTCTTCATATTTTTCTCTTAACCTTTTGGTGGATTCTGACTGGTGACAAGTGTTTATCCATCTCTTTAGTGGATTTCTTATAGCGTGAGTGTGTTATCTTAGTTTACACTTGAGTTAGTTCATTCTCTTTCATTATCCGATATCACGTTTGCCCACTATATCCGACAAAAAAAAATTGGTCGCGACCATCACCGAGTGAACATGACAAGCGCTTTTGAGTGAACTTGGCATTTTACGACATACTCTTCCCATCTTATTGTGTACTAACGTTGATGCCATCCAAATTTTTGCCAATCATTTCTTCTATGGTCACTCCAAACACACTGAGATTGATTTTTACTTTATCTGGGAAAAAGTGTCCCGACGTGATTTACAAGTCTAAATATTTTCTACCAGGGACGAAATCATCGACATTTTGATGAAATCACTCTCCAACAATCTCTTTCAATTTCTACGTGGCACGTTGTGGGTGTTGTCTCTCGTGTAGTCATTGTTATCCCCTTTATCAATATTATAGGATATTTGAGTTTGCACCCGTTTTTTTTTTTGCACCCCACCATTAGTGATTTTATGTTAACAGATACGTTGATTTACTAAACTTCCCACTGTTAGTCTCTTTGTATTTTCACCCCTCCATTAGTATACCTTTTTTGTATTTGCAACCGATCATTAATGATTTTGATTTTATGAAAATTCCATGTAGTCCATTATAATTGAACATATTAAGACCAAAAATTAGTGTATTGCACAAAAGAAACCTATGAAACACATCATAAAATTAATAATCAACAAAATAAATTAAAATATAATAATTATAACATCAAGGGAGACAATACTAGTATCCCATAATTTCAAGATTATTTTTAAATTTACTATAATTTGTCTTTAAAAATGCTTAAAAACCCATTGTATTGTAGATAGGGGAATATAAAAGTTCAAATAAGTTATTATAATACTCACTTTCTTTATGGTGAAATTAAAACAATTCCACTTGATATACGTATAAAAACTCAACAACGTATCTTACTTATATTTTTAGTTTAATAAAATATATTTTATTACAATTCTTCGTCCTTTTTAAAGTAAAACTTGATTACTTTTTTCTTTTGATAAATAATTGAATCTCAATATAACCAACCGTCAAGGGAGATGAACCTGTATATAGGAAGTTTACAAAACAAACTATACAAACCGAACTGAAAAAAAAACCCAACCAGGAAACTACCCCTCCTACAAACCTCTATTGAGATCCTCAATAAACTTTAGAATGTTAAGAATAGATACGACATGATTATCCTTATACCAACTCAGGAGGGTGCTCAGAAATATATAACATATCCTAGAGGGCACAGTCTCTATCCCTTTGCAACATCTCGCATTCCTCTCCTACCATATATTCTAAAAGATATACAATGTGGGAACAACCGCAATACTTTGATATCTCCTTACCACCCTTTTGCGGATTCCAAGCCTCTTAAACCTCCCTCACCGATTTAGGGATCACCTAAACCACCCGACAAAGTGATAGTAAAAAAGATTTGATTACTAGATGTGCTGTTATTATGGATGTGAAATATTGTTAAAGAGGAAATTATTTATTTTTCGTCCATTTAACATTTTTTCATCTGCAACCATGCAGATTCTAATAAAGAATCTATCTTTTATTCATAAATGATTTTTGTATATACTATGTTGATTGTATAATTGTAATATGTTAATTGTAAAATTTGGGATTTAATTTTAAGATATAACAAGACCATTATTCCGTAGTCATTTGATAAGGATACCTTTTCATGATAATAATGATCTATTGTTCTAAGAGTCGGTGTAGATTTTTTTATGTACAATACACCAAGTTTTGTTGATAATATGTTAGATTATCCTGGTTCAATTGGAGTTGTCTTGAAAATTAAAATCATTATAGGGTGGGTGAAAATGCAAAGATGGTCATTAATAGTGAGGTGCAAATGCAAACATGCTAACCTTTTCTGAATCAAATAACAATGGGTAATTTAGTCAATCAACATGTATCTTAACATAATCTAACAAAAATTACCAACGGTGGAATGCAAAAACAAAGAAATAAAAATATAGGGTGCAAACTGAAATAACGAGGTAAAATATGGGGTAAAATGATAAAAAAATCTATTTTTTCCTCCATGGAACAAACGATTATCCTTGTCACAACCCCATGTCAGGTACAAAAATAGGTAGTAATGTACATCAATGTACATATGTGCGGATCTATTTAGAGGATAGGGTGGGCAATTGCCCACCTTATGTTTTGAAAGTTTCTATCATTATTAATACCAATTTGATTTTTTAACATAAAAACAAAGAAAATTTTGTAAACTTTACATTTTGCCTCCTTATTTTCATAATTAAACAATAATATTACAAATTTTCCACCTAACTCAACTTTTCGCCTCCGCTCATGAATGTATATGAAATACTTTACAGTTTACAGCCAATCTATTATACTAATGTGTGTGATTTGTGTATCTCCACAATCATTAAAATATAGTGCTTCCAATAATCGACAATTAATAATCTCAAATTTTTCCATGCAACAATGAGTAAAAAAGAATAATGCTATGTAATATTTTTGATTCATTATATCCATTTGCCTTATAGATTATGTTAAACTTGAGTAAAATAAGTTTTTAGTTCCTAAAGTATCTCTTGAATTTTTAAATGTTCCCTAATATTTTGTTTGCCTTAAGTTAGTTCCCAAATTGTATAACTTATTTCAAAGTGAGGATTCCGTCCAAAGAACCATCAAACTTTGATATAAAATTATTAAATACCCATTTTGTCCTGATTTAAAATCCATCTTCGCTCCCCTCCCGCACTATTCATCCCCTCACTCTCTCACCTCACTTTGCACAATACATAGACATTTTATGTGTGTGTGTATATATATATATATATATATATATATATATATATGAAATTACTAAGGACATATAAGAAGATGTCCCATGGTGTATGTTGTTTGTGGATGATATAGTCTTAGTAAACACTTTATAGAAAAACTTAGCGATGAGAGTCGATACTTAGAGAAAAGTCTAAGAGTTTAAGGGACTAAAAATCAATAGAAATAAAACGAAATTTATGGAATGTAAATTTAATAATGAGGCATCGAGTAACATAATATTAAAGATTGAAGAAAATGTGAAATACCAAACTAATAAATTTCGTTATCTAGGTTCAATGTTACAAAGTAGTGGGGATATTGATGAGGATGTTACGAGTAGAATATCAACTAGTTGGATGAAATGAAGACAAGATAGTGTAGTTCTATGCGACAAGAGAATAACTAATATATTAAAAGAAATTTGTATAAAACACTTGTTAGGCCAAAGACCCTGTATGGATTGCAGTGTTGGGAATTAAAGAAAAAACATGAACAAAGTCTCTATGTTAGTGAGACGAGGATGCTTTGGTGGATGATATGAATCACTTGAAAGGATAAAATTAATAATCAATACGTGAGAGAAAAGTTAAGAGTAGCTCCCGTTAGTGATAAATTAAGAGAAAGTAGACTTAGGTGATACTAACATGTGTTGCGTAGATCAGTAAATGCTCCTATAACAAGAGAAAGATTGTTGTAAGTAGAGGGTAAAAGAAAAAGATGTCGCCCTAAGCTATCATGGGAGGAAATTATTAGGAGATAACTTGAGGAATTAAACTTGAATGATAATAATGCATATAATATATTAAAATGAAAAGGGAGAATTCATGTGACCGACCCCATATGAAGGGATTAAGGAAAGAATGATGATGATGATGATGATGACGATGACACACACACACACACACACACACACACACACACACACTTATATATAAAATATCTCTCCTCTCCTTCTTTTCTCACCAACAAACCCAACACTCATGGAATCCTACCCTCTCTCTTTGCTGATCTCACAATCATAGACACAACACACACAACATATATATGACACACACAACGTATATATGCTTACATTTTTTTTGCAAACATGTGGAATGGAATTTTTTTCTTTTTATTATGTAGATTCGGTTAAGACTTTTAACCCACATTTTATTTAATCTGAGATAGTTTGATGTAATTGTCCCTTTTTAATTTTTTTTCAGATTTGGGCTAAAAAAATTATATATACAAAACAACTGAATTTTTTTATTTGTAAAAAAATCTTTTTAATAACATTGAACTTTTGGATAATTTTAAAAACTATTAAAAAAACTATTTCAATAATTGTTTTATAAAAATTTAGAACAATATTTACTTTTTTTAATTTTAAAGAATAATTATTAAAAATTATTTTTTATAAAAATAATATTGTACTTTTTTTATATGTAAAAACTAGTATTTATCATTTTTTTTTGATAAACAAATGATATCATAAAAACAACTCGCCTAAGGGGGCGGAATCCCGTATACAGGAAGTATACCAAGCACAAAAACAAAGGGCCGAAGCCCTAAGCAACCAAGCCTACCACCTAAAATTCCTCCAAAAAGTCAAGAAAATGATCTAGCGACGAGTCATGCCTTTTCCTGAACCAGGTAAGAAGAAGGCTCAAAAAGTTGTACCGAACTCGAGAGGGATCAATTTCGCCCCCCTCGAAGCATCTCCTGTTCCTCTCCTGCCAGACAGTCCAAAGAATACAATGAGGGACCATCCTATACAGAACCCTCGGGCCAGTCCAACCTCTAGGGCTCCTCCAAGCCGCCATCATCTCAATAACCGAATGAGGCATAACCCAATGAATCCGACAAAGCGTGAAGAACAAGTCCCAAAGGCCCCTAGTCACCTGACAGTGGAGAAGGAGGTGATTGGACGTCTCCTCCTCCTTCTTACACAACCAGCACCTGCTGGCCAACCTCCTCCCTCTCTTCTGAAGCCCCTCAATAGTCAAGATAGCCTGTCTGGCAGCGGTCCACACAAAGAAGCAAACCTTCGAAGGCGCAAAACTCGTCCAAATGGCCTTCCAGGGGAAAGAGGCACCCCCATCACCCCTCAGTCCAAGATAATAACTTTTAACGGAAAAGAGGCCATCGTGAGACCTCGACCACCTCAACCCATCTTCCCCAGAGGACGGGATAGGCGCCAAATTCAGCCGCTAAAAAAACTCCTCTGCCTTGTCCAGTTCCAAATCCCGGAACCTCCTCCTAAATTTGGGATCCCATACAGCCCGATCCCCAACCCTCCGCCGATGACCCTCAACCGACCCCTCACCGTCTCCCCCAATCCGGAACATCCCCGGGAAGAGAACCTCCAAAGATCCCCCCTCACCCCAATTATCCTTCCAAAACCTTATACGATCCCCACTCCCGAGCTGGTAAGAGGTGAACCCACAGAACTTCCCCCACCCCATCTCAATGTGCCTCCACCATCCCACGCCATGAGCACCGCTCCCCACAGAAGGACCCCACCCAAAAGGGCCAGCCCCATATCTAGCTACCACCACTTTCCTCCAGAGCCTGTCGGCTTCTTTATTATACCGCCACAACCACTTGCCCAGTAAAGCCGTATTGAAATGTGTTAAACTCCTCACCCCGGCCCCACCCGCCTGCAGCGGCTTACACACCTCATCCCAACTAACCAAACAATACTTAACAATGTTTACTTTTACAAAACAATTTTGTATATAAATAAAAAATAATATTTATCATTTTAAATTATTTGTTTCAAGATTTTTATAAAACAAATTTACAATTAGTCTTTTATTTGAATCAACTTTATATATATATATATATATATATGCTATGTGTGTTATATGCATATGGCATCGGAGGGTTTGCAGAAGCGGATGCAATTTTTTGCTAGTCGGTGTTGAATGTGTAAGGAGGCGGAAGAGACGATTGACATTTACTCTTGCATCGTTTGGTGTCAAGAGGTCTTTGGGAGGTCTTCGTCCGCTCGAGTCGGATTATGTGGGTGATGCCCAGGTCGATTAAGGAGGTGTTATGGAAAGGGATGTGGAACCTTGTCCCTCACTACATTTTTTGGATGTTTTGGCAGGAGAAAAACTTGAGATGTTTTGAAGGTGTGGAGATTGATTCTTCTAGACTATGGTACACTTGTCTGAGCACTTTGGTGAGGTGGTATAGGGAGCGGGCTTCCACGCCTTTGCGTACAGTCCTTGACTTCTTGGAGGATTTTCACGGAGACATGTAGTAGGGTCGTCTTGTTTGTAGTTGTCCCTTTCTGGGTTTCCTTCTGATCGTTTGTTTGTATACTCACTGTATATGGGTTATGCCCTTTTGCAGTTAGGTTTATTATTTAATACATTTATTTATATAAAAAAAATATGCTCTGTGTGTATGTGTGTGCTCTGTGTTTTATATATATATATATATATATATATATATTTATATATATATATATATAATGTGTGTTAAATGAGAGAGAGGGGAAGTGAGAGAGAAAAGAAGGGGTGAATGCAAACAAAATGAGTATTTGATAATATTTTGTCAAAGTTTAACGTGTCTTTGATCAGAATTCCACTTTGAAATAAGTAATATAATTTGGGTAGTAACTTGAGATAAACAAAATATTTGAGAGCATTTGAAAACGGGAGAGATAATCTATATTATACCTCTAATACAATAGTATTAGAGGTATTAATAGCAATTAATGCACTAACATTTTCTTTGTTTATTATTAAACTTACACCGACCGAGTGTATTTGTGGAATTGGAAAGCAAAGATATGCATGAACCTAATTTTTCATATCACAGTTCTATTTATTTGGATCTCTTCAACCCTCATTCCTCCACCAAGAACTTTGCGCATTTCGTTTAAAGCTGTTTGCTCCCGTCTGCTCTTTTCTTCTTTAGGCACACCATCAGATGGTATTATATCTCCAACAATAGCTTCAGCAATATCATCCACAATTGCTATCTTGATAAAACTTTCCCTGTTCAGGCCGTAACGTCGCTAGCAATAAAAGTCATCAACGCCATGCGGTACATATGACCAACAATGGACTGAGGACCCTTTATCCCATGATTGATCCATCCCTTCCGTTTGGTCGTCTTAAGGCCGTGGCACAATGCAAGGAAATCAATGGCGTAAGAGGGTGATGAAGTTTGGGTATCATCATTGGATGTTTTGGGTTTCTGAGAATGGTCCGAGAGGAGTCTGGGAATGGGTGGATCATTGCAAAAAGGAACCTTAAACGAGGACGAGTGTGAGCCTCCATGCAAACAAGGGATCATCACATTATTTACTGTGTAAATAATTTATAATTAATATTTTTTTAATTGATTGTTGCATAAATTTTAGTTTACCCTGTATTTTTCTTTGTATCGTATATTAAGTTTATAATTGTATGTAAAATAATATCAATTGATGTCTTCAAAGTGTTTAAAAAAATGTCACTACTTTGTAATTACTATTTTTTTGAATTAATTGTTGCATTGAAAATGTTTGTAAAAAGGCCTCTACCATATATTTCAATTAATGTGTAGAGATTTATTTTTCTATGCGTTTTTCTTTATATTTCATTTGTTAAGTTTATAATTGTATGTAAAAGTAATATAAGTTGATGCCTTCCAAGTGTGAGTACCAGTTTACACTTGATTGTAAAAAAAATTCCTTAATAAAATACAGAAATGGGGATGAACTTTTTCACATTAATAGATGGTAGATCAATACTATGTCAATACATATGTCACTTTTATATAATGAAATATTACATTAATGGAAATATGTCAAAATGATATATTGCTTTCAATAATATTCGTAGCATGCATTTGCGTCTACGCATTGTGCGCATGCTAGTTTAGAAACTAAAAAGGTATTTACTCTTTAAACTTCATTATGAATAGAGAGAGTTGTCACATAAAATACCGACTCTTATGTCTATAGTGACGGGGAATCCGACTCATATATGCATCGACGAGACTAAATCTTCCATTAAATGGCATAAAGAGCTTCTTCATATGGTGAGATTTCATCACATGTCATATTAAGGTTTAAAACATTTTTTTTGAAAGCTATTAAGGTTTAAAACATTGATCATAATAAAAAGCTCAGAGAGTAGTAAATGATGAAGTGTGGACCTTTGATCTCCGAGAATTAGGGAGCAACGAACGAAGAGCCAAGTATGATCCATTGAGCTTCATCCTCCTTAGCTTCTCCTTAATATTATGATCTTGCTTCTTAGCAATTGACCCTTCTTCACCACTGTGTTGACCAACCTTCTTTTTAGCTTGCAACTGTTTAATCCGGCGATTTTTCTCTCTCCGCGTTTTAGAATTAAAACTAACCCTTTTCCTTGTTAACTCATTTTCCAACCTTGGCTGCACAATTTCTTCCAATTGTTCTTGCTCACCAATATTCACTATTGGCTGATCCATAATCGTTTGTGATGAGCCTTCTTCTAATAGAAGTGGCCATGAGTTATCAAACCAGAAACTGTTATCTTCAGAATTAGGAGGATCAAAAGGCAAATAAGACATTTATATGACCGCTTGAATTTTTTGTTCTCAGTACTGATATCTCCTGAAAGAGTCCCTAGGTTCCTGATAAAGTAGGTCAAAAGATATATCATAATAAATAGGAAGAAAGTGAAGTGACACATAGAATGGATAGACATCGTGAATACAAATACTTCTCTAATGAAAAAGTGAATGGTGACTATGAATATAATGTGATACACTTTTTTGAGACATTCCGAGGATGAGCGTCTCTTAGAGCATTTTTAATATTAACGTGAAATGAAAGAATATGAAGTGATACATAAAATTAATAAATTATGAGTTAAAAAAATCCTTTGGAATGAACCCGAAAGTAATGTTGCACTATTAATATTCACAATGTGAATGAGATCCTATAGATGAAAAGACTCTTTCACGTTATGAAGAGCAAAAGTAATCAATCAAAACATCTCTCTCCACCTTGTCATTTTCACCTTCTCTCCACATTTTACAAAACAAATCAATTATGTACATTTGTCACTCAAGTTTACTTTTAGATATTTGCATTAGAGATAAATTTTTTATTTACAGCGTGTTCATATAATTTTTTATGCCACATAAGATACACTTTATCTAATTTCGATAACCACATATGAACCAATTCCCATTTGCATCGGAGATGCTCTTAGACGTTGCGAAAAGCAAAAGTAATTAATCAATATTCTATCTATCGCCTCGTTTTTTTCACTCTCTATCTACAATTTTTCAAACAAACCAATCATTTACATGTGTCATCGAAATTCACTTTAGACTTTTGTATTGAAGATTATTATCTATATTAATTTTCTATTAAATATATATGTATGCCACATAAGATACACATTATCTTATTCACAAAACCACATGAAAATCAATTCACATTTGCATTGAAGTTGAAAGTGCTACTAAAGGAACCCTAATTTATGAAGGTGTAAATGGAAGATTCAATAAATAAAAAGTGCTGATGTATGTGCATCTCTTTACATCTTTCTTCCATCTTCTCTTCAAAACCAAATTATGGTCACATCAATAATTTTTTTCTTGTTAATCTACTTTCAAAATTTGATTTTGCAATTTTGGTATGTATTGCATTTTCCTTCTCATGTTATAAACTTCATGATAGTATAAGTTCCGATTTACTGTCTCGAAACCCTAAATTATGTTTGGATCTTGGAAAACATAATAGCAGACACAAGCAAATAAAAAGAAAAAACTGCAGTACACCTTTTCATTTGCATTCGTGATTACTAGGCTATAAAATGAATCAACTTACTCAAGATCAACTCCTGTTAGGCTCGACAAAGAAACATAGTGAAGCCTCATCATATATAAATTAAAACCAGGTAAATTTGGATGAGTTTGCTCAGTTAACTCAAAAGTATTCTAATAACATATGGTGGCAGACTACTCGTTTAAAATCAACTTAAGATCAGAATATATCAAGTTCAATTACATCTTAAAATTTAATTATATATGTTTATTAACCACTTGAACAGCCCACTATTCAGTTCGAAACTTATTGACGTCCTTCCACTTTAATTTAATTTTTTTGAAATTCAAGTACACGCAGTATGAGCTTTATTGTTTTGAGAATGATTCGAATTACACTTGTGTAAACTAAGAGATGCATAATTCAATAAACCAACCATCAAATTTAACAATTATTTCACATTGAATGTGCATGTCAAAAATTTCATTAATCAGAGATCAAGAGTGTTGAACCCTTTCCCCCTCTCTATATGCATTAGAATGGTGTGAACAGTGGTTTCGCCTTGTTTCTCACACATTTTGAGCCCTGTGTATCATTTCACAAAATACACTCTCTCTCTCTTTCTCTCATCAAACCACCTTACCATGGCATGGGAAATGAAGTCCTTCCCCACATCCACACCCACACCCCAACAAAAGAGAAAAAATGGATCTATCTTAATCAGTCTATACATGATAGGCCCTAAAAGGAAGCACGAGATCTACATAAACCATGGCATGTCTGTGAATAGAAAAATAGTGAAATAATTGATTAGAGAAAGACCAAAAAAAAGTATATACACAGTTGAACTTGGCCCTTGAAGAATCGAGACAAAAAACAAAGACGAAAGCCAGAACTGAAACGAAGATAAAAACAAAATAATATTATCCATATATTGAATTTTCACCTTTAAACATCCGAGCCATTTAATAGTGCCAGATTAGCCGAGTGAAGACAAGAAAAAATGAGAGAGAGAGAGGAGACCGCGTATCTATCTTCTTCAGTTAACAAATCAAGGTGCTATACATCTGAATGCTCAAAGTCAATGCATTGATAATGACAGGAGGAGGTTTCAAGGAATTTTGATGGGGACAGAGAGAGAGAGAGAGAGAGATGGAGTTTCTCAATAAGCTCTCCATGACATAGGCGAAAAAACACAATGATGCAATGATTTAAGCATACCAATAGGTTTACCATTAAGCTCCTCATGTCATAAACAAAGAATATTAGCACACAACAGTTAATTAATAAATACAGGAATCACTTCTTTTAAAATCATTTACTTTTGTTTAATATTACTGCTACCTAGTACTACATACGTTCTGCAAGTACATGGCTATATATCCAGCAGTACAAGTTCCTTTCTACTGTCTCCAGCTTGTCCAATGGCCTGGTTCGTATGTCTAATTTAATGCTCCAATCGTTCCCCCCATTAGACATATGATGTTTGTTATCTTCTGGATTTCTCCAATTAGGATTTTTCATCTCATACCAATATTTTGCCGCTGTATTAGTGCAATTGTGGCCTTTCTTTTGATCTTTGAGACGTTTCCTTTATTCATACATCTATAAACAAAAGTATCATATTAAAGTTGAGATTTTTGTTAGGTTCAGATACTACAACTTTGGTACGATACTAAAAAAAAAAAAAAAATACTAAAACTTTTTTCTTCTTAGATTACTTGTTTAATCTCTTATCCCCATAGAACTATACTTCCACCCACTAGGTTCCTCCCCCCTTTCTTTATTATACATTAATTTTAGTCATAAATAATTTTTGAGTAATTTTGACTATATCCAACATTATTATCAGGAGAACTAACATATAGCCCGTGTGATGCATGGACGATATACGATAAACAAATAAAAAAATTAGTATACATAATAAATTCAATATCTTATGTTAAAGCCATTATACTCGCACTCTATTTTTTCATATGTTGCATGCTTAAAATAAATTAAAAAATATCATATTTTCAACAACTTCATATGCAGCTAAAATAATATGATACAAAATTTGTTCAATGTTTTAAAAAGTAAGTAATCAAACATTATTTTACCAAATGTAGAAATTCATTCCAAATATAATATCTTCTGTAATGAAATAACACTCAAATATAAAGCTAGATAAACAAGAAATATTTCCAAAACAAATTGTTTTAAACTATTAACAAAACATATATATTTTTCTAAAAAAATATATACTTTAATATATATGTAAAAATTTATCCTACAGTGGATCAAGTTTTGAAATATTTCTAATTTTAACTAAAAAATGGGGAAAAAAGAAAAAAACTATATATAAAAATTATATTTCTATTTCTAGAGAAATATTTCATATATGTAAAAATTTATCTTAAAGTCTATCTTTGTGAATTTTATACCCACCCAAGAACTTTATCAATTTATCTTTGTAAATGCTCCATTTTCTATTATTTATAAATTTTTATCCACCCAATTTTAAATATTGTTGATTGAAAGCTCTTATCTGAGACTTGACTATCGGGTATATCATGGAATATCTAAGATTTTAAACAATATGATCTTTTTCAATACATTCTATGGTTAATGTAAGTTTCTATATGAAAGGTTTATATTGGTAAAAATTAACTCAGTTGGAGGGAGAGATCTTTTTAGTTTATAAAAGACTTTTGATTTATCTATTTTTTTTGGTTTCAAAAAACACAATATTCAAGAAGACTTTTGATTTATTTATTTATTTTTACTTTAAAAAACTCAATGAGAGAGAAAATGATAAAATTTAACTCCATCGGGAGAGAGATCTTTTTAGTTTCCCAAAGACGTTTGATTTATCTATTTTTTTAGTTTAAAAAAATACAATATTCAAGAAGACTTTTGATTGATTTATTTTTTAGGTATCAAAGAACATAATGTTCAAGATGAGAGAAAAAGGATAACAATCATTAAAACTGCAAGGATACAAATTTTCAATTGAGTCCATATATAGTATTAGCTTAATTCTGAACATTACCATTTGAGTCACTTGATAGATGTTTGTTCCTATCAAGCCTATGATGTTTGAAGAGTTGAAGGCATAGCGGCCTAGAATTTACAGCTTCATCCTTGCCGAGTATAGTGCCATGTTTCTACGTCAACATCAATTGGATTCTGAGGCTCCAATGGTATGAATGCATTATATATATATATATATATATATATGAGCTTGGAACTTTTATTGGGTATATTTCATAAAATACTTTTTATGAACTTTTATATTCAGAAAATCTCTTTAGAAGTTTTTTCAAAAGTTTTTGGGCTTAAAAGTGACAAACGAAATTTTCTGAATTTTTGTTCGAATTGTCGTTCGAATGAGAAATCGAACGAGTTTTCCAATGACTTTGACTTATAATCTCTGAATTCTCGTTAGAAAAGTCATTCAAACGAAGTTGTTCGAACTAGATTTCGAACGAACTTCAAACGAACTTCAAACGAGTTTGGGGCATTTTTTCTGAAATATCGTTCGAAAAGTCGTTCGAACGAGCTCGTTCAAATGACCTGGGCAGTTTTCTGACAGTTTTTTTAATAACTTCCCACTTGCCCACTTGTTTTCCTACTTACTTTACGTGATTAAAAAGTGCGGGAACAAGAGATTTTAATGCAATTTTTGACAAATATTCATTCTAGTTTTTAAGAGCAAAAAGTTTTCTATCAAAAGTTCAAGTTTTGTGCGTGTAAATTCGTGGATTAAAATTCTACAAAAGTTCAAGCCCTGTTTTCTTCTCAATCATTTGAAGGAGATTGATTGGGTTTCTTCACTACCCCAAAAGGAAGATTGGTTTGTGCCGCGGCATTCTCACATGGTGAAAGGCACCATGTGTGGTTGATGGTAGCTGTGCCTCCATTAGTGGACTCCAAGATTCCGGTGGACTTCAGAGTTATCTACAAGGCAGAGGTTGAGGTGCGAAGGAAGCGTCAGGGATTGAAGGAGTCGAGTCGAGTGTTGTAATTCTTCTTGTCGTTGTGTTTGTAAACATACCATACCTAGTGGATTCGTTAGACAAGGGCCGTCCAAGTTTTTTTTACCATTTGGGTTTTCCTCGTACATAGCGGCGTAGTGTGACATTGTTTATTTTATCTTGAAAAATAAACTTAGATGCATGCTTAGGTAAATCAAGATAAAAATGGTTTTAATCTCACACTTGTTTAATTTGGTGCTAATTTAAGTTTGGGTATTTTAAGTTTAATTTTATTCATGTCCAGAATTTAATTTGATAAAATTTGGTTTGGCCTATATTGAAAATTAGACTAAATCATTGTTAGGCAAATTTTAGGACTTGGGTTGAATTAAATTTTTTTAAGTGGAAATTAATATGTTTGAGTAGTAAGTTTGTTTTTGTTTAAAAGTTTTATTGAAATTTTAGTTGGGAATTTAATTGAACCGTCACATTAATTTTAAGAAATTTAAATTTGGGGGCTTCCGCACTTTACAAAAACCTCATTAACTCCTCTAATACGATATTAGAGGTATAGTAAAGATTTATGTTTAGGCCTTATAATTAATGGTTGTGCTTATAAGACATTTAACTTTTCACATACAATTATCCATCATATCAATGTGAGGGGCGACGAAAGCGGGGGTTATCTGGTTGAGATGATTAGCTGTAGGGTGGGATCGCTCCCTTCTACTTATCGCGGATTGCCATTAAAGGCTAAATTTAAGACAAAAGCTATATGAAAACTGGTTCTAGAAAGAGTAAGAAGGAGGCTGGCAGGGTGGATATCTATTTAAATAAAGGAGGCAAATTTTGATGAAAAGTACACTGTCGAGCCTGCCAACTTACTTCCTATCCATTATGCCTTTGCCATGCTCAGTGCACAAGGCGATGGAAAAGATGATGAGTGATTTCCTGCGGAAAGGTAATAAAGATGATTTTAAATGCTCTATAGTGAGTGGGATGATGTGTGCAAGTTGATTAAGGAGGGGGTACGGGGGTAAAGAAGCTAGAATGGTTTAACAAAGCGTTGTCAGGTAAGTGGTTGTAGAGGTTTTTTCATGAGAAGACTAGGCTGTTCAGGAGAGTAGTGGTAGCGGGGGGGGGGGGGGGGGGGTCCCTTCTTGGGTGGGGGCCAGGAGTGGGACAGTTAACACACGGGGTGGGTTTGTGGAAGTATATTGCAAAAGGGTGGGAGGATTTCTTTAAGCAAATGAAATTTCAGTTGGGAAGAGGTGATCAGATTAGATTTTGGAAGGACAAATGGAGCAAAATGCCCCCTTGGAGGTTCAATTCTTAGGGATTTTCAGCATTAAAGAAGATAAAGATGGGCTGGTAGCAAATCACATGACGCTGATAGGGGAACGAGTTGCATGGGACCCAAAATTCAGAAGACGGTCACGAGATTGGGAGCTAGAGGATGAAAATGATTTTTTGAGTGGCTAAAAATGACGTCTAGCCCGTTGAATGGAGAAAGTGAGCCTCGGTGGTTGGTAGAAAGTGGGTCTTCACGGTGAGAGATTATTACTCCGTTTTGATAGGTAATGGGACCAGAACATGAGTTTACCATGAAGAGAGATCTAGAAGTCTTAGATGCCCTCAATGTAGAGAGATTTACGTGAATCGCGATGAGACAAGCTATATTGACGACTGAGGGCTTTCAGAAAAGAAAACGCTTGATGGTTAGCCGATGTTAGTTGTGTAAGGAGGAGGAATGTATGACTAATCATTTACTTTTACACTGTTGGGTGATGTGGGGATTGTGAGATGTCTTTCTCTCTAAGACAGATCCTATTGATATTGTCCAAATTAGTGAGGGCTTTGTTAGAGGCATGGAATCCCCAAAGGGATGGAAGGGGGTTAGGAAGATTTGACGAATAATCCCTCACTGTATATTGTAGATGACGGGGCGGGAGAGAAATGTGAGATGTTTTGAAGGAAATAAAGCAACGCCGTCTAGTCTCTGTTACTTGTTTCTGAGCATGCTCATATATTAAAGGATGGGTCACGGCTAATGGCCGTAATCAGATGTATGTATGGATCACGGCTAAAGTCTGCGACCATCTGCCGTGACAACCCAGGTCCGTGACTCTTCGTTTTGTCAGGGATTTGGGTCGTGACCCACGAATATGGTCACGCTCGAAATGGTCACAGTCCTTGGCTGCGACCCACAGTCATGGTCAGGGACTTTGGCCGTAACCATTCGCATAATTTGGTGTAGTGGCAAATTGTTGATATAGTATAATGAAAGATATAACACACATCTTATTTTTTTTAGATTTTATGCCCTCAATGTAGAGAGGTTTGTAGTTTAGGAAGTTTTCGAGGAGAAGGCCCTTTTTGGGTCTTTGTCTTTTAATTATTTTTTATACTTCCTATATACGAGTTCCACCCTATTGACGGGCAATCTATATATTTCATTTACGTATAAAAAAACTGTCCAATTTATGTCTATAAATTTAGTCCATACTTTATATTTTGATAGATTAATGAGATTTTTTTTTCATTTATGATTTTTCATAATTACGCTTTACTAACATATGTGACCTAGGCAAGTTATTAAATATGTAGTGGTAATTTCAACAAGATGATTGAGTCCAAATGAAAAATTGTGTTTCAAAGGCCTTTTAAATTTTTTCCTTTCATAAATAAGTAGAAAAATATCTTCCACAAAAATCTTTCTTGTAGTTGAAATACTTTGAATGAACTTTCTATTCAAATATGTTGAATTCAAAGATTAATAATATGTATGAAATTAATAATGAAATTTATTCTTATAAAAAAGTACTACACAATAGGAAATTAACCTTTTTAGTTAGTTTTTATGATTCAACTATATTAAAGTAAACGAATAAATTTAGCGTAGGAAAAAAAAATACTTTTTCATATAGTTTCTATGTTTTTAGATTTATGGTATGAAGGAACAAATTTATGGTAGTGAATTGATTTTTATATGTTGTTATATGTATGATCTATGAAAATCAATGTACAATATTGTAGTAAATGCGTTTTTGTATGTCATAGTTTTATTCTAATGTAATGAAACAAACAAAAAAAATTACAAGTAAGCGATTTAATTTAAAATCAGCAAGGATGAAATCCCGTATATAGTTTTTGTATTCTTATAATTTGGTTGAGCTTAAGTTAAAACTGTCAATTAATATGTAAGTTGTTCGTCTGATTCTATACACATGTGGGATTTTGAGTTCATTTAAAAAAATAAGTAATAATACAATTATAATGCTAGGTGTCCTTTTTTGTATAATGACATTTGTGGGAAGTCATTTTCCAAAAATTCATACATATTTAGATTTTAGGAATTATTTTCTTTAAAAAATTACTTTAGCCACCACAAAATAGCAAACCATTATTGTCATTAATTTTATATTGTATGTGAATAATGCTCTTGGTACCAAACTCTAATCCTGCATTTTAATTTACGATCACATTAAACCCATCACTAAATATAAAAATAAGTTGTTCATTGTATATTTAAGACTGAATCAGTTATTCTTTTCATTTTCATCCAAATCTACATGTCAATAGCCTTGGGAATACCTCATAATTTAGACCCACCTCTCTATAGTATTATGTAAAAGTATTTTTTGAAAGGGTATTGACGAGCAATAAAAAATATGTACTACGTGTGTACCTACGATTCAAGTTCAAGACGGTCTCTCAAGTAATAACCCAGTAAGACGGGGTTGAATCTTCAGGGAATAGGTCGCTAAATGATGACGGTAGGGTAGGTTTCTTAAATCTAAGCTTCGACTCGAAAAAGAAAGAAAAAGGCGATACGTTTGTACTTTAGGAACTTTCTAATTACCTAGGCAAATGAAGTTACGCACGTGTAAATTAAACTACTTAAAGAAAAAATTTAAACTTTTTGTTTTAAAAACACTTTTGGAAAAATGGGGTTGAAATCCAATCCCTCAAACTTTCGAGTATCTCCGATAAATGTAAAGTTCTATAAAATTATTTAATGTAACGCCCCGACCCGGATTCACGGCTTACCTGTAGTCAACCCGGTTCGACCCGGGCGTGAGCTGTGAAGTGTAACGAAACAATCTATTTAATGCTGCTAATCTAGTTTTATTTTAATTAACATTCCACTTGTTTAGCATGCGATTTCAATTTCAGATTAAACTACGTGAGTGATCCGCGGGAAGTATCCCCGGAGTCCAAGCATATAGAGCTACTAAAGTAAAATAAAGAGAGTACTTACCTGTACAATGCTCTCAAATACGAATCCGTACCCAACTTGCTGTAACAAAGACGAGGGTATGAGCCGGATGCTTAGTGGGAAATATACAACAATGCAATATAGATTCGAACGACAGAAAGATGACTCTAACACGTTATACCTACGTGCACATTAAACTATCTTATATATATATATATATATATATCCTTAATGCATGAAACCATTTTACTTTCGAAAACGTTATATATTCTGATTAATTCTTATTAATCTTATAAAGGACATTCTCTTTCTTATTTGACATTTATACCTTTATTTAACACACACGGATAAATACTCAAATAATTACACTTTATTTAATTGAAACCCATTTATTTACCGAAATTAACCATTTCATTTAAACCAATCCACATTAGTATTTTCATTGAAAATTACCCCTTTCGACACATGCGAACACCGTGTTAGAAAATACTCATTTAGATTTTGAAAACCTTTCACAAACACATCATTGCGTTAATTATGGGTTAAAATTTCTTAGTTTGCTTAACTTACCCATTTAACCACTATAATTTACCTTTCCTTTACTTTATGGACATTAATCAATTTACACATATCTTGTCCATTTAACCTTTATCTGAACATTTATTAATTCATTCAAGTTAGGTTGGCTTTACATATTTTACCATACAACCCATTTTTTTGGCATGTTCCTTATTCTTTTATCTTTTTTTGAAATCTTCCAATAAACCACGTACTTTAATGGGCTCCACAATGACAGTGACGCCACCATATGCTCTGGCCAGTGATTTTCGGTCTTTCACTTCAGGGCTCCGCGACCTCCTTAATTATCCCGGTGTTATCCGAGATCCTTTTTAATGTGCTTTACCATTTTAAAATGTCCACATTACTTCACTTTTCTTTCTTTTTTACCCGTCCGAAGCCAAAACCTAGAGTTTCACCTCAACTCGTGTTATACTTTGAAAATCATCTTTTCATGTCTCTTACACTTTAGCGTTGATTTTATTAAAAAATTACATTCATTTAGGACCAAATGTGTGTAACACCCTTTCTAACATTTTTATTTCATAAAAATGTTCTACTTTACGTAAAATTATCATTTTACACTTTTTGTTTCCAACCTCATCCTTTCCTCCATTTTCGTAGGTGTTATTTCTCAAAATACCATTAAGTTACCCACACTAACTTCTTGATATTTATTGATACATTAACACCTTTTTAACATTTGGAGTAACATCTTTCAAGTTGGAAACATCTTTAGTCAATAATTTCTTTTTCCCATTTTGTAAGTGAATCTTTGAAAAATATTTTTAAGTTACACACAGCAACTTCCTAATGTTTTAACCATTAACACTTATTCAAAATTTTTACTAAACACCTTTTCAAGTTAGACACTTCTTTATCAAAGAGACCCAATTACACTTAAAGATTACTTTTATTAACATTTGTAGTCTTAATTTCTTACACTTATCGCATTTGTAACACCTTTTTTTACACACATTAAGGGCTAAAATTTCGTTCTTCTTTATTTCATGTTTAAACCAAACAAAACCTTTATTAAGCTTATTTTTATGTTAATCATCAAAATACTACAAGTTTATATGCATGAGAAGATGATTTTCAACTCCAAAATTCTAATTAAATGGGTTAATCATACATTTCCTTCTAGAAATTCATAATACTTGCAAAAATGCACTTTGAGGACATAAAAGACATTTTTATTTCTTCAAACTCAACAAATGTCCCACTTTCATAAAATCTTCATTTTTACAAGAAACTTTAGAACATTATATCACCAGATCTTTTAACAAGATCAACATCATTTTCAAACATTTTATTTCATAAAACATTTGACATCAAATTTCTAAGATTACACCATTTTCATAAAAATCCCAAATTCTTATTTCAAGAAAACTTTGAAATATTTACTCATCATTATTTTTCAACAAAATAACATTTTTGCCAACATGTTTATTTCATAAAAATATTTAATACCAAATGTACTAGAACCCATCATTTTATTCATATGCATTCTATTCTTAAATAATAAAAACAAGATTACTAATACACAAAATAGAGTCTTATAATAAGAGTAGATTTTTCCACCTCAAATGAAGATCCAATAAAGGAAGGCATGAAATGTCTAAGAAGATGGAAACTTCTCACATCCTAAGGTGGCCTTAGAGAGGTTGCCTAGCTCCACCAAGCTTGTGTCCATGAAATCTCCATATAAACCCTCTTTAAGCTCCATGAATAATCCATCTCCATACTCTCCAAGAGCCCCAAGGCACCTCCAAAATTCGTAGCTCCACTCAATAATGGTGGAAATGGGTATAAAGGGCTTAGATATGGTGGGATAAGAATATGGTGGAATAAGATGGAAGAATGGTGGTGGAATGGTGGTTTGTGGTAGAGAGGGGTGGAAAAATGCATAAAAATGGTGGAAGACCCCCCTCACTCTTTCTAAATCTAAATCCCCAAAATAAACCCCAAATATGCCTTATAAAATCCGCGAAACACCAAAATCCGCATGTTGTCCAATTTGGACATGGCAGAATTCAACACCTCACTAAATCAAGGGCCCAAATGTGACAGCATAAGGGCATTCCGGAATATAAAATTCTACGTAACCTCGTTCGAACGAGAATCGCCTCTCGTTCGAACAAAAATAGCTTCTCGTTCGAATGCGCTTCGAACCACCCAGACCTATTACGCAGACGACCCTAGTTCAAACCTCATTCCATCCCCACTTTGAAGGACTTGTGATTCTTGTTCTAACGACTCTGAACTCGTTCGAGCGACCCTTCTTCAATTTCTCCAAATTTCTCAATTTTTTACAAAGCTTCCTGTAAGGACATATTTCTCATGTACGATATCTTACATTTGTATATGTCGTACGTCACTACAAAAGGCACATCACTTCACGATCTCACATGACGGACTCTATCTGAATTCTGGGATTCAAGCATTCAAAATCTCCATCAAGTGTTCCATACCTGCCTCAACGACATCACATTCCATGATTTTAGGCACTTTATGCAAGTGGTATGCAATAGAAGTCAAAATAATGAAAGAAGGCAAGATATGAAAGTTCAAGGGAATTTTGGTAATTTTACAACCACCGTCCGAAGGTCTGGTCAACTGGAAAGTTAAATATCTCGACGCCGCGAAGATACTAGAAGAAACGACACCTCAATCCAAGCTACAGTGAATAAGTTATGGTCCTTTGAAAATAGAGAAAATTCTGAGAAAATCCTTGGAAGAATGCTGTGTGATTTTTGGCCCAAAATCAGCGAAGTTTCGCGAACCGAAGGGTGAACCGGTTCGGGGGCAAATCGGTTCGAGGTACAAGCTGAACCGGTTCGGGGTACCTGACGCTGTCAAGATTCCCAATGACTTAAAATTCTTTTTGGTTTCCTTATAAAAGCCAACTTCGGGGGAGTTATTTTTCAAGGCTTGGAAAGACGATTTTGAGAGTTCTATTAGCTCAAGTCTTCATATGTTTGAGTCCCAAAACTCATGTTTTGATTCACACATCATTCCCATACTTTTGTGAATCCTTTTGAAACCCAAGAACACTGCTTTGCCTTTGTTCATACTTGTGGAGAAGCCGTATTTCTTCTTCATTACTGCTCACCTAGAGTTCCTGAGGGAGATTCCAGCCGACGACATCAGAACCGGCGCCTGCGAGTATTTCTATGTCACACTTGTTTTTCATTGTAATCTGTGTAACCGTATCTTACAAAATTATAGTGAAAAATAAAAAGGTTTTGCCCCTTTGGGGGATTTTTCATCATTTGTGTGTTTTGTGTGTGATTAATTATTCTTGCATGATCATATTAATTTCAATCACACCTAGATGCATGTTTTAGAATTTAATTAAAAAACTGATATTTAATTAAATAATTTCCTTATTTGAACGCACGCGCACTCCCTTCAAATTGGTATCAGAGCCAATTACATAATTATATTGTGTAATTTTTCGCAAAATTTTTCTAAGATATCAATTTTCCGAAAAATTGATTTTTGAAAAAGAGCGTGTTCAATGGAGAAATTATATAATAAAATGCCAGTTTTTGACGCGACTAATTATGCTAATTGGAAAGCCCGCATGAAATCTGCATTAAAGACCATTGATGAAAGAGTCTGGATTTTGGTTGAAAGAGGATGGACACCTCCCTCCATCACTGTTGAGAACGTAACTAGTTTAAAATCTGTCACTGCTTGGACTAAAGAAGAATTTAAATGATCATCTTTTAATTCAAAGGGTTTAAGTGCTATTTCTAAATCCGTCATCCTGACGAGTTTCGACGCATAATGAAGTGCACCACGTCAAAAGAGGCATGGGATGTTTTACAACTTACCCATGAAGGAACTAATGCTGTGAAAGAGTCTAAACTGCAAAATTTAATAACTCAATTTGAAACAATCACCATGCTCGAGACTGAATGTTTTGATGAATTTTATGCTAGGTTATCTGATATTTTAAACAATAGCTTTAATCTTGGTGAACACATTCCTAATGCTAGAGTTGTTAAAAAGATTCTTAGATCATTGCGTAAGCGTTTTATCCCTAAAGTCACAATGCTAAATTCTATGGGTAATTTAAACACGCTTAAATTGGAGGAACTGGTAGGAGACTTACAAACATATGAAATTGATATGTTTCTAAATCTATCAAGCCTAAAGATAAGGGAATTGCACTTAATGCCCATGAGAGAAAGAGTGCGGGGTCGGCAAGAAAGAGGGTAGAGTCATCTAGAAAAAGGGAGATAGAAACGTCAGATTCTGAGTGTGACTTTGATTTAGATGATTTGGCCTTGTTTGCTAAAAAATTCAAGAAAATTCTAAAATTCAAGAAAAATTGTAATTTCAAAGATAAAAAGAGTTTTGAGAAAAAGAAATTTGAAAAGAAAAATGAAAAATATTTTAAAGACCCTTCTAAGAAAGACAATGAGAGATGTTATGAGTGCGATGGTAAGGGTCATAGAGATTTTAAGTGTGCTACTAGGCTGAACAGAGAAAAGGGCAAAGCTGTCCTTAATGCTACCCTTAGTGACGGCAGTGACGTCGAGTCGGTGGACTCTGGAGACGAGTCACCGCATGAGTGTAACTTCACCACATTCATGGCTAGTCATGTGAGTGCTTCTAGTTCTCCTCACGACGATGAGGATGCTGCTTCACAGGGACACCTCGACAGTGAGAGTGATGTGAGTGAGGAGGAGGATGATGCAAGTGAGAGCGAGAGTGATCTCCAACGCTAGTACGCTGAGTTATATACTGAGTCATTTAAAACCAAAGAGCGTAACACAACATTAATACTTAGGATCACCGCTTTAGAGAAAGATTTTAAGAATGTTTGGAGAGAGAGAGAGTTGGTGTGAGAATGAAAAAGAGAGAAAAGATAAACTTGAGAAGATAAGATGTTTTGAGTGCGATGGGACAGGGCACAAGAAATTTGAGTGTCCCACTAGACTTAAGAGAGAGGGAAAGAAAGTTTCCATGTCCACTACCCTAAGCAAAAGTGAGGATGAGGATAGAGATGAAAGTGTGATCCGAAAAGATTTTAAAAAGTTATTTATCGAGACCATGGAAACAAAAAGGTCAAATAGGATCCTAGGTCTTCGGATTTGTGAGTTGAAGGAAGAGAATGATGAGCTAAAAAGGGAAAAATGTGACTTGACCAACATGGTGTCTAGTTTGACGACACGTGTATCCCATCTCGAGGATGATATCAAACAAGCACAGGAGGTCCAAGTCTCATTAGAGAACGCATCTGAGAAGGTTGATAAGATGGTTTCCTACCCCGTTTTGAATGAGGTTGGAAAAGGTAATGACGGTGCATTCACTAATTTTAATGCGCCCGAGCCTATATCCACTTTGGTGAGTGTGTCTCATGGGCACCCGTCTAGGAAAGCTCATCCCAAAATTCTTGATAAATTAATTCCTAGAACGGTTTATGTTTGCTCCCACTGCAATAAGCGAGGACATCTTAGGGAGTTTTGTTCTAAGTTGGGTTTTATGCCATTTCATGCCACTTCACACGTCCCCGCACATGCACCCATTCATAATAATTTGCTTGCACATAATGATAGAGATTTTGCACATATTCGCGAGCAAGTGAAGTTTTTGATCAAGACCACATATGATCTTATGGAGTTGGTTCAAAAGACGTCACCATCTTTGGAAAATTGCACCGCTCTTCCTGGTTGAGGTCTTGACATGTGTGCTAGCGTAGAGTGTTTTACATGATGTCTCTTTTGCCTATGGCTATCATGTACCATTAGTTTGTTTTATTTTCTAATTCTTACATTTTTTTAAAAAATCCAAAAAGATTTTCTTTTAGAAAATTTTTAGAAAAGTTCAAAAAGATTTTATTTTGATAAAATTTTAAAAAATCCAAAAAGATATTTGTATTTTATTTGCACCTTTTATGGATGAGAATTTAAGATAGTCGAGTCACAATTTCATTCCATTTATCCATGTGACTGTTTGATAGAGATTTGAGACGCTACATCATTTCATCCACGTGCTTTACATTGTTTGGAGTCTTTGAGACGTGATTAGTGATATCTTTTTACATGTTTGACTCCTATCTCCTTTTTTACACACATGGAAGGCTATTTTTGATTATTGTACTTGTCTATCACATATTTGCTTGAGTGTTTCCATCTCAATTATGTCTATACAACGTACAATATGCGATAAAACTTAATAAGATTGGAATGCATGTTAAAATCGTTTGGTGAGGCTGTGTATTTATTTAAAAATGGTGAAGGGCTACGAAAGGTTCTTATCTAGCCTTTGTGATTAAGCCAACATTAAATCGGACCTAAAAAATTGAGGAATTTTATTATCCGGGGTCCAGGAGGTTAAAAGAGCCAAAAAAAATTAATGGCAATAAAAAGAAATTCATGCCAAATATGGGCCATTAGGTTTCACCATCAATTCTCCAAAGTTTGAGAATTTAGATCACCTCTATTCAAAATATATATCTGAGGGAGTTTGGTTGGAGAATTTAAATGAGTTTGCACTTCCTTGAAAGTCCTGAAAAAGCATTAAATCGTTTTGGATGTTATTGGTGTGGAAATCACTTTGAGCTTTGATTTGTTGATTTGATTGAGTCCATGTCTCATATTTTCAATTTTTTTACACCTAAGGAATATGTTGAGTTCATTCGTTGGGAGTATCCGATATTCATCATGCACATATGTCATGTTTGTATGCATTGATTTTTCCATCGAATTTGATCACACCCATACTTTTACGCTATCATCGACTTGGTTGTTTTTTGTGTTCCTTCATGGTGTGATTCTTTGTTGTATTTTTTTGTGTGAATTTTTTTGAAAAATTCATAAATAGAAAGTTTTTTTTACCTTGTGACATTCTTTATTTGCATTTATTTCTGCTTCTTATTTCTGTCTATTTGGGGACATAATAAAAAGGGGGAGAAAAGAATTATCATATTATGGGGGAGTTTTGAGATTTGTTTTATGCTGGTATCTATGTTTATCTCATTTCAAACTCGATACATCACTTGTTACTTGCTTTATCTCATGTGTGTAGGCACTACATTTATGATCACTAAATTGCACACCCTGATGAGAAAAGCTTTGAGATTTTTGAAGATTTGAAGAACAAACGATGAAGACTTATTCATTTGTACCTTTCCAATTTTGGGTTCATTGGAGGGTAGATTTGTATAGGCAATTTGGTAATTGATAATTCGGATATTTTATTTTGTACTGGCATAGACATAGGGGGAGATTTGTAAGGACATATTTCTCATGTCCGATATCTTACATTTATATATGTCGTACGCCGCTACAAAAAGGCACGTCACTTCACGATCTCACATGACGACCTCTATCCAAATTTCTGGAATCAAGCATTCAACATATCTATCAAGTGTTCCATATCTACATCAACGACATCACGTTCCATGATTATAGGCACTTTATGCAAGTGGTACGCACGAGAAGTCAAAACAATGAAAGAAGGCAAGATATGAAAGTTAAAGTATATTTTAATAATTTTACAACCACCGTCCATAGGTCTGGTCAACTAGAAAGTTGAATATCTCGACGCCACGACACCTCAATTCGAGCTACCGTGAAGAAGTTATGGTCCTTTAAAAATGGAGAAAATTTTGAGAAAATTCTTGGAAGAATGCTGTGTGATTTTTGCCCCAAAACTAGCGAAGTTTTGTGAACCGAAGGGTGAATCGGTTCGAGAGGAGAACCGATTCGAGGTACAAGCCGAACCGGTTTGGGGTACCTAACGCTGGCAAGAGTCCCAATGACTTAAAATTCTTTTTGGTTTCCTTATAAAAGCAAACTTCGGGGGAGTTATTTTTCAAGACTTAACGAGACGATTTTGAGAGTTCTATTAGCTCAAGTCTTCATATTTTTGAGTCCCAAAACTCATGTTTTGATTCACACATCATTCCCATACTTTTGTGAATCCTTTTGAAACCCAAGAACACTGCTTTGCCTTTGTTCATACTTGTGGAGAAGTCGTCTTTCTTCTTTATTGCTGCTCACCTGGAGTTCCTGAGGGAGATTCCAGCCGGCGACATCAGAACCGACGCCTGCGGGTATTTCCATGTCACACTTATTTTTCATTGTAATCCGTGTAACCGTATCTTACAAAATTATAGTGAAAAATAAAAATATTTTGCCCCTTTGGGGATTTTTCCTCATTTGTGTGTTTTGTGTGTGATTAATTATTCTTGCATGATCATATTAATTTTAATCACACCTAGATGTATGTTTTAGGATTTAATTGAAAAACTGAGATTTAATTAAATAATTTCCTTATTTGAACGCACGCGCACTCCTTTAACTTCCAACAATTATTATCAAGACCCCAAAATAGTCAAATAAGTATATAAACCTAATCAACAAGATCCAAATTCCAAGGTTCTCGTATTATTTTAACTTATTCAGCAAAATAATAGAATATTGGGGCGGGGTATTACATTCTTCCCTCCCTAGGAAATTTCGTCCCCGAAATTATCGATCCATTAATTCCTCAAATTCATGGGGTTTAGTGACTCTCATACTAAGTAATAGGAATCCTCCATGACTAAACCATCGAAGTCCTCAATAGGTAAGATCACATCGCACAACCTTGCATAGGGATTGTCACCAAAAGCTCAAAATGTGACATGCTCTAATGCTCACCATCATAATAATCATCAACATCACATAATCGACCTTGAGTCTCCACTCACTTGATGATCATGCTCAATAAAGTCTTAGGACTACCTTTGCTAAAATCGAAATCATACTGGTGCCTTTACCGAGAAACCCTATCTAGTGATAGATACTCACTCAAGAGCGAGCCATAATACAACCAATCATCTAATTTATTACTAAGAATAATTTCCAATCTTAGGAATACATATCCCGTCTCCCCATGAATTTTTGGGTCATCCTGACTACACAATTTTTCCCGAGCTGGATACTAACATTACATCACTAATTAGTCACTTTGAGGAGTAATACACCGACCAAATCATCATCGCGCACTCGGTTGACACCTTCCACTGCGTTACTATGATGACCACCCTAGTATTACTTTAGGTATCTCACTTGGAGCACTCACTTCAGTATCACATCAATCAACTCGCCGTGGCAAAGTAACACCGTGTGCTAAATTTCCTCGAGTTCTAACACTATACAATGTCCTCAAGTCACCATCTCGATCTTCATAACTAGAGCCAATGGATGCTATGCCGGCCAGTCATATGGTCATTAATCCTAAAGAAATAAATTGCTAAGAGCAAAACATGAGGTCGAAAGTGCATCCACCCGTACATTGAACTTTGTGCAATAGCAATAATACCTTAGATAGGGGCGCACCCAATTAACGAGTTGCATTTACCATGCCAGGTTCACCCGCACTCTATTAGGCCCAACCGCCTCGTACCATGACATGATACCAATCCAAGCTACCACATTCATTGGAATACCAATCGTCGATTACCATAATCGAAAGGGGACACACACACAAGAATCAAAGGAACAGACAACCGTTCAGAGAAACTCCCATCAGTACGCAGTAAACCATGATCTACGAAAAATGAGCCTATCCCACATGATTGAAGTCTTAAAACTTCTCCTAGTTGTTCTCCCTGAGTATTAATGTATCCACACACCCAAGCTCGAGTCACCAATCGTAACGAATAGTATCACAACCATGCATCCTCATAGGACAAAAACAACATACAAACCTATTATTCTCTTAGAAAGTTAAAGACCCCACTTCACTCCTTAGGAGTAAGGCTCTTCCATTGACATCCTTGACACACGTGAACCACTCCCGCTGGATAATACCAAATGCCTCTGTCAAAGATGACCTTTTCCACATTTTTAAGTGACATCGTGACTACCCTAACGCACCCAGGTCATTGTCATATAGTGATCACATCCTAATGTCTCCTTAGGATGAACCACGTTAAGCAAATCATTCACCTTATAACTTATCTCCAACTATACAAGGTTGTCACTGAGCTAGCCTCCGAGTTTTACCCAAATTAAATTTGCATGACGGTCACACCAGCTGTCATTAACATTCCAAGGGTAGAAGGTACCACATGTGGCTACATCTTCTAATCCATACCGTCTTGACAAGACGTGCAAAGAACCAGTCCCTACCTAGCAAGGGTTATCCTAACTTATACTGTCGACACACACCAACATTCTAATCATACTTTGATATCCCTCTTTTGGGGTGCCATTTTCAAGTCTCCTCATGGCGTCATCGATCTAAGTCCTGACTATATTTTTTAGTATTCCTAAAAATCAAGTGTCATACTGCCTATACTAGTTATTACCTGACCTTCGCTACGATCATCACCAGGATAATATTACTTCTTTGTGCCGAACTTAATTGTTTTTTTAAGGACACCAAACATACTCCGCATAATAGTCCTCAATTCGATAATATTTCCTCATCAAAGACTTTCTCATCGTAGGTACGCTCTACCAACTCCTTAATACCCACATTGCGATTACTAGGTGCTCATAAAGACACTAGTCTATGAGCTTCTGCACATGGTGCACCTTGACTATTGAACGCCTTAAGACGTGTTATCAAGACGATTTCTATTACCAATAATGCCACACTCAATTAGAACTATGGACACAGCAAGATGCTCTTAAACCCCATTAACACTAGTATTACCTTGCATCTAACCATTAATTAAGCCACTAAAATGGCCTTGAAACTTAGATAACAACCTTATCTTTCTATCAAGGTCTGTGACCCCTAGGCCACCTACTAAATCATAAACTAACACCATCAAGGATTTTGGCACGATAAATGACATCGCCTACAACCTATAAATCACTAGGCCTGCATCGTCGACATCACTAATAATCCTATGCCTTAAATCACATCATAACTTCGAAAACCCTAACTTGGAAGACTATCTAAAGTTCACTCCTAAGTCTCCCTAACTATCATCGTTGAATATATAACATACTTATCGCAATTTTTCCGTAATTCCCATCATCATACCTTGAAAGGTAAAACTTTCAATCAATAATCGCCAACACACTAACCCACAATGATAATAATTCAATAATCCAAACTGAGTACACATCCTAAGTGTTGACCATCACTGTTCCTCATATCTACCGAATCACCGACTGTCATATAACACAATGTTACCATAAGGATCAATTTCTCACAATTATATCATCATTATCATCCATTCAAAAGTACCACACCTCGGAACTCAAGCGTTCTCATCACAACCAACAGTCCTTAGGCATGACACTCTGACTCCACAGTTGGCTCTACAAAATTCATGTTTTTAATTCAACGAAAATCATTAAGCCCTATCAATACCTCAGTAATCGCCTCATATCATCAAAGGTTGAAACACAAGCACTCCATACTAACAACCGCGGTGTCACCACTATTAGCTCACATAAACACTCGCATGTTACTAACATATCTTCATCAGAAGTGCGAAAGTGATTAATAATAACTAACTTGGTCGTATTCCACTTGGAAATAAATCATCCGTCGTGCATGTCTCCTTGACTTTACCGAGAACATGGACTGAAACCATCACCAATCTAGCATGACAGACCCAAAACCAACACTGACGTGGAAAGATCCACTACTGAACTCATCACGTCACTCCCAAAAGGATCCTTGAACCTAGAAATCTGATACCATTTGTAACACCTCAACTTGGATTCTTGGGTTACCCATAGTCAACCCGGTCGGACCCGAGAATTAGATGTGAAGTGCAATGAAACAACCTATAAAATTTTGCTAATCCAATTTTATTTTAATTAACGTTTCACTTGTTTAGCATGCGATTCCAATTTTAGATTAAAATTCATGAGGGAGGACCCGTGGGAAGCATCCCCGAAGTCTAAACATACAACACTACTAACATAAAATAAAGAGAGTAATTACCTTTACAACACTCTCAAAATACAAACCCGTACCTAACCTACCGTAACAAAGACAAGGGTATAAGCCAAATGCTCAGTGGAAAATATACAACAATGTAATATAGAATCGAATGGCAGAAAGATGACTCTAACACGTTATACCTATGTGCACATGCAACTAGCTTACACACACACACACACACACACACACACACACACACACATATATATATACTTAATGCATGAAATCGTTTTACTTCCAGAAACATTATTTATCCCAATTAATTCACCTTAATCTTATAAAAGACCTCCTCTTTCTTATTTTACATTTATCCTTTTATTTAACACACACGGTTAAATACTCAAATAATTACACTTTAGACGAGGTATGTCCTTTAGACGGTAGGGCTATTGGTAAGACTTGAAGTATTTGATTCGCTTTCATCTTTCGTTTGACAATTTGAAGAGAGAAAGGAATCACTACCTCATCGTTGTACGCTTTACACTTGCCATCAGAGGTGTGGACGAAGGACTCGTAAAATAATTTTACTAGGTCTTCATAAATGGGACCTCATCATTGGCAAACCAATTCTTCCACTCGAAATGAGAAAAGAAAATATGATATCATCGGGCATGCCATTCCAAATGATGTGTCTTTCAATGAACAAAGTTCAACGAGCGCCAAAATAGGCGTTGTACAAATTTTATTCTTGTGGAGAATGAAAATTTTCTCGATCATCGCCTTCGGTTACGTCGGTGGACTTTTACTTCTTTAAGTATAACTTGGGGGTCATTAGATAAATGATGGAACTTAGGAAGAAATAAGGAGAATTATAGAAAATGATAGGATTTTGAAGGTGTTAGAAAGAATGGTGGAGGAGTGGGGTAGTTATAGGTGGGAAATTATGGGAAAATGAAAGGTTATTTTGAGGGGGAATGAATGGGCTTTGGAAAATGAAAAGGTTTAAAGGTGGAGGGAGTGTTTTTGGTTTGAATTTCATGATTGGAGGGAAGGGGAATGGTTTTTGGTGGAGGGAAAGTGAAAGGTTGGGAGGGAAAGGAGAAAATAAGGAGGCATAAATCAGATTTTCGCTTCAGAAAAGCGAACCGATTCGCTCTAGGGGCCGAACTAGTTCGATTAGGGAACCAGTTCGCTCCAAAATAATATTGGTTTGAAATTTATGTCTGCCTTTTTCAAACCCTTTGCTCCGAGGGTTCAATTTTGGGACCAAACCCCTTCATTGAGGCTTCAGTTTTTCGAAGAATTTTTTCCGCATTTTTTTGTTTTCTTCCCAAATTTCAAGCTCCCTCGGGAATGACTGGTGAGTTTCCTAAATGTCTCCCGGGGTCAACCTAAATTCAACATTTTGACCGAAAATCTTTAAAATCATTGCGAACTCGTTGGTCACTCTCGGGACGGGTCTAAAAAAATTGAAGAAAATCCACTCTGGCTAAAACGCACATGACACACTCCTAAACACACGAGGCATTCGTACGACTCAAATATACAACAATAATTCATACCATACATGTCGGGGGTGAAATGACCTCTCTCTAAAACCTACTCATCCCCATACACGGGGTCTGATAATTAAATTTTCTCCACTTCCCCAATACATGCCTCTAGATATGGCTTTAGGCATTGTCCATTTGCTTTAAACGTGCTCTCATCCTTCAGATCTTCCATTTTTATTGCATAGTGTGGGAACACTTCCTTCACAACAAACGATCCGAACCATCTTGATGGTAATGTTTTGGGAAATAAATGTAAATGTGAATTGTAAAGGAGCACTTTTTAACCCGAATGAAACTCTTTACGATTTATATTCCGATAATGGGCAAAGTTTCATCCGTTCATTTATAATGCGGGTGCTCTAATACGCATCATTTCGTATTTCTTCCAACTCATTTAATTGGAGCTTCTGTGTTTCACTAGATTTATCCATGTTAAAGTTTAGCCTTTTCAATACCCAATACGCCTTGTGTTCCAACTCAATGGGGAGGTGGTAAGGCTTGCCATACAGAAAGCGAAATGGGTATATCCAAATGGGTTTTGTGTAAGCGGTCCGATAAGTCTATAGTCCATCAAATAATTGGATAGACCAATCCTGACGATTAGGATCAACGTTCTTTTCGATAATGTTTTTGATCTCTCGATTTTCTATCTCGGCTTGTCTGTTCGTTTGTAGATGGTAAGTTATCCAAACTTCATGGACAAATCCATACTTTCTCATGAACTTCTCAACCGGCCTATTGCAAAAGTGCATGCCGTTGTCACTAATGACAGCTATAGAGAATCGAAATGAGAAAGTATGTGTTCATGGATGAACTTTACCACCACCTTATTATCATTCGTGCGTGTAGCTTTTGCTTTTATCAATCTAGACACATAGTTTATCGAAACAAGGATGTAAAGAAATCCAAAAGAAGGAGGAAAGGGTTCCATGAAGTCGATGCCCCAGCAGTCGAACATCTTAATAGTGAGGATAGGGCTTAACGGTATCATATCGTGTTTAGTAATAGCCTCCATCTTTTGACATCTCTCACATGGTCGACAAAATACGTTCACATACCGAAAGATAGTGGGCCAATAGAGACGACATTGGAGGATTTTTTCGACCGTTTTCTTTGTGGAAAGTGGCCTCCACATGCTTCTGAATGAAAAAACCGAATGACACTTTGAATCTCATTGTCTGGTGCACACTTCTTGATTATTTGGCCTGTGTAATACTTAAATAGATAACAATTGTCATAAAAAACATGCGGGATCAAGTGAAAAACTTCCTCTTCTCTTGCCGAGTCCAATTGAAGATAATGACCCCCCGTCACTAGATTGTTCATGATGTTCGTAAACCAAGGTCGAGAGGAAGTAGAAAAAAATTACTCATCCAAAAAATACTCGTCTATGGGTAAGGGATCTTGAGTCACGTCAAATGAGAGCCTAGACAAGTGGTCGGCTACAACGTTTTCTACTCCTTTCTTTTCTTTGATGGAAAAGTCAAATTCTTTGAGTAGTAAGATCCACCTAATGAGGGGCGTCTTTTCATTCTTCTTGGAAACGAGGTATTTTAGTGCCGCATGGTCGGTAAAGCATATGATGGGTGACCCGATATGATATTAATGGAATTTATCAAGGGTGAACACTACTGATGGTAACTCTTTCTCCTTGGTGGAGTAGTTTAATTGGGGTCGAGATAAAGTTCGGCTAGCGTAGTATATGACATGTGTTTTCTTATCTCTCTTTTGCCCTAAAATAACCCCTACATCATAGTTAGTCGCACTACCCATTAGCTCGAATGGAAGGGTCCAATTCGGAGCTTGCATAATGGTAGCGGAGATGATCATGCTCTTTAATTTATTAAATGCCTCTTGGAATGCGTCGCTTCACTCAAATGGGGAATCCTTAATAAGTATGTTGCTTAAGGGTCTAGCTATGGATCTAAAATCCTTAATAAACCTACGATAGAACCTCGCGTGTTCTAAAAATGAGCGCATGTATTTTAGTGACTTGGGTGTGTGGAGTTCGGCAATGATGTTAATTTTTTCCCTATCCACTTATATCCCCTTGGATGATACTATTTGGCCTAGAACTACTCCTTTAGTATCCATGAAATGACATTTCTCCCAATTTGTACTAGGTTCTTTTCCACACATCGAAAAAGAAACTTCTCAACATTAGGAAGACATTGGTCAAAATAGGGTCCGAAAACACTAAAATCATCGATAAACGCCTCAAGGCCTCTCTCACGCATGTCGCTAAAAAGACTTAGCATTCACCTTTGAAAGGTCACGGGATCATTACATAATCCAAATGACATCCTTTTGTAGGCAAAAGTTCGAAAAGTACATGTAAAAGTAGTATTTTCTTAGTCAAGCACATCCATCTCTATTTGGTTATAACCAAAATAATCGTCTAAAAAATAGTTAAAAGACTGGATCAAAACTCTCTTGAGCATTTGGTTCATTAATGGCAAAGGGAAGTGGTCTTTATTAATTTTGTCATTTAGTTTCCAGTAATCAATGCAAACGTGCCACTCGGTGGTGGTACGTTTTAGAATAAGTTTCCCCTTTGCGTTCTCAACCACTGCCATTCCTAATTTTTTGGGAACGAATTGCATTGGAATAACCAATTTACTATCAGAGATGGGATAAACAATGCTCGCATCTAACAACTTTATGATTTTTGTTCTCACGACATATTTTATGATCGGGTTCAATCTTATTTTCATCTCCCTAGAGGACTGCACGCCGTCCTCTTGGTGGATTTTATGAGTACATATCAAGGGAGATATACTATTTAAATTCGCAATAAACTAACCAAAAGCACGCTTGCACTTCGTCAAAATCACCACAAGCTTCCCTTCTTTCTCTTTATCTAGGCTAGAGGAGATAATGATAGGATATGTCTCATCCTCCCCCAAATAATCATATTTATCATTGGAAAGTAGCATTTTCAATTCGAGTTTATGGTATTTAATATCGAAGGGAACCTCGCAGGATTCCCTAGGTGGTAATTCCTCGAATCGCGAGACTCAACTCCCATCTCTCACGTTATCTTCAATCTTATTCTCACCCTCACCTAGCATCTCCATCATCCTACTCACATCTCGATCGATCTCAAAATACTCTCTTTTGCTCTCAATAGTCGTCACTAAACACGCCTCAAGTTGATCCTTAAAATTATTACCCTAAAAAGTTCGTGTACTACCTCCTTGATAAGATCTGTGTTGTGTAAATTGTCCTCATCACCTATTTCCTTGGTAGATATTCATTTCAAGTGTCATATTCCCAATCATTAGTTGCATTTTCCCATTACGCATATTAATCAACGCATTAGCCGTAGCTAGGAAAGGACGACCAAGAATGATGGGAACATGATGGCTTGTTAGGGAGGAGGGCTCCATGTCCCGAATGAAAAAATCTACCAGGAATAGAAAGTGTTAACTTGTATGATCACATCCTCAACTACCCCACGAGGTACCTTCACGAAACGATCCACAAGTTGGAGACTAATTTTGGTGGGCTTAAGATCTTATAAAATGAGCCTATAGATGGAATAGGGTGGAATGTTGACACTCACTCCTAAATCTAATAAATCTAGCTCTATTTTTCTACCTCCAATAATGCACAAAATGGAAGGGTCTCCTGAATCTTTATACTTCGGTGAAAGGTCGCTCAAAAGTATCGAACTAACATTTTGTTCTTTGAAAACCTTCTTTTTTACCTTTAATTTTGTTTCACCATGAGCAAATTTTTTAAGAAATTATTATACATGGGAATTTTCTTTATAGCCTTGAGAAAAAGGTAGGTTTAGCTTCACTTGCTTAAGCACCTCTAAAATGTCATCATGGGAGGCCCATTTAGGATGAGGGACTAACCGTTGAGGGTATACTTCGATTATTAGGGGTTTTACTCTCACATCAGGTCCAACCGTGTCTTCTTTTTCACTCTTATCCAAAGGGACATCTTCGACCTCTTGTGTACTGGGTGAAACCTCCTTGTCGTTTTGTACGTCTTATGGAGGAGGTCACAAATCAACAACTCTTCCACTATGTAGAGTGGTTACCGCTTTACATTGCTATTTATTTTTATCGGGCTTAAAGCGTACACAGTTTTGACCTTATGGAGGTCATTGGCCTTGGGCATAAAATTTCCCCTTTTCTTGGACACTTAATGAGTTTTGAAACCTATATAGCGATGTCTCTAGATCGATAAAATTTTGAGCATTTTGGGAATTGATCGCTGACTGAGTTTTCATAAATTGGTCAAGAGTGATCTCGAGACTCTTCCATTGTGGGATCACATAAGGCACAAGATGAGGCCCTTGCATATAGGGCATTTGTTGGAAAGGTGGGGGTGGTGGAGGTTATTGGAAAATGTGTTGATTAGGATTTAATGATGCATTCAGTTACCGATAATTAAAATCGAGAAGGTTTTGTCACGAGGGATTATAAGAGTTCCCATGAGGGGCGTTGAAATTCCTTTCATAAGCTTCCACCACTTTAACGTGCTCTTGAAGAATAATTTTCTAGGCAGGGATAGTTGGACTTTTCTTCGTTAACGTGCTCCTTCTCTTAAACTTAGCTTCCTTGTCCAAATTGTAAAGTCCGAACGTGGAAGGAGCTGTTGATGTGATTCTATCCTTGGGTTGGGTGTTATTTGAAATCGATGTGTCCCAAGATTGAGTAGTCTCGATGACATACTTAAAGTGGGACTTTACATCACTCATATCTAACTCGAAGAACTCTCATAGGCACATTATTTCTACAAGTTGCTTTGAGCTTAGTGTAAGACCTTGATGGAAGTAGGAGATGAGTCTCTACTTCTCAAAATCGTGATGTGGGAACATGTTGACCAACTCGTTGAACCTCTCTCAACACCTATCGAAGGGATCATTGTTGTTTTACTTAGATGTTTGGATTTGAGTCCTAATAGAGTTGATCTTGTGAGTGGGAAATACCTTTTGGAGAAATTTTGTTTGCATGTATCTCCACGCACTGCTTGAGTTCTGTGCCAAAGTGCAAAGCCAAGTCTTGTCCTTGTCCTTAAGAGATAAGGGGAAAATCTTAAGACGTACGATGTCATGGGTACAAGCTCAATCGTTAAACGTTTCGCATACTTCCTCGAACTCACGGATATAGAAATATGGCTTCTCTGACTCCATGCCATGAAAAGTAGGAAGAATTTGGATCATTCCGTTCCTAAAGTGTAATTGCCCCATATTATACAAGTATATAATGCATTTCAGAGTGACGGTTCGCTTCGAATATATGAAGGCTCTTATAGGGCGATACGACATCTCACCCTCTCTTGTTTCGAAACTAGCATTGTCTAACATCATACTCATACTTAAAGAATCATTACCCATACCAAAGTTTTTAGATGTTCTACTCATGGTGTGACTACTCGGTGTAAGAGATATAGGAGGTGGTACCCAAAAATTTGGACTGTTATTACTAGGCGATGGGGGATTCACTATTGGCTCGGGATTTGGAGTGGGTTGAGTATTTTTCATTTAAGGACTTGAGATAAATTATTTTTATACTTTTTCTTTCTTTTTTTGATTTTTTTGGACATTTGATTTTATTTAGTTTTTTGTATTTTGATTTTTTTTTTGTCTTTTTAGGGATTATATATAATTAAGATCAATTTAATATAATATATAAGCTACTTACTTCCCGAAAACGAAGCCAAAACTTGACGAGCAACAAAAAGTGTGTGCTACATGTGTACCTATGACTCAAGTGCAAGCCGATTGCTCAAGTGATAACCCGATAAGACGAGGTCAAATCCTCATGGAATAGGTCGCAAAATGATGACAATAGGGTAGGATTTTTAAATCTAGTCTTTGACTAGGGAAAGAAAGAAAAAGGTGATGAGTTTGTACTTTAGGAACTTTATAATTTCCTAGGAAAATTAAGCTACACATGTGCAAATTAAACTACCTAAAGCGAAAATTGAAACCTTTTGTTTTTAACAACACTTTTGGAAAAATGGGGTTGAAATCCAATCCCCCAAACCGTCGAGTATCTCCAATAAATGTAAATTTCTATAAAAGTATTTAATTAATTACAAAGGAAACACAAACTAATTCGAAGAACCAAATATATTTGGGTGTTAACCTGCACAATAATTGGTCAACAAATTAATTTGCGTGAATGATAAATTTATCGACACATATAATGCACCCTCAAACACTCTCGTTACTTTTAGCAAACGAAGTTAAGAGGCCTACACTATAGTCTTGATTAATGTATTAAGCTCAAATAATTAATTATTTAATTATGTCGAATTTTACATTTAACGGTTAAAACTCTAAGTTGGTTTCATGTTCCCCAACCCAAAAATAGCTTATCTAGACATGGATTTATATTCTACATTAATCATCTTCATCATGCAAGTATCCATAATTAAATAACAAGAGTAAAGAGTTGGGAATTTTATACCAAGTATGCTGAAACAAAGTTGTAATAATAAAACTTCACACCAATGAAAGATTTTCGAAAAATTGCAGGACTTTAATTAATTTCATGTAGAACGATCAATCCTTTGTTCTCCAATGATTATTGGTTAATTATTTGCATAACAAAGTGTAATGTATCAATTATTAGACTCCTAAATAACTTATACAAGTGCCAAAAAGGGCTAAAGAAGTAAACATTGACCCTAACTTCTCTAGCTAAAATGTAGAAAAAGATAAAAAAATCCCGCTGAAAATCGAACCCTCAGACCAAACTGAACGGTTTGCTCCAGGAACCGAACCAGTTCGGTAACTGGGTTTGAAAGTTATTGTTTTGCTTGCTTCTTTTCCTCATTTACAATTTTACCCCTCAGACTTTTCTCCAACTTAAAATTGCCAGAACTTATTCATTGTAACTCACATTGAGGTGCCATTTCTTCCCATGTTTCTCATGAACTCGATATCTTTAACTTTCATGTTGTCTCCTTCTCTGGTTTCTGGCTAAAAATTTACCGTTTTTCCCCCGACTTCCCTTTCTCGCAAAGTTTCCATTGTTTTGGTTATTCTCTTCCATCCAATTGAATGATTAACCTGTAAAAACATGAGAAATACACAAAACATGAAATACTTGATAGACAAGTTAGTTGCAAGAAATATGAGATAAAATCAGGATGAATGTGATGTTCGGGACCATACCAAAATAAAAGGGGTAAATATGGAATATTCGTGTCGAATCAGGTATTTTTAATTTTATTTATAACTATCTTTTCTTTATACACACCTAGCATTAAGTTTTTAACATTTATTGGTTTAAGTGTGGTAAAAGACATTACTATCTTATTCTGACCCCCCATAATTAATCCATGAAAGTTATGTTCTTTGTTTGGACCATGGTGAGATAGGCGATTTTGATAACAAAGGGGTTTCAGAAGAGGTGACATTAGATGGCTAGTCGGTGTTGGTGAGGTTGAAGATACGTCTAATCACATTCTCTAACATTATTGGGTGACAAGGGGTCTGTGGGATTTTTTCTTCTACCTTAGTCGGATTGTGTGGGCGATGCCCAAAATTGGTTAGGGTATTTACTAGAGTCATGGCACCCCCTGAAGGTTTGGATGAGAGTTAGAGAAGTTTAAATAAAAGGTCCTTCATTATATATTTTAGATGATTTGGAGGGAGAGAAATTCAAGGTGTTTTGAAGGTAAGGGTATAGATCCACCTAGAGTTTTTTTTTTGAGCTTGCTGATGATTTGGTATAAGGAAAATTATAACACATCTATTCCTATTTTTTGGAGTTTCTGGAGGAAATAAATAGAGTTGTAGTCTAGTTAGGTGTTTTGGGGGATTTTTGTCCAGGTGCCCCTTTTCTCTTATTTTCCTTCTTTATCCTCTTTGGATGTGTATACTTCCTATATACGGTCCCATCCCCTTGGCAGTTTACTTTTAAAATATTTTATTTATAAAAAAAATTAACCCCTCATAAAATGTATTCCATATAAAGAAGGTGAGTTCTATTAGTATTGAAATGTTGTAATCTATCCTTTTATGATCATTTTCATCGAACACCTTCTTTAAGACCAGAGAAAAAATAACTCTTTACAACTCAATCCCATCAATATACCCATATCTAATCTCCTTAAACACATCAAAATATAGTTTCACCTCATTAAAAGTAGGTTCTTTCTCATCAAACAAGTTAAAAAACTCACTGGAATAAAATCTTTCCTGCATCTTTGTTCTTGCAACAACAAAATAATCCCCAAAAGAAGAAGGGAAACAGACACATTAACAAAGACTAATAATAAACCCAAATATAAATTCATGAAATACATATCTTATACACTAAATAGTCTATCATTTAAACCATATCGATATTAGTTTCAAAGTTAATAGTTTATAAATAGCATCTGATTAACTGCATTTATCTCAAAGACTAGTGAATGGACCAAATTACACAGGCCACCGACAGTGATGCCACGAATAATCCATTCATGGAAGATTTAGACAACATTCACAATCAAATACATAAAAGATAAAAACAACATCATCTAACGTGGTAAGCCGTTTAGTCGAATTCCTTCACCAACCCAACACTGAGCTTGGAAATGCAAAGGATGTGCACTAAATGAACCTCCGAGAAGGTATGTATAAGTTATCCGGTTATTAAAATAAGGAAATCTACCCTAGGAGTGGTCAGAGGCAAGTAAATTTAGGGCAATGACTCAAGATACTTGTTATACAATGAGAAGTTGTACTGACGAAAAGGTGCTTGGTCAAATTATCAGATGTGTGCATTAGGTGAGGGAAAAAACGTTAATTCGTGAACTATGTGAAGTTGTATGTGGGGGGAGCCATGAAAATCAAAGACTACCCCAACTAGTGATAAATCAAGGGTTTGTTGGTTAGTCATGACAAAAAATGCTAAAGAATTTTTCTGATGATGCGACGAGTGCCAAAGGTTAGAGAATTTCATCAACCAACCAGACGATGAACTATATATCATCGTAGCTCCATGACCATTCATCCCGTTGGTAATTTATATAAATTTTACTTTTTATGGTATCCATCTACTACTTCACTAAGTGGGTAGAAGCTAAACCTCTTGCCATTATCACTAAGAGAAAGCCCGTTTATTCATATGAAAGTTTACTGTAACATGGAAATAATTAAAAAAAAAGAATGCTGAAATTTGAAATTTAAACATTTGAAATGTATATATATATATATAATTGACTGTTGCCTATGTAAAACATTTGAGTTTATCAAGTCACATAGACTTAATCCGTTTGAGTGAGATGCGGTCTAGTGCTTAAATTAAACCTTTGAAGACTGTAGACCTTATTGCTATTCTTTCAATTCTTTCAATTTCTATTCATTCATCCAATTGAAGACTATATCTTTTTGGTAGTATTTTTAAATTATATTCGGATAATCACGCACGTGCACAAAAGTTATTTTCAAAATGTGTGAGGATTTCAAAAATTGAGGAATCAAGTTATTTTAAATCTTTCTAAAAGTTATGGAGAAAAAGATTTTAAAGTGTTTTTCTTTTTTATATTTTGTTGAGGCTTTTTGGAGGAATTTTTGCTTACTATTCGCATGGCTCCGCATTGAGCCCGAGTGCACGACATTCATTTATCACCATCCTCACAACATAGGCTTTGAAATCATACTAGATGATTAAGTGTGCACAGTTAAATATGCCTGTGAGTACGACGTGATTTTAATTTTGACAAATCATATTTAAAGGAGTTTTGTCCTCCCATTTGATATGATCAGAGTTTTTCACAAATGGAATGCGTCTCTGAGTATATTTTAGATTTGGTAGCTTTTGATCTTCCCTCCAAAACTATTTTTCACTTTTTGCTCGCAATTTGTCAAAAATCTATATTATATCCTTGATTTATATATTTTGTGAGAGAATTTTGAGAGTTTAGATCAAATCGTCACTAGCCTTTGATGTATTCATTAATCTAATTTTTTATTCATTATTATCAACCACTCTATGATCTAAAATTAGAAGCATTCCTAGTTATTAAAGAATTTGGAGTGTGGTGCGACTTCTAAGGAAGCGAATGGATGGATTCTTCGTTTATGGAATGGTGCTTGTTGTGGATTCTCATTGACTACAAGTGATGTTGAAAGGTTCATAGGTAACTGCACGATATAGATTGTGTGAAAGGTTCCTGCTTGACTTTAGTAAAATTACTTTTTAAATAGAAATGATAATTGGAGTCATCAAGATCTTTTTATCCCAAGTGGTGGGTTTTCATCGTTAGTCTGTCTTGTGTGTGTTTGTGATTATTTGTTATGTTTATGAACACATTTGACACACACATAACTCTAATTGAAATTAGATCTAATAGTTTAGGTTAAAATTTTATTAGACTTGCTAGATTGTGTTTCAACACCTACATCCATTTGATTAGTTTTTATATGAGTTCAACAAGATAACTGAATTGTATTTTGATAAATTTATTTTTAAGAGATTTGAATTTTGAAGGATTTTAGTGAAATTGAAAAATTTGACACATGAAGCCTTTAAACCTATTCACCCCCTCTAGGTTTAGTGTAAGTTGATTAAACATAAGTTTCCTCAATTGGTATCAAACTGATGTTGCTCATTAGGCTTTACAACCTGAGTTTGATCCTTTCTTTTCGTGTATACTTTCTTATTTGTGTTTGTTTTGTGTGTTACCATGAATTTTGTAGATATGTATGCTTTTAGTATGAGTATAGATATTTGCATTCATAATCTCATTCTAATTTTGGGAAGAATACTTCATTTACATCTAGTGTGTCTAATTTTGAGGTTGATCACAATTAGATTGGCAAGAGTGATGATGAAAAGATGAGTGAACTCAATCATGCGTATAACAAATTATTACAGGAATAACTCTAATTGAATAAATTGATCATTAAAATGAGAAAGAGGTTTGAAGTGTTTAAAGAGGAGAGTGTCTTGATAAAATAAAAAGATGAAATAATTTTACAACTCAAGCATGGGTTAAAATGAGTTTATGAACAAAATTCATCTTTTGTAAAAGAAAAAAAAAAGCTATTTCCTTGAAATGAAACGTGAGCTTGAAAAGAAACGCAAAATGTTTGAATTCAAGGAAATAAAGTATAAAAAATATTTTTTTTCTTGAGAATGACTTGTATAATACTTTGAAAATGAACCTTTATTTATAGGAATGTTAAGAAAAGACCAATAAAATGTTTTTTGATATATTTATGATTTCGAATGGTGCTAAAGGTATTGGATTTGACTATTTTAATCCCCCTACTAATTTTTCTATGGATTTTCTATGAGAAAATAAGGATGATGTTCAAGGGAGTTCTACTCAAGCTAACAAATAAAAAGTGGTTTAATTGGAAAAGGGCTTGGGGAGAAAGTCTTGTACATCAAGGGTACAAACGTGAAAGTTGATAAGGTTGAGAAGAACTTTAATCAATCCAAATTTGTTGCAAGAACTCAAAAGCAACAATTTGAAAGAAAAATATTTGATTTTTGTTTCAAATTATAGACATCATTCAATTTTTGCAAAGAGGGAGAGTTTTTCAAAATCATCGAGTACAATATTTTGAAAGAAGAAATGTGAATTTTGCTCCAAACCCAATTTAAACATATAAGTGCTCCTAGTGATATATGAGGGGTCACTAGAGATAATCTTTTTTTAAACTTCAAAGAGACGAGCAATTCTTATATATTAGTGTAAAGGGGTACACACTCACTATGCCAAAACATTTGGGCAAGTAGGCCCAATTGGCGAAGGGGGGCTCACTACGAGCACCCCCAAAAGAAATGCTTTGGCCAAATTCATAGAATTTGAACTTGCCGAGGAGGTCCCCAGGAAAGGCTCCTCGCCCCAATTTGTCCCCAAAGTTCACATAATTAGAATTTAGGCGAGGAGGGCCTCAGGAAGGGCTCCTCGTCGCAATTTGTCCCAAAGTTAACATAATGAGAACTTAGTCTAGGAGCCCCACCAGGAAGGGCTCCTCATCCCAACTTACGCAAAGTTCGCAGATATTGAACTTGGGCGAGGAGGCCCACCAGGAAGGGATCCTCATCCCAAAATGCCCAGAACTTAACTTGGAATTTGGGTTAGGAGGCTCATGAGAAAGAGCTCCTCATCCCAAGCAACTCAGACAACACAAAAATGAAGTTTGGACGAGGAGGCCCATCTCAAGTGGCTACTCGTCCCCAAATGTTCAAAAATCATAGGATTAAAGTATGATCTGGGAATCCCACCACGAGGAGCTCCTCGTCCCTGGAATTCCAAATTCCTTACAAAATAGAACCAGTGGGCGAGGAGGTCCACCTAGAGTGACTTACTCCCCAAGATTTGTTATTCACATGTAAGTTAAAGCACTAACATGTTACTTTCTTGTACAGGTAGCCTGGCTAAGCAAGCATAGCTCAAAAAGGAAAGTTGGTATCTCTTGGGAGTTTTGGCTTGGTGGCTGAGGAACAAGATTTATAACCACTTAGAACTTTAAGATTGAGATAACACTATTAGATAGACCCTAGGGGTCACCCAGTCCTTACACAGTTTGTAACACCCTGCCCGCCCAAGGATAGCAGAGCAGAGCACCACTATCGATAAAACTAACCAAATTCGCAAATAACAAGGTATAGAGCATCTAAAAGAATCCCACAATAAAACAAGAGAAACCACTAATCTCAATCTCTTCAAATTAAGACAACAATATTCTCTCGAATAAATACAACTAAAGTAAATCTCCAATGCTCTATACATCAAAATAAATACAAATCTTCTCTCTCGAATATTCTTCCAAAAACAATTCACGCTAAAATCATCCCAATTGATCCATAGCGCTCAAATCCACGTTAACCTGCCAACTAAAAGAAAATATGGGGAAGTACACAATGCGACAGGAAAGATGCTCAACAAATATATATTAACAATGAATAAAGTGTAACAAGACGAGTATGAATATTTAAATCAAATGTGAATATCAATAGCATTTATCAATAAATTTTTTAACAACACATCAATGGGTCACTAGGCCTCACCCCATCCGCATATGCTTTATCAAGTCATAGCCCCGAGAAGCAAGAATTTTAGCGGGTGCCCAACCTCCGTGCCATATTAAAATCTCATGACAACGTTCTTAACAAGAATATAATGATGCCATATGAATCAAAATAATAAAAAAAATATTTTTCCAGATTTCAATGAATTTAACAATTCAAATATGAGTTCAATAATCGCAAGAATTCAAAGGGAATAACACTTGAGAGATTTAAAGATCATATTATGTAAAATCCCATACCTTAAAATCATTGCATGAATCACCACATAAATTCAGCCTCAAAATCTGATCGCACTGTCACGTTCCTCTTGCAAAAATAATCAAATCATATTCTAGCCCCAACACGAGATAACATCAAATAGTCTTGTTTTTAAAACCTAGAAAATTAGATCAAAAAATTATTCAAATTGCCAATCCGACTTCAGATTTGAATTCTACATGGAAAATTGGTCCAGGTATGTGTTTTGAGTTTTTCTCAAATCTCATTCTAATGCACTCAAAAAGAAGATCTAAACATTCCGAATTAGCTCTTCTCATTCCACTCGTTTTTGGCTCTTTGGATTTCGTTTTTGGCCTCTCTTTTTCATCTCCCTTTTCTTATAATCACCCATATTATTCCTTATATAACCTCTCTCTCAAACCCTAGCTTGGTGCCTAAGCTAACGCATATTACTATATTTCCCTTTAATTCAAAATTGTCTAGTTTATATATTTAAACCATTACAAAATGTCCAAAAATAATTTAAATTTAATTGTTTGATATTCGATTCATTTCAAATAAAAATAAATATAATATCAATATTCCGATTAATAAAATAATAATATTACTAAAATTTTATACAATATTCATAAATAAAGCCCTCAAAATAACAGGGTATTACATACTTCCCCACTTGAAAAGGAATTTCGTCCTCAAAATTCGACGAAACCTAACACTCGAAATAAAATGCTACTCGATTCTGTTTCCCGAAATCACATACAAAAGTCCTCAAATCAATTTTCTATCTCCAAGGAAAATATATCTAACTCGATTCTTGTCGTATAACCACTTATTACCGTTGCTTGTAAACACTTATTACCGTTACGAAAATTCATGAACACTTGTTATAAAGCTGAAGCATTTATTCATTACTTAACTACTTATACACACAGTAGAAAGTTTCCATATATAAGTATATATATATCAATCACTCATATAATATCTATCTATCTATCTATCTATCTATATATATATATATATATATATATATATATATACACTATCTGTACCCCACATAAATCTATGGTGCTGGCATACTCTGCTATCAAGTCTCTGTATCACTCGTACTAAGGGAATTACTAGTTTGAAATCACTCTCCAACTGTATTAACACAATACACACAAAAATGGAGGCGAAGCATAGTTCCAAGTCACTAAGAGGTTAGCACATACCCTCACGTCTCTTAGGACCGTCTGACTATCAATCAAATAGTCTGTACCAAGGAATACTATGTTCTAGGGTACAAGTCAATATCCCCCATAAAGGTCCAATCGAGATAAGACCGTCCCAGCGTGGAAACCTCTATAATAGCAAGTAGCCCGGGTATGATTTTACACAAGTATAATATATGCACAATCACATAGTCATATATATAAATATTCACATTTTCTAAATTAGGTTCTCCCATGACCCATAATTATAATTATCCGTTCTTAGCACATATCACTCGATTATCTTGCATAACGGATACGTCTCTTTTATTCTCATTTATAATTTACTTCATACTTACTTCTCATCTCTCGAAGTATTATCTCTCACTAAGTATAAATTTCAGTAGGTATACCCTCACTTACCTTCTAGTCTAAATCTTTTACGAGTCTCAATCTCTTAGTAAACGTACGCATAATTTCCAATATCTGAATAACTCCCTCGTTAACCCATAATTTCCTCTCATATTAATTTCACTCAACGAAGTCTACTTAGACCCTACTGGTACTTTTCATAACCCATTATACTCCATAAATAATAATCAAGGGTTCCTACGTATCTTAACCGGATTAAACAAAAAGGAGAAAAATATGCATTTTCCAGGAGGGATCGATCGATCGTGGAATGGGGTCGATCGATCGGTCAAGCAGTTCTTGCCCAGTTTTCTGCAATTTCCAGCCTACGGGTTCAATCATTTTAACCCCTCCAAACCTCTATAATTTCATCCCAAACTCCCATCAAAGTAATCCAAGTGTATAAGCAATGTACATAAACAAGTTCTAACGTAGCGATATCAATAAATCCCTAACGAATCAATCAAAAAGGGGTTTAATCTCAAATCTCTTTATAAAACCAAATTTTGCATGAATAATCACCACCCTCTATTTTAATCAAGATTTTATTCCCAAATATTATAATAAATTCATGGGTAATCCTCTACATATAATCAAGATTTTAGACTACATGGGTTCTCCCTACAACACATATAAATTCTCTTCCAAAATATATAATTCTTCCATTAAAACATATGATTTTCATTCCTAGACTAACATAAAAGGTATATTAACTTGGAAATCAGCAAGATAGATACTTGCCTGGTATTCAAGGGTCTGATCTGTTGATGAAAAATATATGGTTGCATTCATCGTCATGCGATCTACGTTTTGGTGGTGGTGGCGATGCAATCGGGTGAGTTCTAGGCCTTGGATTGCTTGGAAACTCTTCACCTTCTTCTCTAATCTCTTCACTTTCTTCTCTAATCTCTTCACCTTCTTCTCTAATGGATGACTTAGGCTTTGTGTTTGTTAACCCCAAGATACAAATCTAAATGGCTAATAAATACTAAGAAAATTCATGGGTTTAATTACCCAAAAATACAAAATGTCTGTAATACCCTCCCGGGATGACAATTAGGCCTAAAAACGCCCCGAGATCCAAACTAAATCGTCGGGTACACTTTTATGACTATCTCGACCCTTTCGGACACTTTGACGCACTCAAAACGACTATACGAATGACTTATAATTTATTCACTTTAATAATAATAATTTAGTCCTGACACGACACAGGCGTGTCCCGAATTAAATTTCCATAATTGCCATTTTATTCACTCGTGACAATTTTAATAAAATCAATCTCATATATCACTTTACTCATCTAGTAATATTCAAAAAATTTCCAATAATTACTAACTCACATCATGCTAGTAAATATTAAAAAAATAATTTCCGGATTAATATTAAATTAATACCTCAAATTAAATTTAATAAATCCCCGTATCGATCGATCGATGCTCTTGGTCGATCGATCGGTCAAGCAGTTCTTGCCCAGTTTTCTGCAATTTCCAGCCTACGGGTTCAATCATTTTAACCACTCCAAACCTCTATAATTTCATCCCAAACTCCCATCAAAGTAATCCAAGTGTATAAGCAATGTACATAAACAATTTCTAACGTAACGACATCAATAAATCCTCAACGAATCAATCAAAAAGGGGTTTAATCTCAAATCTCTTTATAAAATCAAATTTTGCATGAATAATCACCACCCTCTATTTTAATCAAGGTTTTTTTCCCAAATATCATAATAAATTCATGGGTAATCCTCTATATATGGTCAAGATTTTAGACTAGAAGGTAAGTGAGGGTATACCTACTGAAATTTATACTTAGCGAGAGAGAATACTTCGAGAGATGAGAAGTAAGTATGAAGTAAATTATAAATGATAATAAAAGAGACATATCCGTTATGCGAGATAATCGAGTAATATGTGCTAAGAACGGATAATTATAATTATGGATCGTGGGCGCACCTAATTTAGAAAATGTGAATATTTATATATATGACTATGTGATTGTGCATATATTATACTTTTGTAAAATCATACCCGGGCTACTTGCTATTACGGAGGTTTCCGCACTGGGACAGTCTTATCTCGATTGGACCTTTATGGGGGATATTGACTTGTACCCTAAATCATAGTATTCCTTGGTACATGCTATCTTATTGATAGTCAGACGGTCCTAAGAGACGTGAGGGTATGTGCTGACCTCTTAGTGACTTGGAACTATGCTTCGCCTCCATTTTTGTGTGTATTGTGTTAATACAGTTCGAGAGTGATTTTGGACTAGTATTTCCCTTAGTACGAGTGATACAGGGACTTGATAGCAGAGTATGCCAGCACCATAGATTTATGTGGGGTGCAGATAGTATATATATATATATATATATATATATATATATATATATATATATATATATATATATATATATATATATATATATATATATATATTATGAGTGATTGATATATATATACTTATATATGGAAACTTTCTACTGTGTGTATAAGTAGTTAAGTAATGAATAAATGTTTCAGCTTTATAACAAGTGTTCATTAATTTTCGTAACGGTAATAAGTGGTTATAAGTAACGTAAGATTATGGAAGAGAATGATTTTCTAAAACTAAATATTATGGCCTTATTACTTCTCGGGATAAAACTTTATGGAAAAAAGGTTAGATAAACCTATGAAATTAGTAGAACAGTAGGAGTGTACACTAGATGAGAGGTGATGATTCTCAAGAGAGTGTCGCATACTAACATGGTTGTGATATTAGCTGGTAAGCATTTTAAATATTTGCTAAACTATTTTTAAAACTATTTTACACTCGGGCTCTGACCCATTTTCTGTCATTTCTTTCTCTAAAGTATATATATGTATGTATTACAGGTGCCCAACCACAGGGCGTCATGCTTAGGTTCTTTAGATTGGACGTGCTGCAGCTTATGTGGGAGTTGCTGACTCTTGCTTTAGACGACTTCGTCATTGAATCAGTTCCTACTTTAGATCTTAATAGTTAGGGCATGTGTCGCCCACTTTCCTATTCCATTTAGATCTTGTCAAAGATTTATGTTCATTTATATTTTTGGTATTCAATGCTCCTTAGGAGTTAACTATTGTCAGGATGATTTTATTTATGGTTCTTATACTTGGTTTGGATTATATAGGTGGTTTAATTCTTGTGTGTTAATTTCCATCCTTAGTATTTATGTGATTCTTAACTGTTGGGTATTAAAATGGTTTATATTGATACTTAAGAAAGGAAAAATGAGTCTTTAAATTGTTTTGACACTTAACATAATTATTTAGGGTGTTTATATTGGTAATAATTATTTTACGGCAGTGATGCTGAGAATGAACCAACCGTTCACCTTGATGTTAATTTAATAAAGGACTGATCACCCGGTATTTAATTTGGCGGGGTGTTATACAGTTCACATCCAGTCATAATTGAAATGAGCAACCAAGGGGTTGCTCACAAGAAATGAACAGTTTATAAGATGATTTTAGAGGAGGTGGTCCTCGAGGCTCCTCTTCAAGTTTGTAAATATTTTTAGAGGAGGTGGTCCTGGAGGCTCCTCCTTAAGTTTATAAAATATTTTAGTGGAGGTGGTCTTTAAGCCCCTCCTCAAGTTTATAAAGTTTGTACAATAAGTTATCGTTTTAAAATATATTTACCACATAAGATATTTTGTTTTCAAGTGCAGACATATTTGCTTTTCGACTTTGGTTTACACCAGGTGGCACCTGTAAGAAGGGACTGGCGGTTGCCCACAAATAGGGACAAAAGGTACATTTCAGACCGTGTCCCTCACCAACCCCCTCAGTTTTAGCACCCAAAAGTGCCAGCTCAGCCCTAGTGTCCAAGTATAAATAGGATCCCTGGGCAAGGTCAAGTAATAATCACAACTCAAGTCATATCGTTACTCTGTCAAAATTACCCCAGATACCTAGTGTTCTCTCCCCGCTCTCTCTCTAAGTGCTAAGTGCCTTATTCTTTCACTCCACACTGACAACCATCATTCTTAGGAGTTTATCTTGAGAAAAAGTTATTATTATTGTTATGAAGTTCATCTTCTTGCAGGGATTAGTTCTTAATTTGGTTCCATTTTTACCAAAAGGAGAAGGTTTTACCAGGTGCTACTCTAGAAGTTCTTGAAGGACCTTAAAGGCAGGGTCTATTGGAGTGGGTCACGCCTCACCCTTTCTAGTTATTCATAGACTCCAGTACAGCTACCCTCCTATAATAACTTTTCAAGAGGAAATGATTTTTAAGGAAAGAGTTCAAAGCTTGAAAATGAATTGAAAAGACTTCAAAAATAGGTCAATGATATGAAGAAAAGTTCTCAAGTGATACAAAGATGGATGAGAAAAGAGAACCATAATTGTAATGTTGTCACTGCAACATTCAAAGCCTCAAACTCCATGAATTGGTACTTTGATAATGGGTGCTTTAGGCACATTATCGGTGTAAGAGAGTAGTATAGATTTGGTGAATTATCACATCTAGCATATATTGGACTTAAGCAACGTTGTTGAGCCTAGGCCTGTAAACGGATCGGATTTGGACCAGATCAGGCAAATCCAAATCCATATCCGTTTATGTTAAACGGATTCAGATCCGATCAGTTTATCAATTGAATCGGATCACGCAAATCCAACTCCATATCCATTTATGTTAAACGGATTCGGATCTGATCCGATTATCCATTTACCCATTTATGTTAAAATTGATTTATAACATTTTTATTTTCAACTCTTATTTTATAAATTTATTTTGCAAATGTTAAAAAAAAAGATATTGAAATAAAGAACTATTATAATATATATTTAAAATATATTTTTAAAATATTATAAAATACAATATATATTAATTAAAAATATTATATATATATATATATATATATATATATATATATATATATATATATATATATATATATATATATATATATATATATATTAAAAATATTAATCATATCGAATTATTAATAGATCGGAGTATATGAATTCAACTTCGCTCCATTTAATAAACGGGCAATCCGATTTTAGGCATGATCCATATCCGCTTAAATGGATTAGATTCAGATTCTAATTTGGATAAAATCCGATCCATTGACATGCCTAGTTAAGCCTATGTACCATTACTGTACGGATTCAAAATCAGTGTAGTTCATGGGTCCATACAATTTTCCAGAAAGAACTCAGTTTTGGGGATTTTGGTGCTCGAGGGGTGCTGAATTGGGATAACCACCTCTAAACTTGAATATATCATATATAAGTCATAGTGTAACTCAAGAATCCTCTTATCATTTTGAAACTTGTGATGAAACTCTTGGAGATTTTTAGGAAAGAAGAGTTACAATTTCTCTCCTAAAACTTGCCCCCCAAATCATCCTCCTTTCAAATGATTCTTGGCACATGTCATCTTTTCTATGGAACCAAGTGTCCAAATATTTAGAGTTCCACTTATCATAATATTTGTGGTGAATAATTTGTTTAAATCGTTACTAGAGTATTGTCTTGTTTGATCGGTCAAACTCGAAGTATACGAGATATAGTAGTCTCACGTAATAAATATAGCCTTGGATTTTTATAAATCTTGATAAATCGTTAAATCCTCGTTTTATGAAATTTGCGGGGTTTATTTATTTAAGCCTATTCTACATTTTCCCCCTCGTACGCATAGTTAGTGTGTTGATGCTCTAGGTGAGACATATCAACTATGTGTATGAAATATCATTTGGTATATTTCAGCTATGTAAATCATCGTGTTATCACGTTTGATTTATAGCATGAGTAAATGTGCATATATCATTTCCTTGATCGCATATGGGTTTGAGCTCTATCTTTGTTGCCCCTTATTTTTTGATTTGGAGGAGTATTTTGGGGATTCCCCCCATTCCTCTCGAATGAACATGTTTCTTAAATTTTATTGTGGTTTGTTAGTAAAATTTGAACAACCAAATTGGCCGAGTGTACTTGTCCGAGCAACAATTTGGTGCTTATCGTAGTACACTTATATTCAACACCAATTGGAATTTATGGAATTGGAACTTTATATTGGCCAAGTGTACTAATCCAAGAAACCATTTGGTTCTTATCATAGTACACTTAGACATGGACCCAATCACAATTTATGGGATTGGAATTTTACATTAACCAAGTTTACTTGTCCTAGCAACCATTTGGTTCTTAAAATAGTACACTTGAACTTTACAACAATTGAAATTTATGGGATTGAAATTTTATATTGGCCAAGTGTACTTGTCCGAGCAACCATTTGGTGCTTATCATAGTGAAGTTGGACTTGGCACCAATCCTAATATATGGTATTGGAATTTTATATTGGCCAAGTGCTTGTCCGAGCAACCATTTGGTGCTTATAAAAGTGCACTTGGACTTGGTACCAATCATAATTTATGGGATTGGAATTTTATATTGGACAAGTGTACTTGTTCGAGGAACTATTTGGTGCTTATCATAGTAACTTAGACTTGGCACTAATCTCAATTTATCGGATTGGAATTTTATATTGGCCAAGTGTACTTGTTCGAGCAACCATTTGGTGCTTATCATAGTACACTTAGACTTGGCCCCTCAGAATTATAATTCATTACTTTGGGCGACTTGTTAAGGTTTCTCAGAACTATAATGCACCACTTTAGGCGAGTTACCAGAATGATGGTAAATTTTATTTATAAGGTTTCTCATAACTATAATGCACCACTTTGGGGGACTTACCGCAATGATGGTAAGTTTCTCTATAAACTCTTTATCCATTCTCTAGGTTTTGAGAGAAATTGTTTGACCCCTGTCGTTTTGCTGACAATAATGACATATGGATGGTGACACATATGGGCCGACTGGTGGCTACATCGAACAACTCTGATGCTTCTTCTGGAGATGTTTCATCAATGATGGCTATTCTGGGACCAGATCTAAGCATGCTTATCACGCGAGTTCATGTCTAACTAAAATGGTACAACATTGAGTACTTCCCCCCTTTTTCTTTATTTTATCTTTATCTCAAGATAAAGAAAAGTAAATAAATATTCATATATTAATTACAACGCCACATAAAATCATTCAAATACATTTTACGGGGTGTTATCTCAAATCTAAAAATATCTGAGCATTTGGCTTTGACGTCTGTAAGGCCTATCATAATTGCTCAAGTTCGATTCATGGGCATTCAATATCTGCAAAGATAAAAAATGATCTCTGATTCTGGCACAAAACCATTAGTAACTTGTGAGATATATGTATTATAATGCCTTATATAATCATGTGGGGTATATCTTTTCTTCTTTATTTTATTTTATGTTAATAGAATAAAATAAACTCAAAATTATGGCTCTCATAAAACATATTATTACGCACAATTTCATGATGCCACTTTGATACGATACAATATTTAGTTCATGCTTTTTTTAATCTCATTTTTATAGAATAAATTGATAAAGCACAGGCATATTATGTGATCTTAAGTCCCCATTATTTTATCAAAGCCAAGCAAACTCATAAATTTTTTGGGTCTATTAAATCATATATAAAATAATACATTGAGTAAGCATGCTGAGTCACCTTGAGGTGAATCATAAATATTATTATTTTTATTTTTTCACGTAATTAATATCATAATGTGAATAGATAATATTTCAAATTAAGTCGAATAAAGGTGGATCACAATGGTGAATCACGAGGTGGATCTTAGTTATAACAAGTTCTGTAGTTTCTCTACGGAAGCGTTTTAGAGGTTGATCTGCGAAACCATGGCCAAATTTGTGCGGAAGGTTTCTCTGAGCAATAATGATTGAGGTTGCGCAGAAAGTTCTCCGAGAAACTATGACCATTAATATTTTAAAACATTTCGTGAAACACTCAAGAACCAAATATAGTGAATTGCTTCATCATTTCATCAGGGACTTAGTCAAGAAAAATGTTATTTCAATGAGCTACATTCCCATGAAAAACTAATATGCAAATATCTATACTAAACCTTTAGACATCAATAAGTTTCGATACCTTAGGGGTTGTTTAAGGTTAGTTGAGATTGAGTGATCCATTGAAGTGTGAGAGTGAAATGTGCATCTAGATTTTTATACTTGTACATTTTTTTTTTATTTTATATACCTTTTGTACATATTTTGCTTATTTTTGAAAAACACAAAAAGATTTTGTATTTTTTGTAGTTTTGGTCAAATATCATACATATATATTGATTAATCTATGCGATTGCATACCATGAATTTTGATTGCTTATAATATGTGTTGATGATTCAAATTATTGAGTATCTTTAGTCAAGTCAAGCTTTTCAACAATATCATGTACATTGACTCTAGTTTGTATTTGATGACTTAAATGCTTATTTTCACTATACACCACATAAATTCACAGTTGGTATGTTAAATTACCATTTTTATAAGCATTTGCAAACTTAATTGAAAGTCAATATTTCATGTGTTTGAAAAAGTGATCCATGGTTTATATGTGAGGATTGTGAGATTTTTATATGTTGGAGTTGAGTATGGACCATTTTGAAAGCATTGAGGGCTACCATTGGTGTGACAACGCCGGATTTGAATTTATGTATCATTAGGTATGTGTAAACTAGGTGTGTGAAAAGCTAATCAAGGGCAAAATACAATGTGTTGGAAGGAGCACAAACCAAATGCTTAAAGTGTATTAAGAACAATATAGGGCTTTAGATTTAAAAAAATGAAATTTCTATTTAGTTTAACATTCAAAAAATTCAAAAACAACACTCGCCAAGGGATTTGTATAGATGAAGTTGTTTTTAAAGATTAAAATCATGACCATATTGAATTTTTAATAAGATTTTGTTTAAATGTGAAGACGATAAAGGACTTCCCAATTTTTAAAATCTTTCACTTTAATTTCCTATAAGTGCGGAATAAAGATGTTTACTAACACAATTTAATTTTCCAAAATTTATTTAATTTTCTTTTTCTTTAGAAGATGGAAAATTATGGTGAACACAAATTTTAATTTCTTAAAACAAATTAAAATTAAACACTACAAAGTGAATTAAGGTACACACACACACACACACACACACACACACATTAAATTCACTCAAACCAAATTAATTTAATTATCAAGTTTAAACAATTTAGGCAAGAATATTATCCAATTAAATAAGTGCCAACTTGAATTAAATTAACTTAAAATAAACTTTTCCCAAATAATTAAACATGCACCATTTTAAACAAGAGAAGTGAATTAAACCATATTTTATCTGTTTACCTAAGCATGCATCTAAGGTGAATTTTGCAAGATAAAATAAATTCACAACCACTACGCCTCAATGCACGAGGAAAACCCAAATGGGAAAAACCTTGGATGACCCTAGCCTTAAGTCCACTAAGTATGGTTTTATGATTACAAGACAGATGACTTATACAACTCGACTTGAATCCGTCCAAGCCCCTGACGCGTCTTCTTGTAACTACCTCCACATAGTCTACAATACCGGACTCCACCGGAACCTTGGAATCCACCAATGAAGACTTTTGGACAACCGTCAACCCGCACCGAAATCCTTTCTTCAAGTGGGAATGCCGCAACAAAACAAGTCTTCTTCTTTGTGGGATATATAAGCAAACCCAAACAAACTCTTCAAATGGTAGAGTAGAACCCGGTGCCAAATAAACTCCAAGATATATATATAAAAGAACTTGGAATAAACGTAAACTGATGGGTGTATGTGTTTTGGTAGAAATTAATTCATAAAGGCTAGAAAACACAAAAAAATGAACTTTTAATTTTGGAAATTCTCTCTTAATATTTCTCTTACAAGGTGTGTCAAACGTTGGCTTTTCAAAAGAGGTTCCCTCACTTAATAAAGAAGTGAGTTAGTGGAAAAAAATAGTGGGAATCTTGGAGAAAACTACCAAAAGATTTTCCCGCCAGAAATCTCATTCGAACGAAATTTTTGTTTGAACGAAGTCTCGTTCGAACGACCATCTAACGATAGTCCAGTGGACAAAAAGGGAAAATTCTTTGGCAAACCCGTTCGAACGAAATTCTCGTTTGAACGACAAACTCATTCGAACGACAATTTCGAACGAAATGTCAGAATGGTCAAATTTCATTTTAAGCCCAAAAACTTTTGATTCAAAGTTCTAAAGTATCCTTCTCAAAAATAAAATTCATTATTAAATAAGATTACACCCATTATAAAATTATTCCAAATCTCCATATATATATAAAAATGCATTCATACCTTTTGGAGACTATGGAATCTTCAAGTTGATGACGTAGAAACGAGGCACTAGAAATTCGACAATGATGAAGCTTTACAAATATGCCCGCTACGTCTTCAACAAACACGTCATAGGCTTGGATGGATACACATGAACTCTATCCTATGACTCAAATATTTTTGTTAGGAATTGAGCCAACACTACATTAAGACTCAATTGGAAATTTATGTCCGTACAAAATGTGTCAAGTAATGCAGTTTGATCATTAATGTTGTGTATTCCATCTCTATCCACATACAAGACAATGATTCTTATCGTACTTTAATTGTGTTTCGAATCCAAATTGATTTTTTTTTTAATTTTCTTAGATTTTATAAACAATTTTGATTCGATATATGTAAAGTGGTTCTACATTCTAGTATATGTGATTTTGTATAATTTGTCTAATTGTTTATTATTTGATATTTATCATAGTGTTTTCTTGTATATATCTGTATCTTTTATTTGTACTAATGATCTTTCTTTAATTGGTAGTCCTTGTGAATTTTACTTGGGTCCATATTTTGTTTATCTCATCATTTTGATGCTTGGTTGATTAATTGAGGTGTGTTGAATATGTTTTGAGATTTAAGGGGAGTAACTCATTCAAAGGAGTGATAATAAGGTTGTAAACATGCTTTTTTTCACAAGTTCAATTGTTGATAAAGTCATTTTTATCGCCATTTAGAAGAATTTTTCGGGATTGCCATTCGCACGGCCTTCAAAAGTTTCCATTCACACGACTGATATGTTTTTATTTCATGATTTTCTACTAAATGTTTTTATGCGCACGACTAATTGGTACCCATGCATATACCATCTCTTAAAACGACAAAAAAGATGTGTGTGCACACAATTCTTCATTGTAACTTGATAATATATCTCCTGTTACACTGTTTTTATCCCTATTTAGATATCCCTCTTATGCTTGATTGTTATATGTTATGCTTTATCTTATTCCGTGACAAAAAGGGGGGAGATGATCTTGATTCTTATTTCATGCATGTTTCAGATATTTGGGGGTAAAGGGGAGATGTATTCATGTTCTCATATATCATTCATGTTGCTTTAATGATTTGTGTTAGGGGGAGATGTTTTCTTTTGGAGAGATTATCTCATATATCTCATTAATTTTTGTATTCTTTCTCAGTGGTTCTTACACGATTTGCTTATGATCGCTAGGGGTAGTTTGAGTTTGTTGGGTGCATATTGTTTTGATATTCACATGATATTAGATAAAGTTGTTTTTTCTCGTGTTTACATGGTTTATCTCATCCTCATATCATTGATATTTTTCAGAGCATTCCCAAGCAAGGAGTTTATCTTTGTGTATGCTATTTCCTGTGTGACGTTCTTTGTTATTTCATGTGATTTCAGGCATAACATTGAGGATTTTCACTCAAGCCCATTTGTTCAAGACTTGATTTTTGATGCACTAGCGGACTTATGGATTGTTTGTACATTACCTTATTACTACTCTCACTATATGGCTAGTGAGGTGTGAGTCTTATAGGGATAATATATATTTGGTGTTTTGGGGGATTTTTCCACGAAATAGCTAAAGGGGGAGATGGAAAATCTAAACATTGTAATATATATAAAATTAACTATCTTACGTGTCAAACTGTTTGAGTTTATCAAGTCATATTGACTTCACGATCTAGAGTCTATATTAAAACTTTGAAAATTTAAGACCATGTTGCCGTTCTTTGAAGTCTTGCACTTTCCATTCATTCATCAACTTGAAGAATTTATCCTTTTGGTAGTATTTTTGAATTATCTCTGGCTAATCACACACGTGCACAAAAGTTATTTTCAAAATGTGTGAGAATTTCAAAATAGAGGAATCAAGTTGTTTTAAATTTTTCTAAAAGTTTTGGAGAAATTGATTTTAAAGGTGTTAATGTGTTTTTATATTTTATTAAGGATTTTGGAGGATTTTTTCCTTCCATAATGATCTTGTGCGCACGGGGTGTTCGCACGTCATTTATTTATGACCATTTGCAAGGTTGAGAATTCTAAATCATACTGAATGATTTCATGTGCCCGATTAAATATGCCTGTGCGTACGACGTAATTTGAATATTGAAAAGTCTTATTTGAAGGATTTTTCCCTCCCATTTGAGAGTTTTTCACAAGTGGAATACACCTTTGAGCGATTTTTGAGAGTTGAGAACTTTTGTTCTTCGCTTCAAAATAACTTTTCAGTTCTTCTTCACAATTTGTCAAAAACCTATATCGTATCCTTAATCTATATGTTTTGTGAGAAAATTTTGAGATTTATATCAGATCATCACTAGACTTTGATATATTCATCAATATATTTTTTTATTTATCATTATCAACCATTGTATTATCTAAAATTGGAGGCATTCCAAGTTATTGTAGAATTTGGAGTGTGGTGTGACTTCTAAGGACGCGAATGGATGGACTTTTTCATTTATGGCATGGAGCTTGCCGTGAATTCTCGTTGATTACGGGGTATAATTGAAAGGTTCATAGGTAACTACACGATATAGATTGTGTGGGAGGTACATGCATGACTTTTGTAAAATTTCTTTTCAAGAAGATATGAAAATTAAAGTGCGTCGAGTTTTTTCACCTTTAGGTGGGGGTTTATCTCGTAAATCTGGCTTGCGTTTGTTTGTGATGGGTTCTTATGCTTATGAACACATTTGATTACACAACTCACTCTATTTGAACTTGGATCTAACAATTTAGGTTAAAATTTAATTATACTTTCTAAATTGTGTTTTTACACCTTGATCCGTTTGATTCATTATTGTGTTAGTTCAATAAGAGAATTGGAATGTGGTTTGATAAATTTGTTGTTATGAGATATGAATTGTGATGAATTTTTATGAAATAAAAAAAATTAGACATATGAAGCCTTCAAACCTATTCACCCCCTCTAGGTTTGATGTAGGTTATTTACACACTAGTTTTCTCAAAATGTGGGATCATTTAAAAAAAAAACACTTCTTACTTTCACCTAGGCACCCCCAATGCAATGACCAGGTGGAGGTCCTTATCCTAACCATCCTTCATGGGTTAAGGATTGAATTTGAGAACTCTAAAAAACTGTAGGTGGACTGTAAGTATTACCAAATGACATTCATTGGATCGGTAGGAGAAATGCCTTTCACCCCTCGTTCGTCTCAAGGGACTCAGCCTGTTAAATTGTATCTTCTAATCCTTAGGGTCAACTTCTCCAATGAAAAATAATGAACAACTGATTAGGATTGAACTTATTGGATGAGAAAAGAGCGCAAGCAACACTTAGGATGATTGTCACTAAGATGAAGGTTGCTCGATACTACAACTAAAAGGCAAAGACCCAGGTCTGAGACCTATTACTAAATTAAGAAGATCAAGCAACAAAGGATTTTGGTTATGGAAACATATTTGATAGCTAAAAATATCCCTATATCATAAAGGTTGTTTTTTCAGAAAGTTGTGAACTCTATGACCATTAAGGTCGTGTCCTCCCTCAACTATAGAATGTGAAGATCTTAAAGGTTTTATTAGTGATCAACATAAGAGAACGTGACAAACATTTGACATACACTGTTTTATTTCTAAATATTTTCAAGTTCCCGATCCTTTAATATATTTCAGTTCCACAATGATAAATACGTTCAATCAATAAACTTCACATAACCTCTCCTATGTGGACCTATTCCATTTATTTTGTTTTATAATAAAGTGTTATAAAATTAATATCCTTAACCTCGAATAAACAAATAATACCAGAAGTTTGTAGGAAATAAAACATAAATATAATCAACACATCTGATGCATTATTTCCTTTAGATGAGGAAACTATTTGGCTAATCACCAAAGACCTGTATTGACCTCAAACACAGCTAATCCGTATAATTTGAGTGATCCACTTGAATTAAGTCCAGAGCCTTAAATCCCCCTAGCTTGAAGGATGAAGAAGATGGTGGAATGAAACCTAAATAAATTAAAAGACTAAGTAACATAAGAATGCCACATAAGTAGGATTAAGGGTTTCAATTGATTCAAGAGTTTAAGCAATAAGAAAATCCTATTCATCTATAATAGTTGATCGTTATAAATTGATCCATATCATTAATGATTCGACATAAAGGCCCTTAATGCAGACTAAAGTGGCATATAATGAGGTGCACACTATAATCTTGTCGGATTATAAGTGGAAATATCAAGGTGGAGAAATCATATAAAGTATAATAAATCCAAAGGGTGTTTCACAAATTTAATCATCAAATATAAATAATACAAGTAAAGGGTACATGTTTAGAAATTCAAAAGGAAATTAATGACCTATCCCATTATTGTTCAAAATTTCCTTTCAACCTTTTACGAAAAATAAATTCTAAATTGTTCAAAGATAATTAATAAATATAATTGAGACTGGTTTGAAGTTGGGACACACAACATTCTCCCATCTCAGCTATATATATATATATATATATATATATATATATATATATATATGTAACACCCCGTAAATTTAAAAGGTATTATTTAAATTAATTCAAAATTTTGGGCAAAATTAATTTTGGAATTTATTAGTTTCAGTAATTTAAATTTTTGAGTTTTAATATTGAAAAGTATGATTTTAATATAAATGAAAATTGGAGTGAAAATGGAAAATTTAATAAAAAACGGTTGTCACGGTTCTGGGCCGTGACTAACGGGCAATTTTTTATAGTTTAAATAGAATCCTATTTGCATTAGAACTCCTAATAATTATAAATTAAAACTAATCCGTGGATGGCTTCTTCAAATCGCTTTTTTCAGAAATCATTCACCAGAAGACTTCTCCAAAATATTTCCATTTCATCTACAAACCTTTGCCCCAATTTTCTTCAAGGTTTCAACTCAAGATTTATCAAGATTAACTGAGTTTTCTCAAGACACGTAAAGAATGGACTGTTATCAACTTTTTGATAAGAATACATCTTTGAAATTAAAATTCTCAATCAACTTTTATTCAGGCATGGATACCCTATTCTCTTCCTTTACTATTATGCATTTTAAGTATCGCCTAAATAATTAATCATGTTTTCTTAAAATAAATTAGCAACTTTAATTAGAAAAAGTGAGAACTAATTTGGTACTATTTTGATGAAAGTTTTTAATATGAAATAAGACTTGAAACCCTTGGATGCGTAGGATAGAGTATTGAGTTTTGGTTATTATGGGTGTAGGATCGCATGTAGAATTTTATAGATGTTATTTAAATGAAAAAGGGGCGCGTACACACTCGAATAATTATGTAGTTAATAGAAGTGGGTTATTATTATCCGTTTAATAAACTTGCATGTTGATGGACATAAATTGTGTCAAGAACAACAACTGTGTTATTAATTAAATTAAATTAAATTGTGCCATCAAGGATAAATTTGTAATATTGTTGATATATGTTGTTAAATTGCGTGATTGAATAATAATTATATTTGTTATCACGAGTACGACGGGATTTTTGGTAGTATGCTCTCACCTATATTTTAAGATGCTTTCTAGGTATGGGACTAGTGGGTAGGCCTTAGGTGCAGTTTACACTTTCTAGGTATGGGACTAGTTAGTGTAGATTTTTATGGATGGGTTAATCCGGGGTGGGACTGATTTTTTAATGTAGTTACGTCGATTCTCTAGCCTAGGCATAAGACTAGGAAGAGATTATTGATAAAAAAATCATCTTATAAATAAGGTATGACATAGTTGTGTGTTGGGGGACCATTATGTATGGGACTAAGGGTGTATTTTAGGATCTCACATTGATAATATGTAACAACCTAGGTTTTTGAGCGACTATTTTATAATATTGTGCCTGATGGTCTAATTTTATAAAATAGGGGATGTTGGAGTAAATATTATTTTCCGTGAGACTTAGGGATAATATTTACTATGTTTTGTCTATTTACCGTTATGAGAAGGTAAATAGCATTATATTGTGTATTATTGCGTCGTTATATGTAAAATGACGGTTATGACCTGTATTTAAATTTGGGTATAATTAATGAAATAAAATGAATTTGGAACGTAAAAATAGTTCACACTTTCCCGAATGCCAAAATAGGGGGTGCGATTGTTTTTAGAATAGCCGAGATAGTCGAAATAAGTGCCTAGTTGTAATTTTTGAGATTCGGACATTTTTAAGGGGTTATGACTCAAATTAGTAGTTACGAGTCATTTTAGTGGTGTATTAGCAATTAAAGTGGGGATTTATGTTTTGAGAACCCGTTTAAGTTCCCCCACCCCTTTTTCTTTCTTCATTTGTGTGAGAGAAGCCAAAGGAGAGAGAGAGAAGAGAGAGTTGGGAGAAATGGAGAGAAAGAGAGAAAAATGAAGAATTGGGCCGGATTCCGTCGCTACCGGAGGTGATCCGAGACTACGAACCTCGAGGCAAGTTTCTTACTTGCTAGATATTGATTTAATGTGATAAATTTGCATGTATAGTTAATTTTGGAGGTTTAAACCATAAATGGGTTTTTGGTTGATTTTGGTGTTTAATTCTAAATCTTGTAGTTTAATTTGATTTGAAGAGAAATAATTGATTATTTGATGTGTAGAAATGATCTTATAGTAGTATCTATTGTTGTGGTTGGGTGAAATAGCGGGTAGAAGCATGGAGGTGTCGTTAATGGCCGAAACAGCTTCCTGGGGAAGAAGCTGTCCGCCAGGATCGATCGATCGAGCCTGGGGGATCGATCGATCGAGGCCTTCGATCGATCGACGGCCAGGGGTCGATCGATCGACCGCTTCTGAAAAGGTGAGATTTTTCAAGTTTTGTTTTAGCCCTTTTCTTCTAGGTTCGAGGTTTAGGAACCTTCCTTTGGGAAGTAATGGGGAATCCTAGAGGGTTGTATTGGGTAGACTAATGTCCTAGGATAAGAGTGGTTATTTGGGTTTAACCAAGGGCTAGTTTGTATAGGTTAATGTCCGAATGATATAAGAGGTTAGCCTAAAGATAAATTGGAAGTAAAAATATTAATATTGAGCTTTTGGGAGACACTCCATTATGGAGAATCACTTTGAAGGTTTATGAAATGATATGAACTCTTGGAGGCTAATTTGAGGTTAGTGACACTTTGGGTCTAAGGTCATTAATAAAATATGACTTAATAAGACTGAAATCTACATTCTAAAACTTGGTGCTAAATGGCTAAATGAATGATTTTTGGAAAAGTAAAATTTGGAAGTTTTCAAAATGGAAAAAGTAATGTTTTTCATAAATGTTAATTTATGGATACACACCTCTCTAAATCGCTGTCATAAGGGAAGTTGTGCGCATTGTGGTGATGCCCCTGGACAAATTAACGCAGGGTGGATATAGTCTCTAGGCCATGTGAGCGCTCGTGATTGTATATTTTTCTGCGATGGGTAGGAGATTTCTGTGACACCCCGCCTAATTAAATACCGGGCGATCACTCCTTTATTAAATTAAATCAAGGTTAACAGTTGGTTCATTCTCAGCATCACTGTCGATAAAAATAAATTTTCCAATTTAACACCCTAAATAATTAAGCTAAGTGTCAAAAACATTTTTTTATACAAACTTCCAAATTTTAATTAAAGAAAAGGATTTATTTATATAAAACAACATTTCTACAATTAAGAATCACACCACGATAAACCAAATAATATAATGCATTCGTCAATCGAATGCCAACATATGAAAACTAAAATCACAAGTCCATACTGAATAAACCCGAAAGAACAATACTGGAAATGACTGAAATATGAATGTCCCAACAATAACTGAATTAATGGAAAGGGCGACACGTGCCCAATAAATGCGAATGCTAGAATGGAGTCAATAAAGGAAGCCGTCTACTCAAGTGACCTGCAACTCCCACCTAAGCTGCAACACGTTCCTCTCAAGGGATCCTAAGCAAGACGCCCCTGTGGCTGGGCACCTGAAATATATACATATATATAAAAGAGAGAGAGAGAGAAAGAAACGGGTCAGAGCCCGAAAGTGTGTTTGATTTTAAAATACGTTTAGCAAGTATTTAAATTGATACATGCCAATGCAATAACATATTAGTGCGTCGCTCTCTTGAGAAAATACTCACCTCTCTTCTAATGTGCACACCTATCGCACTAACCTTCCCATTGGTTTCCTTTTATCAATTAGCGCACTAGTCTTTCTAAAAGATTTAACTTAACTTAAATTACTCGTAAGATTTACAGTTCAACGATTCCATAAAAATGTTCAAAATAGTAACCAAAGTTCTCCATTTTAACTTTATAAAATCAATAAGTTTCCCAGTGATATATTATATTCTCTCAAAAACAAGTATTCATAATTTAGTCCAGAATTATTCCTCACTTACTACGTTACAGCAATAGTTTAAATTCCTCAATCCAGATATATATATAAGGTACTCATATAATTTATATATATATATATATTCTAACTGCACCAACATATAAACTATGGTGTAGGCATACTCTACTTTCTCAAAACAAGTATTTACAATTTTTAGTCATCAACCATGTCCTACATATCAAATCACGGTAGGCAGTTCCAAATTTCAGAATTTCATATATATATATTAACTACTCGTATAATATATATTATAATAGCACCCCAACTAAATTATGGTGTGGGCATACTCTACTATCCAAATCCCCATATCACTCATATTAAGGGGAATACATTCGGAATCACTCTCGAAATGTATTAACAATACATACACAAACAATATTGAGGCAAAGAATAGATTCCAAGTCTCTAAGAGGATGACACATACCGGCGTTTCTTAGGACCGTCTGAACTATCACGTCGATAGCCTGTAGCAAGGACATCTATCTTCTAGGGTACAAGTCAATATCCCCCATAAAGGTCCCATCGAGATAAGACTTGTCCCAGCGCGGTAACCTCAGGGATAGCAAGTAGCGTGGGCATGATTTTCACAAGCATATAATATATATATACACAATCATATAATTATACCACTTTATCAAATTAATGTAGGTTCTTCTCATCAACCGTAATTATACCATTTATCATTAATTTTACAATTATAGAATTACGCATAAGGCTTTATTCCTAACCTTAACTCGAAGGGTTTTCTCACTTATTACCTAACACTCGTGGGCTATATCCTCACAAATCTGAAATTCAGTACGTGACTTTATTAGGTTCCAACCTAACTCTCTTACGCTCCTCACCCTTTTAAATTCATAAAACTACCAACCTAAAGTAAATATCCCATAAATAGCATTCTCGTTGAAGATTAAAGGTCCCAACAATTATTCATATACCCTACTGGTCCTCAATGTCTCCCAAATTATTTTATCAAGAATGCCCAAGAATTATATCACGATAAACTTAATTTAACTAATTAAACAAGGGAAATAGAAGTCTGCCAGGAGGGGTCGATCGATCGAAGCTTAGGGCTCGATCGATCGAACCTTCGATCGATCGAAGCTCTAGCCTCGATCGATCGATCAAACAGGTCTGGGCAAAATTCAGCCAAATGCAGTTACGGGTTTCATCCAACTTCTTCATCTAAAACGATGTGTTTCCATTCTAATCCCCCCAAAAATCTTACTATCATCATTATAACATTATACCAGGTGTTTATAACGTAAAGCATGCGTGTAACTATCATTAAACATGGATTTTCAACCTAAAATCATGTCCAATTATCAAGAACCCTAGAATTTTCTTCAACAGATTTCTAATAAATCTTTCTCCAATATTTCATTATTTTGATCACCAAATTTCGTGAGTTATTACCTCTACATGGCAAGGGTTTCCAGAATTTACATATATATATCAATACTACATGGGTTCTCCTATCAAAAATGGGGTTTTCTTCCATAGTTTTTATCACAATTTATTCCTAAGCTAACATGAAGATTGCATCAACGAAAATAGCAAGTTTAAACACTTGCCTGGGAGTTTGGTATGCAGATTCTCGGATGATTTTGGTATGGCTGCGTTCCTTGTCTCGTGATCTACGTGGTGGTGGTGAAATCCGGTGGCTTTTTGGCCTTGGTTTGCCTTGGAGCTCTCTCCTCCCTTTTCCCATGGCCGTCACTTGATTTGTGAATGTTCTAACCCTAAGAGGCTGACCTAATGGCTGATATAGGTTGGCTGAAATTCGTGGGTTTAATTACCCACTTATGTAAAATGACTAAAATGCCCTCCCGGGGCACCAATTAGGCCTAAAAACGCTCCGAGGCCCAAACTAAACCCCCGGGTACACTTTTCTAACTATATCGACCCTTCCGGACGCGTTGGCGCACTCAAAACGACCATACGAACAACTTATAAATATTCACTTTTTAAATTAACAAAATTAGTCCCGACGTGACACGGGCACGTCCCGACTTAAATTTCCGAAATAGTCGTTTAATTCACTTATGACATTCAATATAACCAATATAATATATTACTATGCTCATTAGTAATATTCAACAAGTTTCCCATAATTACTAACTCTCGTCACGTTAATAATTATAACATAATTAATTTCCGGATTTTTATTAAATAAACAGTCACATTAAATTTAATAAATCCCCAAATTAATATAGCATAAAAATACGGGGTATTACATACTTCCCCCCTAATAACGGAATTTCGTCCCGAAATTCGGAAAATAAGGCATTCCCGGTAAAAACAACTCTGGGTATCTCTCGCGCATATCTGCCTCACCCTCCCAAGTGGATTCCTCCACATTATGATGCTCCCACAGGACTCGCACAAGTGGAACTATTTTCGACCTCAATCTCCTCTTACTATAATCTAGAATAGCCACTGGTCTCTCATCGTAAGAGTTATCGGACTGTAAGTCTATCTCATCTATCGCAATGTGAGTATGGGCCATATCATCCCGAAGATATCGCCTTAACGACGAGATGTGGAATACATCGTGAATGCGATGTAAATGTTCTGGCAATCCCAACCTGTATGCTACCGGCCCAATCCTCTCGATGATGGGAAATGGTCCTACATACCTCGGAGCCAACTTCCCCTTCTTCCCGAACCTCATCACTCCCTTCATAGGAGATACACGCAACAACACTTGATATCCCACATTAAACTCTCGGAAGAACCGTTTCGCATCGGCGTAGCTCTTCTGCCTGTTCTGGGCTACCCGAATACGACTCCTGATTATCTCCATCCTCGCGGAGGTCTCCTGAATCACTTCTGGCCCTAGCAACTTGTTATCCCCCACCTCGAGCCAGCAAGTTGGGGAACGACAAGTACTGCCATACAAAGCCTCAAATGGAGCCATGCCAATCGTAAACTGATAAGAGTTATTATAAGCGAACTCTACCAGTGGAAGATGTGGTTCCCATCCTCCTCCAAAATCGAAAACACACATACGTAGCATATCTTCTAACATCTGATTTGTACGCTCTGTCTGTCTGTGGGTGATAAGCTGAACTCAACATTAACTCAGTGCCCATAGCCTCCTGAAAGCTTTCCCAGAAACGTGACACAAAAATCTTGTCTCTATCTGACACAATATTCAGGGGCACCCCATGTAATATGACAATCTCGGCGATGAACAACTGGGCATACTGACCCGTGGTATAATCTGTCCTCACTGGCAGAAAATGAGCTACCTTGGTCAAACGGTCTACAATCACCCAGATAGAATCGTGGCCCCGCTGTGACGTAGGCAACCCTGTAATGAAATCCATGGAAATACTCTCCCACTTCCACGCGGGTACTTCCAATGGGTGAAGTAATCCTGACGGTTTCTGGTGGTCCACCTTCACCAGCTGGCAGGTAGAACACTTGGACACAAACTCGGCGATGTCCTTTTTCATCCCACTCCACCAGTATTGACGCCTCATGTCCTGGTACATTTTATCACCTCCCGGATGTATTGCAAATCGGGACCCGTGAGAATGAGTCATCACTTCATGACGTAACTCCGCTCCTTCTGGAACCACTAATCTCCCATTAAACTGCAAACCTCCATCAGAACTAACAGAATAGGACTCAGCACCCTCGGTTAGAAGTCGAACAATCTGCTCCTGGCAAAACGGGTTGGTGGTCTGTGCCTGTATCACCCTCGTAACAATCTCGGGTGTGACTGACATCACGGATATGAAAGAACGGCTACTGTGTCCTGGTGACCCAACTCCTTCCACTTTGCTTTCCAGATGTCCGCTACATCGTCTACCGGTCTACGGCTCAACGCATCAGCAACTATGTTGGCCTTCCCCGGATGATACTGTATATCGAACTGGTAGTCCTTCACAAACTCTAACCACCTGCGCTGACGCATATTCAGCTCTTGCTGAGTGAACAGGTACTGCAGTGACTTATGGTCTGTGAACAAACGGACTTTCTCACCCAATAAGTAGTGCCTCCAAATTCTCAATGCAAAGACGACCGCTGCTAACTCCAAGTCGTGGGTGGGGTAATTCTTCTCATGCGGCTTAAGATTGCGGAAAGCAGAAGCTATATCCTTCTCTTCCTGCTGAAGTACTCCCCCAAGTCCCCGTAAGGACGCATCGGTGTAAACTAGGTACTCTACACCCGGCTTAGGTAACGCAAGGACTGGCGCTGAAGTAAGCTTGTCTTTCAGCTCGTCGAAAGCCAATTGACAAGCTTCATCCCAAACATATGGTACCCCCTTGCGAGTCAGATTCGTCAATGGACCCGCTATTTTGGAGAATCCCCGAATGAATGTCCTGTAGTATCCTGCTAATCCCAAGAAACTACGCACTTTCGTCGGTGTCGTGGGCTGTCCCCACTCCCTCACCACTGACACTTTGCTCGGGACAACTGCAATCCCCTTATCAGAAACAACATGGCCCAAGAACCGTACCTCTCGCATCCAGAATCCACACTTCTCATACTTAGCATACAACTGATGCTCTCGTAGGGTCTGAAGAACCTGCCTCAAGTGCTCGGCGTGTTCTTCCTCGGAGTGTGAATATATCAAGATGTCATCTATGAAGACGATGACCAACTGATCCAAGAGCTCTCTCTGAATACTCGATTCATTAAGTCCATGAAAATGGCTGGGGCATTTGTGAGTCCGAACGGCATCACCCTGAACTCATAGGACCCATATCTCGACAAGAAGGCAGTCTTTGAAACATCCTTCTCTCTAATACGTAATTGATGGTACCCCTACCTCAGATCTATCTTCGAAAAGAAAGTTGCTCCCCTCAACAGGTCGAACAGATCATCGATTCGAGGAAACGGATACTTATTTCGTATCGTTACCTTGTTCAATTCTCGGTAGTCCACACACAATCTCAGTGAACCATCTCTATGCTTCACAAACAAGACTGGAGCGCCCCAAGGTGAGGTACTCCTACGAATGAAGCCCTGACCTAATAGCTGCTCTATCTGATCTCGTAGCTCTCGCATCTCTGCTGGAGCCATACGGTACGGTGCGCGTGCTATAGGTCTCGTATCAGGCAATACATCTATAACAAAGTCTATCTCACGACTTGATGGTAGGCCTGGTATTTCCTGAAACACATCGGTATACTCCCTAACAACTGGGATCGAATCCAAAGGAATCACAACCTCCTTAGAGGTATCCTCCTCTATGTAATACAAATGAGCGGTCGAACCTCCCTCTGGGCGAGGCATAGCCACTACAAACTTCTCTTGCCACGGAATGACAAAAACAATGCTCCCACCGAAGCATTCAATCATGGCTCTATAAGCTGCGAGCCAATCCATACCAATAATCACATCATGCTCATGCATGTTTAAAACTAACATGTCTGCAGGTAATACCAAGCTACCAATCTTTACCCCTACTCCCCGGCATATAAATGAAAATAAGTGACTCACTCCCCAGTGGTGAGTCGACACACGCCACGGTGCTCTCTGCTGTGGCTAACAACCCTAAGGACTTCGTAAAATATGTAGCTATAAAAATAATGCGTTTTCCCCAGTAACAAATAGAATTCGACCCAAAGTTCCATGGATAGAAAACATACCCCAAATCGCGGTTGGTGCCTGTGGGGATGTTGCATGGTGGACATTATAGATATGCCTGTACTGTAACTGCCCCTGCTGCAGTGTATCTACTGGAAAGGTTGGTAGGTCTGGTACCTGAGTTGGTGCTGGGAGAGCGACTGGAAAAAATGGCCCCTGTGGCTTCGTACGAGCACATTGTGGCTGTGAGGCCCTAACACCCTTTGGGCAATCTTGGCGTTTATGGCCATGCGTGCCACACACAAAACATTTGCCTTTGAAGTTACTCCCCCTCTGACCCTACTGCTGTTGGTGTCGGCCTTGCTGACTTGGGGCTTTATTCCTCTTTCGAAACTGTTTTTTCTTACCACGTTGTTGACTAGAATTTACCCGGTCTTGGGTAGTTTGTTGTCGCAATTTCGGAGTCTTCGCACATTTGTCAGCTTTGGTCACATGCATTTGGCTAACCTCTCTAGGTCTTTTGCCTTCTCTAAGTTGCATGCTGCGTTCTTGGTATTGTAAAATTGCAGTGGTGACTGCTTGTGCTACGATGCCTGCTAACTCGGCGGTTGATACTCTCTCTAGGGGTACCTGAGGTGTGAGTCGATCTTGCTCGTTGACTCCCTCCACCGTTTTAGCTAGTTCTTCACGACGGTCCATCTGAAAATTTAAATGAATTTGGATGAGTTCATCATTCAAATAAACAGATCGCAGAAGCACGAATTCCCAAAGTATAGAGATGAACACAACATTCCTAGTATTAGGGCTCTATATCAAAGAAAGCAGCGCTGAAAGCATAATAAGCCGCACAGATCCTATGGACACTAGAACCTGATGCTCAGATACCACCTGTGACACCCCGCCTAATTAAATACCGGGTGATCACTCCTTTATTAAATTAAATCAAGGTTAACAGTTGGTTCATTCTCAGCATCACTGTCGATAAAAATAAATTTTCCAATTTAACACCCTAAATAATTAAGCTAAGTGTCAAAAACATTTTTTTTATACAAACTTCCAAATTTTAATTAAAGAAAAGGATTTATTTATATAAAACAACATTTCTACAATTAAGAATCACACCACTATAAACCAAATAATATAATACATTCGTCAATCGAATGCCAACATATGAAAACTAAAATCACAAGTCCATACTGAATAAATCCCAAAGAACAATACTGGAAATGACTGAAATATAAATGTCCCAACAACAACTAAATTAATGGAAAGGGCGACACGTGCCCAATAAATGCGAATGCTAGAATGGAGTCAATAAAGGAAGCCGTCTACTCAAGTGACCTGAAACTCCCACCTAAGCTGCAGCACGTTCCTCTCAAGGGATCCTAAGCAAGACGCCCCTGTGGCTGGGCACCTGAAATATATACATATATATACAAGAGAGAGAGAGAGAAAGAAACGGGTCAGAGCCCGAAAGTGTGTTTGATTTTAAAATACGTTTAGCAAGTATTTAAATTGATACAGGCCAATGCAATAACATATTAGTGCGTCGCTCTCTTGAGAAAATACTCACCTCTCTTCTAATGTGCACACCTATCGCACTAACCTTCCCATTGGTTTCCTTTTATCAATTAACGCACTAGTCTTTCTAAAAGATTTAACTTAACTTAAATTACTCATAAGATTTACAGTTCAACGATTCCATAAAAATGTTCCAAATAGTAACCAAAGTTCTCCATTTTAACTTTATAAAATTAATAAGTTTCCCAGTGATATATTATATTCTCTCAAAACAAGTATTCATAATTTAGTCCATATTTATTCCTCACTTACTACGTTACAGAAATAGTTTAAATTCCTCAATCCATATATATATATATAAGGTACTCGTATAATTTACACATATATATATATATATATATATATATATATATATATATATATATATATATATATATATATATATATATATATATTCTAACTGCACCAACATATAAACTATGGTGTAGGCATACTCTGCTTTCTCAAAACAAGTATTTACAATTTTTAGTCATCAACCATGTCCTACATATCAAATCATGGTAGGCAGTTCCAAATTTCAGAATTTCATATATATATATATATATATTAACTACTCGTATAATATATATTATAACAGCACCCCAACTAAATTATGGTGCGGGCATACTCTACTATCCAAAGCCCCATATCACTCATATTAAGGGGAATACATTCGGAATCACTCTCGAAATGTATTAACAATACATGCACAAACAATATTGAGGCGAAGAATAGATTCCAAGTCTCTAAGAGGATGGCACATACCGGCGTCTCTTAGGACCGTCTGAACTATCACGTCGATAGCCTGTAGCAAGGACATCTATCTTCTAGGGTACAAGTCAATATCCCCCATAAAGGTCCCATCGAGATAAGACTTGTCCCAGCGCGGTAACCTCAGGGATAGCAAGTAGCGTGGGCATGATTTTCACAAGCATATAATATATGTATACACAATCATATAATTATACCACTTTATCAAATTAATGTAGGTTCTTCTCATCACCTGTAATTATACCATTTATCCTTAATTTTACAATTATAGAATTACGCATAAGGCTTTATTCCTAACCTTAACTCGAAGGGTTTTCTCACTTATTACATAACACTCGTGGGATATATCCTCACAAATCTGAAATTCAGTACGTGACTTTATTAGGTTCCAACGTAACTCTCTTACGCTCCTCACCCTTTTAAATTCATAAAACTACAACCTAAAGTAAATATCCCATAAATAGCATTCTCGTTGAAGATTAAAGGTCCCAACAATTATTCATATACCCTACTGGTCCTCAATGTCTCCCAAATTATTTTATCAAGAATGCCCAAGAATTATATCACGATAAACTTAATTTAACTAATTAAACAAGGGAAATAGAAGTCTGCCAGGAGGGGTTGATCGATCGAAGATTGGGGCTCGATCGATCGAACCTTCGATCGATCGAAGCTCTAGGCTCGATCGATCGATCATGCAGGTCTGGGCAAAATTCAGCAGAATGCAGTTACGGGTTTCATCCAACTTCTTCATCTAAAATGATGTGTTTCCATTCTAATCACCCCAAAAATCTTACTATCATCATTATAACATTATACCAGGTGTTTATAACGTAAAGCATGCGTGTAACTATCATTAAACATGGATTTTCAACCTAAAATCATGTCCAATTATCAAGAACCCTAGAATTTTCTTCAACAGATTTCTAATAAATCTTTCTCCAATATTTCTTTATTTTGATCACCAAATTTCGTGGATTATTACCTCTACATGGCAAGGGTTTCCAGAATTTACATATATATATCAATACTACATGGGTTCTCCTATCAAAAATGGGGTTTTCTTCCATAGTTTTTATCACAATTTATTCCTAAGCTAACATGAAGATTGCATCAACAAAAATAGCAAGTTTAAACACTTGCCTGGGACTTTGGTATGCAGATTCCCGGATGATTTTGGTATGGCTGCGTTCCTTGTCTCGTGATCTACGCGGTGGTGGTGGTGGCGGTGAAATCCGGTGGCTTTTTGGCCTTGGTTTGCCTTGGAGCTCTCTCCTCCCTTCTCCAATGGCCGTCACTTGATTTGTGAATGTTCTAACCCTAAGAGGCTGACCTAATGGCTGATATAGGTTGGTTGAAATTCGTGGGTTTAATTACCCACTTATGTAAAATGACTAAAATGCCCTCCCGGGGCACCAATTAGGCTTAAAAACGCCCCGAGGCCCAAACTAAACCCCCGGGTACACTTTTCTAACTATATCGACCCTTCCGGACGCGATGGTGCACTCAAAACAACCATACGAACAACTTATAAATATTTACTTTTTAAATTAACAAAATTAGTCCCGACGTGACACGGGCACGTCCCGACTTAAATTTCCGAAATAGTCATTTAATTCACTTATGACATTCAATATAACCAATATAATTTATTACTATGCTCATTAGTAATATTCAACAAGTTTCCCATAATTACTAACTCTCGTCACGTTAATAATTATAACATAATTAATTTTCGAATTTTTATTAAATAAACAGTCACATTAAATTTAATAAATCCTCAAATTAATATAGCATAAAAATACGGGGTATTACAATTTCGGGTGTGGTCTTGACTATTCCGCAGGCACATGGCCGCTTCCCGACGTTTCGATAGGATCCCAGGTTGTCTTGATGATAGGCCCTGGAAGATGATAGCCATTTAGGGGGCGCATAGTGGGGAAACCCGGACGGGCGGTCTTAGATTGCATTATATAATATGATATATAACTATGTTCAATAATGTGGGACATTATTGGTTGATATACCCATATATATAGCCTCCAACCAGACGACCCGTCAGGGGGCCGACCCTTCATCAGACTCCGGACGACCCCTCAGAGGGCCAACCCTTCATCAGGCTCGAGACGACCCCTCAGGGGGCCGACCCTTCATCAGGCTCTGGACGACCCCTCAGAGGGCCGACCCTTCATCAGGCTCCAGATGACCCCTCAAGGGGCCGACCCTTCATCAGGCTCCGGACGACCCCCTCAGGGGGGCCGATCTTCATCAGGCTCCGGACGACCCCTCAGGGGGCCGACCCTTCATCAGGTTCCAGACGACCCCTCAGGGGGCCGACCCTTCATCAGGCTCCGGACGACCCTCCGAGGGTACGACAGTACGAGGCCAGAATTAGGCCAGACTCATTACCGGAAGTAACTTTGCCCTCGGCCTCATATCAAAGGCCGAGGGTGACATCATCACAGCGCGTGGTTTGGGAGATGCGTGAAACAGTGCGCGTGAGGCTCACATGTCACATGGGAGACCGTTATAACAAAATCACACCCTCACGTGAGGGAATATTATGTCATCATTTGGCATCTACAGGTGTCACCAGGGGATTGGCTAGATCATCATTCACATGCACTATGCATACTTGGGGGGTACACTACACCCCCCAAGACCCATATATACTTGTCACCTATAACCCTACAAGGGGATCGATCAATTAATTGTAACCCTAGCTAAAACTCTGCTTGTACACACAGTATAGAGAGAAAGTGAGCTTATGTGCATTGTATCCAAGGCCATTAGTGCCCATACTTAGTGGATCACACACTCACAGTGGATGTAGGCCAAATTGGCTGAACCACTATACATCATTGTCTTATTTCATCTTATACTCATCCCCTTCTACATACTTATACACTTATACATCTCTATGGCTGCCATGGTTACTACTGTTTGAGCTCATTATCACTTATCCGGTGGTGCTATATCTTAGCATCATCAGTTTGGCGCCGTCTGTGGGAAAGAGAAGACATCTCTTCCTTTGTACAGCTTGACCTCACTAGGCACTCTGGTGGTGAGCCAGCTCTCCCCCTGAGAGGAGATGTTTCACCATTGAAAGAGACCCACAAAGGTTCTCAAGCTCACCAGTCTTTTCTTTAGTTTAGCTTTTCATAGCTCAAACACATGGCACCTGAAATGCCACCGCCACCGCTTCCCCCGCCGAATGATGGGGGAAGACCCAGTTCTAGTCAGCCGCCACCTCAGTCTGAGATGGCTGATGTGGCGGCAGCCTTAAAGACTCTGGCAGCAAGCCAGCGGATGATGTAGGAGCAGTTCACAGCTCTAAGCCAAAACATGCTAAGACCACCAAGGGTTTCACCTGAGATGATTACTCCGGCAGTAGCTCCAGGACAACATGAGGCCAGGTGACCACCCCAGGCACCACGCAAAGACCTGCCACCCCCCAGCGGCGTAGGGATGTTGCTGACCCCCGGCGTCTACGCCTGGGGAGGCAAGGAAACCCTTGCCCTGAGGACAGGTATGGCGATCTGGAGGGAGAGGAGGCCCCTATAGAATGCTGGGAACCATATGAGGTCTCCAATAATACTGTACGACCTCTTCGGGACAGTGGAGGAAAGTGCGGGAGACCAAATCCCGATGATCGCCCGAAAGGCTCTGCTTTTCATCGCTTGAGCAGGGGGTCAGCCTTTGAGAGGTTGGGCCCAGTAAATGACCTGCGAGAAAAATTGTTCAGGTCAAGGAGTGCTGCGAGGTCCAGGAAGGAGGCAGCAGATGGACGACCCCAAGTACGGGATGACGGTCAAAGCGAAGTAAACAGCCGACACAGGCCTGCCGCAGCAGAACCCTTCGTCCACCTTAAAGAGGCGGCAGGGGATAACATCGGCCAAGCCGACCCTACGAGGCCTTGGAATGACTCGATCCAGCGACAGGAGGATAAGATTGGCGATATACTGAAAAGTCGTGACCCTCTTTAGAGGGGATACACCATAGGCTCACCCTTTGTGGCGAAGATAGTCAACTTCCCCACGCCATCAAAGTTTAAGCCACCTGTGGTCACCCCAAGATATGACGGGAGGACCAACCCTGTCCACCATGTTGAGATGTATCAATCAACAGCAGACATATACTCTATCTCAGATGAGATGAGGTGTCGTGCCTTCTCTGGTACCCTGACAGGGGCTGCACATGTCTGGTACACGTCTCTTCCAAAAAATTCCATTGGAAACTTTAAGCAGTTGGCAGATCGGTTCATCCACAACTTTTGCTTTGGGGTGAGGCCATAGAAGAAGACCACCCACCTACTCTATGTTAAGAAGGGGAATAATGAGAGTCTGAGGGACTACATAACGAGATTCAATAAAGAAAAGTTGGAGGTGGAAGACTATGAGGAGAGCATAGCTATGACAACCCTGATTGGAGGACTCCAAAAGGGGAAGCTGTTATGGAAGCTTGGTGAAGACCCCCTAGGACGATGGCTGAATTGCTGTCAATAACAGGAAAGGTGATGAACGCCGAAGAGGCGATGGCCGCAAAATACGAAGATGAAAAAGGAGGCGCTATTGGGGGTAAATACCCTAAGAAGAACAAAGAGGGGAAGAAGAGGTCTACGGATGACAAATTCGCTGGTTACACCCCTCTGACGGTCAGCTGTGAGCAGATACTCAATGAGATAAAGAGTGATCGGTCCCTAAAGTGGCCTGAGAAGCTGAGGGCAGCCCCCAACAAGAGGAACAAGAACCTGTGGTGCGAATTTCACCAAGACCACGACCACGTAACAGACAAATGCTTTGCTCTGAAAGATGAGATTGAGAAGATGCTGAAAGAAGGGAAGCTGAGAAAGTACGTCGACAAAGGTGCCTTCAAGAGGGGCCGAGGGGACGACCCCAGAAAGAAGAGAGGCGATGCATGTAGAGAAGGACCTCAATAAAGAGGGGACGACCCTTCTGATGATGAGGACGACCCTGACCTCCCGCCGAGAGACGACCAAGGTCCTGTCAAGAGGCTTAATATGATCTCGCTCGGAGTGGGAATGATCTCCGGGGGCCTATCAGGAGGAGGGTCTGAGGTCGCTGACAGGAAGGCCCATGTGGCTGAGGCCAAGGCAGTGACGAAGACGGTACACTCAACCTCCCTGGAGGCCAAGTCAGAAAAGAGGAAAAAGGTTGATATGGACACCCTGATAGTGGGGTTCTCGAGAATGGACTTTAAAGGCCTCCTAGACCCACACGAGGACTCACTAGTCATCACAACTAGGGTGCACGGGTGTGAGGTGCCGAGGATATTGGTCGACGGGGGCAGTTCTGCAGATGTAATGTTTTGGCCGTGCTTCAAGGCCTTAGGTATCAGCCGTGCTAGACTCATCCCATACCATCATCCATTGATTGGATTCAGTGGGGAAAAGGTACATCCCCTGGGAGTGTATGAGGCCGATGTTAGGATGGTGGACGAGTGGCCGAGATGGCTTACCAAGAAGGTCAGTTTCTTTGTGATGGATGAACATGTGTTTTCGTCTTACAACATCATACAGGGGCGTGTGGCCCTCAAGGGGTTTGAAGCTGTGCCATCTACGGTCCATCGAATGATTAAATTTCCTATCCCTTACGGGGTGGGGGAAGTTCAGGGAGACCAGACGACAGCGTGAGAATGTTACTACAACTCCGCTGAAGAAAGGGAGGCACACAAGAGGGCTACGGCCACTTACAATATTGATACCCTAGACCCCAGGGACGAGACGAAGCTCAAGAAAGGAGAGGCCGCGAAAGAGGTAGAATCCATCATCCTCGACGAGGATGACCTGGAAAAAACAGTCGAAGTCGGTAAGTCTCTGAAGCCCAGTATCAAGGAAGACCTCATTAAACTATTGAGGAGAAGATGAAGCGTCTTCGCATGGAGTCATGTAGATATGCCGAGGATTGACCCTGAAATCATGTGCCACAAGCTCAATGTGGTAGAGGGAGTGAAGACGGTAAAGCAGAAGAGGAGAATTTACTCTAGAGAAAAGTATGAGGTCATTAGGGATGAGGTCAAAAAATTAGAAGACGCTGAGTTTATCAGAGAGGTCATCTACCCCGAATGGCTGTCCAATGCAGTCATTGTTCCAAAGGCCAACGGGAAGTGGAGAATGTGTGTGGACTTCACAGACCTCAACAAGCACTGTCCCAAAGATAGCTTCCCTCTCCCCCGCATTGACCAGATGGTAGACGCTACCGCAGGCCATGAGCTCATGAGCTTCATGGATGCCTATTCAGGGTATAACCAGATCTTCATGAACCTTGAAGACTCGGAGAAGACAACCTTCATCACTGACAAGGGGACATACTGTTATAGGGTCATGCCCTTTGGCCTAAAAAATGCGGGGGCAACATACCAGCGCCTCGTAAATAAAATGTTCGAAGACCAAATTGGGAAGTCTATGGAGGTCTATGTAGATGACATGCTGACTAAGAGTTTGAAGGCAGAGGATCATGTGACAGACCTGGAGAGGACCTTTAATACGATGGACAAATACCAGATGAAGCTTAATTCGGCCAAGTGTGTCTTCGGGGTCGGAGCAGGGAAGTTCTTGGGGTTCATTGTCAACCAAAGAGGCATCGAGGCCAATCCTAAAAAGATAAAGGCCCTTGTTGAGATGAAGACCCCCAAGTCCATTAAAGATGTTCAGAAGCTCACAGGGAGAGTTGCTGCCTTGAACAAGTTCGTATCTAGGGCCACAGATAGGTGCCTACCATTCTTCAAAATTCTCAAAAAATCCTTCGAATGGAGTGAAGAATGCGATGAGGCCTTCAAGGAGTTAAAATCATACCTGGGGTCTCCCTTACTGTTGTCACGACCCGTTCAGGGTGAACGACTTTATGTGTACCTCGCCGTCTCAGAGTTAGCCATCAGTGCAGCCATTGTGAAAGATGAAGACGGAATACAGAAACCTGTGTATTTTAACAGCAAGGCACTCCAGGGGGTAGAGCAAAGATATCCAAGGATGGAGAAGTTGGCCTACGCCTTGATCCATGCATCAAGAAAGATGAAGCCATACTTCCAGTCCCATACGATGGTCATCCTCACTGACTCTCCCCTTAGGTAGGTTTTACACAAGCCTGAAAAATCAGGGAGGTTAATGGCCTGGGCTATAGAACTAGGGGAGTTTGACATAGTGTATCAGCCTAGGACGGCCATTAAGGGGCAATCATTGGCAGACTTCGTGGCTGAGTTTACTTGGGAAGGTGATGAGGCCGAGGATGAGAGCCTCGGGAAGATAGATACCCGACAGGGTGAGCTCACCGACACGACTATAGATAAGGCTGAGACGAGCACCGCTAGAAGGAAAGTGGTTGAAAACGAAGAGGGAAGATATCTCTTTAGACAGGGGTCACTCACCGAGGGAGGTTTCTCAGAAGAACACACCGTGTGGAGTCTCTTCATCGAAGGGTCCTCTTGTGAAAGCGGGAGCGGAGCTGGGTTAATAGTATCAACACCCGACGACACATACATTGAGTACGCCCTGAGGTTCAACTTTAAGGCCTCCAACAACAAGGCCGAGTATGAGGCCTTGATAGTAGGCCTCTCCTTGGCCAGATCACTTAGTATCGGCCAGATTTTAGTTCACAGTGATTCGAGGCTAGTAGTGAATCAGATACTAGGAGCCTACGAGGCTAAGGACGAGAGGATGGCTAGGTACCTTGAGAAGGTGAGGTCATTATTGAAAGGCTTCAGAGAAGTGAAATTAAAGAGGATACCTAGGCTCGACAATGGCCGTGCTGATGCCCTTGCGAGGTTGGCCTCGGCAACTAGGACAGACATCAGGAGGACGGTCCCAGTAGAAATTTTGCTTCAGCCAACTATTGAAGACGCTGAGGGAACACTTGGCAATTGCCTAAATGTTTCTCAGGAAGCTTCGTGGATGGACCCTCTGATCAGGTACATTAAAGAGGGGGAGATGCCAGAAGCAAGGCAAGAAAGGAAGAAGTTGAGATACCGGGATGCAAAGTTCACCGTCATTGGGGATACCTTATACAAAAAGGAATTTTTACTCCCCTTACTCAAGTGCATACACCCATCTGAGGTCTCATCCCTTTTGCAAGATGTGCACGAAGGATCGTGCTTAAGCCACATTGGGGGCAGATCCTTAGCGAAGAGGGTGATCACCCAAGGGTACTGGTGGCCGACCTTGGGGAAAGACGCCGCGGCATATGTAAAAAAGTGCGATAAATGCCACCATCCCTCACCAACCCCATCAGCCTCTTACCTCCATTACATCCCCATGGCCATTTGCAGTGTGGGGGATCGACCTCATAGGACCCTTACCAAGAGCAGTCAATAACTATCGGTTCCTCATCGTAGCTATTGACTATTTCTCAAAATGGGTGGAGGCCGAACCGATGGTCACGATAACAGAGCAGAAGACCTTCCAGTTCATCTGGAAAAATGTTATATGCAGATATGGTCTCCCCAACACCCTCATCTCGGATAACGGGACTCAGTTCAAGAATACCTCTCTACAGAGGTACTGTGAAAGAGTGAGTATCAAACAATTTTTCTCCACCCCAGGCCGACCTCAGGCCAATGGGCAAACAGAAGTCACAAACAGGACAATCCTAGATGGAATCAAGAAGAGGCTTGAGGAGGCAAAAGGAAGATGGGTCGATGAGTTATATGCCGTGCTGTGGGCATACAAGACGACGGTGAGGACCTCTACCGGAGAGACCCCATTCATGCTAGCTTATGGCTCAGAAGCCGTCTTCCCCACCGAGATTGGGTTTCCTACTCGTAGGGTCCAAATGTATGACCCCCAGAGAAATACAGAAGAGAAGAGACTCGACTTAGACCCGATTGAGGAAAAGAGGGAGGACGCCGAGATAAGGCAGGTCGCCTATCAGCAGAGGACCACAAGGTTTTACAATCAGAGGGTGAAACAGAGGCCAATCGCAGTGGGGGACTTGGTCCTCAAAAAGACTTGGCAAAAGCCCAACAAGCTCCACCCTAATTGGCATGACCCGTATAGCTAGGGTCATCGATGAATTCGTCCCCGGGACCTATAGACTAGAAAACCTAGAGGGGGAACCCTTTTCCAACCCCTGGAATGCAGATCATTTGAAAAAATACTATCAGTAGTGTTGTAAGGTCTTAATAGACCATAGTTGTAATAGGAGTTGCTCCAACAGAACACTTGGAGAATATAATGAGAAATATCAGTGTTTCCCCTCATCTTGTGTTTATCAGTTCTAGTACGCATGGAATTTTTTTCAGAGAATGGCCCTCGGCTATAATGAGGGTCAATGGAGGGGACGACCCCACCATGGTCCTCAAGAAAGACGAGGGAAAATTTTGTTTAAAACCATTAATTTGGTAATTATAACCCTCGGCTATAATGAGGTCCCATGGAGGGGACAACCCCACCACTGCCCTCAAGAAAGACGAGGGAATACTTTGTTCAAAACCATTAATTTGGTAATTATAACCCTCGGCTATAATGAGGTCCCATGGAGGGGACGACCCCACCATGGTCCTCAAGAAAGACGAGGGAAAACTTTGTTGAAAACCATTAATTTGGTGATTATCACCCTCGGCTATAATGAGGTCCCATGGAGGGGACGACCCCACCATGGTCCTCAAGAAAGACGAGGGAAAACTTTGTTGAAAACCATTAATTTGGTGATTATCACCCTCGGCTATAATGAGGTCCCATGGAGGGGACGACCCCATCATGGTCCTCAAGAAAGACGAGGGAAAACTTTGTTGAAAACCATTAATTTGGTGATTATCACCCTCGACTATAATGAGGTCCCATGGAGGGGATGACCCCACCATGGTCCTCAAGAAAGAAGAGGGAAAACTTTGTTGAAAACCATTAATTTGGTGATTATCACCCTCGGCTATAATGAGGTCCCATGGAGGGGATGACCCCACCATGGTCCTCAAGAAAGATGAGGGAATACTTTGTTTAAAACCATTAATTTGGTAATTATAACCCTCGGCTATAATGAGGGCCAGTGGAGGGGACGACCCCACCACTTTCCTCAAGAAAGATGAGAGAATACTGTGTTTTAAACCATTAATTTGGTGATTAACCCTCGGCTATGATGAGGGCCAGTTGGGGGGGACGACCCCACCACTGTCCTCAAGAAAGACGAGGGAATACTGTGTTTAAAACCATTAATTTAGTGATTAATCCTTGGCTATAATGAGGGCCAACCCAGGGGACGACCCCTCGATTCACCCTCAAGAGAGACGAGGGAGGGGTTAGTGACATTGACAAAAAGACAACACAAATAATACAAGAAGCAAATATGGAAGACAGCAAAGGAGATGATAGTATAAATGAAATATCAAGTGTTCTACAAGATAGAGTACAAAAATGTCCATTACATCAAGAGGGTATGGGCTACAGACAACCACCCTATGGAACAATATCAGAGGGCAGGGCCTCAACATCCACAAGAGGGGTTTCCTCAATGACCACAACTGGCTGATCTTCAGACGTGCCGACCCCCTCGACTTGCACTTGGGATTCCACCTGGGTTAGAGCCTCGACAATTAGGGGGTCGTCCAGTTAAACGGCCTCCAGAGAGGGACGGACGGAAGAGACGACGTCGCCGAACTTGAGGACGACCCACCGACAAGCCGTCCTTATCCCTCTCTCCAAGTACTCAAGGCCGAAGACTTGGAACTCATCGGAGAGCTTATAGGCTTCCACAGCATCTGCCTCAACTTTCTTCACATCCTCAGATACCTCAATCTTAAACTGGGCCTCCCGATGGGTCATGGCTTCATCCTTCTCCTTCAGAAGCAAGTCTTTGGCCTTCAGGTCCTCATCATGCTGTCTCGTCAGCTCGTCCATAATTCGTGCATGTTCAGTTCTGGCACTCTCTAGCTCAGCCTTTGCAGTATCTAAGTCAACCTGCAGGTCGGCCTCATGCTGGATGGCCCTCTAGACCTCATGGAATTTCTCCTGATTCTCAGCCACCCATTTAGTTGCCGAGGTAAAGGCGCATACAGACTGCACAGAAAAATAAACAGATGTCAAGAGGCCGAGGAAACAGTTGGTGAAAGAATGCAATTAAAGAAATGAATCAAGACCAAAACCTGGGCTAGAGCGTGCAGACCATAGTCATACACTTTGGCTGGAGGCATCTTTGACAGAAAGTCATAATCAGCAGCCGAGGGAGCAGAAAACATTGATGCCTCTGCTGCCCTCAAATTTGCGATGAGCGATGATGGCTCGGCCCTCAGATGTGCTAAGTTATGGGACCAGAAGGCCCCCATGCTGGATGAAGAAGCAGTCCCTTCAGATGCTTCGACCCTGGCCCTCGTCCGAGAATCCGGCCGAGGGTCAACAGGAATCTCAGGCTCTTTTCTTTTGTGGCTATCGGCTGTCGGTTCAACAACCGTCGACTCCACGACCTTCGTCTTCCTCGAAGCCTGCTGAGGCTCCTTACCCTTCTTCTTTGCCAAGCCTGATAGTAAACAGGGAGCAGTCATTTCCCATAGATAGTCTGATACACCAGCAGGACGACCTGAAAAGGGTACGACACGTGAGAAAAATGCAGAGATAAAAAGGTAACACTTGAAAAAAGTAAAGAAAAGTACAACTCACATAGTTCTGTAAGGGGGCCGACCTTCAGACCAGCTTCCTTGAGGAACCGAGGGGTCATCAGATCTTCAAACTTTGGAAGTTGACCCCCTCTCCCTCGTCCTCTCAGATATTCAACAATATCTTTCTCTTCTAGGCTAAGTCTGGGGTCTGACCCGGCCTTCATTGACGGGTTAGACCATCTTCGGGGGATCCTCGGACCATCGGCTACAGGATATGCCTCGGCGGAGAACTCCCACTCCCCAATGACGAAGAAGAATCTCTTCTTCCAATCATAGTTGGAGGTTTGTGCCACATGGATAAGTTTTTTCTCAGACCTCCTCGCCCCTAGATGATAGTACCCAGGTGTTTGGACGAAGAGGTGATATTGTAGCAGGCCAAGAATATGCCAGCCGAGGGCTCATCAGTGAAAGCATTCTTCCACAGGGAGATGTAACCTAGTATCGTCCTCCAGGAGTTGGGAGGAAGCTGAGAGGGGGCAATACCGAGGGCTGATAGGATATCTACGATAGCAGGATGCAGAGAGAACCTGACGCTAACCTTGAACATTTGTTCATACATTGCAATCTCACCCTCTTCACCCTCAAAAACCCTCTCAGACTCAGAGGGAACCCTCATGGTTATGCCGGGGGGCACTCCATAGGCATGTCTCCACAATAAGAGGTCGCGATCCCTAATGGAGGAGATATAGGACGAGGCATGGGAGGTATCAACCTGGTCATCTGAATCATCGCCCTCGTCCTCAGTCCCCTCTCCCTCGGCCTCATCATCTGCCAGAGGACCATGGGGAAAGGCCATCTGGAAGGCATGTGGAGATAGGGTTGTCACAGGGACATCCTCGGAGGGGACCATACCCTCGGCTTGTCGGCCCGGGCTTAGGTCAGATGTCTCTATTCTACCAGAAGGTCCAGTGCCAGTTGGCGAGGATACTCTCTCGTCCATCTCACTTGAATGACACTCAGCTGGACGATGGGACGACCCACAAGACTCAAATGGCTAAAATGGTTTTATTGTGGCTAGAGGAATAGGAAAGATGGGTCGTACCCAATTAGGGTCGGCCCCTCTTCTTCTCTCCTCCTCTTCCTCTATTCGTCTGATCTCAACAAATAATTTCTCTCTCAGGGAAGGGAACTCCTTAGCTAAGCTATAAAGCCTCCTAAGCATCAAGGGGGAGACCCTACACTTGGAGGAATTTGGGGAACTTAACTACAAATAAGTTTGCAGTTGACCAAAATAGACTTTTGGATTAAAATAAAATAAATCAAGGGTTTTACTCAAGAAAGCTCAAGAACACTCAAAAACCAGTCGCCGGAGAAGATGCCGAAAATAATATAAATCAGGCTAAGTCCGACCATACAAGCTTAAAGCAAAGAAAGAAATTAAAGTAAAAGAGAACACCGGGGTAGAGGGATTACCCGAGGAAGGAGAAAGAGGGTACCAAACTCGAAATGTCAAAATGCGTAGGTCTGTCTGTTGGAAATCTAGAGAGAGAGAGCTTGGGCGCAAAGAAGAAGAAGAGAAGGAAAGGTTTCAAAAATCTCTTAAATATCTTAGTAATGAGTGGACCCATTAACCAAGGCAGAGCACAACCCACGAGGAGGGCATCATTAGGGCACAAAGTCCTAGGTCGTGTGCAGCCGCCACACCTTGGAAACTGGAACAATAATGAGTATCTGCTTAGGTGTCACTCATCCAATAGGCAGTACAATTGTATCAAAAGCAACATTATCCCTAAGCCATCTTAGCATCATCTATGGCTGATGGCTGGGGGGGTGATTGATATACCTATATATACCCTCCAACCAGACGACCCCTCAGGGGGCCGACCCTTCATTAGGCTCCGGATGATGCCTCAGAGGGCCAACCCTTCTTCAGGCTCCAGACGATCCCTTAGGGGGCCGACCCTTCATCAGGCTCTGGATGACCCCTCAGAGGGCCGACCCTTCTTCAGGCTCCAGACGACCCCTCAGGGGGCCGACCCTTCATTAGGTTTCGGACGACCCCTCAGGGGGACAACCCTTCATTAGGCTCGAGATGACCCCTCAGGGGGCCGACCCTTCATCAGGCTCCAGATGACCCCTCAAGGGGCCGACCCTTCATCAGGCTCCGGACGACCCCCTCAGGGGGGCCGACCCTTCATCAGGCTTCGAACGACCCCTCAGGGGGCCGACCCTTCATCAGGTTCCAGACGACCCCTCAGGGGGCCGACCCTTCATCAGGCTCCGGACGACCCTCCGAGGGTACGACAGTACGAGGCCAGAATTAGGCCAGACTCATTACCGGAAGGAACTTTGCCCTCGGCCTCATATCAAAGGCCGATGGTGTCATCATCACAGCGCGTGGTTTGGGAGATGCGTGGAACAGTGAGCGTGAGGCTCACATGGAACATGGGAGAAGGTTATAACAAAATCACACCTTCACGTGAGGGAATATTATGTCATCATTTGGCATCTACAGGTGTCAACAGGGGATTGGCTAGATTATCATTCACATGCACCATGCATACTTGGGGGGTACACTACACCCCCCAAGACCTATATATACTTGTCACCTACAACCCTACAAGGGGATCGATCAATTAATTATAACCCTAGCTAAAACTATGCTTGTACACACAGTAGAGAGAGAAAGTGAGCTTATGTGCATTGTATCCAAGGCCATTAGTGCCCATACTTAGTGGATCACACACTCACAGTGGATGTAGGACAAATTGGCTGAACCACTATACATCATTGTCTTATTTCCTCTTATACTCATCCCCTTCTACATACTTATACACTTATACATCTCTATGGCTTCCATGGTTACTACTGTTTGAGCTCATTATCACTTATCCGGTGGTGCTAAATCTTAGCATCATCATTGGTTATTAAAGCATTTTATGATAATAAAATGGCTTTAATTTACATTTCCCGGATGGAAGAAGGGAAATGGGATGTTAAATACATTTTCCGAATGGAAGAAGGAAAATCGATGATATGATATGAAAGGATAAAGCATTTTTATGATAATAAAACTTGCTTTAAATTATGTATTCTTCCTGGATGGAAGAAAGAAAATAAAATTTGGTAAAGAAAGTTTTGAAATGAGATTAATTGGTAAACATTTGATAAAATGAATTTACCATATATGTATATTCCTAAAGAAAGAAATTAGGAATTGTGCCATTAGATGATGGATGGGTTTATTTTTATATTCCTTGTGTAGCTGTAGATGTAACCTCCCACACTTATGCACACACATATACATTTATTGATTACTTAGCGCTAAGGATCTAATGGACCTCGGCGATCAACCTTGCCTAAGTAGTAGTGTATCGGGGGGGGGGGGGGTTCCTTATTTGGATTTCTCTTTGCGAGACACCCCACGCACGAATAAGGCATAGTGTTGAGAATGGGGAGAAGTTAGCCCTTAGTACTTAGGGTTAACTAGAACATCTCACGATATTGTGCTAGGTTGCTGCTAGATTGAGAGGTGAAAAATATTACTGTTATCTGTGAGAGAATTACGCACTCAACTGTCTTGTATTTTTAGTTACATGGTAATCATATCAAACCGGGCCCTGACCCGTATCTATATTTCTTTGTTTCTGCATATATTCCTTTCCGTACAGGTGCTCTTCCGCATGGACACCCAAATTTACATTTCCATTCCAGTTGTCATGGAGCTACATCATATTGCGGATGTTGTAGGTTACTTGTATTAAACGCTTCTTTCTATTGTACTCTAGTTTTGTTCAGTATATTTATTCCGACGTGTCTTACCCAAGGTATTGCACTCATTCATTATATGGTAAATATTGAATTGTAATACTCGATGTATTATTTGTATTGGTCTGTTCATCGACAGCTTATTCAGTGATATTTATGATATTGTTATTCTTTATCCATTGATTTTTGATATCCACCGTTTTTACAAATGGGACTGTCTAAGTGTTTTTCTTTTATTTTCAAAATTTTAAATTTGACAGTCCGTTCTCTAAAATATATTGGTGGTTATCTCATACTATTATTTTAATCGACAATGATCCTAAGAATGGACCACCTATAATTCCTGTGATTATTAGAGTATTGGGCTGGCCACCTATTATTTTAGTAGGCGGGTTGTCACAAATGGTATCAGAGCATTAGGTTCTAGAGTCCTTAGGAATCTATGCGAACGTTCTACGTCTTCTGCGTTTCTCTCTGTTTGATGTAGAGCCTTAGGAATAAGGTCGTTGAATTATCTTGTGAAATTCCGTTCTCCTGCTATGATACGAGAACCCCGAAGATCTTCTGTGTGTTCGTGTGAGACTTGTAAGTTGTCAGATTAAGGGCGTTGAGGGAGGCCATTTTGAAGGCGTCATAGGATGGGATTACTATAAGCTGTAGGCTGTGGTCGGGGATAAGGTCCGCTTTGGAGGTCTCTCCCTTTGTAGCATTATTTTATATTGCTGCCGTGACTACTAAGTACAGTGGAAATAGTTTTCCCGAGTACCGCTGTCGGTAGAGAGTGGTATTATGCGTGGAACTCCAAGCAATGTCAATTCGAAGTTAAGAGGTCCTTGACAAGGACCACATATTGAAGTTCGATTGGATGGAGGAAGTGTAATCTCGTTTGGTGGAAGTATAAGGCCCGAGAGTCTTGGTTTAGAGATGGGTATAGAAGTGCCCAGGTGCGAAGATTGGAGGAAAACCTTTCACCCATTGGAGTAAGGTTGAAGTGGCGGAAATGGTAGTCGCCTCTTTATGGTGGGGCAAAATGTTTTGCCCATAGAGAGGGCCTTTCAGTGGAAATGATAGGCTCGTAAGTAAGTGTTGCTAATACATTTGGAGAAGTGGTGTTCATGAGACCCCATTAGTGGACATCCACCCGGGGAAGACTCGTGGAGCTAAGGCCGGGAAGACTGGTAGAATGTTATCTTTGCTGAAGAGGTTAAGGGAACTATGCGTTCCCGTCTTGTCGACTGGAGAACAAGGGCAAGAATAGGATGCCTAGTTGGGGCATTAATGGAAGTGGTTTGGTTCGGATAAGGCTATAATGACGTGCCTTGGAACCTTTAGTGGTGGCAAAAAAGATTGGCATAAATGGTGGTGGGAATTTCCACAGTAGGTGAGGGTGGAGTATTCCTTATGATAAGATGGAGTAGTATGGTGTTAACCTTAGGCCCGAGTGTGTATATCGAGCTTGTGATAATATCGGTATATTTTTATATATATAGTAAGTAAATCTATATGGCTTCCATGATAGGGAAGTTCTGTATTTTTCTCTCACTCGTTATGGGGCGAGTGGTGATATGTGTGGTATGTGCTACTTGTATTATATGTATTATACTAGTAAAGATATTCTTAGATTGGTGGGTGAGATAGCAAGAGAATAAATTATGAGGCTATCCTAGTTCTAGTTCTAGAGGGAGGACTAGTTGTTCTATAACATCTCTCCTGGATACAGGTTGAGACTTTATAGAGGTGGTTTACGGTATGTAGGTAGTTTTCATTTTTTTTATTTTGTTTGTTATTTGTTTGTCTTGCTTTATTCTCTTTCTTTGATTGTTTGCTTGCTTTGTTTGCTTTGCTTGTGTGTGATGTGCCTTATCTCCGTGACCGGCTAGTTAAGGGGATTGTATGGAGGGGTTCCTTGTTTGGATTTCTCTTTGTGAGACGCTCCACGCATGAACCTTAACGACGTTGGGAGTGGAGAGATGTGCATTTTATTTTCTGTTCTTTCTTTTCCTTTTCAGTTGGTTGAGATGATGGATTGGAAAGTTTAGCCAAGAATCACGTATATGAGTGATTAAGGGCTAAGTTGATGTATGATATATGAGCACTATGATGGTTTTCCTCTGATCGATGTGGGGAAGACTAAGATTATGAAAGTCCGATAGAGACTTATGGTTGTGCCTTAATGAGAAGGCCATTTGTAAAGAGGTATATGTGTATTTTGGGATAAAGTATTTATGGCATTTTACTGAAAGTAAATGCCTCAGTTGATTGCTATGGTAGAACTTAGAAGTATATACGTATTAGTAGAGTTATGAGTTAGGATTCCGTCGATCCCGATCATGTGTCTTCGACCGTTACTTCTCGACGACCGACAATGCGAGGTAGTAGTGTAACGGGAGGATTCCTTGTTTCGATTTCGCTTCGGCGAGACGTCCCACACATGAAACCGAGCGAATGACGGAAGTCGGGAAAGGTCTTGGACACTAGGGATATATTTAGTATTATACTTATACGACTAGACTAGGATAGATAGATTGGCTTTAGGATTCTTAGGACGCTAGGCCCTTAGGGCATGTGACGTTATTTTAGGAAGGTGGTTGGGAGTTGACCACAATAGGTTTGTGGGTTAACTCTAAGTAGGGTTTGGTCCCTAGAAAGAGAAGTATGGGATCTCGAGCTATTCGGAATGTTAGGCCGTTAGTGGTGGGGCCTCTCGTATATAGAGTGTTACGTTGGTAACCTACCTTTTGCGGAGTTGAAGTATGAGCTGACTTTTTGTCCTGCACTCGTGTTGTTATGATCGAGAGTAGATTTAAAGTACGAGTCTTGGCCAGGAACGAGAAGTATTAATACGGGAGCATGGACCCATTGTTCATGTGTCTCACACTTTTACGAAGTGTCATCCCATGCTTGATTTAAAGTTCATAGCGGTAGTATTCGCCTTAAAGAATTAGAGGCACTACTTCCTGAGCAGGAATTTGGGTCTTTTCACGAACAACAAGTTTGTGATCGTAAAGGACTATCGATAGGATATTCCCTTTCGCTAAGGCAATGCAGATGGGAGTAGTATAGGCGCCGAGTACAAAACCGTCAGAGAGTTTAGTCGTGGCATGGAATGCCAAGTGGAGCGAGCTTAACCGAGGGGACGCTATTTCAAGAGCGTTCACGTCCATGATTGACCCTTTCACCGACTAGTATGTAGAGAATAGTGTGGAACGGGGACGGTTATATCCATAGACATTAGTATCGAGTTGCCGATAATGCAAAGGTCATGATCCTAGTTGAGAAAACTGTGGATCATTAGACCAATCGCTGCTTACTCAATGGAAATAGGTGAAATAAGTACATAAGTGTACGCCCAGCTCTTCATAGTAGGAGCTCTAGAAATGTATGAGGTTCCTAGCAATGGTGGTGAACTGAGAGAGACATTCGTGTCAAAGTACAGGTAAAGTTTCCAGGAAGAAATGGGAACCGTGTGGATATGGGGTATACCCTACCACCCGTAAGTGGATGTATGGGTTTGATTTAAAGGAAGAATTTGAGTAGTGGGTTTTTATGGATATAATTTCCAGATAATAGTTTGGATCGTTTCCTACGAGTTTGATGCCGTGTGTGGCTTAGTGTAGTCGGCTAAAAAGTTGCCTGTTCGTTGGAATGGAACCAGTGGACATTATATTTCTTGGACTTGGAGTGGCCCGGGAGCATTTTCTAAATGATTGGGATAATTGAGCCGAATTCTTTTGAGGACTACGCCAATGCGAATAGGGTTTATAGTATTGGGGTGAGTGATTATAAGTTATAGTAGTTATCCCCTAGTAAGGGTGTAACGTGTTTTGGAAAGTAAGGAAAATTTGTGTCGAAATTGTGTAGATATCTCCTCCCGTAGTAGAAGGGTAGGATCGATAGTTCCTGAGGAACGAATTGCTGCTATGTTATAGCATGATGATGTGGACTAAGATCGAATAGTGATCACCTTAGTCTGATTCCTATGGGGACGCTGCACTGCAGAGGGGTTTGCTAGTATGATAACATGATTTTGTGTATAGTATACCTTTTATATGGTTATGGGTTACGCCTGAATTTTGAGGGCAAAATTCCCCTTTAAGGGGGGGAGTATGTAACAACCCAGGTTTTTGAGCGACTATTTTATACTATTTTGCCTGATGGACTAATTTTATAAAATAGGGGATGTTGGAGTAAATATTATTTCCCGTGAGACTTAGGGATATAATTTCCTATGTTTTGTCTATTTACCGTTATGAGAAGGTAAATAGTGTTATATTGTGTATTATTGTGTCGTTATATGTAAAACGACGGTTATGACCTATATTTAAATTTGGGTATAATTAATGAAATAAAATGAAATTGGAACGTAAAAATAGTTCACACTTTCCCGAATGCCAAAATAGGGGATGCAGCTGTTTTAAGAATAGTCGAGATAGTCGAAATAAGTGCCCAGTTGTAATTTTTGAGATTCGGGCATTTTTAAGGGGTTATGACTCAAATTAGTGGTTACGAGTCATTTTAGTGGTGTATTAGCAATTAAAGGTGGGGATTTGTGTTTCGAGAACCCGTTTAAGTTCCCCCACCCCTTTTTCTTTCTTCATTTATGTGAGAGAAGCCAAAGGAGAGAGAGAGAGAAGAGAGAGTTGGGAGAAATGGAGAGAAAGAGAGAAAAATGAAGATTTGGGCCAGATTTCGTCGCTACCGGAGGTGATCCGAGACTACGAACCTCGAGGCAAGTTTCTTACTTGCTAGATATTGATTTAATGTGATAAATTTTCATGTATAGTTAATTTTAGAGGTTTAAACCATAAATGGGTTTTTGGTTGATTTTGGTGTTTAATTCTAAATCTTGTAGTTTAATTTGATTTGAAGAGAAATAATTGATTATTTGATGTGTAGAAATGATCTTATAGTAGTATCTATTATTGTGGTTGGGTGAAATAGCGGGTAGAAGCTTGGAGGTGTCGTTAATGGCCGAAACAGCTTCCTGGGGAAGAAGCTGTCCGCCAGGATCGATCGATCGAGCCTGGGGGATCGATCGATCGAGGCCTTCGATCGATCGACGGCCAGGGATCGATCGATCAACCCCTTCTGAAAAGGTGAGATTTTTCTAGTTTTGTTTTAGCCCTTTTCTTCTAGGTTCGAGGTTTAGGAACCTTCCTTTGGGAAGTAATGGGGAGTCCTAGAGGGTTGTATTGGGCAGACTAATGTCCTAGGCTAAGAGTGGTTATTTGGGTTTAACCAAGGGATAGTTTGTATAGGTTAATGTCCGAATGATATAGGAGGTTAGCCTAAAGATAAATTGGAAGTTAGAATATTAATATTGAGCTTTTGGGAGACACTCCATTATGGAGACTCACTTTGAGGGTTTATGAAATGATATGAACTCTTGGAGGCTAATTTGAGGTTAGTGGCACTTTGGGTCTAAGGTCATTAATAAAATATGACTTAATAAGAATGAAATGTACATTCTAAAACTTGGTGCTAAATGGCTAAATGAATGATTTTTGGAAAAGTAAAATTTGGAAGTTTTCAAAATGAAAAAAGTAATATTTTTCATAAATGTTAATTTATGGATACACACCTCTCTAAATCGCTGTCATAAGGGAAGTTGCGCGCGTTGTGGTGATGCCCCCTGACAAATTAACACAGGGTGGATATAGTCCCTAGGCCATGTGAGCTCTTGTGATTGTATATTTTTCTGCGATGGGTAGGATATTCCGGGTGTGGTCTTGACTATCCCGCAGGCACATGGCCGCTTCCCGACATTTTGATAGGATCCCAGGTTGTCTTGATGATAGGCCCTGGAAGATGATAGCCATTTAGGGGCGCGCGCAGTGGGCAATCCTGGACGGGCGGTCTTAGATTGCGTTATATAATATGATATATAACTATGTTCAATAATGTGGGACATTATTGGTTATTAAAGCATTTTATGATAATAAAATGGCTTTAATTTACATTTCGCGGATGGAAGAAGGGAAATGGGATGTTAAATACATTTTCCGGATGGAAGAAGGAAAATGGATGATATGATATGAAAGGATAAAGCATTTTTATGATAATAAAACTTGCTTTAAATTATGTATTCTTCCTGGATGGAGGAAAGGAAATAAAATTTGGTAAAGAAAGTTTTGAAATGAGATTAATTGGTAAACATTTGATAAAATGAATTTACCATATATGTATATTCCTAAAGAAAGAAATTAGGAATTATGCCATTAGATGATGGATGGGTTTATTTTTATATTCCTTGAGTAGCTGTAGATTTAACCTCCCACACTTATGCACACACATATACATTTATTGATTACTTCGTGCTAAGGATCTAATGGACCTCGACGATCAAACTTGCCTAAGTAGTAGTGTATCGGGGAGGGGAGGGGGGTTTCTTGTTTGGATTTCGCTTTGCGAGACACCCCACGCACGAATAAGGCATAGTGTTGAGAATGGGGAGAAGTTAGCCCTTAGTACTTAGGGTTAACTAGAACATCTCATGATATTGCGCTAGGGTTTTGCTAGATTGAGAGGTGAATTACTGTTATCTGCGAGAGAATTACGCACTCAACTGTCATGCATTTTTAGTCACATGGTAATCATATCAAACCGGGCCTTGACCCGTATCTATATTTCTTTATTTCTGCATATATTCCTTGCCGTACAGGTGCTCTTTCGCATGGACACCCGAATTTACATATCCATTCCAGTTGTCATGGAGCTACAGCATATTGCGGATGTTGTAGGTTACTTGTATTAGATGCTTCTTTTTATTGTACTCTAGTTATGTTCAGTGTACTTATTCCGGCGTGTCTTGCCCAAGGTATTGTACTCATTCATTATATTGTAAATATTGAATTGTAATACTTGATGTATTATTTATATTGGTCTGTTCACCGACAGCTTATTCGGTGATATTTATGATATTGTCATTCTTTATCCATTGATTTTTGATATCCACCGTTTTTACAAATGGGATTGTCTAAGTGCTTTTCTTTTATTTTCAAAATTTTAAATTTGACAGTCCATTTTTTAAAATAGATTGGTGGTTATCTCATACTATTATTTTAATCGACAGTGATGCTAAGAATGGACCATCTATGATTCCTGTGATTATTAGAGTATTGGGCTGGCCACCTATTATTTTAGTAGGCGGGTTGTCACATAATAAGGGTGGGGTAAATAAATATTTGAAGAGGAGAAAAATTAAAAATTGAGAATTAATATCTAAGATAATAAAAACGGGTATTAAAATATATTGGCGTCGTTAATAATTGTAGGACCGACGGTTTAAACGGGCTGGCTGGTTATTGCGACGTGTGGGTGTGTGGCGTCTGATTAATTGCAGGGCTGATAGTTTAAACGGGCTGGATAGCTATGAAGACGCGTCGTGCATGGAACCTCGTACATAATTGCAGGTTGACAGTTTAAATGGATCGGCTGGCTATGGTGAGGGGAGTGTGTGTGGTGTAGAACATAGGGAGTACCACAACCAAATAAATTAAATGAGATAGATGTAGGTGGAAGTCTCACATATGATATCAATAAGGATGGAAATTAATAATTGGATTAACTTAAATTAAGTTAAATGAATGGATAATTGGACTTAGATGTTGAGATGGCATAAATGAGTATTTCTAGCATAGGTTGTTTATTTACTCGCATCACTATTAATTATCTCGTCTTAATATAAAATATTCTATTGTGATGTTTATCATGTATAATACTACTGCCTGGATTCATAGACCCTCATTAGAGGGAGTAGCTGGTATTCATGCTTGGGGCTCTAACCCTGTGCATTGAAGAACATTTTTTAGGTATTAGTGTTGGAGTAGCTGCATATAAGTATTTTGAGATTTATCTTGGAGGTGAAACTGGAGTATTTATTTTATGCTTAGTAGTTTAGTTTAGTTTTTCATTCCTTCGCATTTATAATGAGACTCAGTTTATGGCTTTGGTGGGTCATTCGGTTCCATAGTTGTTACGGTTTTTATTCAGATATTTCATTATGAATTCAGTTTATTGGAGATTATATTTACTTCGAGTTAGATATTATTGGATATTAGCATGGTGATGAGTTTTCGATCGCATTGGTGATTATTAATTATTGGGATTGATTTCATTATTATCTCGTGCAATGAATTTTATACGTCTCATATCGGTCACATGATAAGAATGATATTTTATTTAGTTCGCACTTGACATAGTTTTGGTGGTGGCCGATGCTAGAATTACATGGGGTGTGACAATATATATATATATATATATATATATACACACCTTACATGTCTTATAAAAAATAAAAAAACCTGAACCAACGTGCAAAAATACCCCTTCTAAACAATCTGCCCCAAACTGTGCGCACGATTATTTTTCCATCGTGCACACAACGCCTATACACAGCCAAGTCCAAGCAGGTCGGGGACGAAAAATCCAAATTCACCCAAAACCCATTCAACTCGATCTTTGTTATCCCAAATCTTCCCCAAATATTATTCTATCCTTAAAACAATCCTAAAACACATCAAATAATGATTCTAATTAATTCTAAACATGATTCATGCACTTTATAACAAATATTAATGCTAAAATAAGAGACTAGGGTTTAAATCATCAATTTAACATGAGAATGAATTGGGTTGAATATGATACCATGGTTTGATCAATAGAAATCTTCATAAATAATCAAAGTCTCTTGAAAACATACGGTCAATCAATACTACACATATTTAATATGGATTTAAATAGGTTCTAAGCATAAGGATATGATTTTGACAAAGGTACAACCCTTTAATGCACATTTTTTGGTATATATTTATAAAACCCATATAATAACAAAGGTACAACCCCAAATATGTTGTATCAAACCTAATAATGTATCTAAACTGATTTAACATGGCAATAAAAATATAAAAATTTACAGATTAAACCATAATAAAGCAAGAGATTTCTTGTTTGAAAGGTATGAACGAGTGATTTCTCCTTGTGATCCCTTTTTCTTCCTCCCCAAAGTTCTTCCAAAATTCTCCCAAATATTTAGGGAAGCTAGGGTTTGCGTTTAATATGTAATATGATAAACTAATGAGGGTTAACACCCAAACATTAACTCGAAATCCACAGATCACTAAAAGGCCGAATTTTGGGCCTCTAAATGAGCCCAAAATACTACCAAAACTAGTCCAAAACTTAGTCCAAAGGTATACCTATCCTATAGACCCAATCTAAAACACGAAAAACATATCTCCAGGTCTCCATGTTAGTCTACTGTCCGATCCAAATGGTAATACCTCACAATATATGCTAATACCTCACGATGTAAATAAAATACACATTTGATTATTATACGTGTGACACGTAGTTCAATATCATATAATTATTATCACAAATTAATTATTTAAAACATGCGGCACAAAAATCACATCACATGAAAATTTTAATTATCATCTATTTTAAGCATTTTATTATTACCATATCACGCAAGTAATAATTTACCTTATTTATTAATTTATCCGTTAATTAATAAATAATAAATAAAATCCAAAAAAATAGGGTATTATAGTCTTCCCCACTAATATAGGAATTATGTCCTTAACATTCGCCAAAGCATATCTTCATGACATAAACCACACAAATTTCATAGGCTTAAACACAACTCGCCCGTACATGTGTCACCACGAAATAAAGATATAAGGCTCACATACATCTACCATAGTATGCCATGACTAGGGGGCACATACACCCAATACCACATGTATACACCTCATAAGTGTCACCCTCCCACATACATAAGTTATAAGGTATAATCATAAAGTAAAGGCATATATTACTACCCTACAAATTGCAACGCGACTTTTTGTGAAATTGCCCCATCTATGCTACTGATTGTGCAAAAGTTCCTCGGTGATTCCGATGCTATAAATCATTGGCTATGCTGGCCCTAAATATTGGTATATCTTGCCTCTCATTTCCCTATCCTTTCATAATAAATATAAGTGTCTCCGAGGGGTCCAAACTACCTAACCAACGCATACTCTCCCCATTGTCTCTATCCCTATCTTTGAGGGGACTATAGGATTGCCATTGTCCTACTGAAGGGTAAGATGGATTTCCTCATTCGAGGCTTCTTCTATGGCTGGTCATATCGACACTTGTCTTCTCCAACTATCTTGGTTCCATTTGAACCACATGACTCGCTACTCTTTCCTAGTTCTCTAGAGTAATTCACTTTCTCTTGGTAAATCATAAATGCAAAATTCAACACTCGAACCTAAGCAGTGTATGGTAGAAATTTCAATTCAACTCATATAATACATCAAGTCAACCAAAAAATAAATAATCCTTAATTTTCTCCTCGGTGTTCACCTCCTCAGGTGCAAACATAGACAATCCCTTAACTCTAGCTCATGTTCAAAACAATTCTCAAAATCTGCTCCTGGTTAAGAAAAATCTCTATTTCTTATGCTCATCACATCATAAGGAAAAAAGTTCTCATTAATTTCCACCTTAAAGTCACCACAACTAAATTGATCTCTAATATCAGCTGAGATCACACACTCGCACCATTGTAAACCATCCTTTGATAATAACCCTGACTATTCCGAGCGACACCCAAACTCCCTAGGTTAATCAATCCAACAACACTCGAAAAACATCACGGGTTCCTAAACCTCTGATAGAGAATACTCTACCCATCTTAAATCCAACAGAGTGTTTCAACCACTAATTTAGATCCGAATATAAAATCAACCCAATAATGGTATGCTATCACTTGTTTCCATTGTAATATCACCACACATGACCATGTAATGCTTCATGTAACCTAGTCCATCCTTATCCACATAGTTCTCAAAATAACTCAATTCTTCACATTATAAATACGTCCCATCATACTTATTATCATACAATATGAGAAATCCATCATTGGCTAACTAACCACAGAGTTATCCCCAAAAGTATGCAACTATTAGAAGACAAGCCATCTGAGTACTTTGAGCTAAATAAATACATCCAATAGGCACACTCACGCCTTATGTGAAAATCATCATCATCACATCCATATCATGAATCCATAATACGGTCTTGCCACTGCCAAAGAATAACTTAACAGAGTGCGCAGATGCTCGCATAACCTATCAACCGTTAGGACCCTCCTATAACTCATAAATAATTAAAACAATTAGGGGAAGCCCACATGACCTTCACTATAAAAATATATGGGGAACACAAAATAATATAATCATACTCAAATCGCATATTCAATTCCCTATGATATAACATCCTTTACCAACAAATCTACAACCTTGTGAAAACTAAAAACATTGCCACTGGATTGAATCAACAACCAATTCACATGTGAAGATATAACTCTTGGCAAATAACTATTCTTAAACAAAATGTATCATCATACAACATATAGATATTATGAATTGCGCGTTACATCATATTCTTAATTAAAGAAATGCGCCAATAACCTACCTAAAATCTTCGCATACCACATGTGGTCAGTTGACCCATGTAACCACAAATAACCTCACATGAATAGGCATACCATGGGCCCATATATCAATACAGTCAATACAAACATTGAGCTATGTACCCAAAAACTATATAACATAATTTCACCCTTCAACCCGCGTAATGGTATGTACACATAACCATACATTCTCATTGGGTGGTGGGTATGCATACTCTCCAACACCCTATCCAAAACTAAACTATAATATTTCGACCTAGGTGGAATCCTAATCCAGCTGGAACAAAAACCCTGCTACCCAAAGAGTGATAGGAATAAAAAATAGTCGGCGACTTAAGAAACCATATAAATTATATACATTATAATCCCCTCATTGTTGCACCACTCTCATCAATGTGATATTTCCCAAAACATGTGAAACCCATGGCTATCATTTAGAGCTAGTTATAACACTAACTACATAAAATCTGTACGTCTCAACTTAACCATCTTTGATTCTTGTGTACAACTCTCAGAATCCACATTCGATCACTAACTAACTACACGTAAATACATAAATGTTATAAAAATGATAATCACAAATCACCTTAGGAGCTCTCTTTCATGGCTCATCTCATAACCACCTCTTCCGTTTTCCTCCAAATACCTATAATAGGGCTACTATTAGTCTTACATTATTAATCACAATCCTCAATCAAAATATGCTCTTCTTTTGAACTCCGAAACTTTCTCATTCCTTAACTACTTCATAACTAATGTGTGCATCTTATACACTCTTAAAACGTAGGAAAATCCTTTCTCACAATAACTTCTCATTAGGTCATCTCAACACAAAAGATAACAACATCAATCCTCTTATTTCAGGCTTCCACATACTCAGGTGTACTAACAAAGCATTTTAGGCAAGCTCTAGGCCATCTGTAATATCCCTCCCCAGTAAATTAATTAAATTATATATTGATTATAATTGAGGAGGAATTAATTATAATTATGGAGGAATTATGGGTGAAAAGTTAGAGAAAAATAAAAATAAAAAGAAATAGGGGCGTTCAAACAACATAGGACTGTCATTCAAACGACAGTACAAAGTTCGCGAGATGGGTCGTTAGAAGCAGGGATTCTAATGACGTGCTACTGGTTTATAATAACAGGTCGTGCGATGGGTCGTTCGATCCATAGATCTAACAACATATGGTAAATTATTTGAACAACATAGGTAAGTCGTTCAAACGACGTTGGTCGAGTTTCTAGATTTGGTTTCCCTTGTGCGCTGTCATAATTTTGAGCGTTGATTTTGTGTGCCATCGAGCCCAGATCATCTCAGAAAGGGCAAACCGGAATTTTTGGTGTTAAGAGAGGTTTTATTAATGGTTGTTTTTATTATTTGGGGTTTATTTTAGTTGGGAGAAGATGTAAGAAGGATATAGAGAGTGAGAGAGAAAGAAGCAGATGGGTGGTCTTCCACCACCACTCATAGCCACCACTCCTTCACCATAGACCACCTATAAGCCACCACTTTTATGACGTGTTTCTCCACATTTAAACCAAATACACCTATTTCCACCATTGATATAGTAGAGCTACGAATTTTGGGAGTTATATTTGGGGGATTTTGTAAAACATGACTGTGTGATAATTGATTAACTTCGCAAATTTCTAATTTGGCACACTTATTTAATTAGAGTCTAAATTCAGCCCCTAAACACGCATCTAAACATCATAAATCATTCAACCCATGCATGAAAAATAAAGACGACCGATTCAGGAAAAAAACCCTTTCGGGTAAAACCTTTTATAAACACTTTGAAGAATTCACAAGACCTTTTACTTACATACAACCTAATAATCTCCCACAAGTGTGTAATGCACGGTGCCTTCAGCAAACCATCAAAGATGCGAGAGATAGTGAAATACCCTCCAGGCGTCGGTTCGTCATCTTCGGCTCGTCCACACGCAGAATGACTACGCTCAATATCCACCGATCAAATATGGAGATACCTTCTCCACAAAGGCTGAAAAAAAGCAAATTTGTGTTCTTGAACACCAAAAAAATTCACTAAAGCATATGGGAGTTTTATGAATTGAAAACAAAAAGGGGATTAAACCCTAAAAGGAAGAAGCCAAAAGAATTCTTCTTTCGTAGTTTTTCTGTTCTGGAAATTTCTGTGACTTCTTAAAGAAAACGATACCATTTAATGAGTATTTATAATAAAAATGCACCGCCTCAATATACGTGCTCATTCGAACGAGATCAGCATGTCGCTCGAACGAAGGATAACTGTCGCTCGAACGAGATCGCGCGACATGCGTATCTCACGCGAACGATATTGCTATCTTGCGCGAACGACTGTTGCGTCAACAAATTATTATTTTAATGTCCGCTTCAATACTTAAAAAATATACTCATTCTCAAATTTTGATAAAAAGGTCCGCTCCAACACTTAGAAAATATTTTGTAAAAATATCCCAAAAGCTCTAAGTGGAAAGTTAAGGTATTTAAAACATAACCTTACCGAAGTATACTTCGCGGAGTCTTTTTGATGAAGAACTTAATTAATTCAGATCCGTCTTGATGTAGATGGCTCTTGAATGCTCTTCGACGGTGTAGCGGTGTATGACATAACAAATTGATAACGGACTTATAAAAATATGTCCTTACAGATTTTTAGAGAAGAAGAATGTGGGTTCTAATGGGGTTGAAGTGGGTCTTGCTTTGGAGCTTAGGAGGATGAATTTGGTAACTCCTTGAGGCCATCTTTGGAGGTGGAGATTGTTCTTCCTACACCATAACCACCATTAAAGCCATTAGAGATGGGTAAACGTTACTCTTAGTGTAAGAATATTATTTTTGCATTGTAGTCTTATATTTAGACTATTGAGTAGGGTGTATTTAGTTAAATGGTATAATTATTGTGTACAAAATAACAAATATTTTTATGGGATGTTGGAAAATGTTATATTTGTTAAAAATAAGGAATGGATAATTATTTCAAGGTGTTGAAATAGTAAACGTCGGTGTTTATGGAAATAGTGTATTTTCTAGTAATTTTGACAAAAAAATAATTTATGAAATAAAATGTTGCAAATGATGTTTGGTGAAATTAATGAGTAAGTAAATATTTCAAGGTTTTGGAATGTTTAAAGATGGTATTTTATGGAAATGGGAATTTTTAGAAATATTGGTGTTAAACATTTCATGAAATAAAATGTTTGGAAATAATGATTTACTTGGTAAATATTTGGTGAAAATTATGTTTAAACCATGAAGTAGGATTTTTGGGTCTAAAATCCTTCTTCTCATGCATATAAACTTGTAGTATTTTGACATAGAATGTATAAACAAGTTTAGAGAAGGTTTTGTTGCGTTTAAAAAAAAATAATAAAAGTTATAATTTTAGTCTTCAAAGTATATGTAATTGGAACTAAAAGATATGATGAGAAAGAGGCTAAAGGACTAAATGTTAAGTAAACTGAAATGATAATTTTCTTATAAAAGTAGTCTTAAGTGAGATTGTATTTCTTGAATGACGAAGTATAGAAATATGTTTTTAAGATATGTTGACAAAAAGAATTCATTAAGTGTTAATGGGTAAACATGGAATGCTTAGTGAGTGTAACTTAGTAATGTTATGAAATATTAGCACTTATGGAATTAAAAAAGGATTAAAGGTGTAAAAGTGTCTCCAATTAAGAAAGATAATACTCCAAATGTGAAAGGGTATTAAAGTGTTAAAACATTCAACAAGTTGGTATGAATAACTTAATAGTGTTTTAGTGAAATTAATACTTGAGAAATGGAGTACAAGGTGATTTTGGAAACAAATGGGTAAAATGATAAATTTACTTAAAGTGGAACATTTTTATGAAATTAAAATATTGGAAATGGTGTTACACAAAGTGATCCAACGATACCACCACCATCGTCGTCATCGCCGATGCCCTCCTCAAACAATGAGAAACCCTCGTCCATGGTCATCATTTCAGACTCCCTCCATAAAGCCTCTCTCAAGGCCATCGGCGTTTTAACCGCCATGGCAGTCCCCGTTGAACTCTCGGACCATTAATCCTTCATTAAGTCTTCCAGCACCTCACTTAACAGTGTTGTTGGTTCTTAATACTCTAGTCTCTACCCTTTTAGCACCACTTGCTATTGATTAAGTTTCATACACAAATGGCCCAAGTCCATTATTGGCCCCTCTCCAAACATCCCTCTATAGCTCCCCAGAAGCTATTTTTTCTGTGAACCCGTTAAGGTCGCTTTTATGGAAGGCCTAAAACTGGAGCAATTATTTAAGGGGTTTTAAAGCGAGTATGGATGTCATGATAAAATTTCTTCTAGATTTTTTGTGGTGGTGTTTTTTGTGGTGGTGTATATTTTTGTTTATTTCGAGGTTTGGGGTTTGATTTGGAGAAGTTGGTGGTCTGAGAATGATCAACTTATGGGTTTGGTGGTGGGAAATATGTTCACTGAAAAAATAGCTTCGAGAGATGTGGAAGTATATTTGGAGAGGGGCTAATAATAGATTTAATCCCCTCTCCAAAAATCCCTCAACAACTCACTCGAAGCTATTTTTTCAATGATCTCCTTAAGGTCGCTTTTATGGAAGGCCTGGAACTTGGGGATTTTTTTAAGGGAGTATGGTAAAATTGTTGTTGGGTTTTTTGTGGCGGTGTGTATTTGTGTTTGTTTTGAGATTTGAGGGTTTTATTTGGAGAAGTTGATGGTCAAAGAATGATTAACTTATAGATTTGGTGGTGAGAGGTGTGTTGAGTTGGTTTGTAGTGGTCGGGAGGTGGTGGTGAGGTGGTGGTTGGAGATGGGAGGTGGGTTTGGGAGGGATAGGGAGTTAGGGGAAAAAAGAGATTGGGGATGTAGGTATTAGGGTTTTGAAACGAGTGTGCGGGAGAGAAAAGGGTTTAGATTTTTGTTTTATTTTTATTTAGTTTTGGGATTTCAAATTGGGCTGGAAGGTGTTTTTGTCCATTTAGACTAAAAAAGGGAGGGAGCGCGGTTTTTGAACTTATTTGTAATGGGTTGATAGTTTAGGGGGTAAGTTTGTCGGGTATTTTAATTGATGGGGGAACTGTAAACCCTAGATAGTTGAGGGGGTTTGGTGTAATTTACCCTTAATTTCAAGATGAATGAGAATTGAATCTAAAAAGTTCTTATATTCAACATTGTTGTTGTTTAGTTTAGTTTAATCTTTTCTGCTACCCACTACACATCATATTATGTTAATCATCATTACTCGTCAAATGATAATTGAAAAAGATATTAGGTAGGACTTCGAAACTTGTTCAAACGAGTAGCCAAATCTTTCGAACGACCTCGACTTTGTTCCAACGATGACCTGTATTTTGTCTCCTTATTCAAACCTAAACGATTTTTTGTTAAACGTATCCTAATATCCTATTTCGATCTTAAGAGCCATAAATCGCCCCTAACACTCCTCTAACAGCGATTTGAGCCTTGTAAAACGCTATAGAGAAAAGGAAAGCAAGAGGGAAGTAGGAGATCATCAAGTAAGGGTGGGTGATTCATAAAAAAAGGAGATCATTTTATCTAACCAAACTACTTCTACACTTCCCCTTTGAAAGTTTTAGGAAACATGTCGATCTCATAAGTTTGAAGGTCTACTACAAGTTCTTCTAACCTAAGTGTATCTAATATTCCCAAAGAATTTAAAACAGTGACCTTAGGAATAAAACGGGATGTGAGTGACCTCAAAATCTTTTTAACAACCCTCATGTCCTCAATTGTCTCACCCAAATTAAAACTCATATTGACTATGTTCGACAATCTAGCACAAAACTAGTCAAAACACTCGGATGGATTTAAACTAAAACAACCAAGTCATGGAAATGGAATGAATGGGTGTAAACACATTCGATAGGTAAATAAACTCAATCAATCATATGTGCACGATGCATATGTGTACTCCTAACGAATGAACATCAAAAGTATCCTTAGGTGTAAAAATTTTTTGAATTTAGATTACATCGTCTTATGCAAATCAACAAATCAAAGTCAAAGTGATTTCCACACCAATAACGTCCAAGACTATGTAGCGATTTTTTAAGACTTTTAAGTACGTGCAAACCCATTTTAATTCCCCATCCAAACTCCCTAAAAATATGTTCTTTTAGAGGTGTATAAACTAAATTCTCAAACTTTGGAGAATTGGTGCAAAAACCTAAATGGCCCCTTTTTGGCATGAATTTCTTTTTATTGCCTTTAAATTTTTCGGGTTCTTTTAAACCTCTTTGGACCCCGGATAATAAAATTTCTCAATTTTCTAGGTCCAATTTAAACGGTGGCTTAATCGCAGAGGATAAAAAATAATCTTTCATAGCCCTTCACTGTTTTCAAACAAAGCACACAACCTCACCAACGACTCTTACATGCACAACTTTCTTATCAAGTTTTATCGCGCTTTGTTCATTTTAAGGATATGATTGAAGTGAAACACCCAACCAACATGTGATAAGACAAGCACAATAATCAAACAAATCCGCGCATGTGTGCAAGAACGGAAAACATGAGTCAAACATGTAGGAAGAAACACTTAATTTCATCTTAATGACTCCAAACATTATAAAGCACAAGAATGAATTGACCTATTGTCTCAAAACACTATCAAATAGTCACATGAAAAATGTAATGATGTTGTAACTTGGTCATCCTAAGTGTTCATCCATAAACGGTGCAATTTTTTTTTTTTTTTGTATTTTTCAAAATTTTTCAAAAGAAACAATTTATACAAAAATGATACATGTTAGCAATAGGCAAATAATGACATCATGAAAAACATCCTATGCTGGTAACACTACAGGAATATTGATTTTTCCCAGCATAAATTAAATGCCGAAAAAAGCACTAAAAATGCCGGTAACGCTTTTTGCGGCACTTTTTGCGGCATTTCTACAAGTGCGGTAATAGCCAATGTGGTAAAAGAACAACGGCATTTTAAAAAATGCCGCGAAAAGTTAGCGGCACTTATAGCGGCATTTCCACAAGTGCAGTAGCCAATGTGGTAAAAGAACAACGGCATTTTAAAAAATGCCGCGGCACTTATAGCGGCATTTCCACAAGTGCGGTAGCCAATGTGGTAAAAGAACAACGGCACTTTAAAAAATGCGGCAAAAAGTTAGCAACACTTTTAAGCATTTATATTAATGCTGGTAATAACCTTTTAACGGCATTAAAAATGTTGATAATAATCTTTTGCAACACCTATTAAATGTTCAACACACTTTTGGCGGCACTAAAAAAATGCTGAGAATAAATATAGTGGCATCAAACAAAATGTTGACATTATTTTGTAATATATGACTGGGAACAGGTGTTAAAAAAATCAATTATAAGAAGTATTGTATTTATGTGCAAATACATTACCATAACATTAAATTCAGAGGGCAGTAATCAAATTAAAACGTCATTAAATTAAAACCAATAGTATTCATCGTAAATAAATATAATTGTGCTTGGAACAATTATCCATTCACAAAATAAATTGTATCACTTCTCCAATAAGAAAAAGGGGGGAAATAGGGAAACTAAATTTTATATAATGTACGATCCTTCTTCATTAAAGTCAAACATCCTCTTCGACCTACAAAATAAAAAAGTCAATTGTTAGCCATTGATACTTATTCTTTAGTATTTTAATTAAAAAATTAAAAAAAAAAATTAGTACATTAGCAATATGCCACGCTACTGTTGAATGATGTGCATCTCCAATTGTGGACTTGTTTCCATAAGGTTTAGGCAATGATTCATTTGTTACAAATGTTTTCTCAATATATACTTCCCAAAAGTCTTCACGCAGTTGCGTACCCCCTACTTTTGTTGAAGGGTCCTTGCTCACAATGAATCCACGTGCCACAACCACTTTTGGAAGTCCGGAAGTAAGAAGGTCTACAATTTTAGGAAGTGCATTATTTGAGACCCTTTGTCGTGGTTGATGGTGCTTCTTCTTCTTCTTTGATGGTTCTTTCTACAAACAAGATGAATATGTCATCAACCATATATTTCTGGAAAAAAATCGGCAGAGTTTTATTTGTTTTTAAGGCATCCCAATAATTTTAAGACTATATACAACCAAATATGCCAACAACTTAATGTCAAGTATACATAAACTCTCCAAGAAAGCGCAGATATATTGTTCCCTTTAAAATCCTTTAAATTAGTAACATACCTGAATTGAAGTAGCATTCGTTTGCTCACTAACATGAGCAGCGGTCTCGGGGGCATCCAAGTGTTGAGAATTTGCAATCTACAAAAAATGAATTATTTCAGTCATGAAAACATATAGTCATAAATTATGATTTTAAAAAGTAGTTATCTACTTGCCTGTTGAGATGGAGTTAAATGGTGATTTGATTGTGGTACCACTACAGGTTGAAATTGGTTGGTTTCTTCTAATTGTTGCTTGGGTTGAAAAATAGACCTATATGATGGTATGTTTTGCTCGTTGGAGGATTGAGGAACCTGTTAATAGCATAATTTAATACTAGAACATACATTTATATAAATACACGATAATTAAGCACAAAAGATAAAAGTGTGTACTTATTAACCTGTTTGGATACAACGGAAGGGCAAGTCATCATGTGTGTGCGTATTAACTCAAACTGAGCCTTTAAATGATCAAATTTATCCTGAAATTCAGATCGAATCTCAGATCTTAGTCGCTCATACTCTTTTTCATTAACCTTCGGGTGCTTAGTTCCATGCACATCAGTTGGAGATGGTCCATGCCCATAAGCTCAACAATGACCGTGTTTATCAGGTCCTAGGACTTCATAAAATATCTCATCTTTACGACTGACGGATTCATTACAATCTGACGGAAGTTGATCTACTTTTTGCCTCATTTTTGACTGAAATGAAATGATTCTTATTAACATAATAATTTCATGCATAATTTTAAATTTCATAAATAATAATAAACTTATTTAATTGTTAATTTAATCCTCATCCGTGTATGATATATATTATGCTTTTAATAATATGACACAATCTCCTGCATGTTGCCTTTTATAATGGCTGATAAATAGAATAAGAATTTTGATTAATAGGTAAAATGACGTCGTTGAGATTTTCTAAGAAATAAGGGAAGGAACATGGATGATATTTTTGTACCATTGCTTCAGCGGAATCCTTATCGATGGCTGAGCCATCGCTGCTCTCATGTGTTTTGATGTAAACATCAACCAACGAAACCTTTTTCCCTTGATCAGCCTCCATCTGCATAAACCCAATGACTCGTAAGTCGTTACATAAATAAGTTTGAAAACCTAAAATAATATTCACAATCAAAATCTTTTATAAAACACCTTATGAGAAACATTCGCATGACTCTTTCTTCCAGAAGTATGTGGTGTTCTTTGCTTCTTACGAGTTCGACGATTTCTTCGACTCGTTTTATGTTACAAAAATATATTTAAAATATATGTTTAACTTGAATTTATAAAACTTTATCGGTAGTAATACATTCATACCCTTGCCTCGCGAGTTCCCCAATACTTAACAAGTTGTGACCACTGCTCTAGCTTTACTTTAGGTGGACAATATTTCAATCTCTCTTCGTCAGTATCAAAGGCACGATAATGTTTCTTCACCTCGGCTTTCCAATTATTCCATATCTTTCCAACCTTCTTCATGCACATTTTTTTGAATTCTTCAGGGGCATCAGTGTTCTCCTATATAATTACAATGTATAGAAAAACAAGTCATCTACTACACATGAGTTTAGCTTGAATTATGTTTTATCATTTTCAAAGTTATGAGTTGAGCTATTATTGACATTGTTGTGATTGGCAAGACAACCCATGCATAGTTGACTTTTACCTATAGAATTCAAAATTTTCATTTGCCACAAATTATGGTATCTTTTGATTTTACCTTCACCTCTCGCCAAACATGTTACTTGTATGGGTATAACTCCTTGCATATCCAATATTTGAAAGCCAACGGTAACCTGTTCAGCATCGATATAATAATAAATTAGTAACCTTTTACATCGATTAAATAATCATCTTTAAATTGTCAATAGATAACATACAGTATTGCAAAGAGTATTCTAATAAGAGTTGTGTTATATAGAAATTTACAAAACAAACTTTACATGTTGCCATCACGAACTAAAATGCCTAAATGGGTAGATAGTCTATCTGCGGTATCTCCGACTGGCTAATAGAAATCGTTGAAGTGAAGCTCTAAGCGTTTTCCCGTACCCCATAATTCACCCAACTTTGCAATGCCTCTACGTTTAGTGGCATATTGTGCTGAAGCTAAACCATAAAAATTGAAAAAATAGGTTAACTTCAATCTACACAGTTAAATAAGCACATATAAATCAAATAACTTTGATTACCTTCTTCATGTGAATGGGCATCTTGGTTATGTAACGGCTCTCTCTCCATCGAGCTACTATCGCTTTCACAGTCACTTGAGTTTGATCGTTCAGTCGAGCTAGAATCTGAAAGGGAATGAGAACTGGGCTGAGATTGTGGTTGAAATGGTGGTTGGAGATTGGATTGTGAGTGCAATCGTGAATGGGAATGTGCCCGTGAGAGGGATTTACTGTGCCTCTGTGATGTCATAGCAACCTGCAATAATAAAAATTCACCACTGAGTTTACAAGAGTTATATATATATATATACTAGGACTGTCCCACTGCTAAAACAAAATAAGCACAATTATTTCTTACTTTGTATTCTTTATATAAGGTATCACTCATCTCTCCCCAATTCATTACCAAGTAAAAAACTGGACTGAGCTAGTGTTGGGCCAAAATCGTGCCTTTGAACAATTTGGATTTGATGCAAATACACGACACTAAAAACTGCCAAATTCCTAATAAAGAGATAGAAAGAGAGAGGGAAGTTGACATGCTAACATATATAATTCCCCCATTTCATAAGAAATAAAATATCTCCATAATAAATACATTGAAATGGGTAAACAAAAACTATGGTCTATGAGAACAAAGTTATGAACGAAAGGAACAGAACATCTAAGGATAACCTAATCTAAGAGTGCTCAACTTTATGGCAACATATATAACTAAAAACGTGCCTGCTGTATACAATTTGAAGCAACTGGAATAACATTGACACATGCTCTCTAAAGAAATGCTTTTTGGCACACAATATAAGTCCAAAACAAGCATGAGACGTAAACTTGGAAAAAGACATGTAGTAAATTCCATTTGGTACTTTTACGCTCATGGAATTAACTGTTCTATCATTTCTAAAATGGAATAATGTATCTCAATTCAAGTGCATCACCCAAGCGTATAAAAACATTTCAAAATGTCTATTGTCTATGCAGAATACACTAGAAATAAGAGAATTTATCTTTGGGATTATATACCCAATGAAGCCACTAATGTAGCATGGGTCGTGGGAGGGGACTTTAACACTGTAACCCTTGCTAATGCTCTTGCTAAAAGCAGAGGGCATGGAAAACATAGTTTTCAGTTCATCGCCTTACCAATGGTCATGGCATTCTCCATCAGAAGTTTCTTCCCCACTCAGCATTTCTGCAGTATCGCACTGACTGAACTCTCTAGCAACATCCTTGACAATGCTCTTGGCTGAAGCAGAAGCAACATCAGCCATTTGTTCATGAATTTCAAGTTCATCGACTCTGTGAAGCTTTGTACAGGTAAATGGTGTGGTAAAAAATTCTTTGAGATCTCCTTCATGACATCTTTCAGGAGAATCGTTGTCAGTGATCTCTTCACCAACAATAGAAAACTCATTCCATTTATGTAAAGATCTCTCATGTTCATTCTCCACCATTTCCTGGGCCTTCATCTTCAATGGACCTTAAACCTCAAATCTCACTATTAGACTTATCCACAGTACTGCAAAATCTTCCATCTCTGTTTCATAAGTAGAAATCATTTCCACTTTGTTTTGGTTCACACTACTTAGTGGTGTGGCAAACAGACGGTTAAGTTCAAAATCTTGATCGATGTCATTGGAATTCTCCTCCACAGTTTCAACATCAGTAACTGGCAATAAATTTTTGGTCAGTACAGTTTCGTTATTTTCCCCGTTCTTTGCTACCACCATTTTTTCAGAATCCACTTGATTGAAATTTTCATTTATAGCTTTATCAGTCATTTTAACTTCTTGAGTAGAAGTTTCCTCCTCTTTATAAGTATTTTCACTACTGATTGGGGTGCCGGAAGAAATGTTGGGCTGTAGTACTTGCTTGATTTCATCACTATCCTTCAAAGGAGTGTGGAGACAAGATGGAATGTCAGCATCGACAGAGTCAGAGAAGTCTGGAGTAGCTATATGGATTTCCAGAGTTTGTGCTATATCAATATCCTCATCCTCCGACGGTTGGCGAGCTTCCTTCTTCTTTGACATTTTCATAAATCAATTTCACACTGTCATTGATGTGTATATTTCCTACATAATCATGCTTATCAGTCTCTTTGTCAGTATCTTCCGACACTTGTCCCATGTATGCTCCCTCCTGAGATTAATTTTCTATTGTCATCACAACATCTTCTATTCATCCATCTGATATTTTAGCACCATAATTGGAAATTTCATTATCTGCCAATTGTGACTGGTGCCCTTCAACCACCTCAGTCTGAAGGATGCTCTGGGTTGGATTGTTTTCCTTCCTGATAATCCAAAATAATAATAATTTCAAGATTAGAAGAATTGAGCTCCTCCTCAATAGTTTTTTCAGCAGACGCTTTATCAGCCTTTTCGGTTTCATGAATACGGGTTTCTTCTTTGTTAGGATTTGAACAACTGAATGGTGTTGCAAACAGATTCTTAAGATGATAATCATGCATGCTTTCATGATAGTCCTCAACTGTCTCTACATCAGTAGACACTGCTCCATCACCCATTTCAGTTTCATTAAAATTCAGCATTCAGCCCTGTTGAATGCTAAATTATGATTGATTTCAACATCAAATGGTAAAAACGAACCACCCAGGGGAAAACCAGTTGCCCCAAAATGCTTTGGTGCCCTGACATCAACAGCCCTTTCCCACTCTTACATATGCACATTTTTAATATTTATGGAGAGGTCATACCATAGTATTATAAAGCTCCTACATTACATAGGATGAAAGAAAATAGGTTGCTTTCAGTTAGATGAATAGTGTATCTCCTCAAAGCATTGACTCGATTGTAGCATCTTCTCATAGAATTCCACTGGCCAAAACCAAATCTGGAGTTTCCAGAATAAATAATTGTAGCATATGATTAATATAGAGATAAATTAGATAAATGAATTTTGTTTCTATACATAATACACCTCAATACTTTGCTTCTTTTTACAGTAAACACCCTCCCGAATTCGATACCGGGAAAAAAATTGGACTGACCGAGTGTTAGGCCAAAATCATACCAAATACACCCAAGATGACTTGGTTTCGTGGGTGTACCTTTATACTATGCTATATGGGAACTGCCATAATAGGCCATGTACCTTCTCTTTTTTAACAATGGTACTTATTAGGAAAGCTGGAGTCATTTTTGGGATTGAGATTAGTTCATAGTTCTTTGACCTGTTTTATACATTAGATAATTTGAGAGATTGACTCTTAATTATAATAGCCTTAGACTTGTAGGCAATAGGAACCCACTATTGTAGGTCTGCGTATATGTCCGTAAGACTTGTATGGCATTAATTACCTGTGCCATCACGATTTCATTTGAACGAGTAGTAATAATATTTTTGTAAAAGCTACTTACAACTATTACCAAACACGACCATTAAACATTTTATAATGTACTTTGGGAGGATCTGTTGTAATTTCTGGTATTATAAGGGCGTACACAAAATTAAAGATGAATCAAAATAACTTATTTTTCGATAACCGCAATAAAATTTCAAATTCACTTGATAAAAAAGAGAAAATAAAACTTCAAACATTTTAAAAGTGAAAGCCCAATATATTCACATCACATAAATTAAAAGCACAAAATTATAACAAAAAAAAACTGAAACAGAGGTCTGAAAATTAACTTCATATCATATCCTCAGATCTTATTTGTTAATTGTATCCAGAAAGAAATCATATCTTGACATCACTTTTAAACATGAAATAAACCACAATTCAATGAAGCCAGAAATTATCTTTGGGATTATATACCCAATGAAGCCACTAATGTAGCATGGGTCGTGGGAGGGGTATTTAACACTGTAACCCTTGCTAATGCTCTTGCTAAAAGCAGAGGGCATGGAAAACATAGTTTTCAGTTCATCGCCTTACCAATGGAAAGCATGTCATTGGAATTCTCCTCCACAGTTTCAACATCAGTAACTGGCAATAAATTTTTGGTCAGTACAGTTCCGTTATTTTCCCCGTTCTTTGCTACCACCTCTACCGCGATTGTCCTCATTCCCATAACCGATAATGTGTCTAATTACGGTGATATGCAGCCTATAAGCCATTGCATTTTTTCGAATAAAATCATCTCAAAGACTTTTACTTCTAGACTGGCTGCTATACTTCCTAGGATCATCTCTCAAAATCAAAGTGGTTTTGTTAAAGGGAGGGAAATTACGGATAATGTACTATTGACTCAAGAAATGATCTCTAAGTTGAATGTCAAAAATAAAGGAGGTAACATTGCAATTAAACTAGACATGTCCAAAGCATATGATAAAGTGAATTGGTTCCGCCTTATCAAAATGTTAAGAAGGTTTGTATTTAATGAAGGTTTGATTGACATGATATGGAGGCTTATATCAAATGTTTGGCTCTTGGTGATGGTTAATGGCAAGGCTAATGGATTCTTTAAATCTACTAGGGGGTTGAGTCAAGGGGACCCTCTCTCCCCGAGACTTTTCTCTACGCGCAGCAAATTAAATGGTACTTAGGAACAATGAGAACTGCCATAATAGGCCATGTACCTTCTCTTTTTTAACAATGGTACTTATTAGGAAAGCTGGAGTCATTTTTGGGCTTGAGATTAGTTCATAGTTATTTGACCGGTTTTATACATTATATAATTTGAGAGATAGACTCTTAATTATAATAGCCTTAGACTTGTAGGCAATAGGAACCCACTATTGTAGGTCTGCGTATATGTCCGTAACACTTGTATGGCATTAATTACCTGTGCCATCACGATTTCATTTGAACGAGTAGTAATAATATTTTTGTAAAAGCTACTTACAACTATTACCAAACACGACCATTAAACATTTTATAATGTACTTTGGGAGGATCTGTTGTAATTTCTGGTATTATAAGGGCGTACACAAAAGTAAAGATGAATCTAAATAACTTATTTTTCGATAACCGCAATAAAATTTCAAATTCACTTGATAAAAAAGAGAATATAAAACTTCAAACATTTTAAAAGTGAAAGCCCAATATATTCACATCACATAAATTAAAAGCACAAAATTATAACAAAAAAAAAACTGAAACAGAGGTCTGAAAATTAACTTCATATCATATCCTCAGATCTTATTTGTTAATTGTATCCATAAAGAAATCATATCTTGACATCACTTTTAAACATGAAATAAACCACAATTCAATGAAGCCAGAAATTATCTTTGGGATTATATACCCAATGAAGCCACTAATGTAGCATGGGTCGTGGGAGGGGACTTTAACACTGTAACCCTTTCTAATGCTCTTGCTAAAAGCAGAGGGCATGGAAAACATAGTTTTCAGTTCATCTCCTTACCAATGGAAAACATGTCATTGGAATTCTCCTCCACAGTTTCAACATCAGTAACTGGCAATAAATTTTTGGTCAGTACAGTTCCGTTATTTTCCCCGTTCTTTGCTACCACCTCTACCGCGATTGTCCTCATTCCCATAACCGATAATGTGTCTAATTACGGTGATATGCAGCCTATAAGACATTGCATTTTTTCGAATAAAATCATCTCAAAGACTTTTACTTCTAGATTGGCTACTATACTTCCTAGGATCATCTCTCAAAATCAAAGTGGTTTTGTTAAAGGGAGGGAAATTACGGATACTGTACAATTGACTCAAGAAATGATCTCTAAATGTCAAAAATAAAGGAGGTAACATTGCAATTAAACTAGACATGTCCAAAGCATATGATAAAGTGAATTGGTTCTGCCTTATCAAAATGTTAAGAAGGTTTGTATTTAATGAAGGTTTGATTGACATGATATGGAGGCTTATATCAAATGTTTGGCTCTTGGTGATGGTAAATGGCAAGGCAAATGGATTCTTTAAATCTACTAGGGGGTTGAGGCAAGGGGACCCTCTCTCCCCGAGCCTTTTATCTACGCGCAACAAATTAAATGGTACTTAGGAATAATGAGAACTGCCATAATAGGCCATGTACCTTCTCTTTTTTAACAATGGTACTTATTAGGAAAGCTGGAGTCGTTTTTGGGCTTGAGATTAGTTCATAGTTCTTTGACCGGTTTTATACATTAGATAATTTGAGAGATTGACTCTTAATTATAATAGCCTTAGACTTTTAGGCAATAGGAACCCACTGTTGTAGGTCTGCGTATATGTCCGTAAGACTTGTATGGCATTAATTATCCGTGCCATCACGATTTCATTTGAACGAGTAGTAATAATATTTTTGTAAAAGCTACTTACAACTATTACCAAACACGACCATTAAACATTTTATAATGTACTTTGGGAGGATCTGTTGTAATTTCTGGTATTATAAGGGCGTACACAAAATTAAAGATGAATCAAAATAACTTATTTTTCGATAACCGCAATAAAATTTCAAATTCACTTGATAAAAAAGAGAAAATAAAACTTCAAACATTTTAAAAGTGAAAGCCCAATATATTCACATCACATAAATTAAAAGCACAAAATTATAACAAAAAAAAACTGAAACAGAGGTCTGAAAATTAACTTCATATCATATCCTCAGATCTTATTTGTTAATTGTATCCAGAAAGAAATCATATCTTGACATCACATTTAAACATGAAATAAACCACAATTCAATGAAGCCAGAAATTATCTTTGGGATTATATACCCAATGAAGCCACTAATGTAGCATGGGTCATGGGAGGGGACTTTAACACTGTAACCCTTGCTAATGCTCTTGCTAAAAGCAGAGGGCATGGAAAACATAGTTTTTAGTTCATCGCCTTACCAATGGAAAACATGTCATTGGAATTCTCCTCCACAGTTTCAACATCAGTAACTGGCAATAAATTTTTGGTCAGTACAGTTCCGTTATTTTCCCCGTTCTTTGCTACCACCTCTACCGCGATTGTCCTCATTCCCATAACCAATAATGTGTCTAATTACGGTGATATGCAACCTATAAGACATTGCATTTTTTCGAATAAAATCATCTCAAAGACTTTTACTTCTAGACTGGCTACTATACTTCCTAGGATCATCTCTCAAAATCAAAGTGGTTTTCTTAAAGGGAGGGAAATTACGGATAATGTACTATTGACTCAAGAAATGATCTCTAAGTTGAATGTCAAAAATAAAGGAGGTAACATTGCAATTAAACTAGACATGTCCAAAGCATATGATAAAGTGAATTGGTTCTGCCTTATCAAAATGTTAATAAGGTTTGTATTTAATGAAGGTTTGATTGACATGATATGGAGGCTTATATCAAATGTTTGGCTCTTGGTGATGGTTAATGGCAAGGCAAATGGATTCTTTAAATCTACTAGGGGGTTGAGGCAAGGGGACCCTCTCTCCCCGAGCCTTTTATCTACGCGCAACAAATTAAATGGTACTTAGGAACAATGAGAACTGCCATAATAGGCCATGTACCTTCTCTTTTTTAACAATGGTACTTATTAGGAAAGCTGGAGTCGTTTTTGGGCTTGAGATTAGTTCATAGTTCTTTGACCGGTTTTATACATTAGATAATTTGAGAGATAGACTCTTAATTATAATAGCCTTAGACTTGTAGGCAATAGGAACCCACTATTGTAGGTCTGCGTATATGTCCGTAAGACTTGTATGGCATTAATTACCTGTGCCATCACGATTTCATTTGAACGAGTAGTAATAATATTTTTGTAAAATCTACTTACAACTATTACCAAACACGACCATTAAACATTTTATAATGTACTTTGGGAGGATCTGTTGTAATTTCTGGTATTATAAGGGCGTACACAAAATTAAAGATGAATCAAAATAACTTATTTTTCGATAACTGCAATAAAATTTCAAATTCACTTGATAAAAAAGAGAAAATAAAACTTCAAACATTTTAAAAGTGAAAGCCCAATATATTCACATCACATAAATTAAAAGCCCAAAATTATAACAAAAAAAAAACTGAAATAGAGGTCTGAAAATTCACTTCATATCATATCCTCAGATCTTATTTGTTAATTGTATCCAGAAAGAAATCATATCTTGACATCACTTTTAAACATGAAATAAACCACAATTCAATGAAGCCAGAAATTATCTTTGGGATTATATACCCAATGAAGCCACTAATGTAGCATGGGTCGTGGGAGGGGACTTTAACACTGTAACCCTTGCTAATGCTCTTGCTAAAAGCAGAGGGCATGGAAAACATAGTTTTCAGTTCATCGCCTTACCAATGGAAAGCATGTCATTGGAATTCTCCTCCACAGTTTCAACATCAGTAACTGGCAATAAATTTTTGGTCAGTACAGTTCCGTTATTTTCCCCGTTCTTTGCTACCACCTCTACCGCGATTGTCCTCATTCCCATAACCGATAATGTGTCTAATTACGGTGATATGCAGCCTATAAGCCATTGCATTTTTTCGAATAAAATCATCTCAAAGACTTTTACTTCTAGACTGGCTACTATACTTCCTAGGATCATCTCTCAAAATCAAAGTGGTTTTGTTAAAGGGAGGGAAATTACGGATAATGTACTATTGACTCAAGAAATGATCTCTAAGTTGAATGTCAAAAATAAAGGAGGTAACATTGCAATTAAACTAGACATGTCTAAAGCATATGATAAAGTGAATTGGTTCTGCCTTATCAAAATGTTAAGAAGGTTTGTATTTAATGAAGGTTTGATTGACATGATATGGAGGCTTATATCAAATGTTTGGCTCTTGGTGATGGTTAATGGCAAGGCAAATGGATTCTTTAAATCTACTAGGGGGTTGAGGCAAGGGGACCCTCTCTCCCCGAGACTTTTCTCTACGCGCAGCAAATTAAATGGTACTTAGGAACAATGAGAACTGCCATAATAGGCCATGTACCTTCTCTTTTTTAACAATGGTACTTATTAGGAAAGCTGGAGTCATTTTTGGGCTTGAGATTAGTTCATAGTTCTTTGACCGGTTTTATACATTAGATAATTTGAGAGATAGACTCTTAATTATAATAGCCTTAGACTTGTAGGCAATAGGAACCCACTATTGTAGGTCTGCGTATATGTCCGTAAGACTTGTATGGCATTAATTACCTGTGCCATCACGATTTCATTTGAACGAGTAGTAATAATATTTTTGTAAAAGCTACTTACAACTATTACCAAACACGACCATTAAACATTTTATAATGTACTTTGGGAGGATCTGTTGTAATTTCTGGTATTATAAGGGCGTACACAAAAGTAAAGATGAATCAAAATAACTTATTTTTCGATAACCGCAATAAAATTTCAAATTCACTTGATAAAAAAGAGAATATAAAACTTCAAACATTTTAAAAGTGAAAGCCCAATATATTCACATCACATAAATTAAAAGCACAAAATTATAACAAAAAAAAACTGAAACTGAGGTCTGAAAATTTTGTATCCATAAAGAAATCATATCTTGAAATCACTTTTAAACATGAAATAAACCACAATTCAATGAAGCCAGAAATTATCTTTGGGATTATATACCCAATGAAGCCACTAATGTAGCATGGGTCGTGGGAGGGGACTTTAACACTGTAACCCTTGCTAATGCACTTGCTAAAAGCAGAGGGCATGGAAAACATAGTTTTCAGTTCATCGCCTTACCAATGGAAAACATGTCATTGGAATTCTCCTCCACAGTTTCAACATCAGTAACTGGCAGTAAATTTTTGGTCAGTACAGTTCCGTTATTTTCCCCGTTCTTTGCTACCACCTCTACCGCGATTGTCGTCATTCCCATAACCGATAATGTGTCTAATTACGGTGATATGCAGCCTATAAGACATTGCATTTTTTCGAATAAAATCATCTCAAAGACTTTTACTTCTAGACTGGCTACTATACTTCCTAGGATCATCTCTCAAAATCAAAGTGGTTTTGTTAAAGGGAGGGAAATTACGGATAATGTACTATTGACTCAAGAAATGATCTCTAAGTTGAATGTCAAAAATAAAGGAGGTAACATTGCAATTAAACTAGACATGTCCAAAGCATATGATAAAGTGAATTGGTTCTGCCTTTTCAAAATGGTAAGAAGGTTTGTAATTAATGAAGGTTTGATTGACATGATATGGAGGCTTCTATCAAATGTTTGGCTCTTGGTGATGGTTAATGGAAAGGCAAATGGATTCTTTAAATCTACTAGGGGGTTGAGGCAAGGGGACCCTCTCTCCCCGAGCCTTTTCTCTACGCGCAGCAAATTAAATGGTACTTAGGAACAATGAGGAAAAAAATACTCAGGCACAAGATAGCATAGGACTCAAGCATCATCATCAAGAATAAAAAGGCATATACGAAAAGAATGTCAAACTCAATAATCAATACTCATCATCATCAAAAAACGCAGTCATTCATTAATCATCAAAAAACACAGAAATAAAATTGAAAACAAAAAGAACATAACTCTCCATCATTATTTATCCATTCATATATATGATATGAAACAAATAAAATGCATTCAGTCATTAGTCATTTTTAAAATATTAAACTAAGAACATCTAAGCATCCTTACAAATAAAACCATTCATAATTGAAAAATTCGCGTCAATTGTCATCTTCATCCATGTCAGTATCATAATCATCACTGGTCTCCTCATTTTCATCACTTTCATCTATATCACTCTCATTAGCTTCCTCGTCCGCCTCTGAATCATCTTCATAAGTCTCTGTCTCAGAAGCATCCTCATTAATATCAACACAAATATCATCACCGCCATCAATGTCAACTATATTGTCAACAGTCATTCCCTCCACACCAGCCCTAACCCATGTAATATCCCCATCATGGTTGATTAGAGTGTCATCCAATTGTTGGATATTGTATGGCTCAACTTCTGCGTCTATTGTGTCATCTCCATAAGTATCTTTACCATACATGTCATAAAAATCTCTCGGTGTCATCTTCACGACAGCATGCCAATCTTCTTCAATCGGGTCTCGCACATACCAAATTTGTTTGGCCTGAGATGCTAATATAAACGGTTCATTTGACAGTCGATTATGCTTGTATAGTGAATGTTTGAAGTTCACTAATGTGAACTCAAAATCATCCTTGGTTGTCCCCGAATGCGTATCAACCCAATCACACTTGAATAGCACAAACTTGAAATCATTTGAATAGCGCAATTCAAATATATCTATTAATACTCCATAATATGTTACATCCCCGGAAACAGGTCGCTTGTCCTTTGCACTTGCAAAACTTTCGGTGGTGGCATCAAGCATAACTCCACTATTCTGAGTATTCAATCTTCTCTCACGCTGCTTTGTGCGAAACCTAAACCCATTTACAATATATCCCGTATATCTTCTAGCCCATTGGGAGGGGCCTGAAGCCAAAATTGTAACTTCCTTTGACACCTTTCCCTCACTTAGATTCCGTACCTAATTTTTTCATATGATTGAGTAATAAAAATTAGATGTGTAAAAATTAAATGTGTCATTAGCATATTAAAATGTGGTTACATATAAATACAAAGATGACTTACATGATCCCTAAACCACTTGTGAAACGTTTCGTTGTGAATGCGATTAATTTCGTAGAGTCCCACACGAGGTCTCTCCTGTTTTAGAATTGTTATATGTTTCCTGTAAAACATGTATGTATAAATTGTATAACGTAGAGGGATATTTAATTACATAAAGTTTAAAATCCATTCAAATGTTATCTTACTCGCGAAAAGGCTTCACTGCGGCGGAGTCGAATAACACGTAATGATGTGCTTGTGAAAACGAAGTGTCATCAAGCATAAATGCTACTCCTTTACCTAATGTACGACCTATTGAACTTGAGTTTTCATCGGCTTCATCATTTCGTAAAGGTCGATTTAACTTACTCTCAACATCACCCAGGTACCTCGCACAAAATGTTGTACATTCCTCTGCTAGGTATCCTTCAGCAATTGAACCTTCTGGACGACTTCGGTTACGAACATATTCTTTTAGTGTGAATAAAAACCTGTTCGTCATTGTAAAAAAATTATAGTATTTATATGCATTAATTTAGATGACACATACATAATGCATACACGAAATATACCTCTCGATGGGATACATCCATCGAAATTGTACTGGTCCAGCAATCATTGCCTCCTCAGCTAAATGGATTGTCAAATGCTCCATAACATCGAAAAAATTTGGGGGGAATATTTTCTCTAGATGACAGAGTGTAAGAGCAACACGATCTTGCAAATATTCATAATCTTTGAAGGTCACTGTCTTTGAACAGAGCTGCCGATAAAAATTACATAATTCGATCAAAGACTTTGCAACATTCGTAGGCAATGATTTTCATACTGCTAACGGGAGTAGTTGTTGCATTATGATATGATTATCGTGGCTCTTAAGTCCAGAAATATTCCGGCCTTTAATGTTTACACGTCGTGAAATATTAGATGCATAACCATCTGGGACTTTGATATTCTTTAAAACCTTACAAAATATGTCTTTATCACTTTTACTCATTGGGAAGCATGCTGGTGGTAAATATACTTTGCTATCTGGCAAGCTCTTAGGGTGCATTACTTTTCGAATACCCATGTTCTCAAGGTCTCGACGAGCCTTTATATTATCTTTTGACTTTCCATCAACATTTAACAATGACCAAAGTATGTTATCGCACACATTTTTCTCTACATGCATAACATCAAGATTTTGACGAATCAACTGATCCTTCCAGTATGGCAACTGAAAGAATATGCTTTTTTTCTTCGAATTTAGAGAACTATCACAATTCCCTTCACTGTCGATACTCGTTTTTCTCTTCTTCGTTGTCGATGAGTGACCCTTCTCATTATTTCTTTCCATTGGCTCTAATTGCTCCAAGATATCACCCCCGGATACTTGAGTGGGCTTGACTTCTCTTTCAACTTTCCCATCAAAAGCTACGGTATCATTTCTAAATTTATGGTTGTGATCCAACCACCGACGATGACCCATATAGCAAAATTTATTCCCATTCTTTAACCACTATGAACGAGTGTTCTTGTTTCAACAAGGACAAGCCAATCTCCCTTTTGTACTCCAACCTGACAAGTTTGCATATGCAGGAAAGTCATTAATTGTCCACATTAACGCTGCACGCATGCAAAACATTTTTTCAGACGATGCATCGTAAGTAAGTATGCCATCATTCCACAATTCCTTCAATTCGTCAATGAGAGGCTGCAAGTAAACATCAATATTATTTCCTGGGCCGCGTGGACCATCAATCAACGTAGACAGTATAAGATAAGGTTGTTTCATACACATCCACGGAGGCAAGTTGTATATCATCAAAACAACGGGCCACGTGCTATGAGATATGCTCATTGTTCTAAAAGGATTGAAGCCATCGGCTGCTAGTCCGAACCTAACATTGCGCGAGTCACTAGAAAAATTTGGATTTTGTTGATCGAAGGTTTTCCATGCTTTAGAATCAGCCGGGTGTCTTAATATGCCGTCGTCATCGCGTTCCTACGCATTCCATCTCATGGGGGAGGATGTTTTCAATGACATAAAAAATCTCTGAAGCCTTGGTTTCAGTGGAAAGTACCTAACAACCTTTGCGGGAGTTTTTCGACCCCTAGCTTCTTCATCATCAGACTCACCCGAAAATTGCTTCCATATTGATGTATGACATACTATGCAATCCTCACGATCTTTGTTCTCTTTCCAATACAGCATACAATCATTTGGACATGCATGAATTTTTTGATAATCAAACCCCAAATCATTAACCATCTTTCTTACTTGAGAGTATGAACCTGGTAGTTTCTCACCCTCCGGAAGTGCCTCTTTTAAGAATTGAAGCAATGCTGTAAACGACGTGTGGCTCCACTTATAAAGTGTTTTCATATGAAATAGCTGAACAATAAATGAAAGTGATGAGAAAGATTTGCAACCAGGGTACAACTCGCGTTCCCCGTCTTTCAACAACTTGAAAAATGCTGATGCATTTTCATCCATCCCATCCTGGTCTTCGTACGGGTCGTTACATCGCATACCCTCTTCACTTCGATTTTCGAATATATCATGTAGTAGTCCACAAATATCATCTATTGTATTCGAGTCATGCACTTCATCCGCTCCACTAATTCCCATTGTGTATGGAGCACCGTTTACGTGATAAGTCCACCTACTGTAATTCTTAACAAACCCATGTACGATCATATGCTCATAAACAACTTCTCTTTTATGGCTAATGGTATTTCGACATTTCTTACACGGGCACTTGATTACTAGCTCGGGGTATTTATTGGAAAATGCAAAGTCAAGAAACTCATTAACTCCTTTAATATAAGGCAGAGAAACTCTTGACAACTCCATCCAACTCTTATCGCTATCCATTTGAAAAGATTGTTGATTACCTCACACTATCCCTAAATTGTTGTTAGATTCATTAGAAAAAATTCATAAAAAATACAATAATAAAAAAAATGTTAAACCATAAATCATTAATATGCTCATTCAGAACTATGTAAATTTACAAATAGTAAGACTCTAATTTTAACACCATTTGGATGTGGCCTTATATGAAAACTACCAATATTTAGTGATATAAAATGAAGAAACTTAACTATCAATATATTTTAACCTTAATTAGTTAACAACAATTAAAAAACTCACTCATAACATAATCAATTACTAAACGATATTAATGTAGCAATGAATCATGACACATTAAGAAGAAGACTACGCCTAATGCCTAAACATTTTAGCTTAAACGAAAACAATGTATAACGAATGAATACCCCAACACAACAACTCACATCAAGACTTAATTTTCTAAAAGCTAAAAAGATTAAACACAAAATAATCCATAAGTCCCTCGCTTAAAAAAAACTTTAGTAAAAAATAATCATTACGAAAAATAAATCTCCTTGTCAATAATGAGATAGCATAATTAAATCATATAATCTATATGAAAATGCTACTAAATCAAAATGTCCAGAATAGAAAATAATATTAAAACTTGTTTGTTATCTTAAAATTCAACACGTGTTGCATGAATAAATAAAGGGGCTTACTAAATTAAACTACAATATAAAAAACTAATTTTGTAATAATACCATCACAACAACATTAATTACAAAACGGAACATATACAAACTAAGTTGAATGACTGAAAACATTGTAAAAAGGTTGTTACATTTGTTCGCGCAATAAGTATACTGTCGCACTCTGGCGATTAGCTCTAGCTTGCAGTTTAGACATTATCATATATAAAAGTAAGATGAATTAATAAATCTAAAATAGTTTAAAATAAACGAATAAAGACATGTAGACCCATCTAATTTTCATTTAGAGTTGGTAAGTTTTGTAATATCAAACTAAAAGGCTAATGTGATACATATATACCTGCACACATGAATACACACATACATATACATGAGAAATAATATGTATATATCAAACTAAAATGCAAATGTGACACATATATACCATCACATGAATGCACACATACATAAATATGAAAAAAAAATATGTATACAACCCCCTATAGTAAAAAAACACGTCGATTTAGATGGTTAAAATAATACTAATCAATTAAAACAGTGGTATTAGAGTTGCACAAAGATGATATCATAGGGAGTGATTTAAGTTTACGTTGAAGTGGACTTTTTTAATCAATTGAAATAAACGAAAGAGTGAAAAAAAATTGGTAGTTACCAAAAATAGATAAGAAAATCCAACTGAATACTTCATCTAATTATATAAATAGAACCCAAAACACAGCAACAACTAATAAATTAAACATTTCTAACACTTTTCTCTCGCACATTAATTAAAATTAAAAAAAATTCAGTACTTTTTTCTCTCACAAAAATACAAATTATAACAAAACAAAGATTACACAACAATAATTACCATAATAACACCCCCTACCAATTTTGTACTAATTTTTCCTTTCGAGTTTCTTACACCCCCGCTATATCTAATTTTTCCTTATTTAAAGTGTCTATCATAACCATTATCTATATGCATAAATTTTGTATAACACAAATGTTACGAAAAAATAAAGATTACACTATTTCATATACATGATTATATAATATCAAATCTGGAAAAAAAAGAGTTAAATATTAAAGATGTCAAAATATTATTGATTGGTAACTAATGAGACTGGTATGGATTTAAAAACTCACAGGTACATATCACGAACAAAAGAAAATATTACCTTGCTTCTGGGATTTCTTCTTTCTAATATATCTTTCTTGTGAAAACTCTTTGCCTCTATCGCCAGTAACAAATAAAACCCAATCAAAAGCCAATATATGCAAGAAAGTGATTCTCTGAGCCAAAACAATACATAGAAATAAGAAAAATACACTGAAATACACGAAAATAAAAAGAATACACCGGAATAAACAAAATAAAACGTAACTTACCTCAAAGTTTCAAAGAATAAAACCGTTCTTCTAATAGGGAAACAACAAAAATCGTGCAAATCTTCAAAGATCAAAATCGTTCAAAGCTTCAAAGAAAAATACACCGAAATAATGAAAGTGATTATCTGAGCCTTCGAAAATTGAAATATGGGTGAGATGAGAGCACCGTCATCTTTCTTATAACAAGGGACCAGCAAAAATCGTTCCAACATGGGTGAGATTGAGGCAAAGTGATTGGGTGAGATTGAGGTAGATACTTGATAAGGTTTGTTGAGGATTAGGTTTAGGAGATTGAGCAAGATACGGGAGAGAGGAGAACGTGCCGGGAGAGCCATCCAAGCTACGCGACTTCACCCGCCAAAAACTAGGGAAAAATTGATATTCTTTTAAAAGAAAATAAGACCCGCCATATTTATATAAGTGAAGGTAATTTTTTTCCCAATTTTAGTGGCATTAGTTATGAAATGCCTAAAAAATATTACATTTGTTTGAGCATTAATTAAAAAATAATAAGATTTTAAAAAACGCGGGGCGTGATCGAGGGGTAGAGGCCAAGCCTTAAGCATTAGACGCCTAGGCGAACCTTAGGCGTAAAAAGGCGTGAAAAAGCGTTTAGGCATTTTTTAATATATTTTAATATTTTTTGACTATGACAACGCTATTAAAAATACTAAAATGGTACATACCTTAAAAATATGTCGAAATCTTTGTAAATTAAAATACTATTTTTTTAAAATACAAAAAAAAATTTACATTTTTTAACGCCTTACCCTAAAAAATGTTGACTATCGTTGACCACACCTTGATCCACACCTATGGCCAAAACTTGGCGTATCTAAAAAGCCTCGCGCCTAGGCGCGTTTTTTAGAACACTAAAATAGATTATGTATTTTTAGAACTTAAAATAATCTTGATTATGTATATAGGACAACCAATATTTCGTTTCCATTTTTAGTCCCTATTTTTAAATTAAAGAGACACGTGGCAAGTTGTGATTGGTTGGAATTTTATGAAAATGGGTCAGCGCCAACACCTTTATTAAAAAATAGGGACTAAAACTATAAATAAAATATTTGTTGTCCCATTTTCAAAATACATATTACAATAGGTCCTAAATTTACAAATCCCCATTAAAAAATGCTCTACTTATACGGCACATCAATATAAATGCCATGAATTTTCAATACTTATGAATAAATGCTGGTAAAAATAAAATTCGCAGCATTGTTGAATAATACCGAGAAAAAAGTGCCGGAAAAAATTAGTTTTCTTGTAGTGTAAATAAGTCAAAACTCAATCGTTAGGTACGGAGGGGTTTTCCAAAGGTGGTGCCAACTTATGAAAAACCTCCATCAAAACTTGTGAAGTTTTGACTAAAATCCTAACTTGCTCACCTAAATATGAAAACTCTCTCATGTAGTCCTTTATGCCATACACCCACCTGAATATATCCCCCATCAGGTCAAACCCCCCAATTACTCTACTAATACACCATAGACCTAAGGATACACCTATAAGAGTTTAGTGGGATATGAGTAGGAGCCACTCCATAACCCCTCAGAATGGATCTTATAATAGGGTGAAGAGGAAGCCAAACTCCAACTTGCAATGCCCATATAAAGAAGCAGATCTCATTAGTATTAGGCCGATCATAAACCCACTCATCGTAATCTAGCAACCACATGAATACATTCGAAGGGATTTTATATCTATCTCTCAAACCTTCAAGCTCCTCCTCCAGGATATCATAACCATGGTTTAAAGCATTTATGGTGACTGGATACTAGTCACCCGAGGCCCTTGAAGTACCTTAATTAGTGAGGGGTACCATAAAAGGAGATATGAAGGCCATCTGATTGTTAGGACTAGTAAGAGGAGGGGAAGGATCTAAATCCACTATAGACATATATACAATTTTAACTAACTTCTCCCCACTAAGATACAAAGTTAACTAATTTTTCCCCATTGGGAAGATGATTCACTATTGTTGTATCTACAGCGGGGAAAAACTCAAGTTCCACAATTAGGGGCTGTGCAACAGACCTTATGGATAAAGTTACTCTAGGAGTATACCTAAGATGTCTAAGCTTATCTTCTAGTCGAATGACCTGGACAAGGTAGGGAACCTCCTAGCAGTGATACCGGGATATGTTAGCTCTAATTTGACTAAGATTCAAAATAATCACTGGACATGAGGAGGGAAACTCATCAAGAAGGGAAAAGACCAGATTGCAAACGGTTTATCCAAACTTGGGGGCTATACAGACATATAAAATAAATATCGATTTTAATAAAACCTAACCAAATTGCATGTACTAGGCCAACCAACTCAATGACCACCTAAAACCCAACTCTCCTCTAATAAATCAATAACTACAAGCCAACAAGGAAATAATAAAGAAGAGAGACTGCAAAATCGACTGAGACTGTGAAGGTTCCTATGGAAAAAACCCTAAAAAGTAGAGAAATGGGAGATGACATACCTGGAAACCCTAATAAAGAATTGAAGTTGCACCGAAAACACCTTACCTTTTCTTTGAAGCAAGAAAATCTTAAGAAAGCGACGAACAATGGAAGAAATGGAGAGTTTTTTAGAAAAGGAGGTGAAAGGTTGAAGAAAAGTTGAAAGGATTTTCGATTTCTCTCTCTAAACGATTGCTCTAGATGAAAATGATTGGAAAAAAGGAAAAGTGTTAGATGTAAAGGGTATTTATACTCTTAAAATGAAGTTAATCATTACTTTTACAAGGGGCGGCGCATGGCATCAACTTTGAAAATATAAGTGACACTTGGGGGCTGACACACACCAACCCAATTATGCGCATCATAATGACGCGTGACACGCTTCCCAAATCTTGACGTACGTCCTTGTCCACCTTCGATAAAAAGATCCATAAGTCAGTATGATCGGCGCACACTAAGAAGATTCAACGAGGAACAGATTCCTGAAAGTCAATCATATTCTACTAAATAACACTTCGTCCATTCTTTTGACCTAACAACTGCTCAGAAGATTTCGTACTCTAGAGAACCTTCTATTAGCACCAGTCGTGAATGGAGTCTTAGGGGATTTTTTATACCATAAATATGGGACACCTTGTGGGACTCTCAGGAGGTGATGCGTATCCTCATTAAGGCCAGAAAAAGAGATCGACTTAATATAAAATTTACTCATCCAGTAGCAATGAGATCGACTCAGGTATAAATGTGTTCAGACCAGTAGTGTCACAGACTGACTCATTGTTGATAACATTTTTAGTTAACAGTGTTACCAAAATCCCATCAACGCTAGCCTTGTTCTAGTTACATAACGTGAGGGAATACCAACGATCACGTTTATCATATTTGCACATGTGAGGAAGTTACCTAATATTCCACCTTTATCATGCTATAATAAACTCATCATTATATGTCCCCTGAAATGTAAAAGGTGCAACTACCTAACCTATAAAGGAAAACAACCACCTATAAATAACACGTAATCCTACAGAATAAGGGATACAAAATTATTTCTACTAAATGGCTGTAGGCAAACCTTAGAGAGAGAACTTACAAAGCTTGTATACCCAACTTTCATAGGAATTACCTAGTGAAATACATAGAAAAAATATTGCACCTGTGGATGTAGGCATCACATTGGGATGAACCACGTAAATCCTTGGTTTCTCTATTTGTCTCATCTCACTCTATTCCTCCAGAATTAGCAAGCCTATAGTTATAATTTCCTTATTTTTTATTATTTATTATTGAAATTTCCTAGCTAAGACCATAAAATAATATACCAATTTTAGACGATGACAATGGTCCAATCATATAATTTGTAATCACATGCATGTGACTTTTAAGAATATAAAGGTATGTTCATCCATGGATAAAGATAAATGGCCGTGACCTTAAAATTATGTTTATCTTTAGTTCAGCCCTGGAACTATTCTTCATTTTTGTTTTTAGCCTAAATGTGACCCTTGGATATTCTTGAACTTAGATATTTTTTGGATAACATTAAAACCTTAATAAGGAATTTCTTATGATCACCCTTTATTTTTGGCCTCTAAAATATCGTGTAAAAATTTCATCACAATCCAACAAATGGGTTAGGAGATACGAAGTTGTGAATGAGACCTTTAAATCTCTCATGTTATTCATTTCAGGTCAAAACATGTCATTGATGTGTAGATACCAAAATACACCCATCCTTTTCTTATGTATTTATCTCACATATAATAATATCATATACAATTAGAATACAAATGATGCTTATTTAGGATGGCACGAGTGCCCGAGAGAAATAGGAGACTAACTTTTAATAGAATTAATAAACTTAATTAAACTCTGTAATTGATTTCATTAATTTATGAAATACTCTAGTCCTACTAATGATTAATAATTTCACTCTAATTCACTATTTTAAATTTATAATTATGAGCCCCTTGTTATTAAATTCTCAATAACATCCACGCATAAAGATTACAGATACCTGTTGTGGTGACAATTATTATGCAACACAAATAAATATTAGAGAAAAGCTATTATCAAGGAAGAACAAGGAATATAAGATGCCAATCACACAACAAAGGATGTACGTGGTTCAGCAAGGATGTGCCTACGTCCACGGTGCTGCAGTCGATATTATTTCTATATACTCCGGAGAGTAATTACAGAGAATACAATGTCCTTTTGCCCCGGACCTAGGGTTTAATATATACATGTACATGTAGGTAAGTGGAGGTGATGGGTTTCTCCATGTTTTCCATCTCCCGTATAACTTCCAATTATGGGAACGTGGGGGAGATCGGATCAATATAAGAGATGAGGGGCCCGGACTTTGGGCTGCCAGGACTGGGCTACTCGTCCGGGCCCATGGTTCTAAATTTTGGGTACCCACAATTGCCCCTAAATTTATTGGTCCATGTTTAGGGGCTCAATGGATTTAAATGATCAGCCATTATGGCTGATTTGCGATTCCTCGAAAGCTGTGAAGTTGATTTGGCGTGTGCGCTATGATTAGAATTTGAAGGCTTGTTGGGATAGCCACTTTTTCTCCCGTCGCTTCAGCCTTTCCAGTATTCTTCTATCTTCTGAGAACTCTAGCGCCTCGTACCTTCTTCTCTCAATTTCCATTTCCATTATTTCTTAGTTATCTGAGATCGTGCTTCTTCATCACTTGAACCGATTGTCTAAGCTTGTGCTTTTTCATCACTTGAGCCGATCTTCTATTTTATAAGTTTCCTGTGCCCTTTCCTTGTACTTTCTCTTTAGTTTATATCTTTTCTTGGATCTTCCAATGGCGAAGATTGGGAATAGGTCAATCCCTGAATTTAGGAAGTTTTACAACATTCCTGAGTGGGTAGATATTGAGTGTTGTGCCTCCCCTCCTAGGAATGTTAGGGATATAGATGATGCTCACTGGATCCATGTTCTGTTGCTTACCCAGGGGGGACTCACTTTCCCTCCCAATGATTTGTTCCTTCTTTTCTTTGGCTATTTCAATATTGTTCCTGCACAATGCTCGCCCAATGTGTGGAAAATAGTAAATGGCGTCCATAGGATAAATCAATTGTATGGTACTAGGTTAGGACTTGCCAAGGTCTATTTCTGTTACTCCTTTTCTCAAACTAGCTCAGGTGTCCTATACCTCAAAGCTAGGAGCCCTGATAGGGTATTGGTAGTAAATCTACCTGATTCCCATAAGGACTACTGGCAAGAAGGTTTCCTTGTTAGGAATTGACAGTTCCCTCCCCAATTTGAAGGGTCGAGGTCTGAGAGGTTCTCTGTTCCTTTTTACGGGGAGGAATATATAGGTAGACATTATACAGTTGTTTCAACTTTTGCTGATTTGTGACCTTTCTAACTCTTCTTTGCTTTTTCTTGTGCAGCGAAGTCAAAGAACTTGGAACCTACACTTAACGAGGTCCGTCTTTCAGAATTGGTAAAGGCTTGGAAAATCAGGGAGCCCTTAGCTGACGACGAGCACCCCAGATCTGCTGCCTTCCTGCTCGAGTATAAGAACATTGTCTCCAGCTTCATAGTGAGGCCCGTGGATAGTATACCAAGGTTTGATTCCTTCGAAGATACTGCTGCAGAGCCTATATAGCTAGACGAGGAGGAGAGCAGCTCTGAGAGTGACTTTGCAGGAGCCGTGAGAAATTTGGGTGGAGGGAGCTTTAATAGTAGCAGTTCCTCTGACCGTGAGGAGGTTTCTGAAGCTTGTAGATCATCGAGCACTTCTAGCAGTTCAAGTGAAGACATGGTTCCTCCGAGGAAGAACTTGATTAGGGATGATGATGATGAGGACCACGTGCTCCTTGCACAGAGGTCAAAGAAACAAAAATCCACTTCTGGGGCCGTGGCTACTAGTTCTCGGTCCTCCGCTCAGGAGCAGGAGAGGAGAAGGAAGGAAGAGGAGCAGGTGAGAGAGAGAGAGAGGAAAAAGGAAGAAGAGAGGAAGAATTTGGAAGAGAAGAGGAGAGCGGAGGAGAGGAAGAAGAGGGAGAGCGAGAAGGAGGAAGAGAAAAGAAGGGATGAGGCGAGGACAAAGGCTGGGCAGGCCTTAGTCCCAGTATCTGCTCTGCCTAAAGGGGCCTCCGTGGCAATTTCTCCTCAGCTAGCCCTGGCTCTGCTCGAGAGAGATGTCCTCCCAGCTGATTACCAAAGGGCAGTAGGTTCAGAGCACCTGGCCCTTCAGGCTAGTCAGAGGCTTGCTCTGGTAAGGTTTCTTTTTTTCTTGCATTTTTCTGACTTCCCTTATTTTCCTCTTCTAATATCTTCTCTTTTTCGCAGTTTGTTACTGACTTCGCCATGCTGTATCTTTCACTCGACGAGCTGGTGAAGAAGAACAGTGAACTGGAGCAAGAAAACTCTGCCCTGAAGCTGAAGGGTAAGGAGCTCGAGGCCAATTTTAAGGCTATTGACTCTGCTCGGATCTCATTTGACTTGGCTCTTGCCACTGCGAACAAGGAGAAGGATACGGCGATCACGGATCTAAGGGAGCTGAGGCAGGTCTATGACCTAGTTTGCTCGAGCAAACTTGCTGTGTTGGAGGAGAAAAGGGTTCTTTCTGAAGAGCTGAAGAAGAAGGAGTCCGAGGCTGTCATTGCCAAGGAAGACTCTTACAATTTCGGTTGGGCTGCGGCATACCAAGATGCTGAAGTTCAGATAGGCTATATCAGCCGTCTGAACTTCAAGAAAGGATGGAATAAGGCTCTCGTAGCTACTGGGGTGGATGTTGCATCCCCACTTTTCGACTAGCACGACCCAGAGCCGAGGCCAGTCATAGACGAGGACCCTGCCCCATCTATTGAAGTCCCTGATCCTGTCCCTCAGGCGACTCCTGCTGATGTTCCCCTTGTGGAGGGGATTGACGAGGACAGTGCTCCTACTGATGCTGATAAGGAGAAGGGTCCATCCACCTCTGGGCCTCCTGAGGTTGCTAATTGATAGGGTCTTTGTATTTTTGCATTTTCTAGTCTGTAAATTTTCTTTCTTTAGTCTGATGTAACTTTAATTTTTATTAATGAAAAAGCTTCATTTCTTCTTGTGCTGATCTCTTTCTCTCCTTTATCTTTCTTTCACTTGTAGTTAGTTGATGTGGATGATTACATTCCTGCTACTTCCCAGTTGGGTAGGACCCTTGGTCCCAATGCGAGCCCTGAAGTTCGCCAGGCTTTTGTTAAGCTTTGCAAGTCCCTCAGGTCTAGAAATCAGAAATATAAGGATCAATCCGAGCTAGTGGCTAAGCTGAAGGACAGGCTTCGGGAGATGGAGGAAATTGGTGCCTCAGTGCAAGAGGAAGTCAATGTGCTGAGAACAAGACTCCTAGAGTCCACCGAGGTCAACCAAGTTAGGGAGTTCCGTCAGCAGGAGAATGAAGACCTGAGGAGGGAAGTCTTATAACTTAGGGAGCATGCACCGAGCACTGTTCAAGAAGTATTACAAGGCTCCTCATCATCGCGAGCTGGAGATGATCATAATGTTACCCTTCCCATGTCGCAAAGTCTCACCCGCCCTCCCCTTCCGCGAGCTAGTAGGAGCACCAGGAGAAGAAGCAGGGAAGGAGAAGAACTTCGCGATAGGGAAATGGAAGAACTCCGCCGTGATGTTCAGCGAGCATATGTGATCGCTGCTGGGCTTCAAAGGGACGTCACCTGGTTGCGGCACTTGTTCAAGAAAGGTCCTCGACAAGAGTGGGATGATGGTTATGATCATGGCTGGTCGGATGCTCCAACAAGGCTATCTGAGTTCGAGGAGCTTTCTTTCATCAAGGGATGGCTAAGTGCCTTGAAGGATCTGCAACTCTCGAGGAACTCGGTGCTATGGTATCGTCATGAGATGTCTTCCTCCACTCTAGTTCCCAACCCATTCAGGAGGGACGATCGATGGATCCCCATCGATGCTATTCCTCAGTAATTATTGGAGTCGGATGCGAATGAGGTTGTGGAAGAGTTTGCTCCTGCTCCTGATGACGGACGAAGAGCTCGAGTGGCTGATTATCTTGCTCGGAGGCTTCCACCCCTTGATATTTTGCCAGTTGCTATATATATTTTTTATTTTTAATAATGTAAATGATTTGGGCGAGCTCGCCGACTAAACATGTATTATCATTATTGTAAGTAAGATGGATTAATGAAAAGTTTGTGTTTTTGGGCAATTTTTCCAAATAAACGTGTATATCCTACTTTTCATATCCTTCATGCTTTATGATCTCTTATGTTTTGTCATGCAAGTGTCCCCCCAGTCCAGTATAAAATCAAAGTACCATTGTGCCCCACCTTACCTTTTAGGTTGTGTCATCACACTCCCTTAGGCCTAAGTAGGGCAATTGGCGAGTACACACCTGGTGTTGGATGTCTTCATCCGATCAGGATTTTGTTTAACCGAAGTAGGTTTGATGACCAGTATAAGATTTGGCCATATTGACTAAGAATCCTCTATAGGGATTTATATATTGCCAGGGGCAACACTAAGAGGTCTCTTGTGTTTTATGACGATGACCTGAGGAAGGGTATTCCCCTGCTGTAGTGATCAAGGTGCTTGTTATTTGGAAAAAATGTGCGATGAATGCAACTGTCACCAATCAGAGTGTAACCAACTAAGTAACTTTCATTAGTAATAAGGAAAATGAACTTCTGTTTTCATAACAAAAGAAATACAAGAAAAAGATCTAAAAATAGAATTTTTTGAGATTAGCTGCGTTCCATGCTCGTGGTATTTCTCTGCCCTCCATCGTTTCCAAGTGATAGGCACCTTGCAGATCGTCTTTTGTTACTTTAAAGGGTCCTTCCCAGTTTGGGCCTAGCTTGCCGTCTGACGACTTCACTGTGCTGCCCAGGACCTTCCTTAGAACTTAGTCCCCAACTTGGAACGTCCTCGAGCTAACCCTTTCATTGTAATGCTTCGCGAGTTATTTCTGATAGTTCGCTAGCTTCACCAGGGCCAGCTCTCTACGCTCGTCGGCGAGGTCGAGTTCGGCGAGCAATGCTTCATCATTCAGGCCTTGGTCGACAAGGTTGGATCTCATTATTGGCAAACCTGTTTCTAGTGGGATGACTGCTTCCATGCCATATGTCAGCGAAAATGGGGTTTCTCTTGTTGCTCGCCGAGGAGTGGTTCGGTACGCCCATAGAATATGGGGTAGCTCTGTTACCCATGCGCCTTTGGCTCGCTCTAATCGCTTCTTTAATCCATCGATCACAGTTTTGTTGAAAGCTTCAGCTTGGCCATTGCTCTGAGGGTAGGCCACCGAGCTGAAGTGGTGTCTGATCCCATGTTCGTTACAGAAGTTCTGAAAGGGGCCACTTTCGAACTGCATTCCATTATCGATGATGATGGTTCTGTGGATTCCAAATCGAGTGATTATATTTCTCCATATGAACCTTATCATATCAGCATCTCGGATGTCCACCAGGGATTCAGCCTCGATCCATTTGGTGAAGTAGTCAGTCACAACCAACAGGTATTTGCGATTATTGACGACGGTAGGCAGTGGTCCCACGATGTCCATTGTCCATTGGGCAAAGTGCCATGGGCTGGACAGGGACTTCAGATCGCTGGTGGGTTGGTGGGCCATAGGAGCATGGAATTGGCATTTCAAGCATTTGCGAACATATACTGCGGAGTCCTTTTGCATGTATGGCCACCAATAGCCTTCCTTCATTGCTCGAAAGGCTAGAGACCTTCCTCCGATATAACTTCCACAGATTACTTCATGAAGCTCGTGTAGCACTTGCTCGACATCACCTGGGTGGACGCATCTAAGGTAGGGACCGGAGAAGGATTTCTTATACAAGTCGCCTCCCGTGGATAAGTGAAAGCGAGCAACTTTGACTCTTATCTGGTGGGCAGTTTTCTTGTCATCTGGGAGCGTGCCATTCTTTAAATATCCCCTTAAGGGGTCCATCCAGTTGGGGGCTGATCCCACCGGGATTACTTGTTCCACGTTTGGTAACTTTCTGTTGTGGTTAATGCTCGAACAAATGAGGAAATCGATGGGGATGACCCTCTTAAGGTCAGAGTCAACTGCCGAACTTAAGGCTGCTAAGGCATCAGCATGACTATTTTGCCCCCTGGGAAATTGCTGGATGTTGATCTCTTCAAAGCTTGACATTAATTCTCTCACTAAGGCGAGGTAGGCTACCATTCTTTCATCCTTTGCATTGTAATCTCCACTTTTCCGATTGGAGACTAGTTGAGAGTCGCCGAACACCTGTTAACGTTTTGCTCCTAGAGTTTGTGCCCTTTGGAGACCGGATATTAGGGCTTCGTACTTTGCTTCGTTGTTGGAGGCTGCAAATCCCAGCCTGGTTCTTTGTTCGAGGATTGTGTTTTCTGGAGTGATGAGGACAATGCCTACCCCTGCCCCCTTTGAGTTGGAGGCTCCATCAACAAAGAGTCTCTAGGTTCTCTCTGTTGTTTGGTTATTATTTTGCCTTGTTGGTTGAGGTTGGTCGGAGAGTTCCTCGCCCGTGAATTCGGCTATGAAATCAGCAAGGATCTGACCCTTGATAGCTGTCCTTGGTTGAAATTGGATGTCAAACTGGCCGAGCTCGATTGATCACTTAGACAGTCTGCCCGACAAGTCCACTTTCCTTAGGACCGCCTCAAGGGGATGCGATGTAAGGACGATGATAGTATGAGCTTTGAAATAATGCTTCAGCTTCCTAGAGGCTATTACAAGTGCAAAGGCGAGCTTCTTTAATGGCAGGTACCTTTGCTCGGCGTCTAATAAGGTCTTGCTCGCGTAGTAAACGGGGTGTTGGATTCCTGCAACCTTGCATATTAACGCATAGCTGACAGTGTGATTGGATACCGAGAGGTACAGGTACAAAGAATCCATTTGCTGTGGTATGACAAGCAGCGGTAGAGAGCTTAAGTAGGACTTGAGCCCGTCCAAAGTTCACGAGCAGTCTGGGATCCACTCTATCAGTTTACTCCCCTTTAGAAGCTGGAAAAAAGGTTTGCACTTCTCGGAGGATTTGGAGATGAAGCGATTTAAGGCGGCGAGCATTCCAGTGAGCTTATGCATGTCCCGGATTGTTCGAGGGGGTTGTACCTGTTGATTGCATCGATCTGGTCTGGATTAGCTTCTATGCCTTTCTTACTGACCAAGTATCCAAGAAATTTTCCTGACTGGACACCGAAGGAACATTTGCTAGCATTAAGCTTCATTCGGTACTTCCTGAGGATTTCGAAGGTCTTTGACAGGTTTGAGAGGTGATTTTCCTTCTTCTTGCTCTTAACGAGCATGTCATCGATGTAGACCTCCATTGTGTCTCCCATTTGATCCTTGAACATTTTTGTGACCATCCGCTGATAGGTTGCCCCCGCATTCTTGATCCCAAATGGTATGACCTTCTAGAAATATAACCCAACTGTCATGATGAACGCCGTTTTGTCCTGGTCTGGGGCATACAAGGGGATATGGTGATATCCTGAATATGCGTCCAGGAAACTCATTCGCTCGTGAGCTGCAGTGGCATCTACTAGTTGGTCTATCTTTGGGAGGGGGAAACTATCCTTAGGGCATGATTTGTTGAGGTTAGTGAAGTCGATGCAAACTCTCCACTTCCCATTATTCTTCGGAACTACTACTGGGTTGGACAACCACTTGGGCAATTGCACTTCCCCGTATGGATCCTACATCCAGCAGTTTTCTGACTTCTTTTTCGACCACTTTAGCCTTCTCGGGTGCAGTTCTTTGTGCCTTCTGCGTGACTGGCTTGAATGTGGGGTCGACGTACAACTGATGACAGACCATATTAGGATCGATTCCAAGCACCTCGTATGGTTCCCATACGAAAACATCTACGTTGTGTCTCAGTAAGGTCGTCAACTCCTTCTGTTCTTGGACGGTGAGAGATGCTCCAATCAAGAAGACTCTGCTACTGTCACCAACTTCGGCTATAACTTCTACCAGGTCCTCGACGACACGCTCGGAGGGGAGGAGCCTGGTCTCCTCTACTCCAGGTCTTCCATACTTTAATTGCTACTTGGAAGGTATCACACCCTCTTCAGCTTTCTCGCTGGGTTGACCGACCTTCTTCTCTGGCTTTGGTCGGATGACTGCTATGAAGCACTTCCTCGCCATCTCTTGGTCGCCGTGGATCTCCATTACTCCTCGCTCGGTTACATACTTGAGCTTCTGATGGTAGGTCGAGGAGACCGCCTTCATCGAATGAAGCCATCCTCTGCTGAAGATGGCCTGGTACGGTGATTCGATGTCAACTACTAAAAACTCAATCATCTTGGAGATGCTCCCAGCATGAACTGGCAGCACTATCTTGCCTAGGGGCATGGTCATTTTTCCAGCGAAGCCGACCAAAGGAACAATAGCTTTCTTTAGGTCGACAACGCTCAACTTCAATTTCCTGAATAGGTCGAGGTACATTACTTAGGATGAACTTCCTTGATCGACGAGCAGCTTGTCGATGTCAAAGTTGGCTATCCTGAGTGTAATGACCAGGGCATCATGATGTGGGGTCCTTACTCCTACCAAATCTTCATCCGTGAAAACAATATGCTTGTTATAGTTGATGTCCTCTACTCTTCGACGCTTTCCTGACTGTGACTTTGCTGGATCGATTTGAAAAGCCTGCATTACCGCTGTAAGTTTTTTCATTTCCATTCGAGCTGAGTTCCCTTGTATCTGCTTAACGCCAGATACTCCGTGGATTACTGCGAACTCGTGTCCAACATCATCCTCCAGCACATTGTCGGGTCTCGCCTCTCTGTTGGCAGCTACTTTCTCTACCCTCTTTTCCATAAAGTCATTCAAATTCCTGGACTAGGTTAACTCCTCGAGGTGAGACTTAAGAGCTTTGCAGTGCTCGGTCTTATGTCCTCCCTCTTTGTGAAAAGCGCATCTTAATGCATTGTTCCTCTTCGAGGGATTTCCTCCCATTTTCCTGGGCCACTTGATGAATGGCTTATCTTTGATCTTCGCGAGAATTTTGTAAATTGGTTCTTTGAAGACGGTGTTGACCACTTGGAATACTTTCAATGCGTCATGGTTCCCTCCGTTCTTGGAGCCATTTTGGCCTCCGTTCTTTCCTCCTTTCTTCTGGTTCTCAGTTTTCTCACCTCCCTTGGTAGTGAGCTTAGCTCGACCGTTTTCTCCTGTATTAGGGTGGGTGACATCTTTCACCTTTGCGTATTTCTCGATTCGGGCCATTAGGTCGTCAATAGTCATAGCTTCCTTCTTCGTCAGGGACTGGTAGAGGAGGGAAGAACTAGGGAGCCCAATTTTGAAGGAGGCCACTGCAACTTCCTCCGCGCAGTCCTCGATCTCATTGAATAACTCCCAGTACCTCTTCGCGTAATCTCGGAGGGTCTCTTGAGGCGTTTTCTTCATTGTTAGCAGAGCATCCATCCTTTTGGGATGGGAGCTACTGGTAATGAATCGGGCCGTAAAAAGTTCGGCTAGGGATTTGAAATTCTTGATCGACCGGTGGGGAAGCCTTTCGAACCACTTATGTGCTACATCATGAAGGCTCGAGGGAAAAATACGGTACATCAGGGCATCTCGGTGACTCCAGAGGGTCATGGCCTGTCGGTATTGCCTGACGTGATTGATGGGTTCAGTTTTTCCGTCGTAAATCTTGAACCTTGGAATGGAAAATTTCTGGAGAGCTTCCTCCTCTTCGATTTCCCTTGTGAAAGGTGACTTCATCTGGGTTTTGAGAGCTCGCCTCGCGAGTTCTATGGTTGATCTTGTTCCGTGGTGAGCGGGATGTTGGTCCATCTCCCTGCGGACCATGTTTCGTATGTTCTCGTCGCTGCGAGCAGGGCTCTGGTAGCGGCGAGTTCTTCGCAGCTGTTCGCAGAGGTCGTCATTTGACTCGCATCCTTCATCCCTTTGAGATCCTCGCCTAGGTCTCCTTCCTCGGCTACGAGATTTACTCGCCTGAGGGCTAGGAGTGCGATATGGGCGTCTCCTGTTATCAGGACGAAGCTCCCTCTCCAGTCTTTCCAGTCTTCTTTTCAAGCGAGCATTCTTAGCCTCGTATCTGCGATAAGACTCCCTCTGCTCGTGGAGCCTTGCCTCGTACACATCAATCAATCTGGATATCTGCGTGGACCTCGCTGGTCCATGACTTTCTTCTGAGGCTGGTCTTTCCAGGCGAGCTCTCTGATCTGAACGTCGGACTTCAGACCTAATCCTGCGAGGAGCAGGTGGATCTTGAATATCTCCTGCTTGGGGAGCATTGCTGCTGTGACTAGACATCTTAAACTCCTTTCTTGACGTGGGCTCTTCTCAGGGAAAGATGAACGCTTCCCACAGACGGAGCCAATTGTGGTGACAATTATTATGCAACACAAATAAATACGAGATAAGCAATTATCAAGGAGGAACAAGGAATATAAGATGCCAATCACACAACAAAGGATATACGTGATTCAGCAAGGACGTGACTACCACGGTGGTACAGTCGATATTATTTCTATATACTCCGGCGAGTAATTACAGAGAATACAACTTGTCCTTTTACCCCGGACCTAGGGTTTAATATATACATGTACATGTAGGTAAGTGGAAGGTGATGGGTTTTCTCCACGTTTCCATCTCCCGTATAACTTCCAATTATGGGAACGTGGGGGAGACCGGATCAATATAAGAGATGAGGGGCCCAGACTTTGGGCCGCCAGGACTGGGCTACTCGTCCGGGCCCATGGTTCTAAATTTTGGGTACCCACACCTGTATATTAAATTAAATCATTATCGATTATAACTAGTCAAATTCTTTTAACTCACTCGAGACCGCTCATTTAATTTATTTGACATATTAAATAATTGAATCAATGGTCACTTACAGTTTTGTCTCTGTCAAGCAATTTTTGGACTCTAAAAGCAGGATAAATATTTTTAAACAACTAGGTCCTTCAAACACCCATTTACCTAATACTCTCTAAGTTTTAAAGGTCCGCACTAATAGCACTCTCCCACCTTAATGTCGAAGCTTTGGAAGTGTGTGTGTGCAAGCGACGGGGGGGGGGGGGGGGGGGGGGGGGGATGTTTGAGGGATTTAGGTGTCTAGAAAATTGTTATCGTAGTTTTAAAGCCTACATTTTTTTTTCGAGGACTAAATTGTATGTTCCTCTTAAATCAATTGATCAGGTTGTACATGATGAACACCTATAAGTTACAAATTTATCTCTATCCATAATTAACTTTCATCATACACTAATCACCATTACCCAATCTACCAACCATATTGGTCTAAAATTTTCTCTCACACGGTTGGTGAAAATAATGAACAACTAAGGCATGTGTCAATCAATTATATCTGGACTAACTTAAGAACTCAACTAACCATGTGATGTGAATATTCTTATAGTCATATAAAGATAGTCATCTCAAAATTGTTATATTCAATATCAACAAACTATACTATCAAAATATGCCCAAACTATAACATTTTCATAGTTAAGTCATATACTGTCCTATTTTGGTGTGTCAAGCTTAATGTGAACCATACTTATATTCCAATAGAACCAAGTGTGTGTCCATATATGCATGAACATTAAATAATACTCTCCCCGTCCCAAAATATATAGTGAATTATAACTTTTTTAGCATAATCAATGATCTAAATTTTGTAGTAGCGAGCATATGTTGGTTTTGTTCGTCGATTGAAGATATCCTTAATCTATACAAAACGAGAATAGATATTCTTAATTTGGAACGGAGGGAGTAATATAATTCGAATATTGACTATGAAGATTTTCATTTATATGTGAATACTAAAACTGATAAAGCATTACTTTTAGTATAACCCAACAACTATGTAATCTATATTTGTTCCAACTACAAGAAATTGATTATGAAAATCAAATAGAGATAATGATTACCATCCATTAAAGGAAATAACTAAATTTTAAATGGTGATGGTGGTTACTAATGGTTATAAGAAGTTATCCGGTATTCAAACAATAAAGTGGTTACGAGCATTTAGGGGAAGTTTTTTTGAAGCTTTATAAATAAGGGAGTTTTAGAGGAAGGTTTTCAATACTTTAATTTATTATATTTTTCTTTAAGTTTTTAATGTAAAAATAGATTTAATTACTTCAAAGTCTGTCTTTATGTGTAATCACTAATTTTCTCCAAGCTCGAATAAAGGAGGAGGGTTACGTTAGGTAGGTGACAACCAGCGTAAAACTTAGATTTTGTAGAATATGAGATAGTGCATGGAGAATATGATTTTAGAAATAGAAACGACGGTGTAGAGTCTATCTTAGATTTTATATTAGGAGAACATCGTGTAGGATATGAGATAGTGCATGAAAAAGGGTCGCATTAGGTGAAGGTCGTGTAGGATATGAGATAATGCATGGAGCATATGGTTTTAGAGATAGGAACGACGGTAGTGAGTCCATCTTAGTTTTTGCGATGGCTTATGATTTCATACTAGTAAGTACATATTTTAAAAAGAGGCTTGAACACATAATAATTTATATTTGTGGAACATATAAGAGCCAAATAGACTTTTTTATTATTAGAAAAGGAGACCGATTAACATGTAGAGATGGTAAGGTTATCCCGAGATAGAGCTTAACCTCACAACATAGGATAATGGTGTTGGATATAAATATTAAAAATCAATCACGTGTGCGAAAATTAGTAATAACCCATGAACTAGGTGGTGAAACTTAAAAGGAGAGAAATTAAAACTATTTAAAGATAAAATGTTAAATGAAGCTTCATGGAATACTAAAGAGGGGACCAACATAATATGCGATAATATGTCCACATGTATTATGAGAAAAATTGAAAGAAATTCTTGGATAATCATACGTTTGGGGTCCACAATCTAAAGAAACCCCGTGGTGGAATGAAGAAGTACAAAATATAGTAATAATCAAAAGGTGGTGTTTTAAAATATGGAAAACAACTAGAAAGAAAGAAATTTTTGAGAAATATAAATGAACTGAAAAGGAAGTTAAGAAAATGGTAAGAGTTGCTAAGTTATAGGCGTATGATGATCTTTTACAAAATTAGGAATACAAGAAGGTAAAAAAACATTTAGAAGATTGTGAAATTTAGGGACAAAAAAATAAAAGATTTTAATAATATTAAATATATTAAAAGTGATGATTCAAGAGTCCTAGTCAACGATGATGAGATTATGGAAAGATGAAAAAACTACTTAGAGAAGTTATCGAATGTAGATAATGAAAATATATTAGATATAGAGGAACTTAAGGAGACTTGAGAAAACATATTTTTTTGCAGAATTAAGAGAACAGAGGTTATGATTGCTCTAAAAAAAAGTTGAAAACGGGGAGGACTTTATGACCAAATGGTGTCCCTATTGAGGTTTGAAAGTGCTTAGGTGAGGAAGGAGTATCTGGGCTTATAAAATTATTTAATAGAATTATAATGATTGATAGGATGCCCGGTGAATGGGGAAAGATTGTTTTAATAGCTATTTATTAAAATAAAGGGGACATACAAAGTTGTTCAAGTTATCGTTGTATTAAGTTAATGAGTCATATATTGAAACTTTGAAAAATAGTGATTGAATATATATTGAGATTGAAAGTAACCGTATCTATGAATTAATTTGGGTTTATGTATGAGAGGTTAATAATGGAAGCAATTTATTTATTGAGCATATTAATGGAGAGGTATTAGGAGAAAAAGAAGGACCTTCATATGATTTTTATAAATTTTAAGAAGGCATATGTTATGATATCAAAAGATATAATATGATGGGTTCTACATAAAAAAAAGAGTAACTTGCAGATATATTGATACGATTAAGGATGTATATTATGGAGCATGACTATAGTAAGATCATGAGCTGGAGAAAGTAGTGAATTCTTATATATTATAAGTTTGCACAAATGTTCAACACTAAGTCCTCATCTCTTTTCTCTTTTATGGATGAATTGACTGAACAAATACAAGATAAGGTGTCGTGGTATATGCTATTTGTAGATGATATTATTTTAGTGAATGAGACTAAGACGATGATTAATGCTAGAGTGGAATTGTGGAAAGAAACTCTATAAATAAGATGATTTAAAATAAGGGCTAAAACAGAATATGTGGAGTGCAATTTTAGTACTAATAGGAGGACAAATAGGGATGTGATGAAATTGGAGGGTCAAGAGATACCTAGAAATGATCATATTGATTATTTAGGCTTGATTATAAAAAAAGATGGAGATATTTGTGATGATGTTACTCATAGGATTAAAGTAGGTTAGGTAAAGTGAAGAAGTGCTACCGACGTATTGTGTGATAAGAGTATACATTTGAAGTTAAAAGAATAGTTTTATAGGACGATATTTAGGCCCACTATGTTATATGGGACAAAACGTTAGGAAACAAAAATAAAATGTGCATATAATGAGTGTGACGGAGATGCGAATGCTATGATGGATTTGTGGTAAAACTCGAAAGGATAAAATTAAAAATCAACAAATTCGTGATAGGGTAAAATTCGCTCCTATAGAATGCAAATTGGGAGAAAATGACTTAGATGGTTTGAATACGTCAAGCATAGACTAATTGATGACCCCACAATGAAGAGTGATTTAGATAATATTGATGGTGACGCAAGGGGTGAAGGTAGACCTAAATTGACTTGGTGGGATATTGTTAAAAAAATATGATATCATGTGGTCTAGGTGAAGATATTATATTGAACATAATGAAATGATAAAATAGGATTCATTTATTAGTTCCCAAATAATTGGGAAAAGACTTTGCTGAGTTGAGTTTTTCGCATTTACTTTGTCGTTTGTTTACTACGTTTGATTTCAACATTTTTGGCTTCTTTCACTTCATGCTTGTCATTTGGATACTTTAATTTGTTAGGTCCTCTTAATTGAGGTAATCGAACTTAGTAACGGTCACATGTTATTAGGTATGTGAACCTCTTAACCTCGCTCATTATTTAGTTTATTGGTTCACCTCAATCCCCGAATAATTGTCTGATTCCCAGTAAAAACATGTTTTTTACACTAGATGAATTTGAGTTTCAAAAGTAGGGGTGTTCGCAGTAAGGTAAAAATCTATACCATACCATTTTTTTATTGAAAAAGTGGTAATGGTTTACATTTTTTACTTAAACCAAAATTACCAAATTTTTTGTGCTTGGTTTTGGTTTAAATATTTTATAAACTGATTTACTGAAATTATCGTATCAAATGTATCAAAATCTCAAATATGCTATATTCATTTAAAAAAAAGAAATATAGAACCTGCGAAGGATCCCACGTCGATTTTCGGGAAAAAAGTAGTTCAAGTCCCATTAGATTGATGAAAATCGATGAATAAAACAGTGTACAAAAATTAAAGATTTTTTTTCATACCTTATCTTTGTTTAATTTGATTCAACAAAAAATTATTTAACAACTACTATATTACAAGACCACATAAGATTGAATAAAGAACTAGAAAGTTGGTTCACAATTCAGAGTCATAATTTATATCTTCGTCACTTCACATTTTCATTTTCATATATTATTTTTATTAGGAAAATGCTTTTCAAAATTTCTTAGCTTGGTTGTTATCAAGTAACGGAGAGTGGTGTTTCAATAAGTGACATATTACATGTGAATTTCTTGAATCAACGAACTGAAACTTCTTTTCGGAATAAATTGTGTTCATCAACAAAAGTTATTTTTATTGTACATTGTTAGCCCACATCGGAAAGGATTTTAAGTTCCTTAGCTACTATGATACTTTAAAGGTAGTGTCCATCCCTTGCTGTAAATTTTTACTAGCTTTTCATGCTAGGAGTCTCACAACTTTTCATTACCCCGACAAGTTTAAATTTGTAATTCCTTGGTTGACTTTTGGGGTGCGAGATTTTGACTTTGTCAATCCGCGAATTACCCTAAGAATTCGACCCGATCTTGCAAAACTATGATTTTAGAGTGGTTGCCCAGCTTTTATTAGTACGCTGTGTGAAAGTTTTAATATTTTGCATTTAGAATTTTTTTCTTCTTTTATTTTCATACAAGGATTCTTTTATGTTGGCTCACTATAATTAGTGGTCTTTTTGTGAGAATTTAAATTTTTAGTATTCATCATTATTTCAGTCAAAGAAATTTTGACCAAATAAAAAATTGTGCTATAAACCCCTTTTTACATTTTCATAAAAGAATCTTCTTATTTAGAAAGTACAGAAATGACCGAACGTACCAAAAAAAATCTGAGTTTATCGACAAACCGTGCGGTTTGGTTTTGGTATTGGTTAATCTGTACTCACCAGTAAGAGTGGCAAGTTCGGTTTTTGGAAATTAAAGTTAGTTTGATATTGATATGTTCCATTTTCCGACAAAACCGATCAAAAGTCATCTCTATTCAGAAGTGTCAAAATGACAAAAAAGGTCACTGATATGCTTGTCAAAAAGTTCAACGTGGCATTGCAGGGTTCTCCAACAATCAACCATGCAATACTTAATTATAAGTTAGTTGCTTATCATGTCACTAGTGAAAATTATTTTCCTAAAATCGGTGGTTTGAAAAATGTTTCAGTGTCATTGCAAAACCAATCATTGGGCGTTGCAAAAGAATATAACGTTCTTTTTCTTTAAGCTATACTAATTGCGTAGGATAGTGTTTATATGTGTTTAGTCATCTTCATTAGGACAATCGATCCTCAGACACATGCTATTAAGTTATTCGATCCACCAATCCCATTTATGATGTAGTTTATTGGTTCATTTTTATTTTCAAACTATCGAATCGATTCCTAGTTTCATTAATATTTTTTCAAAGTGTAATAATTCGAATAAAATGACACAAATCGAAAGCAAGTCATGACTTTTATGGTTATTTGGCTATGGAAATCTGGAATTATTTGGGGGTATCAATGCAAGAGCTAAATAACTGGTGATGGCTCACGGCTAAATTCAAGGCACTCATAAATTTATGTACAACAATCCCATTTGCAACTTTGGCTGAATTGAAATAGAAGCAAATATGATAACTAGGGTTGGTCAGCTGCCAAAATCATAAAAGAAGCAAAAGAGAACATTAGGGATTGCTTTAATTAGTTGAAGAAGCCTAAAAAATTGTCCATAAAATAACTAATATCCCAAATGTCCTAAACCAAATGAAGTTTCCAACTCTCTGCAGTAAAGTCATTATCACTAGTTAGTGTTATACAATATTTTGTTATTACAAATTGAACAATGAGGACTGCTCGAATGTACAACTTGGTCCTAATACTGGTGAGGAGGGGGTTATTAGAGATTTAATAGTTAAGATGGTGGTTGCATATGCTCAATTCCATAGTTAAGATATGAAGGCTGGCGTTTTTGCATTATTGCATGTCATAAAGCATCCAAGTTCAATATATAAAACATTCTCATTGAGACAAACAAAGATTTGGTGGAGATTTTACATTAAAAGTGCAATTCCCTTAGGAATTAAATACACAGTGAACATGATTATATTGTTAGCTTCTGAAATCAGTCGTACATACACTAACACATTCAGGGGAAGCAATAATCCAACTAATCTACTTGCAAACTGGGGAGTGGAGCAGAAGTGGGATGAGGTTTTTGAAAATTTTGACGCTTCAAATATAAGAGTGAAGGAGCATTGAATGTAAAATGGTTAAGTATCCCTTCCTTCAGATCTTCAAAGAATTTTTTTAGAGAAGTTTGGTTCGTGTCCCACTCTATCATGTAAGCCATTGGGGTAAACAAAAATTTGTTAAAATAGCGTATTCAAAGAGTTTCCAAATCGCCAGTATAAATGTACACACAAAGATAGACCTTTCGGGTATTGAGCTTTGATAGGATTTGAAAATGAATGGATCAACACAACCAAATTGTTACCTTATCTTTTAGTTCTGCCATATAGTCCGCTGCAACTGAACTTCCTCCCATCTGTCCATAAGGAATGATAACTGCATTTAGAATGGAAGCCAGTTTAAAGCTAGGTAATGAGAACTCATTCGAGCTGTTAGTAATCTTTTTGTTTGTTTAAAAAAGCCAGTTCCAACCTAAGAAAATGAAAGAGGAAACAATCCCTTGTTTTTGTAGTCAGTTTACAAACCTAGCGATGCAAAACGAGTAATAAAAATAAAGTTCTGAGGTATTTTGCCTTAACTTATTTTTCCTTAGTTATTTGAGTGATAATTGTGACCAAACTTATATTTGTTTCATGATTTGGGTGATAGTTGGTCTTATATTTTATATATTATTTTGACGATTGTTGTGCCTTAACTTATATTTGGCAAATTATTTGGTTGATCATTGTGCCCTAACTTATCTTCAAAGACCCTTTTCAAGCATTACTTTAAAAACTGCAAACAATTTTTTTCTTCAAATTTGTGTTCCTTATGTTCTTTTTTTTACCAAAGTAGCTCCAGATTCTTCAATTCAAGGTTACAGCCTCAGATTTTATTGATATTTTGATTAATTATGTTACTTAATTATGAAATTAGATTAGGTTTATTATTTGTTTTCTTTAACCCTCTCTATTTGTTTAGTGTTAATTATAGTATCTATTATACAAATGAGTAAATGATAACCATCAAAGTTTTAGTTAGTTTTCTACGCCCCACTAATTATATGGTCTTGGATTTAAGAAATGGTTGAAATTTCAAAACAACTGAGACCAACGGAAGGAGGGTCTGACATAATTTCAAGTGTGCCTTATAAGTGGTGTTAGAAAACCTCATTTCTCCATGCTTCAGTGAAAGAAAAAGAGGGTCTAACAAAATAAATTTTCTCTCATTCCTCCTTCGGGGGAGACCTTAGATTGTCAAATGGCTGAGACTAGTTCAAAGGCTGTTTTCAAAGATAGTTAGACCTCAAACTCTCACTTAAGAGATGGCCAATTGTTTTTTATTTCCATCGCTTAAGAGTGTAATGATTGTTATTGCTCGATACCCAATTTGTTTAGACCATCTTCGTCAAATATAATTTCGGATATTAATAGAATATAATGGTAATTTAACAAACACAATAAATATGTAAAATAAGAAAAATAACAAGCACACTAAGATATACGTGGTTCAACAATTTACCTACTGTGGGGGCAATAAATATACCTACCTAAATAGCAGAACACGTGGTGAGCACACCAGTCAAGATGGCGACCAACATGGGCTCCCACACGATAAGGACGACCAAGAGTCCTTGATAAAGTAGAAGACTAAGGAACAGTATTTGATTGTAACTTAAACTCTACGAAGAGGGGATTCATCCAAATGTAACCCTAATGTAACCCTTAACTCTATATACATGGGACACCCCCCATTGTGAAAGGGCGCTCGAAGGCTAGAGAAACACTCTCATGTAAAACTCTCTCAAGTTTATAATGAAACATAACTGCAGCCCCGTGGACGTAGGCCATTCACGGTCGAATTACGTAAATCTTTGTCTCTCTCCTATTTATTTTTATACATGCATCGTGGTAAATGGGCACCCCCCCGACGGGTAGATTTTTTGACACCACAATTGGCGCCGTCTGGGGAAAACGACACAAAAAGTTTTCCTTTCATGTTGACGAGACGGAGATTTACGATGCGGCGCAATGTCTTACACGCAAAAAACCTCATCAAGAGCTAAGTTTTTTCTTTCTTTGCATTTATATAATACATTTTATGCACGCATCTTTTCGTTCTACCCTGATTCTCATACGTTTATATTCATAAATATTGTGTTGAATCCTCATTGATGAATTTGCATAACATTGAGTTTCATATAGTTTTGTACGAATCCGTAATAATATGGACTCTTTTGATGTTTTTCTGGGTATACACGTTATTTTCTAGGTTACATCATATATTATGATTCCTATATCCCAAATTTTGTGATAAACGTTAATAGAGGCCCTCTCTCACAGAGACATTGACCACATCTTTACAAACATATCCAAAGATATTCTTTCAATAAATATCTTTTCAAAAAATTATACAATTTGGGACATAGAAGAAGTCCTGGATTTTAATCTCCATCTACCCGATTTGTGCCTAGAGGGTGTAATCACGAAGAACATATGGTTATCTCATCTGATCTATCTGCCTTGGGCATCGAATTTTCTGATTAGTGGCCCGAGACAAGATGTGAAGGCTGGCGACCACTATAAAACATGTCTCACACTATTAGCAAGAGTATAAACCACAAAAAAGGTCATAGGAATACCTTTCTGGTCAGTAACCACCCAGCGAACAGAGTGCATCAGTGACCACTGCTCTACGACGCCGAACTGTGCTGCAACAACGAGTCAGGAAGGGGCATTTCTTATGAGGCATTTCTTTAGTTACGATCAACTATGTTGATCAATGAGAAGGCATCCAACAAGTAGTAACTCGCATATCTAGAGAGATCACAGTCAACCCTGATCGCTAAAGGTTGAAGCTGAGCATCACCGGACTTCTCTTTGTCCACTCCGGCCAACAATCTCATGGTTTATGGACGACCCATATCTCGTTTCCACCAACCCGCTTGTTGACCTGTTGTCTTGGGAGTTTTTTTTGTCCACCAACCAGCGAGCTGGGGCTATCACAGCTAAGCTCCCAAAAATTCTTCTAATCCACTCTTCGATCATCCTCGACCTGCATCCAGATCCTCCCCTACTGGTCGGCGTTCTTTCACGTGCGACGAATAAAACACGTTGGCAACATAAGATAAATGCAGGATAAAGTTTCTTTGGGGCTGATTTTCATCTGCAACAACGTCTTTCCTCTGTCTCATCGACATCCACGATGAGGACGACCTGATAATAGATCTCCCCTATGACCTGGATATGCATCTTGCCGAGCATAACCTTCGGGGGTAACTAACGAACATGGCCAACCAAAGTCTAATAACATTTTTTTAATCTCTTCCTAGAACCACCATGCGAGGTCCGCAAACAGTGTGCCACATTGACGAGCTCGGAGGAGATCACCGTTGGACCAAATCACTGGTCGGCGACGAAGACAAGCACAACCTTCAGTTCAACACTCCCTGTGCGTTGATTAACACAGATGAGATGACTTTGGGCCTGGGATTTAGACCAATTTAACTTTACTAGAGCACAATTTGCGTTAGCCCATCTCCCTATTTTTTCTTACTTCACATCTTTATGTGAGAACGTATTTTGGAAACCAATGTGTAACTCATTATTTGTTTGGGCTTCAAATAATTTTTGCAAAAACTCTGAGTCTATTCCTATGTCCTAAATCTGGAATATATTTGACCAATTCTTTCACTGCTCAGTTCTCTTAAAAAAAATTGATGGACTATGCGACTTTGTTATAATCATTAAAGAGATAAAATTATTTTGTTCACATAAATAGTGGGGCACACTTGTATAGAACTCATGTCATTTATTTGACCATTTTAATTTTCAATATTGTCATCCAGCTACAACTATTTAATCTCAACAAAAGGAGATTATTGGTTATTTAGCTTAGCCCCGATGGATGCTCGAACACAGTTATCTCAATGGGATTTTTATCATAAAAATCATTGGATCATTCATTACATTTATGCACTACTACGAATTTTTTCCTCGGAAAATGGCCGAGCAGATGCATATCATATATACTTTGTTGATCAGATCATTCTCATGATAACTTCTATTTGATTTAGTTTCATCAGATGGTCGAGCAATATATTAACTTCCACAGGTATTAGATTCAGTTCCAACAGATGCTCGACCATAATCTTAAACTCTTGGAAATCTTATTAGTGCCCCGACAGACGCTCAAGAATGCATTGCTCGCTATATCTACTCGTTACTGTACATATTTTCCCTGACGGACTAGCCAGGCACCACTTATTTTATTCATGCTCCAACGGATAGTTTAACACACTACAACACTTTAGACCCAAAAGATGCTTGGGCAAAATTATTATTACTCCGATCAATGCTCGGGTTCTATGATTCTTAACCTGAAGGATGGTTAGGCACATTTGAGATTCATCTCGGCAGATGATCGGCAACATATTTTCATGTATTTAGTCCTGAAGATATCTACCTCACAAGTATCATTTTATCTCCAATGGATAGTTGGTCAGGATAATTCTTATATATAGCACAACCCCAATTGATGGATACGAACATTTATTTGTGCATTGTTCATTTCTGTCTCATAATATTTTATTTGCTCACAAATTATGCTCACGATTTTTATCATCATAATTTTTTTAGCAGGGGGCTATCTATACTTTATAGTTCATAATTGTTATCTATACTTTATACTTCACAATTGTTATCTATACTTTATACTTCAGAATTGTCACTACACAATTTTCTGTGGAAACAAAATTTCAAACTATGAATTTTTCCTCGGCACGTGGTCGAGCAGATCCATATCATATATTCCTTCGCTGAATAAACGTATCACATGATAATTTCTATTTGACTTAGCCTTGACATATGGTCGAGAAATTTATTAACTTCCACAGGTGCAAGATTCTGTCCCGATGAGTGCTGGGCCACAATTTTAAGCTCTTGGAAATCTTATTAAGGTTAAGATAAATACTCGAGCATAAATCATTTGCTGTATTTACTCGGTACTGCACAGCTTAGCCCCGACAGAATAGCCACTATTGATCATCTGGCTCTATGATTCTTAACTTGAAGGATGATCAGGAATATTCAAGGTTCATCTCGGTAAATGATAGGAAAAATATTTCTATACATTTAGTCCCGAAGATATTTACCACACATATCGCATTTTATCCCCAATAAATGGTTGGTGAGGATAATTCTTATATTCAGTCCTGACAGATGGTTGTCACAGTCGATTAATGATCGACATTACATTTATTATTGTTATTCAACCCTAATAAATGGTTTAGAAATTTAGTTTTCATTAACACTGCAGGACCGTTCGTAATATTTGCTCGGTCCTTTTTGCCTCGACGGATGCTCGAGCATGGATCACTCACAATATCTACCAGATCCTCTACAATTTTTGACTCGACAGGCATTCAAACATCATTTATTTAATCTAGAAATGTACTTTTCACTAACATTACAGGATCGTTAGTAATATCTGCTCAGTACTTGATAATCTTGCCTCGACGGATGCACAGGCATCATTTATCTTATCAATGCTCCGAGAGATGCTTGAGCATGGATCATTCGCAACATTTACTAGATCCTTTGCAATTTTGCCTCGACGGACCCTCAACATCGATGGATAATCGACATTATGTGATCATATCTCAAGCTCCAATGGACAGTTGGGCAATGCAATTCTTATTCAATTCAACCTCGACGAATGGGAAGTTGGGCAACCTATATAATAAAAGGTCCAATAACACATAAAGCACTATGGAGTGCAACGATCAACTATATTTATCATCAGGAACGAATCCAGCATGTAGGAAGTCACATACCCAGCAAGGTCACAATCAACCGTGGTTCCTAAGGATTGAAGCCGAGCATCACTGGACTTCTCTTTATCCACTCCAACTAGCGTTCTCATGGTTTTTGGACGAGCCATGTCTCATCTCCACCAACCCGCTTTGTAGTCTGCTGACTTAAGAATTTTTTGCCCACTGACCCGCGAACTAGGGCTGTCACAACCAAGTTCCCAAACATTATTTTTAATCTATGCCCCTACTGGTCGATATTCTTTCACGTGCGACGAACAGAATGTGTTGGCAGCAACACTAGACCACCCTGAATGTATTAGCAACATCGTCGGACAACCCATGGTGATCAATAATCTCTGGGCAACGAAATTTCTCTTGTCGACATTGAAAGGGCTTCATTAGCACTAAGATATCCACTCCATAGGAACAATATTTCTTGAACGCCATATCAAATTAATGCATTTCGGCATGAATATGCTTTGAACTCATATCAATTTCTTCAGATACACGAGCTATATGGAGTTTTCCACAGAATCCATGAACCACCATGCATGGTTGGCGAACAAGTGCACCCTGAGGAACGATACATTACATGGATCTATACGGGTAAGATAATCTTTGATTATATCCTGCTCGATGAACGATCGACGCGATATTCTTCAACACAACAAAGCCCCGAGGAACGGTCGGGCACACTTATCATCTTGGTTATTCAGATCAAATACTCGATATATGGTAAGGCGTTATCTTTAGTCAGTCTCCTCTTCCTAGCCCGATTGGGGGCTCCCTGGCAACGATGACACATAAATAGATTCACCGCAATATTTAAAGCAAAATAGAATTGGCCATCTTAGGATTGATGCCAACATGGTTAACACTGGCATTAGTCTTTCAAATAACGATTAGGACTATGCTTGATTTAATTACAACAACTATCTTGCTTGTTTTAATTAAATTAAGGAAGTCCTTGGGTCTTTGTCATCTCCAAAAACAAATGGCCTCACGAGTTGCCCCGACAATAATAAAAGCCCTACGGGGATCCCATGGCAAAAATCTAACTCAGGTTGGTCGACAACTATGTTGGTCAGTTAAAATTCCAAATGGGTGGATGGCCCTTAAATCAGGTGCATTTTTGTCATCGTCTTTTAGGCCTAAGGAAGTGTGACGACACAACCGAAAAGGTAAAGTATACTTATATTTACACGCGAGGCATTACAAAATGGAAAAATGCGAACAAAATTGGTATAACATTGACTTGCGGGAAAGGCCTAAGTATAATAAGTGTACTGATTACATATCAAATATTAAATACCTAATGCAGGATGATACCCCGACTAGGTACATGCCCGATCAAGGCTCGGTGTATAGGCCTCTGGTCGGCCTCTTCAATAGGACCATATGAAAAATCTAATGCAGGGTGATACCCCGACTACGTACATGCCCGAGCAAGGCTCGACGCATAGGCCTGTGGTTGGCCTCTCCAATGGGACCATATAGAAAACCTAATGCATGGTCTTACCCCGATTAGGTATATTCTCGAGCAAGGCTCGGCACATAGGCCTGTGGTCGGCCTCTCTAATTGGAACATACGAAAAACCTAATGCAGGGTCTTACCCCGACTAGGTATATGCTTGAGTAAGGCTCGACACATAGGCCTGTGGTCGACCTCTCCAATTGGACCATATGAAAAACCTAATGCAGGGTCTTACCCCGACTAGGTACATACTCGAGCAAGGCTCGACACATAGGACTGTGGTCGGCCTCACCAATTGGACCATATAATATCAAAATACAGGGAGATGCCCTAAACTTGATGCACGCTCGAGAAAGCCTCAGCAAATGAATTCTTAATAGGCCTATGGTCAGCTTCACGAATTGGGCCATGCAATAAAATAGAATAATAAACTACGCAAAACCTGATCCCATGAGGGTATGTAGGCAGCTCGACACTCTCGAGTTCGGTTCCCATATCTATTGAACGCCTCTTAACTCAAAGAATTAATCTAAAACCTTAGAAAGGCAAGCAGATCAACCAAACAAGGCTTAAAAGTTAAACGACAACTCAAAGAATGACAATCCGATTTACATCAACACCTACACACATTTGAAAAGAATACGTACCAAATCCCAGCTCATCTCAAAATCAACTCAGCTGAACTGCGACCTGTGGGACTATTGTGGGGGCAATAAATATACCTACCTAAATAGAAGGACGCGTGGCGAGCACACCAGTCAAGATGGCGACCATCATGGGCTCCCACGTGATAAGGACGACCAAGAGTCCTTTATAAAGTAGAATACTAAGGAATAATATTTGATTATAACTTAAACCCTACGAAAAGGGGACTCATCCAAATGTAACCCTAATGTAAACCCTAACTCTATATAAAGGGGACACCCCCCATTGTGAAAGGGGGCTCGAAGGCTAGGGAAAGAGTCTTATGTAAAAGTCTCTTAAGTTTATAATGAAACACAACTGCAGTCCCGTGGACCATTCACGGTTGAACCAAGTAAATCTTTGTCTATCTCATATTTATATATATACATGCATCGTGGTAAATGGGAACCCCCCGACGGGTAGTTTTTTTACACCACACCTACATATATAGAGATACCCGAATCTGCTATATGTGTAAAATTTACCATCACAATAGAGAAAATACCAATGATAAAGTACATGTTGGAAATTTTCTCACCAAAATTACTATAGAACTCACTCCATTGAACTCACACAAGAAGAAGAAAACTTGTTTCTTTATTGATAACTCTCTAACTTGATAATTAACACTTACAAAGCTTCTCTATTTATTATAAAATACAATAAACACATACCACACATTATTTTAAGATAATTTAAACATACACCACACACTTAAAGTCTTATGTTGTAGGAGGAGTCACCCATTATTTTTGCCTACTAGAGTTGTAGTTGAGTCATGAGTTTTCTACACCTAACTTAGAAGCTTCTTTGAGCTAGGCCTCCAAAGACTTGGGTTGGACTTCTTTCAAATGATTTTGGGCTTGAAAATAAGTTTAAAAATCAACACTCCCCCTTAAACTTGTTTTATAACACCAAGAAAATTTCTTAACTTCACAAAGTCTTCAAACTTAAGGGGTTTCGTGAAAATATTTGCAATCAGATCTTGAGACTTCACGTACTCGATTTGAACATCCTTTTTTACTATGCACTCCTTTATGTAGGGATAGAGAATATCAATGTATTTGCTTCGATCATGGAATACTGAATTCTTTAATAAGGCAATGACTGACTTGTTATCATGTCAAGCATATCTCTTTCAATAGATTTCTAAGCCAAATTGCATGACAAACACACGAGGTAGCAGCAACATATTCTGCTTTATAAGGGGACAATGTGACAATCGATTGTTTCTTCAACATCTATGTGAAAGAAGTATCCATGAAAAATACAAATCTAGGAGTGCTCTTTCGATTATGTATGTATCCACCCCAATCGCTATTTCTATATCCAATAAGCTTGTAATCATCAGAAACTGAGTAGAACAAGCCGAAGGAAATTGTACCGTTCGGGTAGCGAAGAATTCTCTTTATAGCTTTGAAATGGGTGGTTGTTGGAGATTCCATGTAGCGGCTTATCAATCGACTACATGAAGGATATCAGGCCTTGTACATGTTAGGTAGTGTATACTTCCCATGAAACTTTTGAAGAATGATGAATTTACACTTTTGCCTTCTTCGTATTTGGACATCTTGACTCCATATCCCATCGGTTTGATTATTAGCTTACAATTCTCAATCTTAAACTTCTTCAAGATCTCCTTTGCATACCCATCCTGTGAAATAAAAATTCCATCTTCTTGTTACTTAACTTCGATTCTAAGGTAGTACGCCACTGGCCCAATTTTTGTCATCTCGAACTCTTTCATCATTGATTTCTTGAAGTCATTGAACATGTTTGGGTTACCTCCAGTAAAAATCAAATCATCCACGTACAATCACACGATTAAAATATCTCCATCTTTGATCTTTATATATAAATTGTTCTCGTAAGGACATTTGATGAAATCATTCTCTTGAAAGTACTTATCGAAATGGCTATTCCATGCCCTTAGTGCTTTCTTTAACCAGTAAAGAGCTTTCTTCAGCTTCAACACTTTGTCTTTATGTCCCTTCACTACATAGCCCAAAGATTTCTCGATGTAGACTTATTCTTCAAGTATTTCGTTTAGAAATGCAGACTTTACATCCAACTGATGAATCTTCCACCTATTTTGAGTTGCTACGGAGATAATTAATCTCACAGTTTCTAAGAGGGCAACAGGAGCAAACATCTCATCGTAGTTAATTCCATCTCTTTGATTATATTCTTTTTTGAGTAGCCTCTCCTTGTGTTTTTCAATTTCTCCCATAACATTCCTTTTCATTTTTTACACCCATTTCACACCAATATCCTTCTGACCTTTTGGAAGTGAAGCGAGTTCCCAAGTGTTATTCTTTTTGATGGCCCTGATTTCTTCGTCCATTGAGTCTCTCCACTTCTTATCTTGTGAAGCTTTTTTGAAGTCCACTAGTTCACAATCGACAAAGAGGCAAAGAGTGTAAGATTACCATGTCTTTCGGTTACCTCATAGAGATGTCATAGACTTCTTATATGGGAAACAACTCTTTCATTTAAAATTCCTCTTGACGATGGTGATGAGTCTCTATGAGTGGTTGATGTTAGTGAAGTAGGTGGAGTAGTTATCTCTTGTTGAAATTCTCCTACTTGCTCCATCATGGTTTCTTCATTTTCTTCTTCAAAATCAGGAAGGAAGTTGAAATCATCTATATGTGAGTCGAAATAAAATTCTCCTTCTTCGTCAAATATCATATCTCGTATAATTAAAATCTTTCCATTGTTAGGATTGTACAGATTATAACCTTTGGAGTTGTTGTCATAGACAATGAAGATGAATTTCTCTCTTTTGTCATCTAGTTTAGTTCTTCTTTCGTTTGGTACATGAACATGGGATATGCTCCCAAAACTCTCAGGTGGGAGATACCCGAATTTCTTCCACTCCATGCTTCTTGTGCTGTCTTTCCCCAAACACATCATATTGGAGATCGGTTAGATAAATTGACAGCACACGCCACTGCTTCCACCCAAAATTTCTTGGGCAGTTTCTTGCTTTTGAGAATACTTCGAGCTATGTTGAGGACAGTTCGATTCTTTCTTTCTGCTGGGCCATTTTACTGAGGGGATTTAAGAACTATCATTGGTCAATGAATTCTATTTGCTTCACAGAACTCTTGAAACTCCCTAAAAGTAAATTATCCTCCTCGATCGGATCTCATTGCCTTTCTCTTATGGCCACTCTCCTTCTCCACAATATCTTTTAACATTTTGAATACTTGAAAAACTTCTGATTTTTGCTTAAGGAAATAGGCAGAGGTTTTTCTTGAAAAAACATCAATGAAGAGAAGGAAATAATTACTTTTACCAAGAGAGCTTGGCTTTATCAGATCGCATACATCGGTATGGATTAGTTCAAGTGGATTCTTAGCTCTTGAGTCTGACTTCTTTGGAAAGATTTTTCTGAATTTCTTCCCAAGTAAAAATCCTTCGCACAGTTTGTTAAGGTAATTAATGCATGGTAAGCCTCTCACCATTTCCTTCTTGGACAATAGCTCTAATCCTCTAAAGTTGAGATGCCCAAATTGAAGATGCCGTAGCCACGATTCGTCTTTGCAACATACCTTTAGACACTTTCCAACGTCGTTTTGAATATTCAAAGGGAACATTCTATTCTTTGACATTTTTATCTTGGCAATTAAATCTCCTTTGTCATCTCTTATAAAAAGACTACATTTTTCCATGTCGATATCATAAACTTTTTCTAAGAGTTAACCCAAACTGAAGAGGTTGCTTTTCATATTTGGCGTGTAGTAGACATTTGAAATTAATTGGTGACTACCATCTTTTGCACGAATAAGGATGTTACCTTTTTCTTTCACCGATATTTTGGAATCATCTCTAAAAGAGATATTATCGCTTATTGATTCATTGAGATCTATGAGCATGCTTTTTGTTCTGCACATGTGGTTTCTCGCACCAGTGCCAAGGTACCACGTATTGTCTTGACCTCCATTCCTGTCATTGTACGCAAGTAGTAAAGTACCATTCTCTTATTTTTTATCTTCCATATAATTGATTGTCTCATTGGCTCGGTTGTTGGTTGCTTTACATTCTGAAGCATATGCCCAAACTTTTGACAATTATAGCATCGAACTTGAGATTTGTCATACCTCAAGTTTAGATTTCCTCTTCCATGACCTCGTGTTGAGCGTTCCCTTAATATCATGCTCGAATGTATTTCTCATGTACCCACCAAGTGTTATTTACTCCTCATATAACCCGATCAGACAATACCCATTTACAATAAATCTAGAGCACAATTAATATATAAAACACTCCCACGTGGATTGTGTTATATAGTGGGTGGGAAATATTTTTGGGATATCTTAACAGATTATGTTTTTATACGGAATTTGGACCACTTTAGATAATATATGGTGCACATATTGGATTGTGATATGTAACCTTGATATATTTTTGGGACATGTATGCTGGATTTAAAAATAGTTATATTACAATTGGTAAGGGTAATAAAGCCACAATTGTGACCGAAATGGTATAACTAAAAAATTGGACCCTTTTAACTTTTTGCGACAAAAAATATTTTAGTTGCTAATAGTTAACACATGAACAATATTTCGTCGCCAAACACTGTGTTTCTTCGTCATATGAATCACAAAATTTTGTCGAAAAAAATTATTTCGTCGCTGATAACACCTAAAATAACAATTCCTTAGTACTTTTAACGACAAAATGAGTATGATTTTGACGAAAATTTAGCTTTATCATGACGAAATATTTTGTAGCAAATAGAAGATCATTGGCGAAGAAACATATTTCGTCACGAATAATCTGAAAATGCACGTCGAACTTATTTTTCATAGTGATTGAGTTTTCGCGACACGATTTTAGCGACGAAGAAGCCATGAGAACTGTGGAATATTTTTGGTGACGAAAGTAATGTTTTGTGCGGTGAATTTTTCTCTGTTCATCATAGGCCTATTATAGTGCACGCTCACCCATCTTCCACCTTTGAGAAATACCCATGGGTGAGAGGCAAAAATACCTTACCTCTCACCTAAAAATTCTCACGCGAGGAAGACTCAAGTTCCTTAAAGACACTCTCTCAAACCCTCAAAATGAACAGTCAAACATTGGGTATCATTTTATATTTAAAACACATTTTTGTTAGCCCTGCTATCCCCCACCTAAACCCACTTGTGATATCATTTATTACGAAATCGGTCAAAGTTACCCCCGCTATCCCCCACCTACAAAACGTTCATTACATACATATGATATCGTTCATTATGATATCGTTACCCCCAAAATCGTTCATCACATACAAAAAGTTACCTTGGGAATCGTTCATTACATACAAAAAGTTCACTACAAAAATTTACCCCCAAAATCGTTCATTATGATATCGTTCATTACATACATATATCATAAATGCATAAATATATCTCGTGTTCTTTATATATATTTAATGAGGTATGTTGGGATCTTGACTATATATACATAAACATACATACAAAATACATATGCATACGTATATACACACACACACACACACACACACACACACACACACACACACTCATTTATGTATAATATAAATATACATGTTTGTCAATTTTAAGAATATCGTATTTAAAAACAAGTTTACCAAACGCACGCCAATATCTATAAATATAGAAAAGACGAATTTAAAAAATGTATTTAAAGATACTGTTTAAATCGAATTTTTTGAATACATAACCAAACGAGTCCTAAACATTTATGACCCGGAGTTAAAATCACTTTAATTAGATTAGTACTGTATGATATCCCAAAACATGCTCTTTATGTCGTCAAAGCTCTTAAGTTTGTGATTAGTTCATATACAAAACCATTACATAATATCCAATATTTCATATATCTACCAAGGGGAGAAAAACAACATAATTGCATTAGTTTAAAGGTGATTAAAAATGTACTCATGAAAGGGATATATGCATTAAAGCTAACTTTAAAATTATAGATGTTGTAAGTTGTCTTGGAAATTATCAAGGATAACTATTTATGGGCATACTTCACAAGCTCTAAATACGAGCACCCAAGCTACTTTTATAACTCTAACAAACCCATTTATGATTTCCATGTTTGATAATCCATACAACTGTGTCTCCCTTTTGTCTCAAATAACGACTCTTGGGGGGGGGGGGGGTAAATTTTGACTAGATCATTCACGTGGTGGTGGTTGTTTGGGGGGGGGGGGGGGGGTAATAAATATACATGAATTCGTAATGAAATATCTTTAGTGGAATATTTATCATCTCAATCATTTTTGGACTCAAATTCCATCTTTTCAATTATGTTTGGAGGCGGAGGCTAAGTTTATCATTAGAATGACCCATCTTAGGGAGCTAAAACCCGTATACAGAAAGTATAACATAAACCACACAAGTAAAAACACACGAAACCCCTAACACAAACTATTATAATCCATGAAGATCCTCCAAAAAGTCCATAAATAACGGAGGCGGAGGAGAAGGGTCCTTCTTTTTCCAAACGAGCAACGAATTTAGGAACATATATTTCAGTCTTGAGGGGGTTAAAATCACTCATTCGAAACACCTCATGTTCCTCCCTAACCAAATCGTCCAAAAAATTCATTGCATAACTATCTTACACACATCCATCTTTCCCTTCCACCCTTTGGGTATTTTCCAGGCTACTACTAAATCACTTACTATTGCCAGCATAACCCATTGGACTTTACTAATGGAAATAAAAGCACCCCATAACCCCCTCGTCACCCAGCAATGCAGAAGTAAATGATTGATTGTCTCCCTTACCTCCATAGATAACCAATACCCACTCTCTATATTATATCCCCTTTTTTGCAAGCCTTTCGATGTCAATATCGCGTCTTTAATTCCAGCCAATACGAAGAAAGAAACTTTCAGGGGAGCCTCCATTCTCCCCACATTTTTTCATGGGTAGAGCATACTCCCCAACTTCCTTAGGACTATATAGTAGCTCTTTACCATAAAGACCCCGCTCTTAGATGGATTCCAAGTTAACAAATCCCCCCTCCCCCGAGATTAGAACCGTTTCAAACTAGTCAAAAATGCCTTCGCCTCTTCCAATTCACAATCCCTTAATCTCTTCCTAAACTTGGGGTTCCAAACTATGTGATCACCTACCATTCTCATATGATCTGCCCCCAACCCCTCCTTGTTTCCTCTAATGCTAAACATCCCAGCAAAATGCTCCTCCAAAGTGCCATCACTCTCCCACTTATCTTTCCAAAATCTAATTTTGCTGCTATTCCCTAGTTTGAAAGCTATGTGACGAGAAAACTCCCTTCATCCCTTTGCTATACTCTTCCATAGACCTAACCTATGCACATATCATCACATATTTAGGGCCTATCCCCATTGGCTCACACCTCCTATAACCACCACCACTCTCCTCCATAACTTATTTCCTCTTTAGAAAATCTCCACAATCAGTTACCTATCAGAGCTTTATTAAAATGTTGAAGATTTTTTACACCCGCCCCTTGCCTTGATTGGCTTGCAAACCTCTTCCCAATTCACTAATAAATTTTTGACTCATTCGGCATTGCCTCTAAACAAGAAATCCCTCATTATTTTCCACAATCTCTTTCAGACAGAGGTCGGCAAAAGTAATATGGGCATAAAGTAGGTAGGCATGCTCGAAGGTGTGCTTTTGATTAATGTCAATCTCCCCCATTTGAGAGATACCAATTTTTTCATCTCACTAGCCTTTTCTTAACTCTCTCCAAGATCGTATCCCACATTACCTTTGATTTTAACGGAACCCCCGATGGGAGGCCAAGGTAAGATTAGGGAAGAGAGTTTACCCTACCAACCAAGACAAATGTCCCACATTCCCGCCTCTTCCAATCGGAATCATGTCGCATTTACAAACATTAATGTGCAACCCTGAAATGGCTTTGAAACATAACAACAACAATCTCAACACCCTCATCTGGTTCTCCTCTTCGTCAAAATATATGATGGTATCATCCACAAACAACAAGTGCGAGATTTGAACAACATTGGGCCCCTGGCCAGCAATAAAAAATCCACTAATGAAACTAGCCTCCTCCACTCTCCCCATCATACGACTAAGAACCTCCATCACCAAAATGAACATGAAGGGTGGTAGAAGGTCCCCCAGATGGAGTCCACTCGAACTCTGGAAAAATTCTTTCGAAGTTCCATTAATCAAGACAAAAAATCTCACAATAGATATACAACTCTTCATCCACCTGAACCATCGCTCCGCGAAGCCCATCCTCTCCAATAAATACAGAAGAAAAACCCAATTAACATAATCAAAAACTTTCTCTATATAACTTGCACAAATATTCTAGGTCTCCATTTCTCACCCTAGATTCAATACACTCGTTCACAACTAATACCGTGTCCAAAATTTGCCTCCCGCTACAAAAGCATTTTGGGCTTCTGATATTAAAAGCTCAATCAACTTCCTCAACTTGATTGATAATACCTTGACGAGTATCTTATACATGCTCTCCACCAAACTAATGGGTTTAAAATCTTTTACATCCATCAACCCCGCCTTATTAGGAATCAATGTTAAAAAAAATAGCATTCAGATCCCTTAGAAGTGACCTCTGTCATGAAACTCGATGAAGAAAGACATAATATCTTCTCCCACCACAGTCCAACAATGTTGAAATAATGTTGTAGTAAAACCATCCAACCCCGGTACCTTATCCCTACTCATGGTCTTTAGAACCTGAACAATATCCTCTTAAGTAAAAGGCCCCTCCAGCATCTCAACCTCATCCCCTAATATGTTTCCAAACTCCACCTCGTCAGTAGTGGGTCTTCACTCTTCCTCTTAGGTGTACAACTACTCATAGAACTGCCTGATTTCCCCCTCACCTTGCTTTCCTCAACAAACTCTTCCTCTCCTACAATAATGTTCCTAATATCATTAGAGCAAAGATGCGAGTTGTTTAGTTTATGTAAAAAAAATAGTATTCTTATCACCCCCCTCCCCCCCAATCATATGGCCCGAGATTTTTGTCTCCAACATATTTCCTCCTAAACCAACTTCCTTCCCACCTTCGTATTCCTTTCCTCCCTCAACTTCCACTCCCCCCCTCCAACAGCTCCCTCTTCCTTCCTTCTCATCAAGGACCTTGATTTCCTACATATGACTTTCAATAGCCTCCATCACATTCCCGAAACACTCATTGTTCCATTATAAAGATCTCCCTTTTTTATGGAAGAGGGATGGAAGCCCCACACATATTATCAAAAAATAAAAAAAATAAACAACCTCTCTGTGGGATATAAACATTTAGCTGAATTAAGTCTAAAGGTCAGGCCCAATACTCTAGAAATTTGAAGACAATAAAATTGAGGGTTTACACCTATCTCCATTACAAAAAGAGTAATAAAAAGCTAAAGAATAAATATGGGATTTTATAAACCAACCCCGTTACAAGACAATATGCCTTGATCTAATTTGAGGAAATTCTTGTCTATCCATATTAAGCAGGCCCTTAATCATAGGATGAAGATCTTTAAAATACCAAAAGGATGATGATTGTTTAGTAGAGGCATCCTTGGAAGATAAAACATCATCTATTGAATTACTTTCTCTCCAAATGTGCTTAAAACTGAAATTTCTGGAAAAAATGAGGGTTTGACTGATCTCTTTAATAGTCCAAGGAAGTTTGATCTTATTAGAGATATCGCTTCATGGCCAAGGAGATTTTCAATGATCTCTTTAATAGATGTAGCTTCATGGACAACTTATACCCAACCTTGCCCTTGACCTTATAACTATGTTATCACTCTCCTGCACTCTATTCCTAAAATCTTCCTCTTTCAACCACATATTCTCGAACCTGAAGGTAATCCTACTGCCTCTCCATCCCTCACACTCAAGCATGACTAAATGTGGTCAGATTTCACCCGAGTTAAGAAAGACTCCTTCAGATTCGGAAACTTCTCCTCCCACTCTATTAAAAACAGGAACCGATCAAGCCGAGATAGAGATAGATTATCCATAGTACTAGACCAAGTGAACAAATCACCCTCTAAAGGCGAATCAATCAGTTCCATCTCATTAAAAAAATCATAAAATTCCTTCATGTACATGCTTACCCCATCCACTAATCCTCTTTAAAGCAAAGCGAGTCTAATTAAAGTCCCCTCTATACACCAAGGCACCCCCCAAGCACCCCTTACTCTTGTTAACTCTTCCCACATCTCCCACCTACTCAAGTTTTCCTCTGGATCATAAATCCCTAAAAAAACTCCATGTGAATACATCCTTAATGTTTCTGAATAAACAAGACACATAGAAACTTCCAACCAAATAATTTAACTTCTATATTACTCTAGAGTCCCATATAACAATTACCCCACCCTATGCGCCCGCAGCATCCAATTGACCCCATTCCACCCAGTGACCACCCCAAATAGAATTTGCCATAATCCTATCCACATTCCTCAAATTTGACTCCTGAATATAAAATATCAGGTTTCCATATCGAAATCGCCCCACTTATAATTTCTCTTTCCCGGTGTCATTCAAACACCTCACATTCCATGAAATAAGGTGTAACTTCATTGGAAACCTCTGACCCTAGCTACCCCCTTACCCAACATGTCTCTCCCTCGCCTTTTCCTCCCCTCCCCCATCATGGACCTCTACAATCTCTTGATATCCCTCACATTCCTACATCTTTTGTGTAAAGAGCCATCATCTCCCTTCATTTGCCCCTTATTTTTCGCTACATCCTTGTGAACAATCTTAGTGCTTCCTATTCACTCCCCTTAAAAAGAGAAACCTATAAAATTTCTTAAGTTCCCTACCCTCTTTTCCACCCACCCTTACGCATCAACCCCCTGCTCCCTCCCAATACCTCCCCCCTAACTTATCACCTCAGCCAAATTTGCCACCCTCACGATCATTGTATCATATGCCACTGTCATAGACCCTCTAATAAGCTTCTCCATTTCTAACAATCCTTCTCCTTCGAAAACCTCGATTTCGACCCACAGGTTACTCTCTCGCCTCTCCCGAAACTTGCCTCGGACACACATAAACGTGAGTGTCAAAATAATTATCTTCCGCTATCACAAGAGCAAAACTTGACTCAAGCAATGTATTCCCACTCCTACGATTTCCATTATTATATTATTTTTCCATCCAACCGCCTACTGATAGCCTCTGTCTAAGTTTTTCACCTCTAGACTTAATATTCCTCATAAGAAATCCCTTTTTAACACATTTCCTGAATTTAAGTTTGGGCCCAAAGATTTTAAATGGGGTACTAATTTTTCACAACTTACCCAGTTGGCAACCCCCCTTTTTGGAATGTTCATCCGCTCTGCTTGCTTCCCCAAAATGAATTAGGAGACACTCAATTCATTTTTCCTATAATATTTTGTCCCTAAGGTGTTTCCATGCTCCCTTACAGAAGATAACATTAAAGTGTTGCTACTTTTGTCCCTAAGGTGTTTCCATGCCCCTCCATGCTGACACCCACTAAGACCCATACTGAAACACAAGCCACTGTCTTCTGGGTGTATTCCCACCTCTCCTCCGGCAGCCTTGATAATCCCGTTAGTCTCCCTCTTTTCGAAAATAATCACCTTTTTCTACCCCGTCGACCACCGCTATAATCACCAGACTCCTCCGACTGGAAGTTCCCATCACTAGCCTTTTCCGTCTGAAATCTCCCTTCGCCAGCATGGCCTGGTACTGGACTTAAATCACAGCAGTGGTCAACTAAGTGTGTTTCAGGTCTGGCCATCTTCTCACTCATTTATTTTGTAGAAGTTACGTCTGCCCAACTGTCTTCCCCATGCATACATAGTGACACTTTTGCGATTGCATGCTCTTCATGCAAATCACCTTCCGCAAGCATCTCCATTTCCAGTTCTTCATCAAAAAATAGTATTAGGTTTCTTCCATTATTTTTAGGACAAACACCCAGTCACTAACCTTACTTCTCACACTTGTGGGCAACCTCTCACTGAATTCCACTAAGAGCCGAGCCCACCGTAACTCTTCTCCTTCTCATGTAGCATTGTCCACTTTCACAAAACCTCCGCACCTTTGTCCAATTTCTCTGAATACATATTCACCCAATAGGTATAATGGGATTCCCCAAACCTAGATCCAACGCATACTATGCAACTTCCTCGACTTCACGGAGCCCGTTAAAGGGTGCCACCTTTAGAGAACCATAGGAACTCTAGACAACTGCCACTGTTTCACTACCAAGACCCTATTCACCTCCTAAACGGATGCAAAGAGGCACAGGAACTGATAGGAATGAAATTTGCGAACCCACAACCCCGCCATTCGATTTCTATTTCTCCTTAATCCACATCCGAAGGTTACGATATATCTGAGTTACCGACTTGACCCATTATTGTCCTATAGGAAACATTTACTCTATGAAGACATAAGTCATCCTTAAAAACGAAGTCAGACCTTAATGACTGATCAACCAGGATGTTAATGTTAGATACTGGCCAAGGCTCAACAGCAGAAGATTGGAGGTAAGATTTAGTATTCTGCACCCCCCAATACCAGCATGCACCCCCACTCTATTAACCTTACTAAGTTGACTCGTTTCATGTAAGCACAATACCACCAGTTCCATTCTCTGGAACACATCTCCGTCGTATCCCCACCTCTTCCCAGTCACCAACTCCGACAATTAAAAATACACTCTCGACTTTCCAGCTTTCACTACTATGTTGAACAATGAGGTCTGACTTCTCGAACAAGTAAATGTGATAAACTCTTTATTCCTGTTCCATCTTTTCTTATAGAACACGCCTTTTACTTAGAAGCCTCCCAAAAACAAGTACTTATATAGAAAACCTCCCCCTTCCCCAAGTGGGCCGTTTGTGGTTTACCCCTGCCTTGTTCACCTTACCTGAACTAGAGGCTACTTCAAACTCCCTCTCTGGAGAGTTCAGAGCTTTCTCCCCAGCTTTGAAAGAACCTCTATAATTTTCCTTTCCAATGTGTTCATGTGGAGGATGAGCGAACGTATCAACCTCTCCGGCCATCACCTCAAAGTCTTTTTCTTTAACATCCTCCGATTTGTAGGCGTTGATATGGGTACGAGAAAAGATATGGAAGCCCAAAGGCTAAGTTCTCAGATCATTAGTAAATCATGTAATGTTGATTTCCATATGTGGAAACTTTTGAGGAAACCCAATATGTTTCTTAAAAAAAATTATTGGATCTAGGAGAGGTACTTATGATACAATAATATGTATAGATTTGATGTGACCGCAATAGTGCAGTTTCTTACTCCAAGGAGATCGAGAACTACAAGAGGGAAAATCACATAATGTGTAAGTATCTTCAGATATGAGAAATTGTTCACATAAGTGATATATCAGTGACTAATATTTCATCCAAAAGTAATTTGTTATACCCTTTCGTGAAGATCTTATAGTATAAGCGGGAGATTATGAGGTCTATATACTAAATCGTGATTTATTGTAATGAAACTCAATATTTGATTTAATTATTTACTGATAAAACTAATTGTTCCCGTTTTAATGAGAATTTGGAAATGTAAATTTTTACATCATTTTTTACTATGCACGTGTCTTTATATTTTGTATTTTTTTATTATTTGGTGTGTAAAGTTTAACTTACACACAAAAATCGAACCAATGGTTACATATGTATAAATATATATGTTTATAGTCTTATATGGGGTCATAGTCAACATGGACTACATGGAATTATTCTATGTTTCGAATGATTCGACTATTACATATTGTGGGTAATGAACATGACCGCCTTGAAGTAATTATTTTTAGACTCATGGAGTATCAATTTCTAACAAGAATATTAATGGTGTAAGGGTTATCCACCAAAGATTAAAAGATATTTGAACAATATAAATCCGTAAGAACCATTAGGAAAAAAATTACATCCAAACCATTATTAGTGGGTTAAATTATATTCAAGGGAATGTTTTATATTTAGTCGCATATATTTATTTATACTCGAGCCTCGATATTATGGACTTGAAATCCTAATAAATGATCCCTTTATGAGACTAAAAATTATTCAAAGTTCATGAATACACACTGTGATACCTACTCACGAAAAGACAATGCAACAATGAGACCACCACTAGTGATGATAGGAATAAAAGATTTAATGAGACTTGAACCAAGAAATTTGTGGTCCTATTCCTTGGTAGAAACAAAGCCTAACCATAATAAGCATATTATCTTTGAGTTTAATTGTCAAAAGAATCCATGTTCTTGACTTTCACTTTGTTCTTAGAAAATGTTAGTCAATCCACCTCCAAGTAAATTGCGATGTTTATTGGCCAATGTGCAATGTATTAATATTACTATTGAACATATTATCTCAGATATTTGCAGGAACTTAGATAGAAATTTTGCTCAGTGGGGATAAAAATACCAACAAAAAAATAAGAATATAACAAAAAAATGATATAATATTCAATTAAATGTTTTTAGCATGATTGCAATTACATTTGTCCTCGATGACCTTTCATGTTTTGAAAGCTTTGAATGGTGAACTCATTATCTATCACATCAAATACATCTTTTTCCATGTATATAATCATTATATCATTCATCCATTAATCTTTTATTCTATTACGCAATGAGGTCTTTACGTTATTCATAGTAGAAAGTACCCTCTCCACGGAGGTCGTTGTTAGGGTAGAAACAATACCAAGGTCACAAGCAAATATACTAACGGATATATCTCATGTTTCTTTGTTTAGATCATTTTTTTTTGCAAGAGAAGATATCCCATTCAATCTTTTAAAGTCTGGACTAAAGTGCATATCAGGATTATACGTTTCAAGTAGCATATCAAGTTCCATGAGTTGGAAGCTTGAAAATTTATTTGCATATATTCGGGTAAGACAAACTAACTTTTGCTTGTTAAAGACAACAAATGCATTGGCGGGACAGAGACATGACACACATAGAAGTAATTCATAATTTGCCTCATTTAAATGACCATTTAGCTCTTAGAGTTGCAAATCAATGATTGCACAAACGATAATGATGAAAGTTCGTCTTTTTCAACGCTTTCCGTTGTGATCGTTTTTTTGGCAACTAATGCATCATTCATGTTGGGTACTTTAATTTCATGTTTCTCACAAAAGGAAGAGAGTTCATCAATCAGCAAGTCCAATTCATCATCCCTCATCATTTGTAATCATTGCTTACATACCTGAATTAAAGACATGGCATTCATAATATCTTGATATTTCCTTTACAATGACTTTGATAATTCATTTGCAAACCCCAAAACATTTTTCATCAAATGCATACTAAAACCAATGTTAAAGGTTTTTATTGAATCCAAAGAAACCCTAGCATGAAATATATGCTCGTGTCTGATCACTTCGTCTTCTGCAATCTTAAGAATACCAATTACGGGGAAAAAAGGAAAATCAAACTAACTAAAGTGCCAAGATGTGAGCGTCAACGAGTGACACTGGGACATTGTGGAGAGGTACTTTGACTTAGTCATTTCCCACTTTGAATCTCACATTTGGAAATTTCACTATTAATATTTTCAAGTTGTTACTCATGAAGAATATCACGACGTTTACACGAAGAATCAACTAGATTGACAACACCAGAAACTAACGTAAAAAAGAGTCATAATATCATCTTCTTTCTTTGACACCGCAATAAGAGATAATTATAATCTGTGAGCAAAATAATGAACATAAAAATCATATTCATTCTCCCTCAAAATAATAATTTTGAGTCCATTGAATTCTCCATACATATTTGATGCCTCATCATAACCTTACCCACGCAGTTTAGATATTCTCAACCTAAGTCTTGCAAATAAACTATCCATCGACAATTTAAGTAACGCATCTGTTGTATGTTAAACATTTTCTACACCAATTAAGCATTCCATGATTTTCCCACATTTATCCACATAGTGCAAAATATTTGTCATTTGCTCCTTCACAGATACATTACGAGACTCGTTAATTAAAATTTCAAAAAATAAATCTCGTACATCTTTAATAATATATTCAACAATATCGCTTGCAATTGAATTAACAGTGTTTTTTTTAATATTTGGTGATGTTAATTTGTGATTTGAAGGAGCATTTTTCATTGCCACGACTCTAATATCCGCATTAAGATCACAAGAAAATTTCACGAGTTCATGAAAGTTCCCTCTATTGTTTGATAGTTCTAATTCGTCATTACCACGAAATGCAAGTCCCTAGCGTAAAAGAAATCGAGAAGAGTTTATTGATGCACTTAGTCGTGTTCGGTAGTCACTAAGAGCTTTGTCCGATTTCCTGAATATAGTTGTCTCAATGTGTTGTTTTTGGTTCATCAAATCCTCACATGATTTCAAAGATTGGTTATAATAACTATTAGGACCTTCTACATGAGTTAAAAATCTTTCTTTGTTATTCCAATTCGAAAACCCTTTGGCCACAAATGAGTCCCCACCTACTTGGTCACCCATATTTACCTTGAAAGGATAACAACATAAATAATATGCGACATTAGTAGTTGTGCTATATTTTATCCGTGGAGAAAATTCATTGATCCAAGATGGGTTCAAATGCCTTAAATATTTTCCAAAAGTTCTGGTGGGAAAATATGGCCCTGACAAGGCCCCTTTTGTAAATAGTCTCTATAGATTATATTTTTCACTTTTCGATCACCATGTGCGATTGGAGTTCGTAATGCATAATCGACATGAAAATCCTCTAAAATTCTTTCATCATCCTCTAAATGGCTCTCAATCTCAATATGTGGTGGTATGGATGTTGCCACCAATTTTTTTAAGTACTTCTCCATAATTTAATCCTACAATATCAAATTTACACTAACATTCAACCCTAAATTTATAAATCAACACTTAGCCCCACGTGAGGAATGACTAAGTTATAACAGAACAACATCGAATTTAAATCAACACTTAGCCCACGTGAGGAATGACTAAGTCATAAAAGAACATAATTGTTATTCTCCAGCTTAACAAGTTAATATGATTGTTACTATTTTGAATAAGTGATATAGTTTTGTCCTAATTTCATGCATGCAGTTAAATGTAATACCCCGTAATTTTATTGATTTTTATTTAATGGATTAATTGAATTAAATGAGAATTAATTTGGAAATTAATCCGGAATTAAATACTAGCGAGATGTGAGTTGGTATTTGATTATGATGTTAAAATAAAATGTTACAGAGCATATATGGTAATATATGAGTATTGAACATATTAATATTATCGCGAGGCAGAAATACGAAAATTTGGGAAATTAAGTGGAGACGCGTGTGTCAGTCGCGTCAGGAATGAATTTAATTAGATTAAAAGTAATTTATATTTTTATCAACCGAATGGTCATTTTGAGTGCGCCAGCGTGTCCGGAAGGGTCGAGATAGTCAGAAAACACTATTTGAGGGTTTAGTTTGGCTCCCAGAGCATTTTTAGGCCAAACCGGCAACCCATAAGGGTATTTTAGTAATTTTAAAAATTGAGTAATTAAAACCCACGAATTTTAGAGTTTAATTATATATTATTAGAGAGGCCACTAAGGTCATTATCAACCAAAGGCAAGAGAGTTGGCTACGGGGGTTTTGAGAGAAGTTAGAGAGGAGTTACAAGAGGTTCCAAACCAAAACCACCACCCATCACCACCAATTGGGAAGGATTTGTGACCGAAAAGAGGAGAGATTCAGCCTTTAATCACCAATAACAAATTAGAAGAACACATCTAAGGCAAGTGGTTTATTTTCATTACTTTCATTGAATATTTCCTCCATGTTTAGTGTAGAAATTAACAAATGTCTTGAAAGATTGATGAAAACCTAATGGAATTGTTAGGGATTGCATGTAGAATTACTCTGGACGAATTTAGTATCTAAAACATAGCATTTGATGATGTAAAAACGAATTTAAAAAGGAGTTTTCATGTTCAATTAAATTATGGGTTCATGTTGTTAGGGTTTGTGGCAAAATTTGGGCATTTATGGATTTTACATGTTGATTTGAAGGAATTGACCCTAAAACTATGTTAGGAAGTGATTTAGGGTGGTTTAGAATAATTTAAGAATCTTAAAAACTGATTAGTATGAATTTGGGATGATTTTAGAGAAGGGAAAAGTTGAGAAAAACGAAGTTGGGGAAATTCTGGGCATTGTCTGCCATCTCGTTAGAAGACCAAGCCAGGTCATTCAAACGAGCTTCTAACGAGATTCCAATACCCTTTCTAACGAGTTCATAGTTCGCTCGAAGCCATTCATTCGAACGACCTCGTTCGAACGAGATTTTAGTGACTTCTAACGAGTTTCCAATACCCCTTTTTCGGCCGATTTTAGTTTCGAACTTTCCGTCGGCTTATGTAATTGAGTGTTATACTTCTCTTATTGATTAGTGAGTATATTTGTGAGATTGGAGTACGTTGAGGATTAAAACTTGGAATTATATAAAGGTCTGGTGACTTCTATGAGTTAGGTTGTAAGTACTAAAATTTGCGATGTGAGAAGTGTTGACGACCTATGTTGTATATTATCCGGGGACATGTAAATGTATAACATTTAATGACGGTATAGTAATGTAAAATATACCTCTATTAATATTATAAGATATCTCAGATGGGTGAATGCTTAGTATATGGATTTATATGTGTATAACATACCTACCATACTTGATATCACGGGAGGTCGGCTTTCGATCAGGGTCATCGAATCTTTGTGTGCCTACGGGGGGATTTAGATTGGTACCTCAAGGACATAGGTCAGAGAATGACTTATTGGTGAGTTAATAAGTCAGCTGATCATGGGTTTGTGCGTGACCCATGGGTATGTGAACTATGTTCGCCTCCATTATGTGTGATTGTTGCTTATTGAAACGGTTCCTGAGAGATTCGGAATACGTGGTCCTTATGTACGTGACGTATCGGGATTCGATAGCAAAGTATGTGTGCACCTCAGCTTAGCCTAGGGGTTCTATTATTGTATATTTTTGGTGAAATTAATATACTAATAATTGGAATGGACTATTTATTAAAGTATAAGCGTGAATAATTGTAACATTTTTAGTAGAGTTAAAAATGGGAAATTCATAGTAATCATTATAACTAATTTTGTGGTATAAAAAGTAAGACCCTTAGTTTATATTAAGATGTCGAGAATTGAACATTGAATTATATAGTAAAGTCAGGTTATGGATTGGACTAGTTAGATAGTGAAATAACTAGAATGGGCACGGGTACGTTAGGAGTGCACAATTAGTTGAGAGGCGAGGAACTCGTGTGAGTGCACTCACTATCATGTATTTTATATTCACTGTTTAATGATATTAAACACTTGCTATATTTTAAACTGTTTTCACAATTGGGCTCTGACCCGTTTGCTTTCAAATCTATTTTCTTATAAAAACCTTTTAGGTGGCCAGCCACAAGGACACCAAGCGTAGGAGTTCCATTCAGTGACGTGTTGTAGCTGCTGTGGAAGTTACAGGACCTCGATAGTAGACGCCTCCACTTTCTACTTTGACTCCATTTCAGATTTATTCATCTATAGGGCCTGTCGCCCCTTTTCTCTTAGAGACATCTTAATTACTCAGTTCTATTTCAGTTTTGGATTAAATTAATTAATGTTTCAGACTTTGTATTTGTTTTATCCAATATTCAGATTATTCAGAGGAGTGTTCCTCCAGATTCATTTTTATTCCATTATTATTCTATTGTGATTGTGATGTGACCGTAGTATCATTATTTCATAATTTAACTTATTGCATGATGATCTAATTTAATTAAAAGTCGACAACTCACTTTTTAAATATTAGGTGGCTAGTAAGTTGTTAAAATATTTTTCGTTAGTGATGCTATGAGCTGAACCAACTTGACATTTTGTATTAATTTGAATAAAGGAATAGTTACCCGGTATTTAATTAGACGGGGTGTCACAGGTGGTATCAGAGCATCGGGTTCTAATGTCCTTAGGATCTGTTCGGCTTGTTATGTTTTCGCGTAGCGTTCTTTGATATAGAACCCTATATTTTAGGATTGTTGTACTCTTTTGTGTATCTTACGCTCTTCAACTATTTTGAGATGATAATTGTAGACTTATAAAATATCTCTCATTTCAGATGCCTCCACGACGTTCCCAACGAGTTCCCAGAGATGCTCAGCCCGAGCCACAGCCTACACCAGTTCAGGGCACCGTGAATGCTGAGGTTGCCGCTATTGTGGCCCAAGCGATAAATGCCGCTTTAGCAGTTGTACAGCAGGCACCGTCTCAGGCGCCGGTAGTAGCACCAGTAAAGGCTCATGCATTCCCGTCTGCTTGGGAACGTGTTCGTGATACTTTTCAGAAGGCACACCCTCCGGAGTTCGCAGGTAGCTCTGACGTCGTTGTGTCCAGTCAATGGAAGAAGAACATCCAAAGACACTTGAGGATGTACGAGTGTACGAAGGTCTAGAGGCAGATACTGGCTACTTTTAAACTGGTAGGGTTAGCATTGCAGCGGTGGGAGTCCATTACCACCGCGGAGGAAAGAGATGTTCTTACTATTCAGGAGTTCTGGGTGCGGTTCGACCGCAAGTATTTTCCCTCGGCTGTTCACACTGAGAAGAGGAGAAAATTGATGAACCTCAAGCAGGAGGGGAGGACAGTTGCTGAATATGAGGCCGAGTTCACAAATCTATTGAACATCGTCCCCGATGAGATTCCGACAGAGGAGAAGAAGATACAGAAGTTCATGGATGGGTTGACTTGGAGGATCCGTCAGCATTTACTGGGAAATGTCTTTTTGGCCACTTATTCTGATGTGGTTAACGCAACACTGCTTCAGTGCCAGGACCACTGTTTTCACTTGTCAAAGGGTAAGCAATCAGGAGAGTTCAGCCATCAGGGTAGGACAGGAGGAAATGGTGCCAGCGGCGCACAATCAGTTCCAGGTCAGTACAGGCAGGGTGATCAGGGTTCCCAGCAAGGGGATTCTAAGAGATTTAGATCTGGAGGTTTCAGAAATGGACATGGAGGTTTTCGTCATGGCCTGCAGGGTCAGCACGACCATCAGGGTCAGCATGGCCAACAACAGCAGTTTCAGCAAGGCCAACATGGTCAGTGGAAGAATGGAAATGGTCATCAGGGCCGTGGGCAGCAGGGTCAGAGAGGGGGAAACTTTTTGGAGAAATATTTTATTTGTGGAAAGATTGGCCACAAATGCCAGGAGTTTCCTGATAGGGGCAGGTCCCCCCACAGCAGCAGCAGCAAGGTGCTCGACACGAGTCCCAGAGACCTATGTTTCCCGTCGCCCTCCCATCACCACCACAGTTGCTAGCTTTACCACCCATCCCAGCAGTCCCAGTCCAACAGGGACAACTTCAGTACGGGCGAGTTTATCAGCTCCAGCAGGCCGCAGTCTCACAGGATCCACCTGCTATTGAGGGTATGTTCTCTATTCAGGGGACTATGGGGCGTATTTTATTTGATACGGGAGCCACACACTGTTTCATTGCCACGAGATTTGCACGCACTATAGGGTTATTAGACACTGCAGAGAGCACGATTACTTGCGTAGATTCACCGTTGAGTAGGGGTTATGTGATTTCTCTTATTTGTAGAGGTGTGGGTATAGAGATCGGGAGATTTACTTTACCTGCTGATATGTTAGTATTAGAGATGACTGAGTACGATGCGATTGTTGGCATGGATTGGCTAGTTGCGTACCGATCCATGATTGATTATTTCAGTAGGAGTATTATTTTTTCCATACCCAGACATGAGATGTTCTTAGTGGCGATGCCTCGTCCCGAGGGAGGATCGTCCACTCACTTGTATTATATAGAGGAGCAGACCTCTAAGGAAGTGGTAACACCACTCGATTAAATTCCCGTTGTTAGTAAGTTCGCTGATGTATTTCAGGATATTCCGGGATTACCACCTAGTAGGGAGATAGACTTCGTTATCGATTTGACGTCGGGCACTCGTCCTATAGCCCGCGCACCATATCGTATGGCTCCAACGGAGATGATAGAGCTACGGGATCAGATAGAGCAGCTGTTGGGTCCGGGGTTTATCCGTAGGAGTACTTCGCCATGGGGTGCCCATGCGCTGTTCGTAAAGAAGAGGGATGGATCTTTGAGGTTGTGTGTGGATTACCGAGAGTTGAATAAAGTCACGATACGGAATAAGTATTCGCTGCCCTGAATCGATGACTTATTCGACCAGTTGAGAGGAGCTTCCTTCTTCTCAAAGATTGACTTGTGATCGGGATACCATCAGTTGCGTATTAGGGAGCAGGACATCGCAAAGACTGCCTTCTTGACGAGATATGGTTCTTACGAGTTTCGGGTTATGCCTTTTGGCCTAACTAATGCTCCAGCCGTGTTTATGGACTTGATGAATAGGGTGTTCAGAGAGTTCCTAGACCAGTTCGTCATCGTCTTTATTGATGACATTCTGGTTTACTTCAGACAGAGGAGGAACATGTCGAACACTTGAGGAAGGTTTTGCTGACACTACGACAGAACGAGTTATATGCAAAGTATGATAAGTGTGGGTTTTGGTTGAAGGAGGTTCAGTTTTTGGGGCACATCATTTTAGACAGGGGAATATCTGTTGATCCGGGAAAGGTATCGGCGGTGAGAGAGTGGGTACAACCCACAACACCAACTGAAAAATGTAATTTCTTAGGCCTAGCAGGATACTACAGGAGGTTTATTCGGGGTTTCTCTAAGATAGTGGGTCCCTTGACACATCTGACTCGTAAAGGTGTGCCATTCATCTGGAGCGATGCCTGTCAGTTGGCATTCGATGAGTTGAAGGACAAGTTGACCTCAGCGGCAGTGTTAGCTTTTCCCAGGGAGGGAGTTGAGTATTTAGTCTACACTGATGCGTCCTTATAAGGATTTGGGGTGTACTACAACAGGAGAGTCAGGCCATAGCTTATGCTTCCCGTAAGCTTAAGCCTCATGAGAAGAATTACCCCACCCACCACTTAGAGGTAGCGGCAGTCGTATTTGCTCTTCAAATTTGGAGACATTATCTCGTGGGGGAGAAATTCTGTTTATTCACGAACCAGAAGTTTCTACAGTACCTCTTCATGGAGAAGGAACTGAATATGCGTCAATGTAGGTGGCTTGAATTCGTGAAGGATTATCAGTTCGACATCCATTACCACCCGGGAAAAGCTAACGTGGTAGCAGACGCGTTGAGCCGTAGGCCAGTAGGCGAGGTGGCCGAAGTGTGGAAAGCAAAGTGGAAGGAGTTGGGACACCAGGATGCAGTGGCCCGGTCATTCATGTCTGTGATGACTATTACGCCTCAAATTGTTGTGAGAGTGATACAGGCCCAAGCAAAAGACTCGTTCTATCAAGAGCAGATAGTTCGATTACTAGCAGAGGGAGCCGAGTCCTATACCGTTAGTTCAGACGGGGGCTTACACTTCAACGAGAGACTGGTTATTCCGAAAGGGGAAGACTTGTGACACGAGGTAATGTTAGAGTCGCACGGATTGAGGTTCGCGGTACATCCTGATGGGGATAAGATGTACCAGGATATGAGGCAACAATACTGGTGGAGTGGGATGAAGAGAGATATTACCGAGTTCATTTCTAAATGCGCCACTTGTCAGCTGGTAAAGGTGGACTAGCAAAAACCTGCGGGAATTCTATAGCCATTAGAGGTTCCTATGTGGAAATAGGAGAGCATTTCCATGGAATTTATCACGCGGTTACCTACTTCGCAGAGGGGTCACGACTCCATATGGGTAATCGTGGATCGGTTGACCAAAGTTGCTCATTTTCTGCCAGCCCGGACAGACTTCACTACGGGACAGTATGCCATGATTTTTATAGCGGAGATAGTGATACTTCACGGGGTGCCTCTCAATATCGTGTCTGACCGAGACAAGATATTCGTTTCACTATTTTGGGAGAGTTTCCTGGAAGCCATGGGTACGGAGTTGCGACTGAGTACGTCATATCACCCACAGACAGATGGGCAAACCGAGCGGACTAATCAGATATTGGAGGACATGTTGCGTATCTGCATCCTAGATTTTGGAAGTGGTTGGGAACAGTACCTTCCACTGGTGGAGTTTGCTTATAATAACTCCTACCAGTTCACCATTGGCATGTCTCCATTCGAGGCGTTGTATGGTAGACCTTGTCGTTCCCCAGCATATTGGTTAGAGGTGGGGGATAACAAACTCCTTGGGCCGGAAGTGATTCAGGATACTTCGGTAATGATATAGATAATACGGAGTCGTATTCGAGTAGCTCAGGACCGACAGAAGAGCTATGCTGATGCCAAGAGGTTCTTCAGAGAGTTCAAGGTGGGGGACCAGGTGCTACTCAGAGTATCCCCGATGAAGGGGATTATGCATTTTAGAAAGAAGGGGAAACTGACACCAAGATATGTGGGGCCATTTCCTATCATCGAGCAGATTGGGCCAGTTGCGTATAGACTTGGGTTACCGGAGCACTTGCATAGGATTCATGACGTGTTCCATATTTCCTCGCTAAGAAGATATCTTAGGGACGATTTGGCCCATACCCACATTGCTTTAGAGAACATTGATCTTCAGCCTTATAGTTCCTACGAGGAGGGGCCAATTTCTATTCTGGACCACAGCGAGAGGAAACTGAGGTCGAAGATAGTACCGTTAGTACGTGTTCAGTGGCGGCACCATAAAGTCGAGGCGTCCACATGGGAGTGTGAAGATGAGATGCGCGAGCATTATCTAGAGTTATTTTTTTTCAAGTACTCTTTAACTTCGAATTTCGGGACGAAATTCTATTATTAGGGGGGAAGTATGTAATACCCCGTAATTTTATTGATTTTTATTTAATGGATTAATTGAATTAAATGAGAATTAATTTGGAAATTAATATGGAATTAAATATTAGCGAGATGTGAGTTGGTATTTGATTATGATGTTAAAATAAAATATTACTGAACATATATGGTAATATATGAGTATTGAACATATTAAAATTGTCCCGAGGCAGAAATACGATAATTTGGAAAATTAAGTGGAGACGCGCGTGTCAGTCACGTCAGGAATGAATTTAATTAGATTAAAAAGTAATTTATATTTTTAACAATCGAATGGTCATTTTGAGTGCGCCAACGTGTCCGGAAGGGTCTAGATAGTCAGACAACACTAGCCGGGGGTTTAGTTTGGGTCCCGGAACATTTTTAGGCCAAACCGGCAACACAGAAGGGTATTTTAGTAATTTTAATAATTGAGGAATTAAAACCCATGAATTTTAGAGTTTAATTATATATTATTAGAGAGGCCACTAAGGCCATTATCATCCAAAGGCACGAGAGTGGGCTACGGGAGTTTTGAGAGAAGTTAGAGAGGTGTTACGAGAGGTTCCAAACCAAAGCCACCACCCACCACCACCAATTAGGAAGGATTTGTGACCGGAAAGAGGAGATATTCAGCCTTTAATCACCAACAACAAATTAGAAGAAAAAATCTAAGGCAAGTGGTTTAGTTTCATTACTTGCATTGAGTATTTCCTCCATGTTTAGTGTAGAAATCAATAAATGTCTTGAAAGATTGATGAAAACCTAATGGAATTGTTAGGGATTGCATGTAGAATTACTCTGGACGAATTTAGTATACAAAACATAGCATTTGATGAAGTAAAAATGAATTTTAAAAAGGAGTTTTCATGTACAATTAAATTATGGGTTCATGTTGTTAGGGTTTGTGGCAAAATTTGGGGATTTATGGATTTTACATGTTGATTTGAAGGAATTGACGCTAAAACTATGTTAGGAAGTGATCTAGGGTGGTTTAGAATAATTTAAGAATCTTAAAATCTGATTAGTATGAATTTGGGATGATTTTGGAGAAGGGAAAAGTTGAGAAAAATGAAGTTGGGGAAATTCTGGGCATTCTCTGCCATCTCGTTAGAAGACCAACCCAGGTTATTTGAACGACCTCGTTCGAATGAGCTTCTAACGAGATTCCAGTACCCCTTCTAACGAGTTCATAGTTCGTTCGAAGCCATTCGTTTGAACGACACTCGTTCGAACGACCTCGTTCGAACGAGATTTCAGTGACTTCTAACGAGTTTACAGAATGGTCTTTTTCGGCCGATTTTAGTTTCGAACTTTCCGTGGGCTTATGTAATTGAGTGTTATACTTCTCTTGTTGATTAGTGGGTATATTTGTGAGATTGGAGATCGTTGAGGATTAAAACTTGGAATTATATAAACGTCTGGTGACTTCTATGAGTTAGGTTGTAAGTACTGAAATTTGCGACGTGAGAAGTGTTGACGACCTATGTTGTATATTATCTGGGGACTTGTAAATGTATAACATTTAATGATGGTATAGTAATGTAAAATATACCTCTATTAATATTATAAGATATCTAAGATGGGTGAATGCTTAGTATATGGATTTATATGTGTATAACATACCTACCATACTTGCTATCACGGGAGGTCGGCTTTCGATCAGGGCCATCTAATCTTTATGTGCCTACAGGGGGATTTAGATTGGTACCTCAAGGACATAGGTCAGAGAACGACTTATTGGTGAGTTAATAAGTCAGCTGACCATGGGAGCTGTAATACCCCATAATTTTAATGACTTTTAAAATGGGTTATATTTTAAATTAATGGATTAGTTGGATTTTATTATAAATTAATTCATTTGGGTTTTATCCGAATTGTGGATATAAAAATGTATGATTCTGAGTATTACTTAAAGATATTTAGGTAATATATGAATATGATGTCATTATTAGGACGGTGTGATATAATTTCGGTAATTTGGATTTTTTAGTCAGACGCGGTATGGGACGTGTCGGGACTAATTTATTAAATTAAAAAGGAAATTTATTTTCTATCGACCTTATAGTCATTTCGACTGCGCCGTTGCGTCCGGAAGGTTCGAAATAGTCAGAAAGGTCTATTTGGATGTTGGATTTGGATCTCGGGTCATTTGGAAATGAAAAGACAACCCAAAAGGGCATTTTGATTCTTTTTACAAGGGGGATGAATAGTGATTTCGGGTTTTGTCTTATTATAAGTATTTGGAGATTAGTTGAATGTGGGTTCATTCATCTCTTCTACACAAAATTGAAAGGTCATCTTCTTAGAGAGAGTGAAAGAGTGCTTGGGAAGAGAAAAGCTTGCTTGGAAAGCAGGAGAACCACCACCAACCACCATCGAAAGTGGCCGAAAAAAGTGAGAACCACCTATGTTATTCAACTCCAAAGGATCAGATATTCATTAAAGGCAAGTGTTTGATATTTGCAACTTAAGTTCGTATATTGTCCATGTTAGAATAATTATGAAAAGAGTTTCATGTTTGGAAGATAAAAATGGAGTAGTAATGAATTTCTGGAAGTATGAAATATATAGGAATTAAACTCATGTTGTAGGTAGTTAGTAATCCAATAAATATTCATCAATCTGTGGAAGAAATTATGAAAATAATTTAGTGTTCTTGAAGATAATATGTTGATAATTTTCTGGAAAAAGAGGCAAAAACGAGTGGAATGAGAAGAGCCAATTTGGAAGGTTTAGATCTCTTTTTGAGTGCATTTGGATGAGATTTAAGAAAAACTCAAAACACATACCTGACTCAATTTTTCGTGTAGAATCCAAATCTGAAGTTGGATTGATGATTTGAGTAATGTTTGGATCTGATTTTTCTGAGTATTTAAAATATGAGAATTCATAATGTTGTTTCTTTTTAATGTTAGTTCTTATCCCAAAACTTTTGTAGATCTTCGGTGATTATTAATTGGATATTATGGAACTTAGAGAAGATCAGTAAGCCCTAGTTAAGATTTGAATTAATTTGATTCGGATTTAATTGATTAGAATTATGATAATTAAAGTTAAACAGATTTCAGTTGCTAGATTCATGTGTTTGATTCTAATCTGTTTGTATGAGGATTATGGATAGTTCAAGTAGGGGAGATTTAATATAACACCTGGGTATCCTTAGGGTTACAATTTAAACATCAAGGACTGAGTTTAAGCTCATTATTGATTTCGCAAGGGATGAGTGTAGTACAAGAGCGTAGTGGTATGGCTCCTGGATAGAGATGGGAGTTTAGAACACATTTGGTTGAAAGAGGGGATGAGGTTATTCCGATCGCATATTTGAAGTTGACGAACCTCCTCGATCGACAAAGTTAAGTAGTAGTGTATTGGAGGGGTTCCTTATTTGGATTTCGCTTTGCGAGACGCTCCGCGTATGAACCTTAATGATGTCGGGAGTGGAGAGATGTTATAGGATGCGAGGATAATTAAATTATGAAGTAAAGATATGACATTTTAATACGTGGGATTTAAAGAGATATAATGCTACGTAAGGGAATAATTTAAGGTTAATGTGAGTACCTTGTTGTTAGTATACTATAGGTATGATAATACCTATTTGATTTATTAATGATTATGTGTATGACATACCTTGCTTACTTGCTATCGGTGGGAGGTTTACGCGTGAGGGCAGTCATATCCTGATGAATCCATGGGATCTTTGATTTGTCGCTCGAGAACATAGGTCTATGAAAGACTTATCGGGGAGTTGATAAGTCCACTGACTATGGGTATGTAGGTATGTGCGTGACCCATGGGTATGAGAACTATGTTCTCCTCCAATGATTGTGTTGTTGTTAATGGTTAGAGGTATCCTCACCGAACCTTTTGTCCCCTTTTCGGCGACCAGCGATATTGGGACATGATAGCAGAGTAATGCATTGCACCGCAGCTGTGACTCGGGGTGCCATATTATATATGAATATATATATATATAATGGATTAAATGAATGAATGGATATTTATTATGGTTAAATCTATCTACGGTGATAATTGTAGATAATGGTGAATAGAGAAAGATAATTGAATTAAGTTAATGAATGTTTATTGAAAAACTTAATTCATATTAATTGAGAAATGATTCATGTTAATGAGAAATGATGAGAAATGTAAATGAACAATAATGTGACGTATGGTATGGGACATACGGGGATTATGATATTGGGATGGAATTATAATATGGAGACTAGAAAAGAGGAACCATTAACTAGGAGGTTAATAGGAAACATTAAGTGTGTACTCTAGTTGATAGGTGAGAATGGCAAGTGAGAGTTGGGTCTAACATGTACATAATAAAAGATGTATTGCACTTGTTAAATACTTGCTGTTTTAAAAATCATTTACACAATCGGGCTCTGACCCGTTTCCTTGCATATTTTATTTTCTATTGTATAAACTATATCAGGTGTCAAGCAACAGGGACGCCAACCTTAGCGGATTATGACAGGCTATGGAGCTATGGAGTTTTGCTTAAACGCCTATCATCTTTTTGATTCATAGTATTCTTAGTCAGGGCATGTCGCCCAAAGGATTCAGTTATCTTCTTCTATCGGGGTCAAATATTATGGTATTCGTGTCATTTTAATACATTTGATATTGTTGGGATTACTGTAATGGATTAATATTATTTGGGAATGTTTATTCCAATTGCATTCAAATTATTTTGTGTTATCTAATTGGTTATCAGTGTTGTAGAATAAAATGTGTTGTGTTATTCTTAAACTGGAAATGGATTTTGTTAAATTAAAATTTGAAAAGTTTTTAACACCAGCTTAATTGAGTATTGGGTGAGTTATAAATGTTTTTCGACAGTGATGCTAAGAATGAGCCAACTGTATATTCTGTTTTAATTCGGTATGGGGCTGGCCACCCGGTATTTAATTAGGCGGGGTGTTTTAGGAGTGTAGGTATGTGCGTGACCCATGAGTATGTCAACTATGTTCGCCTCCATTATGCGTGATTGTTTCTTATTGAAACGGTTCCTGCGAGATTCGGAATACGTGGTCCTTATGTACGCGACATACCGGAATTCGATATCAGAGTATGTGTGCACCGCGGCTTAGCCTAGGGGTGCCATTATTGTATATTTTTGGTGAAATTAATATACTAATAATTGGAATGGACTGTTTATTAAAGTATAAGAGTGAATAATTGTAACATTTTTAGTAGAGTTAAAAATGGGAAATTCATAGTAATCATTATAATTAATTTTGTGGTAGAAAAAGTAAGACCCTCAGTTTATATTAAGATGTCGAGAATTGAACTTTGAATTGTATAGTAAAGTTAGCTTATGGATTGGACTAGTTAGATAGTGGAATAACTAGAACGGGTACGCCTACGTTAGGAGCGCACAATTTGTTGAGAGGCGAGGAACTCATGTGAGTGCACGAACTATCATGTATTTTATATTCACTGTTTAATGATATTAAACACTTGCTATATTTGAAACTGTTTTCACAATCGGGCTCTGACCCGTTTTCTTTCACATTTATTTTCTTGTAAAAACCTTTTAGGTGCCCAGCCACAAGGACACCAAGCGTAGGAGTTCCATTCCAGTGACGTGCTGTAGCTGCTGTGGAAGTTATAGGACCTCGATAGTAGACGCCTCGACTTTCTACTTTGACTCCATTTCAGATTTATTCATCTGTAGGGTATGTCGCCCCCTTTCTCTTAGAGAGAGCTTAATTACTCAATTCTATTTCAGGTTTGGATTAAATTAATTAGTGTTTCAGACTTTCTATTCGTTTTATCCAGTATTCGGATTATTCAGAGGAGTGTTTTTCTAGATTCATTTTTATTTCATTATTATTCTATTATGATTGTGATGTGATCGTGGTATCATTATTTCATAATTTAACTTGTTGCATGATGATCTAATTTAATTAAAAGTCGACAACTCACTTTTTAAATATTAGGTGGCTAGTAAGTTGTTAAAATATTTTCATTAGTGATGCTATGAACTGAACCAACTTGACATTTTGTATTAATTTGAATAAAGAAGTAGCTACCCGGTATTTAATTAGACGGGGAATCACATTAAATAGGTTAAAAACTTTATATAAATATCACTGTATTGCATCTCTAGAAATCTATAAGAAAGAAATTAGAATTATCAAAGCCTTCTTTTATATTTCTTCTTAGTATCAAAGCTTCAAGTTTCAATAGAATTAAGTGACTTATCTCTTTCAACTGGTGCACTACACTAACTCATTACCATATGTTCAATAAAGCTCAAGCCATCAAACTATCTAATATGGACGATTCAAATGATGTAACTTACGAAAACTGTGAAGGTGGTTGATTTGATTATTCAAAAAATACCAACCTTCAAAGAAAAGAAAGAAACAATCAAGGAACTACAAGCGTGGGAAGAAAACGATATACTACTCAAGAGATAAATTATCAAAATATTATCGAAAGAATCCATGTATCTAGTTATCAAATGCAACATAACATGGGATATTTGGAATTGTTTTGAGGAAACTTATTCTCATGCCACCAAAGAAAAAAAATCCAATTGAAGGAGTAACTACAAAATATCAAACTTGAAGGTGAAAATCTTGATGATTATATAAAAGAATTCAAGGGACTTTGTGATGGATTAACCTTCATACATAAACCCATGGATGAGGATACAAAGTTGATTATTTTTGCTAAAGCTCTTGGATCCTAGTATAAAACCTTCTGAACTATGATGCTTGGGAAGTCACCATACCCATCACTTATTCAACTCATAATAAAATCTCTAAGAAGCTTTGACATAATAGAAGGACCATAGATGGAGCAAGGCCTTCCACAAAAAATCGGTTACAACATGGATTTCATGGAACAAAAAGATTATTTTCAAGGCTATAATTCTAGAAGAGGAAAACCATAGAGAGGAAGAGGTTGATTCAATCACACCTCATTTTCTTTTAGAGTAAGAGGATTCAGACCTACCAAATATTACCCAAGTCACTTCAATGGAGGAAGAAATAATTGTGCTCACCAGGACACCATTCATCCAATATAAATCATATCCAAAATGGAATGGATAAGAATAACGTGGGGACACAAACAAATAGTGGTTGCCAAATTTGTGGCATGACTATTCACACTTCTATGACTTGCTACTATAGGTGGGATTACACATACTAACTTCAAGAGTACACATCACCAATAACTCTTACCACATCTACCAGTAAAAATCACATCGATGCTTGCCTCTATACAGACTCGGGTGCAACTTCACACGTGATCAACATTCCAAGTAATTGTGTAATCTTAATATTTATAGAGTTAGTGATAAAGTTATGGTTAGAGAGAGTAAGTACCTACATATATAATGTTTTTTGTTTAATTATCTGTTATTTGTATGTTGTCATCTAAACTCTATAATTTCATGAACATGTATAGGCACTATGAGAAAAAAATTCCGAAATTAGAAGAGAAATTGCACAGTGAATGGTTTTAGGGCATGAGTGTCAAAAAAGGTAATTATCACCTCTTTTTTATTGCGATTACTTATGTATGTGTTGTAAAACATACATGAATACAAATCCACTAATGAATACATCTTTTATAAAAAGAAGTGATGTCTCTTTAAGGATTGCAAGCCTAACCAACGTACCCAATTTTTTTGCAAATCAGTATGAAAAATTATGCGCCAGAGATTTTGATCTCATCTTATAGCCACGTGAGGAAAAACTATTAATGCAAAACAGGGGAATTTTAAAAAAAAAAATCCTTGACTTCTTGTGTGTATAGAAAAAGAGATAAAAATCCGATGGATATGGTGCTGGCCTATTACGAGATTGTTCAATAAAATCCAGAACTATATTAATTATAATTTAACAAAATCATTTTCTATTGTTACTGGGTGAAGGTGGAGGACTTTACTAATGGTTGTAAAGTAGATCCTGCCTTAAAACTTGTCATGGTAGATTTATTTGAGATGAAGAGTAAAGATTGCATGGTCGACGAGCCTTTTGTTTGTTCCTTTCAAAACATGAAGAATGTATTCTACTCAAAATGCATAAACGATTACAATTGGTACGTTATTATGCATGCACCAAAGGTTTTAACTACTTAAACAGATGCATTAAATGCCCCTACAAAGTTTCAGTCTAGTCCAGATGATAATCCTAATTTAAAGGATCTTTTACTTGATTTAAACAAAGATTGAGTTTTGAAATAATAGTTTGTTGTTATTTAATTACCCCTTGTATGACAACCCTATTTGTATCGTATGTATATGAGCGAAAATTAGAAAAACCTCTTGTATTTATTTACATTTGTGTATGTATATGTGGAACGACTTATTAGAACAACCCGTTTATGAGTGAAATAACACAACACACTAATATGACATGACAACACGACGCAAACTTGGAAGTTAGTGTCCGATTAGTAATATGATTAAGGTGTCGTTGATCCAAATAGTGAAGCAAAAAATCTTGCTAGGATCGATAAAGTCTTGTTCAGAGGGGATTAACCTCGTTGGGGCATCAAGAGTGGTTTAATCGACGTTGTGTGGAACCCATCGATTGAAACACATAATATTAGTTGGTCTTATTGAATTTTGAAATTATAGTTATGCACAACCTTCTTTAGCCAAGTTCATTTTCCCGATAATAACATGCATTTCACCCGACGGATTTCACAAATTGGGAATACGAATGTTTTATTCAGAATATTGATATTGATAAAGGCAACTCACAAATTTAATTTTAGTCCTGTATGTGTATCCTTGATTTTTTCTCCAAGTGTAGACAAACAAACTCATTATGCGTGTCAAGTTGTATAAGGTTATGTCATTATCTTGTTATGAAGCTAGGGAGCACCTGGTGAGTTTGACTGGTTACACCTTGTTTAATATTAATATTCACAATAAAATGACCGCATTTCCAATTTGTGGTACCCATCGGGTGAAACGCATGCTATAAGCAGGGCTTATAGCCTTGAAAAGAATAAAGTTATGTATAGCTAAAATTTGGCCAAGACTATAAGATCGACTAATATCCTGCATTTCAGCTGATAGATTCCACACCACATGGATTAGAACCACTCTCTAAGCCCCCAACAAGGTTAATCCCCACCGAACATCACTTTGTTGATGCTAGCAAGATTTTTAATTCATTTTTTGTATCATTGAACACATTAATTATATTACCAATAGGATATTAACATTCTAATATTATGCTGAAATTACCAATAGGACATTAACATTCTAATATTATTCTGTGACAGAACTACGTGTACTTTGATGTGGGTTTATTTGACTACGTAGGCGTCCCAAAGTTAAATTAGGATTCGAGTCCTTTCTCAAAGTGCATAAATGACCACAATTTGTCTGAATAACATTACATGATAATACGACACAAAATTAGAAGTTAGTGTCCAATTAGTATTTTGATTAATGTGTTCACTGATTCAAATAGTGAAGCCAAAATCTTGTTAGGATTGACAAAGTGTAGTTCAAATAGGATTAATCTTGTTGGGGGCATCAAGAGTGGTTTTAATCGATGTTATGTGGAACCTAACGATTGAAATGCAGACTATTAGTCCACGGTATAATCTTGGCCAAATTATATCTATACACAATCTTCTTTTGGCCAAGGTTAAAACCTCGGCTAATAGCTTGCATTTCACCTGATGGGTTCCCAATATTAGGGATGAAATTATGTTTTGTTGAGAAAAAATTATATCAATTAAGGCTAATCAAACATTTAATTTTAGTTTTGTATCTGTACACTTGCACTTTATTTTCCAAGTGTAACCAGTCGAGCTCATTAGGTGTTTCAATACATGACAAGGTTATGTCATAACCATGTTATGAATCTAGGGAGAACCTTGTGATCTTGATTAGTTATAACTGATGAGCCTGGACCAATACCATTTTTTTTCAACTAAACTTAATCGCATTCATAATTTGCATAAGTTTTTGGGTGAAACACAGGCTATTAGTCGGGCTTATATCCTTGGCCAAAAGAAGGTTGTGTATATCTATAATTTATCCAAGCCTAAACTACAGATTAATAGCTTGCATTTTAATCGATGAGTTCCACACAATATTGATTAAATCCACTCTCGCTGACCCAATAAGGTTAATCCCCTCAGAAAAATACTTTATTAATGCCACTAAAATTTTTTGTTCATTGTTCGGATCATTGAACACATTAATCAGATTACCAATAGGACATTAACATTCTAATCTTGTGTCATGATAGAACTGCATGGACTTTGATGATAATTCATTTCGCTACGTAGGCGTCCCGAAGTCCAATTGAGATTTGAGGTCGTTCTTACACAAACTTAATTCTCTACTCTCTCTTCTTTTGTGTACTCACCATTTGTTGCTCACAATAATGCACAATGCTCAATAAACTTGTTAAAATAACAGTTTGGGTTTGGTAGTTAATTAGAATTTGAATAAATAACTTTGTTCCATGTGAGTGCCCTTGTATAGTTTCTTGTAAGGTCTAACCGATCGAATTCATTAGGGATTTTAAGCCTAACAAGGTTGTGTCATAGTCTTATTATGTGACTAGGAACATTGGATGCGTTGGACCGATTAAATCTCCAAGAAACTACTCAAGGGTACTCACGAAAAACTATTCAAGGTCATGTCATATATTTAGTTCTCTTGCACTTGCTTGCTCGTCCCTTATATTTTGTAATATCCCTTATGTTTTACTAGTCCCATAAATGTTATTCTACATATTTTAGGGTTCTTATTTCATTTTTAGCTTGTTTATTATACTTCGATCACTAATTCCACTCTTTTTATTATACACACACACACACACACACACATATTAATGCATAATCATTTTTATAATTCAAAAAATAAATAAAGGGGGATTATAACACAATTCTCAATTTAGAGTGTTCTCATAATGGTCTATATTTTCAAAACATTTTACATTTATTTTCATGAATAAAAAGAGACACCTTATATGCATATTATAGGTTAGACCAAACCTTGTTCATCTTACGAACTGCATGGAATTTGATACCATTTTTGGCTACTTAGACAACCTGAAGTCATTTTAGGATTCAAATCCTTTATTACCATTTACAACATTTTGAAATATTTGCAGGTGTAGTTATTAGGGGAGTAACACTTTGAACATTTTCTATATGCTTCAGGAAATGAACACTTTAAAGATTTTAATATTTATTTGTGTTGGATTAATGTAATTAATTGAATGGCTTAATAGTTTTCATATTACTATTTTTTTTATTGATGTATTAGTTAGTTTTATAATGGAATTATTTACAGTTTTGAAAACATGTACATGAATTTCTTCAGAAGAAAATAAATAAAAGTCATTTTTTTAAAAATATATTCAATATTGGTCACGGTCCAAAACAGTGACTACATCCGTGACAACAATTTAATGGGTTAAAAGGTGGTCACAATCAACAACCGTGATCACTGGATGTGTGGGTACAATAGGGAGTCACGGTTCATGATCGTGACCAACCAAAGTTCAAAGTAGGTTGTTACGGCTTGCAATCACGGTCTAGAACCATGACCAAGAAAATATAGTCATGGTGTGAGTCATAGTTCAAAACTATGATCAACTTTGACGCCTCGTGGCAATTCACAACCGTGATCAAGACTGTGGTATAATGATTATGAAAAAGACCATGACCATATATAGGGGTCACGATTTTGGAACGTGAACCCCAAAATGGTCACCCTTAATTTTGACACGGATCGGAACCATAACCCGGGAGCTCGATCACAGTCCAAAATCGTTACCATTTTTTTTATTTGGCATAGTGATAATATGATTCTTAGAAAACTTTAAATAATGTTAGATCCATCATCTCCCCTTCTCCATACTTTGATAGTTTGATTACGCATTCAATGGGAGTGCTCATTAGCTTTTTATAAAAGATCTTAAATTTCTAAAGAATTTATCAAGCATAGACTTCTTAAGAAACTAAGATCCCGCTATTCGTTTGGTTCACTTCATGGCTAAGGTAGTAAGCAATGAGCCCTATAGCTATAATTTTGAAGTAACAAAACATTATTTTCTTTGATTCCTTAAACATAATAGGATTATTACATGTAAAGATGAAGTTATCTATGTGTAATAAAACAAACACATTAACATTATTTTGGTTCACCTTGAAATAAAATGCACCCTTCTGGACTTTTTTTGTCTTGACAATATATGTTTATTCTATTTTTGTAGCTTTCGATGCTTTCTTCAAGCCATATAATTCTTGTTTAACTTTTAGACTTTATCTTCTTCTCTTTTCACTATGTAACCCAATGATTTTTCCAAGTATACTTCTTCCTTAAGGAAACCATTAAAAAAGAATCACGTTTATTTGATATTGTCCAATTATTTTGAGCCCTTGGAGGTATGGACAATTTTACACTCCGAGAGAGCAGCATGTGCAAAAACCTCTTCACAACCATTGTTGGGCCTTTGACTATAACCATAACAACAAATAATGATATGTATTTTTTAAATTAACCCCTCCGTTCTTCTTTTCATTGATCACCCTATATATATATATATATATATATATATATATATATATATATCTTGATGAGTTTACAATCATGGTCGTCTTTAACAAAGATTTCCTAAATTATGTTTAAGAATAGCTTACTCATAAGTGGATGGACGGTGATGGGTGGTGTTGATTTTCTGAAGAGGCTTTGTAAATTTAGGATCTACTGTAATATGTATTTTGAAAATAGGACAACAAATATTTTATTTATAGTTTTAGTTCCTAGTTTTTTAATAAAGTCGCTGTCGCGAACACATATTTATAAAAAGTCAACCAATCACAGCATGCCACGTGTCCCTTTAATTTGAAAATAGGGACTAAAAATGGAAAAAGATTGTTTGTTGTCCTATATCCATAATCAATATTATTTTAAGTCCTCAAAGTACATAATCTATTTTCTGAATCCCATGAACCTTCATCGTCAAATATAACATCTCAACTTATGAAAATTTTGTTAATTCTTGGATTGTATACCTTCTACCGCTTAGATATTTAATCATAGCCAATAAAGACACAATTCTCCCTTTATTATCTAGCATGCACCTTTTATCTGGATCATAAACATAAGAAATATTCCCCCAAAACATGTGAATGAGAGACACTTGGCCTTCTTCTACGCCATGCCTCTTGTGATTTCATGGTTTGCACACTTCGAGTTGGGAATTGGTTTAACAAACAAAATCATTTACTATATCCAAAATTCGCGAGCCATCTTCTTGCTTTTTTAATATACTTGAGGCCATATTAATAGTTCTTATATTCTTCCTAAGGACTAACCCATTTAGGCACGATGTCCTTAGAACTATAATAGTGCAATGACTTCCTTTTTATTAATAAAATATTTTAGAGTAATTCACCTCCTTGGTTGGATCTAATAGCCTTAACCTCTATGTTTTTCAAGAAATGCTTTGAATTTCTTTGAAAGCTTCAAACGCATTTTATTTTTGCTGAAGAAAATATATTGTAGTTTGTGGATATAATCATCAATGAATAAAAGAAAAAATGTTCTTACTAAAAGATATTGATAAATCAGTCCTCATACATTGGTGTGAAAAAATTGGAGTGGTGGCGTTGCTCATATAGATGACTTATTCTTGAATCTTTTCGATATTGTTACCAAAAAAGACATCCTTCAGAAATATCATTCGAAATTTCTATGGAATGTATTCCTTTCTTAGCATTGCCCGAGTCTCAAGTGCTAAATCTAATAAAGGTAACAAAAACAATCCTTTTAACAATGAATGGTGCTATGGGTACCAAATAACTCCTCCAAATCTCCCCCAAATAGCATTGATGAGTTGTGTCCTGACGGGACCCATACCATAAGGTATAACACTCAAAACTATTTGGGGGAGTTGTTTGGGACACATAGCATTTTCCTTTAACAATTAGCCACATTAGTTTGAATATTAAAAAAAAAAATACAATTTCTCGCCATTAGTATATTTACAATCAGATTAGCTAATTGATCACTTATTGAACCTTTTTTTAAAAGTTGACCCAAACTCAAAATATTATTTTCAAATGAAGTTTATAGTAAGAATTTGAAATAAATGCTTCCTTCCATTCCTTAATCTTAATAAAAAAAATATATTTCTCTTTATCAAAATAAGAGAGGAGTATCCAAACTTAACATTGTCCCTCACCAGCTCGTTAATCTAAACAAACATTTTTTTTTCCTTCCAAACATATCCAACACCGGTGTCGAGATACCACACATTCTTCAGATCACTTATGTCTTCTCTTTATGTTAGAAATAATGTTAGCTCCACTTCATCAATATTTTTCTCAACATAATTGGTTCTTTGACATTATTGAAAACACATCGGCAATTGAACATAATGCACGTGATTATGATAATCGTAATGTTTTTCATATTCCACGCCCTCTTGTTTCTTGTGATTATTTACTTTTCTCTCCTTTATGATAAGAGTTTTGGCCTCCACTTTCTCCTCTTCCTTGACCTCGTACATGTCCATATGGACCATGACAACTTTTGTAGTCACCCCAATCGGGGTCATGGACCCTGACAACTCTAATGTGTCCTGACAACTCTAATGTGTCAAGGTTAATGATGGTGACAATTTGACAATTTTGATGTAGTGTGTGCCCTCAGCCTTTTTTACTATACTCACACTTCTTCATCCACCAACAATAACCTTTTTGGATCGCTTGCTCAATAGTTCCTTTTTCTTTGGATTCCCAAGCCCTTCATGATGAACTTCCAATGATCACATGAGTTTGTCAATGATAATGGAATCCAAATCTTTGCCTCTGGAGTGGATATCACAATATACTTGAATTTGTATTTAACGACCGAAGAATGGTTTCAATTACTTGATTATCATTCAACTCCTCAATATTACTTCTTAATAAATTAACAATTGTAAAGGATTCTGAAAAATAATCCTAAATTGTTTTGGCCTTGTTCATATGAAAGACTTCAAACACTCGTCTCAAAATTTGAAGATGAATCTTCTTCACTTTCTCGGCTCTTTTGAAAGGATGTTGGAGGGATCTCCCACATTTCGTTCGTGGTGGCTGCATTCAAAACCTTTAGTAACATGGTATCATCCAAACATTAGCGAATGAACATCCCTGACTTTTGATCCTTCTTTCTTGTGTTTTGCAAGGTTTTCTTTTGTGCTTTGAGATAGCATGTCTTCATTTTTAGGCTCTACATAACCTTTGCTCACAACGTCCCATGTATCTTGCAATCCAAAATGTCCTTCATGTGAATGCACTAACTCCCATTGTTATTTTTCTTCAAGTTGAGGGATTTGGAATTGGACCATTCCATTTGTCATTTACTTGCTAGCAACTCAAGAAACCTTTACCTTCATACCATTTTGGTGAAAAAAACAAGAGAGCTAAACACTAAGCCTGGGTGAAAATTGTAGATGAAGATATAACATGAATGGCTTTGATTTCTATCCTAATCCAAATGCCAAAATGGCATGGTAATTTATAGGATATTTAGGATGTATTAAGGGATACATAGCATTAATTATGGACAACTTCCCTATACAACCTTACACTTACATGCATCAATTTCCTAGTATATGAACCAACAATGTAGACATCTATGATGCATCTACCTTACACCAATGTGTCTAGATTAGTCTAGAAAAGATTAAATATTAATAGCAAGTATATAACTAACACTTACTACTTCGCTAGAACTATTACTCTAGCTTGTTTAAAGTTTTTATTGAAAAAGAATTATCTTCAATTAGTTGATTATTTTTTTCACCATTTCATCTTCTACGTTAAGTGAAAATTGTCATTCCGATTCAAAAGGAGAATATAAAAACAAAACTCACCTGGATGTGAAGATTGTAGCAAACTCTACTCTCACATACGCAAAGAGTCGAAGCACTTGTAATACACATGCCTTCCTCTTCAACATTGCGTGTCAAATTTGAGAAGACTTGTTCTTGCTCACATTTCAATCCCATGCAGATTTGAACTATCACTTCACCTTTGCTGACTTCATTCACTGAAACCGTGGGACAATATTGGAGTTGATCTAAATGGGTACTTTGGTTGATGAGTTGTTTATTTTCAGTGGATGATTGAATATCATTCTTCTTGAGTTCTAACTTTTCTACTTCATTCTCTAGCTCTGGTATGTATTCAAGAACCCTATCGATTATAGCTGGTGCACGCCATGTTTTCTGCAGTACACTAAATTAAATTAAGGTAGGTATCTTATCCATTATATAGAGTGTGAACTCACAAAACACTCACATTGGGGCCCTCTTAATCCATATATATTGGTGATATGGATTTTAGTCACTATCCATTCTGGCTTATTTTAATTTGAGTGCCAAAATTTAATCTATTATACATTTGACACTCTTAAACTGTCACACAAAATAACTTCTATAAGTGTCATTAAAAGTCATTTTAGGATCAAATGACACTCAAAGTGTGAATAGTCCAAAATATAGAGGGTCAAATTTTAAATAACCCCAAATATTTCTATTGTCATTGTTCTAAAATATTACTCGTGCCAAACATACTAGTCACTTGGTTAGAAAATTTAAAAAATTATAAGAGCATCACTACCAAACATCTAAGTCATTTTGCATGGTCCTCTTAGCTAAAAACAACTCATCAACGAGTAAGGGAAAAAATACATTTTTGTGAAAAATTTCATAATTTTGCATTAATAGGCAAAATGACGACCAATGGTGAAGACTAGACTGAAAGTAAGACATTTTATATGTATGGTACAATGAAAAATTTATATATTCACATTGCAAAATAAATCATGCCTCGCACTAGTGCTACATGTGAGTTTGTTTTCGATGATTTCGCATTCCTTTTGAACTATTTGTTATTATTTGAAGAAAATATATTGAATGGTATAAATTTGAATGCTGTAACAAACTAAAATAGACACAAATATGCTTTAAATGATATTATATTTTAGGACAAAATGTGCTTAGGTACTATTGGAGTATAATTAGTGACATGTTCTCTATATAGTGTACTCTTTTGGATCCTTCGAGTGCGTATGGATGTGAAATCATATCATATTATTAATTTTGGAATTAACTTTACTCATGGAGGAAGCATTTTTCTTTCTTGTTTATGAATTCAGGTATAATTCACAATTCAAATAAAGGATCCACCATAAGTAATACATAAATTGTAAAGTATAAATATGAAATGATTGAAGTAAGATATGTCAAAAGTTGATTAATAATACATGTATGACTCTAACTCATTTTGTAAGATAGTTGAATTAAACAACGATAAATTACAGTAATACCTTTTGTGTTCGATTTTGTATTTTTTAACACACCCATTGATTCAGTGCAAAAGGGACACAATTACGTTTTAGAATTTGTACTTAATGAGCTTGGATTATTAATAATTTTACCTCCTAAAGACGATCAATTAAATAGGTCACACGAACTTATACATATTGAGTTTTATTTAACATTAAGGGTACTTTAGTATTTTCTCTTTTATTTTATTATTAGGTGGTTGTAGTAAGACATATATTTCTCTTTCCTTATTTTCATTGTATTATATTCTAGTTTATGTCAATATGAAACCCTAGCCCCTCTTTTTCTCTTTTCTATTTGATTGTAAATCTTTTATATGCTTTGAAGGTAATTATGATCGTTTTCCTCTTATTTGTTCGATTTGGTTCTGTTTGGGTATTGTTTGATTGTTTATTTTCGAAATGGTTAGTGAAAGAGATGATTCGCTGCAATCAAGTAGTGTCAGATTAGATGGAAAAAATTATATGTATTGGAGTTATGTTATGAAGAATTTTTTGAAAAGGAAGAAGCTTAATGGCGATTTGAGTAAACCTAACGATAAGATGAACGTTGAAACATATGCAGAGTTATTTGATGTTTGGGAAGCAAACAACTCGAAAATTATCACTTGGATCAACAACTCTGTTGCACCTTCTATAGGTATGCAGTTGGCTAAGTATAATTATGCAAAGGATATTTGCGATCATTTGGGCAGATTGTATACACAATCTAATTTCGCAAAAAAATACCAGTTGGAGTGCGATATTTGGGCTCTTGAGAAAAAAAAAATTGAGCATCCAGGAATTATATTCTGTTATGACGGATCTATGGGATCAGTTGGCTCTCACAGAGTCAGCTGAATCGCGGGCCTTTACACCATATATTGCCAATAGAGAGGAACAACGTCGGGTTCAGTTTATGATGGCATTGTGTCATGATTTTGAGGGACTTCGTGGGTCGATTCTTCATCGTAGCCCACTTCCAACTGTTGATTTTGTTGTTCATGAGTGGTTAGCCAAGGATATTCGTCTCAAGACTCAGTTAGGGAAGGTAATATCTTCGAGCCCTAATCCATCTATCTTCGCAGCCACCTCTAGGCCAATTTCTAGTAATCAGAACGAGCCTTATTCAAGAGCTGCCAATGATGAATGTAGCTACTGTAAGGAGAAGGGTCATAGGAAGTCTCAGTGCCCTAAGTTGTGAGCACTGCAACAACAACAACAACAACAACAAGTGCCCTAAGTTGTGAGCACTGCAACAACAACAACAACAACAATAACAACAATCATATAATCGACTACCTCAGCAACTTGGAAATCCAACAACCAATCTCAGCAGCATTCGTATAGGCCTTCACAGCCCAATACTGTAGCAGTTGTACCGCCATCAGACTCATTTTCATCAGCTTCTTCATCATCAACTCAATCCATGTCTTCTCTTACCGAGCAGTTTCGAAAGTTTCTTTCCACACATCCACACGCTATGTTTATCTCTTCACCAGGTAAGTCCTCAGGTATTTGAATTCTAGACTCTAGCGTTTCCAATCACGTGTCACCAAATTTGTCCTCTTTTGGTTCTTTTTGTCCCACTTCTTCGTTGCCCGTTATGACTGTTGATAGTACTCCCACGCAAGTGTTCGGATTGTTGACCCACCCAACTTCTCTCTCTCTAATGTTTACCACATTCCTAAGCTTACAATGAATCTTGTTTCTATTGGTCAACTATGTGATGCCGATTACTCAATTTTCTTTTCTTCTACCTTTTGTCATGTGCAGAATCCACGGTCTCAGAAGGTGATTGGGACAGGCGGTAGACATGGGGGATTGTACATCGTGGAGAAACTCAAAGTACCAATGGTTGCAGCTTCGAGTTTTGACTTGTCATCCTTTCGTTTGAGTTCAGATTCATCTAGTTTTTATTTATGGCACTCCCGTCTTGATCATGCCTCATGTCACGATTAAAATATTTAGCTTCTACAGGTATATTAGGATATTTGCACTGTCATGATATCTCTGATTGTAGCGGTTGTAAACTTGCAAAATTTTCAGCTTTACCGTTTAATAGAAGTATTTCCTCTACTTTTGCACCCTTTGATCTCATTCATTCTAATGTGTGGGGACCCTCTCCTGTTATTATAAAAGGAGTTTCTCGATATTACGTCTCCTTTATTGATGATTATACGCGTTACTGTTGGGTTTTTCTCATGAAACGATGTTCAGATTTTTTTTATATTTATAATAAATTTTGTGCCTCTGCCAAAACTCAACATTCTACTATTATCAAATATTTTTTATGCGATTTGGGATGGGAATATACTTCTCAAAAATTTGGTGAGTTGCTTGATTAAGATGGAACTATTCACCAATCATCTTGTACTGACATTCCTGAGCAAAATGATGTTGTTGAAAGGAAACATTGGCACATTATTGAAACTTCTCGCTCTCTTTTATTATTCGCATATGTTCATAGTGAGTTTTGGGGGACCCTTTGATCTCATTCATTCTGATGTGTGGGGACCCTCTCCTGTTATTACAAAAGGAGTTTATCGATATTACGTCTCCTTTATTGATGATTATACGCGTTACTGTTGGGTTTTTCTCATGAAACGACGTTCAATTTTTTTTTATATTTATAATAAATTTCGTGCCTCTGCCAAAACTCAACATTATACTATTATAAAATGTTTTAGATGCGATTTGGGTGGGGAATATACTTCTCAAAACTTCAGTGAGTTGCTTGGTTAAGATGGAACTATTCACCAATCATCTTGTACTGACATTCCTGAGCAAAATGGTGTTGTTGAAAGGAAACATTGGCACATTATTGAAACTTATCGCTCTCTTTTATTATTCGCATATGTCCATAGTGAGATTTGGGGAGAGGCTATTCTTACTGCTGTCAATATGATTAATAAGATTCCGACCTCTCATTGTTCAGTTTTATCACCTTTTGAAAAGTTGTATGGGTCTACCCCTGATTATTCTTCCTTAAAGGTGTTTGGTTGTACTTGTTTTATTTTTCGACCTCATATGGAACGTACCAAATTATCTCCTAAGTCAATTATTTGTGTCTTTCTTGGTATGGTGAGGGTCAAAAGGGATATCATTGTTATGATCCAGTTACTAAAAAATTATATGTCTCTCGCCACGTTGTCTTTCTTGAGCATATCCATTTCTTTTCTATTCCTGATAATCCTCATGGACTCACTAAATTTGATCTTTTCAATATTGATCCATCCTCTGACAATGATGAGAGTGTGCCATCTCAAGCACCTTGCACCACCGACAGTGTGCCACCCCATGTTCTTCTTGTTCCTATCATTTTTACTGATGCAGGTACTTTGCCATCAGATGTTCCCGATGCTCCCCCTTCTCGTGTGGCCACCCAAACACCTACTGAATGGTAGAACCTCCTTCTCGCTATCCAAAACGTTAATGTAAGTCGACTTAATTACCAGATTTCGTTTATTTTTGTTATTCGGATTCTTATGCTTCATTTTTATCCTATATTCACTACCTCTCTGAGCCTTTGTCACTATACCAAAAACCGAAAATGGTCACGAAAATGGGGTCACGGACAAAATTCGTGACTACAAGCAAAATGGGCATGACTAATTCCAAGATCCAGTGTGGTCATGGATCGACTTGTAGGTGGTCACGGCTTTAATCGCGACTCTCATGGGTCACGGCTCACAACCCTGACCCAGTCGTGACCATTACGGCGCCATGTTTCCGGCCAAGTGTGGTCTTGGATGGGGTCACGGCTTATAACCATGATCAGGGGCCCAAATACACACCACTATAGTCATGGCTTAGGACCGTGACCATTCTGAGGATTGAGTCACGGCTTTTGACAGTGACGGTGGACTTGTTTCCACGCTGACGTGTTAAAAATAAAGGGGTCACGACTTTAAGCCGTGACCATGATCTTTATACTTAAAAAACCCAGAACAGGGTTTTCATTTCCCTCAAAAACAATTTTCCCTCCCTCTCTCTCCGGCGATTTCCATTCCTCTCTCTCCGGCGATTTCATTTCCAATCTCTAAAGGTAATCTAAACCCTAGTTTTTTCATTGTTATTTATGTGTGTGTGTGTATATGTGTGTCCTCACATGTGTGTATTTATGTATGTGTGTGTGTGTATTTCTCTCTGTGTGTGTGTATACGTGTGTATATAATCTCATACCCGTATTAATTATTTCATTGCCTGTGTGTATTTCCAAACCCTTGTTATTTATTTAATTGTGTGTGTGTATTTATATATGTGTGTGTATGTGTGTGTGTATTTTTATGTGTGTGAGTGTATACGTGTGTGTATTGTGTACATAAGTGTGTATAAATTATCATTGTGTATTGTGCCTGTATTCAAGAAAAAAATACATATATATGATTAATGTTGGTTTAAGTTTCAAACTAGGGAAAATTTTAATTTAATGGATATTATTGGTTTAATTTTCAAACTAGGGCAAATTTTAATTTTATGGATATTGTTGGTTTACGGTTGGGGCTAAAATATAAAAAAATACCTCTCCATTAAAAAAAGCACCGTACCATTAAAAAAAATACCAAACATAAGTGTTAATTTTAGGGATTGTTGGGTTAAATGACAAAAGTAAGTATTCAAAACATAATAAATTAATGGTCGATGATTCATTAGAGCCATTATTTATAAGACTCATATCCACACCCTCGTACACAATAACTAGTTAATGATTCATTAGAGCCATTATTTATAGGAATCATATTCAGACCCTCGTTCTTTATTCTTAGGAAAAATGAGTCATGGTGATAATCGATGGCAACAAGAGTATGGAAGATTGCAATTAGTCCGCTCTCGTACCTCTTTCATTAATAATCCGCATAATTTGGGTACTTCGATTTATTTGTATGGGAATAGGAAGATCGAACAATTTAACTTCCTTGTAAATCATGATGTTCATTTCCAATAAGAGTATTTGTTTGATCGTATTTTATTTTCCCTGCCACAATATTGGCATGATGCTCTGCAATATATATATCATGTACATAATCCCGATAGAGCACTGACCTTGCTTACGCCGTTAGAGAAGGCCGAAAAAAAATTCACCCATTATGGATATAATTACGTACAAAGAGCATTGATGAAGACTGTGATGTCTCACGATATATGCACGTTAAACTCTATCTTGCCAGCACGCTAAAGAGGATGAGATTTCGAGTTCATGTCGCCGATATCTATGCATCCATTATAGATACACTTTCTCCTAATTGGTCACGTGCAAAAATCTGTAGATTTTTAAACACAAATCCAGAATGGATGGAGATCAGACAGATTGAACTTTTGTTAAAGTCTTACAATGAACAAGTAGATTAAAATGTATGGTTAAAAAATTTATTTTGTTATTTATATTTTCATATTGAACTTTGAAGTTATGCATCTAATATTATAGATACACCTTTAACTTTTATTATTTTTGTAGATAATGTCGGGCGGTAATGGAACCAACGCTCCAACCAACAACAACCAACAACCAACAACAACCAATAACCAACAACCAACAACCACAAGGAGAATTTTCATCACCAATTGGTGAGCAATACTCAACTCCACCAACTATTCACGGGACCCATTCTCAACAAACTGATCACTCCCCTACTCTGAGTTACAGTAGGAAATGTACTCTTCCCACTAATCCAACAGACACGCCCAACGCTCCTGAAACTGTCGGGTCAGTTGAGAAAAAGCTCATTAGGTTCTCGCTTTTAGAAAATAACCCCACGGGGAATAAAAATCACGTTCCACAATTTAAAGCCCAGTGTTTGTCATTGGCAAAAATAAATGTGGGAGTGGGAGGAGCTCACAATTGGAACCTTGTAGATAAAACTATTAAAGATGACATCTACGAGCAACTCAACAAACGGTTTTCATTTTCCTCCAACTCAAAAACTAAGGTGCTTTCTCGGGTTGCTGAACAACTCCAAACATATCGGAGAAACCTTAGGCATAAGCATTTCCCTAAGGGAGCATCAAGCTCCGACATTTTGGCACTCAAAGACAAAGTCCCTTCGACCGTTGAGATGTCAGTCTCTCAATGGAATGGTTTTCTGGAGAATGAGGCGAAGGACTCCAAAATGCTGCAAAGGGAGAAAAATAAGTAGAATAGGGCAAAAAAAACTGATGTCCATCGGCTTGGCTCGAAATCTTATGGAGATTTGAAAAACGAGTGAACGACCATTACGAAAGGTATCCCGGATAAAGGAAAGACACCAAATAGGGCCAACTTGTACGTGCATGCTAGACATGACAAAGATAAAAAATTGCCTCCTCACTTGGACAAGACTCTAGAATCAATAGAGTGTATCATTAGTCAGTCAAATTCAAGCCCGATCGAGGATATTGACAATGATGTCATCGTACAAACCTTTGGGAAGAACCATAGAGGGAGGACGAGAGGTGTAGGGTCGCATATGTCAAAAATAAGAATCAAACACACCGCACCTCTCGTGAACGAGCTTTCTTGTGTTAATAAGTGTTTCTCATCCAGCGATGATCGTCAATCTAGGACTGAAGGGGGTATAGTGGGGCTTCGAAATGAATTGGGAGGTGTGAATGATAAACTAGCATATATTATGTCCCTTTTAACCGATCGTATGCCCCTGCAGCCCCCAATGCATCCCGGTTTCCCTCCACAGATGCCACGGATTCCTCAAAATTTTCCTCGTTCTCCATTCTCCCCACACATTCCGATTCCTCCTTCAATATTCCCTTTCTCAGCACCTCATCATGGCACAGGTCTTGGATCATCGTCAACAACCCACAGTGACTATGGTGAGAAATACGATATACAGGACCTGAGCGGTAAATTTGTCGTTGGGATCTGCATGCTCATGTCCATTGTCGTAGGAAATTTAGTACATAATCGACCTTTGCAGGAGGGTGAGTGTCAGATCGTGGTTGATACAGTATATGAGGGTTGTGAAACTGTTCCAGCGCACGTCAACAGTGGAGAAGGGAATTCTTTGAAAAATTATGTAGACTCTGTTACCACTTGGCTAGTTTATCGCTTGATAAAGATGTATTAACATTTTTCTTATGTTGTAATAATATTAGTAGACAAATTTATTTAATTTGAGTTTAAGTGGTTTTGTTGTATCGTTGATTGGCGCGTTCTTGTATTTAAGTTATTGCATAGTTTGATTGATTGGTGCATTGTTGACTATATTAGTGCTTTGCTTTGATACTAAATTAGTGTTTTACTATGCAACATGATATATATGTTATCATGTTAACACATGACTGCAATTTGAAGATTATTAAATGGGTTTTCCACAATACAAGAGTGAATGGGGGGGGGGGGGGGGGGGACTAGCCGAATAGCTAATAGTTATGTTAAAGGCATTCAAGAATTTATTAGATACGATTTTAAGAACCTTAAAAGTGATAAGATTTCGTGTTCGTGCACCCATTGTACAAACGAAAAATATAAGTCTTTAGAAGATGTTGAATTACTTTTAATAACGTGGAGAATTTGTTAAGATTATAACAAGTGGACATACTATGGTGAAAAATATGTACCTTATGTTCCCGAAGAATTATCGGTAACCGACCACGTAACAGAACACCATCGAGTGGAAGTGGTAAATGATTCACCAACACATTGTCCATTGATCGACCTAATTGACGATGCTTACAGAGTCCACCATGGCCAAAATCACCAACCTTTGGAGACAGATAATGCGCACAATGAATAATTTGATACTGAACTACCAGGAGACCGAGAATATATACGGTTGAAAGCTTATGCGGCTAGACCATTGTATAAAGATTGTGATGAAGATAATTCGGTATTATATGCAATGATTGGTTTGCATAACTTGAAGAGTCAATTTAGCTTGTCTGGGAACAGCGTAACCGGAATTCTTAAGTGGGTTAAAGAAATTATCCCAAAGGAGAACACGTTACCAGATAATTATCCTACCATGAAGAAGAGCGTGAAGGGTTTGGGATTGAAATTCAAATCTATTCATGCATGCAAGTATGATTGCATATTGTGTCGTAACGAACACGAAGAAAAGGATGAATGTTCAGTATGCGGTGAGCCTAGATATGTCATTTGTGAGAAAGTAAATGACAAACCTGTAAAATATCAAAAGAGCTCGCAAGTCCCACAAAAGGTTTTGAAGTATTTTTCACTTGGGCCACGATTAAGATGATTTTTTAGTGTACCCTGGATAGCGGAGGCCATGATATGGCATGCTCGATGCGAGGTGGGTGGGAATATGATGCGTCATCCGATTGATTCACTCGTCTGGCAACTTTCAAATGCAGGACACCATGAATTTGCAAAAGAGCCACACAACGTTCATCTTGCAATCTCAACTGATGAGTTTAACCTTTTCGGTAATTTAAGTACTTGTCAAAGTTATTGGCCAGTTCTAATGGTGCCTTTAAGTCTCCCTCCGATACTGTGCATGAGAAAGGAGTTCACATAATTATCTTTATTGATACCCAGGCCGAAGGCTCCGAGTGATGATATTGATATATTCTTATCCCCATTAATCGAAGAGCTTAAAGAGTTGTGGGATAAAGGCGTGACGTCGTTCAACTCTCACAAGGGTGAAGAGTTCACACTTAAAGCAATGGTGATGTGGGCGATCCACAACCTTCATGCTTATGGGACCTTGTCCGGTTTTAATATTCATGGTTATTATAGATGTCCCATATGTGGGGAGGAAACTGAAGCCATTTGGCTACAACGTAGTAGTAACATGAGTTATACGGGTTATCGTAGATTTCTGCCGACCAGTCACCCTTTCAGGAATGACAAGTCTAACTTTGATCCTATTGGTTATGAGTGTTGGATGCAACCTGCTCGACTTTTTAGTCAGCAGATCAAGGAAAAGGCGGTGACTGCGACTGCGGGGAATAGGTACGTAGGCAAACAACCCAAGTTTGTAAACCTGAAGTGTAAAGTAAAACTATAGTGGATGCACACAGAGAAGAATGTAATTGATATAAGGCATGTAATTGATGTGATGTACATAGAGAAGAATGTCGTAGATGATCTGATAGGAACATGTCTGGGTGGATCTCATTCCAAAGATGGAGAGCAGACCCACCGAGATCTACAGGATATGAAGCTAAAGAAGAAACTCAGGTTAAAAAATGATCCTACAACAGGAAGAATTTCTACCCCTCCGACTTCTTTCACTTTGACTGCTAGTGAGAAGAAGATCCTCTTAGACACGTTATTCAACTTGAAGACTCCAACTGGTTATTGTAGTAATTTACGTAGGGTCGTTAACTACCAAATAAATGACTTAAAATAGTGCAAGTCTCAGGACTGGCATGTAATCATCTAATTAATCCATCAATTCTTTTAGTATTGCTTCTCTGAACATAAAGATCTCCGTCGGTAAATTGTGAAAATCAGTTTGTGTTTTATCCTAGCTTGTGTAGAAGTGGTAAACAGAAGGCACATTAGAGCTGCAAAATCAACTTTAACCGAGGCAGTTTGTGTATTAGAGAAATATTTTCCTGCGTCGTTCTTCGATATCATCATCGACTTGTCATTTGAGCTCACAACCTTGTCATTTGAGTTTTTCATTTCTCACCTAAATAAAGGCTCAAATGAGGGTTGTCAAGCTCTTAATCTTCTTGTGAGGCCACCTTGTAATGTTGAGTTCCCTACACCTTGAAATTAATCCCTTTCGAACATTATCGCTCACTCTACTCAACAAAATCAAACTCCATCATCTAAAATCATTAATGGAAACACTTTCTATAGTTGTAAAAATCCAGGGATTCACTCATGGGAGACAACGTGGCTTCACTGGTCCAAAAACTATCCAGACAAAACTCCAAAGACCATTCAGATCACGGTTCTAGTGTTCCCGTGCCATGACTATTCAGATTTTCTTACCAAACATCCCTTTTGAGGGCGAAAACCAAAATCACCTCTCAAACGGCCCCGTGAGAGGTGCAAGCACCTCTTATGGGATCAATTTAACTCGCAGGAACCGATCGCATGGTCATGGAACGGTTCTAGGAAATGTTGATAATTTGAGAAAATCAATATTTTATGCTTGGAAACATGCCATCAGAGGGCTAAACCCCTTAGCACCTCCAAGCGGCCCTTTTAGGGGAATGATCACCGCAAACGGGACCAATGTAACTCGCAGGAACCGATCGTGTGGTCACCGGACCCACGATTTCAGAATATGATGATAATTTGAGAAAATCCACACACAGGCTTCAAAATGTGCCGTTAGAGGGAAAACCCCTCAATACCCTCCAAACAACCCTTTTAGGGTAGCGATCACTACGTAGAGGTCCAACATAGGTAGTAGGATCCGATCGCGAGGCTACGGGACTCCCGGTTTGAGGGCATGACCCATATTTCAGAATGCCCACACTTAGGCTTAAAAAGTTGCCATCGGGAGTCGAAACCCCTTAGCGCCCCCAAATGGCCCCTTAAGGGGCGCTAACACTCGTACGGGACCAATGTATCCTGCACGATCCGACCACGTGGCCACAGGACCCCCAGTTTGAGAGGACAACTCATATTTCATAATTACCACACTTAGGTTTGAAAAGGTGCCGTCAGGGGGTGAAACCCCTTAGCGCCCCCCAAACAGCCCCGTGAGTGGCACCAACACCTCGTACGGGACTAACGTAGCCCACACGAGTCGACCGTGTGGCCACTAATCCCCCGGTTTGAGATCATGACCCATATTTTAGAATGTCCACACTTAGGCTTGAAAAGGTGCCGTCCAGGGGCAAAATCTCTTAGCGCCCCCAAACGGCCCCATGAGTGATGGCAACACCTTTCACAGGACCAACGTAGCCCACACGATCCGTCCACATAGCTACAAGACCCCCGATTTGAGAGCACGACCCATATTTCAGAATGTCCACACTTAGGCTTGAAAAGGTGTCGTCAGGGGGCGAAACTCCTTAGCGCCCCCCAAACAGTCCCGTGAGAGGCTCCAACACCTCATATGGGACCAACGTATCCCGCATGAGCCGACCACATGGTCACGGGACCCCCCAGTTTGAGAACACGTTCCATATTTCAGAATGCCCACACTTAGGCTTGAAAAGGTGCCGTCGGTGGGCGAAACCCGTTAGCGCCCCCTAAACGGCCCTGTGAGCGACGTTAATACCTCACACTAGACCGACGTAGCCTGCACGAGTCGACCGCGTGGCCATGGAACCCCTAGTTTGAGAGAACGACCCATATTTCAGAATGCCCACATTTAGGCTTAAAAGGTACCGTCGAGGGGCAAAACCCCTTAGCTCCCCCCAAACGGCCCTGTGAGTGGCGCCAACACCTTGCACGGGACTGATGTAGCCCACATGAGCCTTCCGTGTGGCCACAGGACCCCGAGGTTGAGAGCACAACCCATATTTCAGAATGCCCAAACTTAGGCATGAAAAGGTATCGTCGAGGGGGGGGGGGGGGAATTCCTTAGCTCCCCCCAAACGGCCCCGTGAGCGGCGCCAACACCTCGGACGGGACCAACGTAGCTCGCACGAGCTGACAGGATGCCAAAGGGACCCTCAGTTTGTAAGCACGACCTATATTTTAAAATGTCCACACTTAGCCTTGAAAAGGTGCCGTCGGGGGGAGAAACCCCTTAGCATCCCCCAAACAGCCCCGTGAGTGGCGCCAACACCTCGTAGGGGACCGACATAGTCCGCATGAACCGACCGCGTGGACGTGGGATCCCTAGTTAGAGAGACGACCCATATTTCAAAATGTCCACACTTCGGGTTGAAAATTTTCCGTCGGGGGGCGAAACCCCTAAGCTCCCCCCAAACGGTCTCGTGAGTGGTGCCAATACCTCGCACAGGACCAACGTAGCCTGCAGGAGCTGACCACGTGGCAACGAACCCCCGATTTAAGAGCATGACCCACATTTCAAAATGCCCACACGGGTCCCGTGATCGCGTGGTCACGGGAACCCTCGATTTCAGAGCACGGGACCCCCAATTTGTGAGCACGGGATCTCCTCGAGGTCACCCAAGGAGAACTTGCAGCAACTTACCGATTAGTCTCCCGATTCGAGGATTTTTATTATTATTATTATTAAAACTGGTCACGGCCTAAAGCCGTGACAATGATTTATGCATCGTAAGTGTAGTCACTGACCTTGGTCGTGACAATATTTAATGCATAGTCACGACTATGGGGCATGACAATATCATATGCATATTAAGATTAGTCACGACCTTAAGCCATGACAAATATGGATCGCATAGTGAACTGGTCATGGTGTAAGTCCATGACCACGTATTCTTTAGTCATGAGTTGGTGAGGGATTTGGGTCGTGAGCACCCATACAATTAAGGTCAGGGTTATGGGTCGTGACCACATCTGTGACTATGTGAGATCCGTGACTAGGCTTTGGGTGAAGGATTTGGGTTGTGACCACTGGAAATGGTCACGCCTGATTTGGTCACGGACCAAATCCGCGACCCACCCTTCATGGTCAGGGATAAAATCCATAACCATTAGCCCAGTTTTGGTGTAGTGTGTCTTATAAAGAGGCAGCTCTTGATCCTCTTTAGCAGCAGGCTATGGCTGAGGAACTTTCTGCTTTGCATCAGACATATACTTGGAGGGTTCTCTTACTTGTTGCTAAGCGGGAACTTAGATCTAATTGGGTATATAATATCAAAACCAAGTCAGATGGGTCAGTTGAGCGGTACAAAACAAGATTGATTGCTCATGATTTTTCTCAGTAATATGGTATGGATTATGATGAGACCTTTGCTCCTGTTGCGAAATTGACTACTATGCGTACTCTTATTACTATTGCATCTAACCGTTAGTGGCATATATTGCAAATGGATGTTAAAAATGCATTCTTGAACGACGATCTTCATGAGGAGGTTTATATGACTCCTCCTTCGGGTGTTCGATATGGTCCTGGCCTTATGGTCTCAAACAGGCACCATGGGTTTGGTTTGAGAAGTTTTCTACCGTGATTACCTCTCTTGGGTTCATTCCAAGTGAGGATGATTCAACTCTCTTTATCAGGTGCACCTCGGGTGGTCGTATTTTGGTTTCTTTGTATGTTGATGATATGATTATTACTGGGGATAATGTTGGTCGAATTACACTATTGAAGTCTGAATTGTCTCGTTGTTTTGAGATGAAGGATTTGGGTCCCCTGCGTTACTTTTTGGGTATTGAGGTAGCTCATTCTTCAAAGGGTTATCTTCTCTCACAATCTAAGTACATCGGGGACATTCTTGAGCGTGCTCGCCACACTGATACTAAGATTGTTGAAACCCCTTTAGAGCTTAATGTTCTTCTTTCCCCATATGGTGGTGTTCTTTTGCCTGATCCTACCTTATATCACACTATTGTGGGCAGCTTGGTTTATCTTACTATTACTTATCCAGATATAGCTCATGCGGTCCACTGCTCCTACTACGGTTCATTGGGTAACTATTTATCATATATTGCTATCACTATTCTAAAAAACCCGCATAGGCTTGAGTTTTGGGAGAACCGCCCCGCCTTAATCTTTTAACGCCTTATGCTTGATAAAACCCTTAAGGCGCACTTTTCCTCTAAAAACAACAATGCTTTAGTGAAACGATATCGCCTTTTAAAGATTTTTTTACAAACCGGGCCATTATCTCATCCAAAATAATCAAATAGTATTTTAATTTGCAAATATTCAAACATATTTTTATGATATGTACAATTTTAGTATTTTAATAGCCTTGTTATGGTTAAAAAATATTAAAATATATTAAAAAGGCCTGAACGCCTTTTCACGCCTAAGGCCCTCCTAGGCTTCTAAGGCTTAAGGCTTGGCCTCCATGACTCGATCACGCCCCGCGTTTTTTAGAACCTTGATTGCGATACTTGAGAGACACTCACTTTCAGAGTCTTTTACTTCATTCATCTTCTTCTTTGGAGTTGTGTGCATACTCTGATGCTGATTGGGCCAGTGATCATACATATCGCAAGTCAGTTACTGGATTTTATGTATTTTTTCAGTGATTCTCTTCTTTCTTGGAAGAGAAAAAAGCAAGATGTTGTTTCTGTGTCTTCCACGGAAGCCGAGTATCGTGCTATGTCTTCCACCACTCACGAGGTTGTTTGGCTACGTTTGTTACTTGCAGATATGAGTGTCTATCTCTCTCAGCCCACTCTTATGTACTATGATAATAAGAGTGTTATTTAGATTGCTCACAATTTGGTTTTTCATGCGAGGACTAAGCACGTCGAGATTGATTGTCATATCACTCGTCATCATCTTACATGTGGCACCATCACTTTGCCTTTTGTTTCTTCTTCCACACAGATAGCTGATTTGTTTACGGAGTCTCATCGAGTTGAGTGCTTTCTCTTTTTGGTTGGCAAAATCTCAATGCCTATCGCTGCAATATCGTGAGTTTGAGGTGGGATATTAGAGTTTTATTTAGCACTAAGGGTACTTTAGTATTTTCCCTTTTATTTTATTATTAGGTGGTTATAGTAGAACATATATTTCTCTTCCATTCTTTTCACTGTATTGTATTCTAGTTTATGTCAATATGAAACCCTAGCCCCTCTTTTTCTCTTTTCGATTTGATTGTAAATATTTTATATGTTATCAATACACAACACCAAATTTGTTAGATATAACATGTTAAATATTGGAGTATAGCTCAAAACCGCTTGACTGCTAGAGCTTTAATATTTTCATGTGTGACTTTGTATTTTCAATATCATACATAATAAATTAAACAACATATACTTTGGATTAAATTCGAAGTATGGATTAAACCAAATTTGATAACTTGTGAGACTGATATCATGATAACTTGTGAGACTGATAGTATACCAAGGTTTGATTCCTTCGAAGATACTGCTGCAGAGCCTATATAGCTAGACGAGGAGGAGAGCAGCTCTGAGAGTGACTTTGCAGGAGCCGTGAGAAATTTGGGTGGAGGGAGCTTTGATAGTAGCAGTTCCTCTGACCGTGAGGAGGTTTCTGAAGCTTGTAGATCATCGAGCACTTCTAGCAGTTCAAGTGAAGACATGGTTCCTCCGAGGAAGAACTTGATTAGGGATGATGATGATGAGGACCACGTGCTCCTTGCACAGAGGTCAAAGAAACAAAAATCCACTTCTGGGGCCGTGGCTACTAGTTCTCGGTCCTCCGCTCAGGAGCAGGAGAGGAGAAGGAAGGAAGAGGAGCAGGTGAGAGAGAGAGAGAGGAAAAAGGAAGAAGAGAGGAAGAATTTGGAAGAGAAGAGGAGAGCGGAGGAGAGGAAGAAGAGGGAGAGCGAGAAGGAGGAAGAGAAAAGAAGGGATGAGGCGAGGACAAAGGCTGGGCAGGCCTTAGTCCCAGTATCTGCTCTGCCTGAAGGGGCCTCCGTGGCAATTTCTCCTCAGCTAGCCCTGGCTCTGCTCGAGAGAGATGTCCTCCCAGCTGATTGCCAAAGGGCAGTAGGTTCAGAGCACCTGGCCCTTTAGGCTAGTCAGAGGCTTGCTCTGGTAAGGTTTCTTTTTTTCTTGCATTTTTCTGACTTCCCTTATTTTCCTCTTCTAATATCTTCTCTTTTTCGCAGTTTGTTACTGACTTCGCCATGCTGTATCTTTCACTCGACGAGCTGGTGAAGAAGAACAGTGAACTGGAGCAAGAAAACTCTGCCCTGAAGCTGAAGGGTAAGGAGCTCGAGGCCAATTTTAAGGCTATTGACTCTGCTCGGATCTCATTTGACTTGGCTCTTGCCACTGCGAACAAGGAGAAGGATACGGCGATCACGGATCTAAGGGAGCTGAGGCAGGTCTATGACCTAGTTTGCTCGAGCAAACTTGCTGTGTTGGAGGAGAAAAGGGTTCTTTCTGAAGAGCTGAAGAAGAAGGAGTCCGAGGCTGTCATTGCCAAGGAAGACTCTTACAATTTCGGTTGGGCTGCGGCATACCAAGATGCTGAAGTTCAGATAGGCTATATCAGCCGTCTGAACTTCAAGAAAGGATGGAATAAGGCTCTCGTAGCTACTGGGGTGGATGTTGCATCCCCACTTTTCGACTAGCACGACCCAGAGCCGAGGCCAGTCATAGACGAGGACCCTGCCCCATCTATTGAAGTCCCTGATCCTGTCCCTCAGGCGACTCCTGCTGATGTTCCCCTTGTGGAGGGGATTGACGAGGACAGTGCTCCTGCTGATGCTGATAAGGAGAAGGGTCCATCCACCTCTGGGCCTCCTGAGGTTGCTAATTGATAGGGTCTTTGTATTTTTGCATTTTCTAGTCTGTAAATTTTCTTTCTTTAGTCTGATGTAACTTTAATTTTTATTAATGAAAAAGCTTCATTTCTTCTTGTGCTGATCTCTTTCTCTCCTTTATCTTTCTTTCACTTGTAGTTAGTTGATGTGGATGATTACATTCCTGCTACTTCCCAGTTGGGTAGGACCCTTGGTCCCAATGCGAGCCCTGAAGTTCGCCAGGCTTTTGTTAAGCTTTGCAAGTCCCTCAGGTCTAGAAATCAGAAATATAAGGATCAATCCGAGCTAGTGGCTAAGCTGAAGGACAGGCTTCGGGAGATGGAGGAAATTGGTGCCTCAGTGCAAGAGGAAGTCAATGTGCTGAGAATAAGACTCCTAGAGTCCACCGAGGTCAACCAAGTTAGGGAGTTCCGTCAGCAGGAGAATGAAGACCTGAGGAGGGAAGTCTTATAACTTAGGGAGCATGCACCGAGCACTGTTCAAGAAGTATTACAAGGCTCCTCATCATCGCGAGCTGGAGATGATCATAATGTTACCCTTCCCATGTCGCAAAGTCTCACCCGCCCTCCCCTTCCGCGAGCTAGTAGGAGCACCAGGAGAAGAAGCAGGGAAGGAGAAGAACTTCGTGATAGGGAAATGGAAGAACTCCGCCGTGATGTTCAGCGAGCATATGTGATCGCTGCTGGGCTTCAAAGGGACGTCACCTGGTTGCGGCACTTGTTCAAGAAAGGTCCTCGACAAGCGTGGGCTGATGGTTATGATCATGGCTGGTCGGATGCTCCAACAAGGCTATCTGAGTTCGAGGAGCTTTCTTTCATCAAGGGATGGCTAAGTGCCTTGAAGGATCTGCAACTCTCGAGGAACTCGGTGCTATGGTATCGTCATGAGATGTCTTCCTCCACTCTAGTTCCCAACCCATTCAGGAGGGACGATCGATGGATCCCCATCGATGCTATTCCTCAGTAATTATTGGAGTCGGATGCGAATGAGGTTGTGGAAGAGTTTGCTCCTGCTCCTGATGACGGACGAAGAGCTCGAGTGGCTGATTATCTTGCTCGGAGGCTTCCACCCCTTGATATTTTGCCAGTTGCTATATATATTTTTTATTTTTAATAATGTAAATGATTTGGGCGAGCTCGCCGACTAAACATGTATTATCATTATTGTAAGTAAGATGGATTAATGAAAAGTTTGTGTTTTTGGGCAATTTTTCCAAATAAACGTGTATATCCTACTTTTCATATCCTTCATGCTTTATGATCTCTTATGTTTTGTCATGCAAGTGTCCCCCCAGTCCAGTATAATATCAAAGTACCATTGTGCCCCACCTTACCTTTTAGGTTGTGTCATCACACTCCCTTAGGCCTAAGTAGGGCAATTGGCGAGTACACACCTGGTGTTGGATGTCTTCATCCGATCAGGATTTTGTTTAACCGAAGTAGGTTTGATGACCAGTATAAGATTTGGCCATATTGACTAAGAATCCTCTGTAGGGATTTATATATTGCCAGGGGCAACACTAAGAGGTCTCTTGTGTTTTATGACGATGACCTGAGGAGGGGTATTCCCCTGCTGTAGTGATCAAGGTGCTTGTTATTTGGAAAAAATGTGCGATGAATGCAACTGTCACCAATCAGAGTGTAACCAACTAAGTAACTTTCATTAGTAATAAGGAAAATGAACTTCTGTTTTCATAACAAAAGAAATACAAGAAAAAGATCTAAAAATAGAATTTCTTGAGATTAGTTGCGTTCCATGCTCGTGGTATTTCTCTGCCCTCCATCGTTTCCAAGTGATAGGCACCTTGCAGATCGTCTTTTGTTACTTTAAAGGGTCCTTCCCAGTTTGGGCCTAGCTTGCCGTCTGACGACTTCACTGTGCTGCCCAGGACCTTCCTTAGAACTTAGTCCCCAACTTGGAACGTCCTCGAGCTAACCCTTTCATTGTAATGCTTCGCGAGTTATTTCTGATAGTTCGCTAGCTTCACCAGGGCCAGCTCTCTACGCTCGTCGGCGAGGTCGAGTTCGGCGAGCAATGCTTCATCATTCAGGCCTTGGTCGACAAGGTTGGATCTCATTATTGGCAAACCTGTTTCTAGTGGGATGACTGCTTCCATGCCATATGTCAGCGAAAATGGGGTTTCTCTTGTTGCTCGCCGAGGAGTGGTTCGGTACGCCCATAGAATATGGGGTAGCTCTGTTACCCATGCGCCTTTGGCTCGCTCTAATCGCTTCTTTAATCCATCGATCACAGTTTTGTTGAAAGCTTCAGCTTGGCCATTGCTCTGAGGGTAGGCCACCGAGCTGAAGTGGTGTCTGATCCCATGTTCGTTACAGAAGTTCTGAAAGGGGCCACTTTCGAACTGCATTCCATTATCGATGATGATGGTTCTGTGGATTCCAAATCGAGTGATTATATTTCTCCATATGAACCTTATCATATCAGCATCTCGGATGTCCACCAGGGATTCAGCCTCGATCCATTTGGTGAAGTAGTCAGTCACAACCAACAGGTATTTGCGATTATTGACGACGGTAGGCAGTGGTCCCACGATGTCCATTGGGCAAAGTGCCATGGGCTGGACAGGGACTTCAGATCGCTGGTGGGTTGGTGGGCCATAGGAGCATGGAATTGGCATTTCAAGCATTTGCGAACATATACTGCGGAGTCCTTTTGCATGTATGGCCACCAATAGCCTTCCTTCATTGCTCGAAAGGCTAGAGACCTTCCTCCGATATAACTTCCACAGATTACTTCATGAAGCTCGTGTAGCACTTGCTCGACATCACCTGGGTGGACGCATCTAAGGTAGGGACCGGAGAAGGATTTCTTATACAAGTCGCCTCCCGTGGATAAGTGAAAGCGAGCAACTTTGACTCTTATCTGGTGGGCAGTTTTCTTGTCATCTGGGAGCGTGCCATTCTTTAAATATCCCCTTAAGGGGTCCATCCAGTTGGGGGCTGATCCCACCGGGATTACTTGTTCCACGTTTGGTAACTTTCTGTTGTGGTTAATGCTCGAACAAATGAGGAAATCGATGGGGATGACCCTCTTAAGGTCAGAGTCAACTGCCGAACTTAAGGCTGCTAAGGCATCAGCATGACTGTTTTGCCCCTGGGAAATTGCTGGATGTTGATCTCTTCAAAGCTTGACATTAATTCTCTCACTAAGGCGAGGTAGGCTACCATTCTTTCATCCTTTGCATTGTAATCTCCACTTTTCTGATTGGAGACTAGTTGAGAGTCGCCGAACACCTGTTAACGTTTTGCTCCTAGAGTTTGTGCCCTTTGGAGACCGGATATTAGGGCTTCGTACTTTGCTTCGTTGTTGGAGGCTGCAAATCCCAGCCTGGTTCTTTGTTCGAGGATTGTGTTTTCTGGAGTGATGAGGACAATGCCTACCCCTGCCCCCTTTGAGTTGGAGGCTCCATCAACAAAGAGTCTCTAGGTTCTCTCTGTTGTTTGGTTATTATTTTGCCTTGTTGGTTGAGGTTGGTCGGAGAGTTCCTCGCCCGTGAATTCGGCTATGAAATCAGCAAGGATCTGACCCTTGATAGCTGTCCTTGGTTGAAATTGGATGTCAAACTGGCCGAGCTCGATTGATCACTTAGACAGTCTGCCCGATAAGTCCACTTTCCTTAGGACCGCCTCAAGGGGATGCGATGTAAGGACGATGATAGTATGAGCTTTGAAATAATGCTTCAGCTTCCTAGAGGCTATTACAAGTGCAAAGGCGAGCTTCTTTAATGGCAGGTACCTTTGCTCGGCGTCTAATAAGGTCTTGCTCGCGTAGTAAACGGGGTGTTGGATTCCTGCAACCTTGCATATTAACGCATAGCTGACAGTGTGATTGGATACCGAGAGGTACAGGTACAAAGAATCCATTTGCTGTGGTATGACAAGCAGCGGTAGAGAGCTTAAGTAGGACTTGAGCCCGTCCAAAGTTCACGAGCAGTCTGGGATCCACTCTATCAGTTTACTCCCCTTTAGAAGCTGGAAAAAAGGTTTGCACTTCTCGGAGGATTTGGAGATGAAGCGATTTAAGGCGGCGAGCATTCTAGTGAGCTTATGCATGTCCCGGATTGTTCGAGGGGGTTGTACCTGTTGATTGCATCGATCTGGTCTGGATTAGCTTCTATGCCTTTCTTACTGACCAAGTATCCAAGAAATTTTCCTGACTGGACACCGAAGGAACATTTGCTAGCATTAAGCTTCATTCGGTACTTCCTGAGGATTTCGAAGGTCTTTGACAGGTTTGAGAGGTGATTTTCCTTCTTCTTGCTCTTAACGAGCATGTCATCGATGTAGACCTCCATTGTGTCTCCCATTTGATCCTTGAACATTTTTGTGACCATCCGCTGATAGGTTGCCCCCGCATTCTTGATCCCAAATGGTATGACCTTCTAGAAATATAACCCAACTGTCGTGATGAACGCCGTTTTGTCCTGGTCTGGGGCATACAAGGGGATATGGTGATATCCTGAATATGCGTCCAGGAAACTCATTCGCTCGTGAGCTGCAGTGGCATCTACTAGTTGGTCTATCTTTGGGAGGGGGAAACTATCCTTAGGGCATGATTTGTTGAGGTTAGTGAAGTCGATGCAAACTCTCCACTTCCCATTATTCTTCGGAACTACTACTGGGTTGGACAACTACTTGGGCAATTGCACTTCCCCGTATGGATCCTACATCCAGCAGTTTTCTGACTTCTTTTTCGACCACTTTAGCCTTCTCGGGTGCAGTTCTTTGTGCCTTCTGCGTGACTGGCTTGAATGTGGGGTCGACGTACAACTGATGACAGACCATATTAGGATCGATTCCAAGCACCTCGTATGGTTCCCATACGAAAACATCTACGTTGTGTCTCAGTAAGGTCGTCAACTCCTTCTGTTCTTGGACGGTGAGAGATGCTCCAATCAAGAAGACTCTGCTACTGTCACCAACTTCGGCTATAACTTCCACCAGGTCCTCGACGACACGCTCGGAGGGGAGGAGCCTGGTCTCCTCTACTCCAGGTCTTCCATACTTTAATTGCTACTTGGAAGGTATCACACCCTCTTCAGCTTTCTCGCTGGGTTGACCGACCTTCTTCTCTGGCTTTGGTCGGATGACTGCTATGAAGCACTTCCTCGCCATCTCTTGGTCGCCGTGGATCTCCATTACTCCTCGCTCGGTTACATACTTGAGCTTCTGATGGTAGGTCGAGGAGACCGCCTTCATCGAATGAAGCCATCCTCTGCTGAAGATGGCCTGGTACGGTGATTCGATGTCAACTACTAAAAACTCAATCATCTTGGAGATGCTCCCAGCATGAACTGGCAGCACTATCTTGCCTAGGGGCATGGTCATTTTTCCAGCGAAGCCGACCAAAGGAACAATAGCTTTCTTTAGGTCGACAACGCTCAACTTCAATTTCCTGAATAGGTCGAGGTACATTACTTAGGATGAACTTCCTTGATCGACGAGCAGCTTGTCGATGTCAAAGTTGGCTATCCTGAGTGTAATGACCAGGGCATCATGATGTGGGGTCCTTACTCCTACCAAATCTTCATCCGTGAAAACAATATGCTTGTTATAGTTGATGTCCTCTACTCTTCGACGCTTTCCTGACTGTGACTTTGCTGGATCGATTTGAAAAGCCTGCATTACCGCTGTAAGTTTTTTCATTTCCATTCGAGCTGAGTTCCCTTGTATCTGCTTAACGCCAGATACTCCGTGGATTACTGCGAACTCGTGTCCAACATCATCCTCCAGCACATTGTCGGGTCTCGCCTCTCTGTTGGCAGCTACTTTCTCTACCCTCTTTTCCATAAAGTCATTCAAATTCCTGGACTAGGTTAACTCCTCGAGGTGAGACTTAAGAGCTTTGCAGTGCTCGGTCTTATGTCCTCCCTCTTTGTGAAAAGCGCATCTTAATGCATTGTTCCTCTTCGAGGGATTTCCTCCCATTTTCCTGGGCCACTTGATGAATGGCTTATCTTTGATCTTCGCGAGAATTTTGTAAATTGGTTCTTTGAAGACGGTGTTGACCACTTGGAATACTTTCAATGCGTCATGGTTCCCTCCGTTCTTGGAGCCATTTTGGCCTCCGTTCTTTCCTCCTTTCTTCTGGTTCTCAGTTTTCTCACCTCCCTTGGTAGTGAGCTTAGCTCGACCGTTTTCTCCTGTATTAGGGTGGGTGACATCTTTCACCTTTGCGTATTTCTCGATTCGGGCCATTAGGTCGTCAATAGTCATAGCTTCCTTCTTCGTCAGGGACTGGTAGAGGAGGGAAGAACTAGGGAGCCCAATTTTGAAGGAGGCCACTGCAACTTCCTCCGCGCAGTCCTCGATCTCATTGAATAACTCCCAGTACCTCTTCGCGTAATCTCGGAGGGTCTCTTGAGGCGTTTTCTTCATTGTTAGCAGAGCATCCATCCTTTTGGGATGGGAGCTACTGGTAATGAATCGGGCCGTAAAAAGTTCGGCTAGGGATTTGAAATTCTTGATCGACCGGTGGGGAAGCCTTTCGAACCACTTATGTGCTACATCATGAAGGCTCGAGGGAAAAATACGGTACATCAGGGCATCTCGGTGACTCCAGAGGGTCATGGCCTGTCGGTATTGCCTGACGTGATTGATGGGTTCAGTTTTTCCGTCGTAAATCTTGAACCTTGGAATGGAAAATTTCTGGAGAGCTTCCTCCTCTTCGATTTCCCTTGTGAAAGGTGACTTCATCTGGGTTTTGAGAGCTCGCCTCGCGAGTTCTATGGTTGATCTTGTTCCGTGGTGAGCGGGATGTTGGTCCATCTCCCTGCGGACCATGTTTCGTATGTTCTCGTCGCTGCGAGCAGGGCTCTGGTAGCGGCGAGTTCTTCGCAGCTGTTCGCAGAGGTCGTCATTTGACTCGCATCCTTCGTCCCTTTGAGATCCTCGCCTAGGTCTCCTTCCTCGGCTACGAGATTTACTCGCCTGAGGGCTAGGAGTGCGATATGGGCGTCTCCTGTTATCAGGACGAAGCTCCCTCTCCAGTCTTTCCAGTCTTCTTTTCAAGCGAGCATTCTTAGCCTCGTATCTGCGATAAGACTCCCTCTGCTCGTGGAGCCTTGCCTCGTACACATCAATCAATCTGGATATCTGCGTGGACCTCGCTGGTCCATGACTTTCTTCTGAGGCTGGTCTTTCCAGGCGAGCTCTCTGATCTGAACGTCGGACTTCAGACCTAATCCTGCGAGGAGCAGGTGGATCTTGAATATCTCCTGCTTGGGGAGCATTGCTGCTGTGACTAGACATCTTAAACTCCTTTCTTGACGTGGGCTCTTCTCAGGGAAAGATGAACGCTTCCCACAGACGGAGCCAATTGTGGTGACAATTATTATGCAACACAAATAAATACGAGATAAGCAATTATCAAGGAGGAACAAGGAATATAAGATGCCAATCACACAACAAAGGATGTACGTGATTCAGCAAGGACGTGACTACCACGGTGGTACAGTCGATATTATTTCTATATACTCCGGCGAGTAATTACAGAGAATACAACTTGTCCTTTTACCCCGGACCTAGGGTTTAATATATACATGTACATGTAGGTAAGTGGAGGTGATGGGTTTCTCCACGTTTCCATCTCCCGTATAACTTCCAATTATGGGAACGTGGGGGAGACCGGATCAATATAAGAGATGAGGGGCCCAGACTTTGGGCCGCCAGGACTGGGCTACTCGTCCGGGCCCATGGTTCTAAATTTTGGGTACCCACACCTGTATATTAAATTAAATCATTATCGATTATAACTAGTCAAATTCTTTTAACTCACTCGAGACCGCTCATTTAATTTATTTGACATATTAAATAATTGAATCAATGGTCACTTACAGTTTTGTCTCTGTCAAGCAATTTTTGGACTCTAAAAGCAGGATAAATATTTTTAAACAACTAGGTCCTTCAAACACCCATTTACCTAATACTCTCTAAGTTTTAAAGGTCCGCACTAATAGCACTCTCCCACCTTAATGTCGAAGCTTTGGAAGTGTGTGTGTGCAAGCGACGGGGGGGGGGGGGGGGGGGGGGGGATGTTTGAGGGATTTAGGTGTCTAGAAAATTGTTATCGTAGTTTTAAAGCCTACATTTTTTTTTCGAGGACTAAATTGTATGTTCCTCTTAAATCAATTGATCAGGTTGTACATGATGAACACCTATAAGTTACAAATTTATCTCTATCCATAATTAACTTTCATCATACACTAATCACCATTACCCAATCTACCAACCATATTGGTCTAAAATTTTCTCTCACACGGTTGGTGAAAATAATGAACAACTAAGGCATGTGTCAATCAATTATATCTGGACTAACTTAAGAACTCAACTAACCATGTGATGTGAATATTCTTATAGTCATATAAAGATAGTCATCTCAAAATTGTTATATTCAATATCAACAAACTATACTATCAAAATATGCCCAAACTATAACATTTTCATAGTTAAGTCATATACTGTCCTATTTTGGTGTGTCAAGCTTAATGTGAACCATACTTATATTCCAATAGAACCAAGTGTGTGTCCATATATGCATGAACATTAAATAATACTCTCCCCGTCCCAAAATATATAGTGAATTATAACTTTTTTAGCATAATCAATGATCTAAATTTTGTAGTAGCGAGCATATGTTGGTTTTGTTCGTCGATTGAAGATATCCTTAATCTATACAAAACGAGAATAGATATTCTTAATTTGGAACGGAGGGAGTAATATAATTCGAATATTGACTATGAAGATTTTCATTTATATGTGAATACTAAAACTGATAAAGCATTACTTTTAGTATAACCCAACAACTATGTAATCTATATTTGTTCCAACTACAAGAAATTGATTATGAAAATCAAATAGAGATAATGATTACCATCCATTAAAGGAAATAACTAAATTTTAAATGGTGATGGTGGTTACTAATGGTTATAAGAAGTTATCCGGTATTCAAACAATAAAGTGGTTACGAGCATTTAGGGGAAGTTTTTTTGAAGCTTTATAAATAAGGGAGTTTTAGAGGAAGGTTTTCAATACTTTAATTTATTATATTTTTCTTTAAGTTTTTAATGTAAAAATAGATTTAATTACTTCAAAGTCTGTCTTTATGTGTAATCACTAATTTTCTCCAAGCTCGAATAAAGGAGGAGGGTTACGTTAGGTAGGTGACAACCAGCGTAAAACTTAGATTTTGTAGAATATGAGATAGTGCATGGAGAATATGATTTTAGAAATAGAAACGACGGTGTAGAGTCTATCTTAGATTTTATATTAGGAGAACATCGTGTAGGATATGAGATAGTGCATGAAAAAGGGTCGCATTAGGTGAAGGTCGTGTAGGATATGAGATAATGCATGGAGCATATGGTTTTAGAGATAGGAACGACGGTAGTGAGTCCATCTTAGTTTTTGCGATGGCTTATGATTTCATACTAGTAAGTACATATTTTAAAAAGAGGCTTGAACACATAATAATTTATATTTGTGGAACATATAAGAGCCAAATAGACTTTTTTATTATTAGAAAAGGAGACCGATTAACATGTAGAGATGGTAAGGTTATCCCGAGATAGAGCTTAACCTCACAACATAGGATAATGGTGTTGGATATAAATATTAAAAATCAATCACGTGTGCGAAAATTAGTAATAACCCATGAACTAGGTGGTGAAACTTAAAAGGAGAGAAATTAAAACTATTTAAAGATAAAATGTTAAATGAAGCTTCATGGAATACTAAAGAGGGGACCAACATAATATGCGATAATATGTCCACATGTATTATGAGAAAAATTGAAAGAAATTCTTGGATAATCATACGTTTGGGGTCCACAATCTAAAGAAACCCCGTGGTGGAATGAAGAAGTACAAAATATAGTAATAATCAAAAGGTGGTGTTTTAAAATATGGAAAACAACTAGAAAGAAAGAAATTTTTGAGAAATATAAATGAACTGAAAAGGAAGTTAAGAAAATGGTAAGAGTTGCTAAGTTATAGGCGTATGATGATCTTTTACAAAATTAGGAATACAAGAAGGTAAAAAAACATTTAGAAGATTGTGAAATTTAGGGACAAAAAAATAAAAGATTTTAATAATATTAAATATATTAAAAGTGATGATTCAAGAGTCCTAGTCAACGATGATGAGATTATGGAAAGATGAAAAAACTACTTAGAGAAGTTATCGAATGTAGATAATGAAAATATATTAGATATAGAGGAACTTAAGGAGACTTGAGAAAACATATTTTTTTGCAGAATTAAGAGAACAGAGGTTATGATTGCTCTGAAAAAAAGTTGAAAACGGGGAGGACTTTATGACCAAATGGTGTCCCTATTGAGGTTTGAAAGTGCTTAGGTGAGGAAGGAGTATCTGGGCTTATAAAATTATTTAATAGAATTATAATGATTGATAGGATGCCCGGTGAATGGGGAAAGATTGTTTTAATAGCTATTTATTAAAATAAAGGGGACATACAAAGTTGTTCAAGTTATCGTTGTATTAAGTTAATGAGTCATATATTGAAACTTTGAAAAATAGTGATTGAATATATATTGAGATTGAAAGTAACAGTATCTATGAATTAATTTGGGTTTATGTATGAGAGGTTAATAATGGAAGCAATTTATTTATTGAGCATATTAATGGAGAGGTATTAGGAGAAAAAGAAGGACCTTCATATGATTTTTATAAATTTTAAGAAGGCATATGCTATGATATCAAAAGATATAATATGATGGGTTCTACATAAAAAAAAGAGTAACTTGCAGATATATTGATACGATTAAGGATGTATATTATGGAGCATGACTATAGTAAGATCATGAGCTGGAGAAAGTAGTGAATTCTTATATATTATAAGTTTGCACAAATGTTCAACACTAAGTCCTCATCTCTTTTCTCTTTTATGGATGAATTGACTGAACAAATACAAGATAAGGTGTCGTGGTATATGCTATTTGTAGATGATATTATTTTAGTGAATGAGACTAAGACGATGATTAATGCTAGAGTGGAATTGTGGAAAGAAACTCTATAAATAAGATGATTTAAAATAAGGGCTAAAACAGAATATGTGGAGTGCAATTTTAGTACTAATAGGAGGACAAATAGGGATGTGATGAAATTGGAGGGTCAAGAGATACCTAGAAATGATCATATTGATTATTTAGGCTTGATTATAAAAAAAGATGGAGATATTTGTGATGATGTTACTCATAGGATTAAAGTAGGTTAGGTAAAGTGAAGAAGTGCTACCGACGTATTGTGTGATAAGAGTATACATTTGAAGTTAAAAGAATAGTTTTATAGGACGATATTTAGGCCCACTATGTTATATGGGACAAAACGTTAGGAAACAAAAATAAAATGTGCATATAATGAGTGTGACGGAGATGCGAATGCTATGATGGATTTGTGGTAAAACTCGAAAGGATAAAATTAAAAATCAACAAATTCGTGATAGGGTAAAATTCGCTCCTATAGAATGCAAATTGGGAGAAAATGACTTAGATGGTTTGAATACGTCAAGCATAGACTAATTGATGACCCCACAATGAAGAGTGATTTAGATAATATTGATGGTGACGCAAGGGGTGAAGGTAGACCTAAATTGACTTGGTGGGATATTGTTAAAAAAATATGATATCATGTGGTCTAGGTGAAGATATTATATTGAACATAATGAAATGATAAAATAGGATTCATTTATTAGTTCCCAAATAATTGGGAAAAGACTTTGCTGAGTTGAGTTTTTCGCATTTACTTTGTCGTTTGTTTACTACGTTTGATTTCAACATTTTTGGCTTCTTTCACTTCATGCTTGTCATTTGGATACTTTAATTTGTTAGGTCCTCTTAATTGAGGTAATCGAACTTAGTAACGGTCACATGTTATTAGGTATGTGAACCTCTTAACCTCGCTCATTATTTAGTTTATTGGTTCACCTCAATCCCCGAATAATTGTCTGATTCCCAGTAAAAACATGTTTTTTACACTAGATGAATTTGAGTTTCAAAAGTAGGGGTGTTCGCAGTAAGGTAAAAATCTATACCATACCATTTTTTTATTGAAAAAGTGGTAATGGTTTACATTTTTTACTTAAACCAAAATTACCAAATTTTTTGTGCTTGGTTTTGGTTTAAATATTTTATAAACTGATTTACTGAAATTATCGTATCAAATGTATCAAAATCTCAAATATGCTATATTCATTTAAAAAAAAGAAATATAGAACCTGCGAAGGATCCCACGTCGATTTTCGGGAAAAAAGTAGTTCAAGTCCCATTAGATTGATGAAAATCGATGAATAAAACAGTGTACAAAAATTAAAGATTTTTTTTCATACCTTATCTTTGTTTAATTTGATTCAACAAAAAATTATTTAACAACTACTATATTACAAGACCACATAAGATTGAATAAAGAACTAGAAAGTTGGTTCACAATTCAGAGTCATAATTTATATCTTCGTCACTTCACATTTTCATTTTCATATATTATTTTTATTAGGAAAATGCTTTTCAAAATTTCTTAGCTTGGTTGTTATCAAGTAACGGAGAGTGGTGTTTCAATAAGTGACATATTACATGTGAATTTCTTGAATCAACGAACTGAAACTTCTTTTCGGAATAAATTGTGTTCATCAACAAAAGTTATTTTTATTGTACATTGTTAGCCCACATCGGAAAGGATTTTAAGTTCCTTAGCTACTATGATACTTTAAAGGTAGTGTCCATCCCTTGCTGTAAATTTTTACTAGCTTTTCATGCTAGGAGTCTCACAACTTTTCATTACCCCGACAAGTTTAAATTTGTAATTCCTTGGTTGACTTTTGGGGTGCGAGATTTTGACTTTGTCAATCCGCGAATTACCCTAAGAATTCGACCCGATCTTGCAAAACTATGATTTTAGAGTGGTTGCCCAGCTTTTATTAGTACGCTGTGTGAAAGTTTTAATATTTTGCATTTAGAATTTTTTTCTTCTTTTATTTTCATACAAGGATTCTTTTATGTTGGCTCACTATAATTAGTGGTCTTTTTGTGAGAATTTAAATTTTTAGTATTCATCATTATTTCAGTCAAAGAAATTTTGACCAAATAAAAAATTGTGCTATAAACCCCTTTTTACATTTTCATAAAAGAATCTTCTTATTTAGAAAGTACAGAAATGACCGAACGTACCAAAAAAAATCTGAGTTTATCGACAAACCGTGCGGTTTGGTTTTGGTATTGGTTAATCTGTACTCACCAGTAAGAGTGGCAAGTTCGGTTTTTGGAAATTAAAGTTAGTTTGATATTGATATGTTCCATTTTCCGACAAAACCGATCAAAAGTCATCTCTATTCAGAAGTGTCAAAATGACAAACAAGGTCACTGATATGCTTGTCAAAAAGTTCAACGTGGCATTGCAGGGTTCTCCAACAATCAACCATGCAATACTTAATTATAAGTTAGTTGCTTATCATGTCACTAGTGAAAATTATTTTCCTAAAATCGGTGGTTTGAAAAATGTTTCAGTGTCATTGCAAAACCAATCATTGGGCGTTGCAAAAGAATATAACGTTCTTTTTCTTTAAGCTATACTAATTGCGTAGGATAGTGTTTATATGTGTTTAGTCATCTTCATTAGGACAATCGATCCTCAGACACATGCTATTAAGTTATTCGATCCACCAATCCCATTTATGATGCAGTTTATTGGTTCATTTTTATTTTCAAACTATCGAATCGATTCCTAGTTTCATTAATATTTTTTCAAAGTGTAATAATTCGAATAAAATGACACAAATCGAAAGCAAGTCATGACTTTTATGGTTATTTGGCTATGGAAATCTGGAATTATTTGGGGGTATCAATGCAAGAGCTAAATAACTGGTGATGGCTCACGGCTAAATTCAAGGCACTCATAAATTTATGTACAACAATCCCATTTGCAACTTTGGCTGAATTGAAATAGAAGCAAATATGATAACTAGGGTTGGTCAGCTGCCAAAATCATAAAAGAAGCAAAAGAGAACATTAGGGATTGCTTTAATTAGTTGAAGAAGCCTAAAAAATTGTCCATAAAATAACTAATATCCCAAATGTCCTAAACCAAATGAAGTTTCCAACTCTCTGCAGTAAAGTCATTATCACTAGTTAGTGTTATACAATATTTTGTTATTACAAATTGAACAATGAGGACTGCTCGAATGTACAACTTGGTCCTAATACTGGTGAGGAGGGGGTTATTAGAGATTTAATAGTTAAGATGGTGGTTGCATATGCTCAATTCCATAGTTAAGATATGAAGGCTGGCGTTTTTGCATTATTGCATGTCATAAAGCATCCAAGTTCAATATATAAAACATTCTCATTGAGACAAACAAAGATTTGGTGGAGATTTTACATTAAAAGTGCAATTCCCTTAGGAATTAAATACACAGTGAACATGATTATATTGTTAGCTTCTGAAATCAGTCGTACATACACTAACACATTCAGGGGAAGCAATAATCCAACTAATCTACTTGCAAACTGGGGAGTGGAGCAGAAGTGGGATGAGGTTTTTGAAAATTTTGACGCTTCAAATATAAGAGTGAAGGAGCATTGAATGTAAAATGGTTAAGTATCCCTTCCTTCAGATCTTCAAAGAATTTTTTTAGAGAAGTTTGGTTCGTGTCCCACTCTATCATGTAAGCCATTGGGGTAAACAAAAATTTGTTAAAATAGCGTATTCAAAGAGTTTCCAAATCGCCAGTATAAATGTACACACAAAGATAGACCTTTCGGGTATTGAGCTTTGATAGGATTTGAAAATGAATGGATCAACACAACCAAATTGTTACCTTATCTTTTAGTTCTGCCATATAGTCCGCTGCAACTGAACTTCCTCCCATCTGTCCATAAGGAATGATAACTGCATTTAGAATGGAAGCCAGTTTAAAGCTAGGTAATGAGAACTCATTCGAGCTGTTAGTAATCTTTTTGTTTGTTTAAAAAAGCCAGTTCCAACCTAAGAAAATGAAAGAGGAAACAATCCCTTGTTTTTGTAGTCAGTTTACAAACCTAGCGATGCAAAACGAGTAATAAAAATAAAGTTCTGAGGTATTTTGCCTTAACTTATTTTTCCTTAGTTATTTGAGTGATAATTGTGACCAAACTTATATTTGTTTCATGATTTGGGTGATAGTTGGTCTTATATTTTATATATTATTTTGACGATTGTTGTGCCTTAACTTATATTTGGCAAATTATTTGGTTGATCATTGTGCCCTAACTTATCTTCAAAGACCCTTTTCAAGCATTACTTTAAAAACTGCAAACAATTTTTTTCTTCAAATTTGTGTTCCTTATGTTCTTTTTTTTACCAAAGTAGCTCCAGATTCTTCAATTCAAGGTTACAGCCTCAGATTTTATTGATATTTTGATTAATTATGTTACTTAATTATGAAATTAGATTAGGTTTATTATTTGTTTTCTTTAACCCTCTCTATTTGTTTAGTGTTAATTATAGTATCTATTATACAAATGAGTAAATGATAACCATCAAAGTTTTAGTTAGTTTTCTACGCCCCACTAATTATATGGTCTTGGATTTAAGAAATGGTTGAAATTTCAAAACAACTGAGACCAACGGAAGGAGGGTCTGACATAATTTCAAGTGTGCCTTATAAGTGGTGTTAGAAAACCTCATTTCTCCATGCTTCAGTGAAAGAAAAAGAGGGTCTAACAAAATAAATTTTCTCTCATTCCTCCTTCGGGGGAGACCTTAGATTGTCAAATGGCTGAGACTAGTTCAAAGGCTGTTTTCAAAGATAGTTAGACCTCAAACTCTCACTTAAGAGATGGCCAATTGTTTTTTATTTCCATCGCTTAAGAGTGTAATGATTGTTATTGCTCGATACCCAATTTGTTTAGACCATCTTCGTCAAATATAATTTCGGATATTAATAGAATATAATGGTAATTTAACAAACACAATAAATATGTAAAATAAGAAAAATAACAAGCACACTAAGATATACGTGGTTCAACAATTTACCTACTGTGGGGGCAATAAATATACCTACCTAAATAGCAGAACACGTGGTGAGCACACCAGTCAAGATGGCGACCAACATGGGCTCCCACACGATAAGGACGACCAAGAGTCCTTGATAAAGTAGAAGACTAAGGAACAGTATTTGATTGTAACTTAAACTCTACGAAGAGGGGATTCATCCAAATGTAACCCTAATGTAACCCTTAACTCTATATACATGGGACACCCCCCATTGTGAAAGGGCGCTCGAAGGCTAGAGAAACACTCTCATGTAAAACTCTCTCAAGTTTATAATGAAACATAACTGCAGCCCCGTGGACGTAGGCCATTCACGGTCGAACTACGTAAATCTTTGTCTCTCTCCTATTTATTTTTATACATGCATCGTGGTAAATGGGCACCCCCCCGACGGGTAGATTTTTTGACACCACAATTGGCGCCGTCTGGGGAAAACGACACAAAAAGTTTTCCTTTCATGTTGACGAGACGGAGATTTACGATGCGGCGCAATGTCTTACACGCAAAAAACCTCATCAAGAGCTAAGTTTTTTCTTTCTTTGCATTTATATAATACATTTTATGCACGCATCTTTTCGTTCTACCCTGATTCTCATACGTTTATATTCATAAATATTGTGTTGAATCCTCATTGATGAATTTGCATAACATTGAGTTTCATATAGTTTTGTACGAATCCGTAATAATATGGACTCTTTTGATGTTTTTCTGGGTATACACGTTATTTTCTAGGTTACATCATATATTATGATTCCTATATCCCAAATTTTGTGATAAACGTTAATAGAGGCCCTCTCTCACAGAGACATTGACCACATCTTTACAAACATATCCAAAGATATTCTTTCAATAAATATCTTTTCAAAAAATTATACAATTTGGGACATAGAAGAAGTCCTGGATTTTAATCTCCATCTACCCGATTTGTGCCTAGAGGGTGTAATCACGAAGAACATATGGTTATCTCATCTGATCTATCTGCCTTGGGCATCGAATTTTCTGATTAGTGGCCCGAGACAAGATGTGAAGGCTGGCGACCACTATAAAACATGTCTCACACTATTAGCAAGAGTATAAACCACAAAAAAGGTCATAGGAATACCTTTCTGGTCAGTAACCACCCAGCGAACAGAGTGCATCAGTGACCACTGCACTACGACGCCGAACTGTGCTGCAACAACGAGTCAGGAAGGGGCATTTCTTATGAGGCATTTCTTTAGTTACGATCAACTATGTTGATCAATGAGAAGGCATCCAACAAGTAGTAACTCGCATATCTAGAGAGATCACAGTCAACCCTGATCGCTAAAGGTTGAAGCTGAGCATCACCGGACTTCTCTTTGTCCACTCCGGCCAACAATCTCATGGTTTATGGACGACCCATATCTCGTTTCCACCAACCCGCTTGTTGACCTGTTGTCTTGGGAGTTTTTTTTGTCCACCAACCAGCGAGCTGGGGCTATCACAGCTAAGCTCCCAAAAATTCTTCTAATCCACTCTTCGATCATCCTCGACCTGCATCCAGATCCTCCCCTACTGGTCGGCGTTCTTTCACGTGCGACGAATAGAACACGTTGGCAACATAAGATAAATGCAGGATAAAGTTTCTTTGGGGCTGATTTTCATCTGCAACAACGTCTTTCCTCTGTCTCATCGACATCCACGATGAGGACGACCTGATAATAGATCTCCCCTATGACCTGGATATGCATCTTGCCGAGCATAACCTTCGGGGGTAACTAACGAACATGGCCAACCAAAGTCTAATAACATTTTTTTAATCTCTTCCTAGAACCACCATGCGAGGTCCGCAAACAGTGTGCCACATTGACGAGCTCGGAGGAGATCACCGTTGGACCAAATCACTGGTCGGCGACGAAGACAAGCACAACCTTCAGTTCAACACTCCCTGTGCGTTGATTAACACAGATGAGATGACTTTGGGCCTGGGATTTAGACCAATTTAACTTTACTAGAGCACAATTTGCGTTAGCCCATCTCCCTATTTTTTCTTACTTCACATCTTTATGTGAGAACGTATTTTGGAAACCAATGTGTAACTCATTATTTGTTTGGGCTTCAAATAATTTTTGCAAAAACTCTGAGTCTATTCCTATGTCCTAAATCTGGAATATATTTGACCAATTCTTTCACTGCTCAGTTCTCTTAAAAAAAATTGATGGACTATGCGACTTTGTTATAATCATTAAAGAGATAAAATTATTTTGTTCACATAAATAGTGGGGCACACTTGTATAGAACTCATGTCATTTATTTGACCATTTTAATTTTCAATATTGTCATCCAGCTACAACTATTTAATCTCAACAAAAGGAGATTATTGGTTATTTAGCTTAGCCCCGATGGATGCTCGAACACAGTTATCTCAATGGGATTTTTATCATAAAAATCATTGGATCATTCATTACATTTATGCACTACTACGAATTTTTTCCTCGGAAAATGGCCGAGCAGATGCATATCATATATACTTTGTTGATCAGATCATTCTCATGATAACTTCTATTTGATTTAGTTTCATCAGATGGTCGAGCAATATATTAACTTCCACAGGTATTAGATTCAGTTCCAACAGATGCTCGACCATAATCTTAAAGTCTTGGAAATCTTATTAGTGCCCCGACAGACGCTCAAGAATGCATTGCTCGCTATATCTACTCGTTACTGTACATATTTTCCCTGACGGACTAGCCAGGCACCACTTATTTTATTCATGCTCCAACGGATAGTTTAACACACTACAACACTTTAGACCCAAAAGATGCTTGGGCAAAATTATTATTACTCCGATCAATGCTCGGGTTCTATGATTCTTAACCTGAAGGATGGTTAGGCACATTTGAGATTCATCTCGGCAGATGATCGGCAACATATTTTCATGTATTTAGTCCTGAAGATATCTACCTCACAAGTATCATTTTATCTCCAATGGATAGTTGGTCAGGATAATTCTTATATATAGCACAACCCCAATTGATGGATACGAACATTTATTTGTGCATTGTTCATTTCTGTCTCATAATATTTTATTTGCTCACAAATTATGCTCACGATTTTTATCATCATAATTTTTTTAGCAGGGGGCTATCTATACTTTATAGTTCATAATTGTTATCTATACTTTATACTTCACAATTGTTATCTATACTTTATACTTCAGAATTGTCACTACACAATTTTCTGTGGAAACAAAATTTCAAACTATGAATTTTTCCTCGGCACGTGGTCGAGCAGATCCATATCATATATTCCTTCGCTGAATAAACGTATCACATGATAATTTCTATTTGACTTAGCCTCGACATATGGTCGAGAAATTTATTAACTTCCACAGGTGCAAGATTCTGTCCCGATGAGTGCTGGGCCACAATTTTAAGCTCTTGGAAATCTTATTAAGGTTAAGATAAATACTCGAGCATAAATCATTTGCTGTATTTACTCGGTACTGCACAGCTTAGCCCCGACAGAATAGCCACTATTGATCATCTGGCTCTATGATTCTTAACTTGAAGGACGATCAGGAATATTCAAGGTTCATCTCGGTAAATGATAGGAAAAATATTTCTATACATTTAGTCCCGAAGATATTTACCACACATATCGCATTTTATCCCCAATAAATGGTTGGTGAGGATAATTCTTATATTCAGTCCTGACAGATGGTTGTCACAGTCGATTAATGATCGACATTACATTTATTATTGTTATTCAACCCTAATAAATGGTTTAGAAATTTAGTTTTCATTAACACTGCAGGACCGTTCGTAATATTTGCTCGGTCCTTTTTGCCTCGACGGATGCTCGAGCATGGATCACTCACAATATCTACCAGATCCTCTACAATTTTTGACTCGACAGGCATTCAAACATCATTTATTTAATCTAGAAATGTACTTTTCACTAACATTACAGGATCGTTAGTAATATCTGCTCAGTACTTGATAATCTTGCCTCGACGGATGCACAGGCATAATTTATCTTATCAATGCTCCGAGAGATGCTTGAGCATGGATCATTCGCAACATTTACTAGATCCTTTGCAATTTTGCCTCGACGGACCCTCAACATCGATGGATAATCGACATTATGTGATCATATCTCAAGCTCCAATGGACAGTTGGGCAATGCAATTCTTATTCAATTCAACCTCGACGAATGGGAAGTTGGGCAACCTATATAATAAAAGGTCCAATAACACATAAAGCACTATGGAGTGCAACGATCAACTATATTTATCATCAGGAACGAATCCAGCATGTAGGAAGTCACATACCCAGCAAGGTCACAATCAACCGTGGTTCCTAAGGATTGAATCCGAGCATCACTGGACTTCTCTTTATCCACTCCAACTAGCGTTCTCATGGTTTTTGGACGAGCCATGTCTCATCTCCACCAACCCGCTTTGTAGTCTGCTGACTTAAGAATTTTTTGCCCACTGACCCGCGAACTAGGGCTGTCACAACCAAGTTCCCAAACATTATTTTTAATCTATGCCCCTACTGGTCGATATTCTTTCACGTGCGACGAACAGAATGTGTTGGCAGCAACACTAGACCACCCTGAATGTATTAGCAACATCGTCGGACAACCCATGGTGATCAATAATCTCTGGGCAACGAAATTTCTCTTGTCGACATTGAAAGGGCTTCATTAGCACTAAGATATCCACTCCATAGGAACAATATTTCTTGAACGCCATATCAAATTAATGCATTTCGGCATGAATATGCTTTGAACTCATATCAATTTCTTCAGATACACGAGCTATATGGAGTTTTCCACAAAATCCATGAACCACCATGCATGGTTGGCGAACAAGTGCACCCTGAGGAACGATACATTACATGGATCTATACGGGTAAGATAATCTTTGATTATATCCTGCTCGATGAACGATCGACGCGATATTCTTCAACACAACAAAGCCCCGAGGAACGGTCGGGCACACTTATCATCTTGGTTATTCAGATCAAATACTCGATATATGGTAAGGCGTTATCTTTAGTCAGTCTCCTCTTCCTAGCCCGATTGGGGGCTCCCTGGCAACGATGACACATAAATAGATTCACCGCAATATTTAAAGCAAAATAGAATTGGCCATCTTAGGATTGATGCCAACATGGTTAACACTGGCATTAGTCTTTCAAATAACGATTAGGACTATGCTTGATTTAATTACAACAACTATCTTGCTTGTTTTAATTAAATTAAGGAAGTCCTTGGGTCTTTGTCATCTCCAAAAACAAATGGCCTCACGAGTTGCCCCGACAATAATAAAAGCCCTACGGGGATCCCATGGCAAAAATCTAACTCAGGTTGGTCGACAACTATGTTGGTCAGTTAAAATTCCAAATGGGTGGATGGCCCTTAAATCAGGTGCATTTTTGTCATCGTCTTTTAGGCCTAAGGAAGTGTGATGACACAACCGAAAAGGTAAAGTATACTTATATTTACACGCGAGGCATTACAAAATGGAAAAATGCGAACAAAATTGGTATTACATTGACTTGCGGGAAAGGCCTAAGTATAATAAGTGTACTGATTACATATCAAATATTAAATACCTAATGCAGGATGATACCCCGACTAGGTACATGCCCGATCAAGGCTCGGTGTATAGGCCTCTGGTCGGCCTCTTCAATAGGACCATATGAAAAATCTAATGCAGGGTGATACCCCGACTACGTACATGCCCGAGCAAGGCTCGACGCATAGGCCTGTGGTTGGCCTCTCCAATGGGACCATATAGAAAACCTAATGCATGGTCTTACCCCGATTAGGTATATTCTCGAGCAAGGCTCGGCACATAGGCCTGTGGTCGGCCTCTCTAATTGGAACATACGAAAAACCTAATGCAGGGTCTTACCCCGACTAGGTATATGCTTGAGTAAGGCTCGACACATAGGCCTGTGGTCGACCTCTCCAATTGGACCATATGAAAAACCTAATGCAGGGTCTTACCCCGACTAGGTACATACTCGAGCAAGGCTCGACACATAGGACTGTGGTCGGCCTCACCAATTGGACCATATAATATCAAAATACAGGGAGATGCCCTAAACTTGATGCACGCTCGAGAAAGCCTCAGCAAATGAATTCTTAATAGGCCTATGGTCAGCTTCACGAATTGGGCCATGCAATAAAATAGAATAATAAACTACGCAAAACCTGATCCCATGAGGGTATGTAGGCAGCTCGACACTCTCGAGTTCGGTTCCCATATCTATTGAACGCCTCTTAACTCAAAGAATTAATCTAAAACCTTAGAAAGGCAAGCAGATCAACCAAACAAGGCTTAAAAGTTAAACGACAACTCAAAGAATGACAATCCGATTTACATCAACACCTACACACATTTGAAAAGAATACGTACCAAATCCCAGCTCATCTCAAAATCAACTCAGCTGAACTGCGACCTGTGGGACTATTGTGGGGGCAATAAATATACCTACCTAAATAGAAGGACGCGTGGCGAGCACACCAGTCAAGATGGCGACCATCATTGGCTCCCACGTGATAAGGACGACCAAGAGTCCTTTATAAAGTAGAATACTAAGGAATAATATTTGATTATAACTTAAACCCTACGAAAAGGGGACTCATCCAAATGTAACCCTAATGTAAACCCTAACTCTATATAAAGGGGACACCCCCCATTGTGAAAGGGGGCTCGAAGGCTAGGGAAAGAGTCTTATGTAAAAGTCTCTTAAGTTTATAATGAAACACAACTGCAGTCCCGTGGACCATTCACGGTTGAACCAAGTAAATCTTTGTCTATCTCATATTTATATATATACATGCATCGTGGTAAATGGGAACCCCCCGACGGGTAGTTTTTTTACACCACACCTACATATATAGAGATACCCGAATCTGCTATATGTGTAAAATTTACCATCACAATAGAGAAAATACCAATGATAAAGTACATGTTGGAAATTTTCTCACCAAAATTACTATAGAACTCACTCCATTGAACTCACACAAGAAGAAGAAAACTTGTTTCTTTATTGATAACTCTCTAACTTGATAATTAACACTTACAAAGCTTCTCTATTTATTATAAAATACAATAAACACATACCACACATTATTTTAAGATAATTTAAACATACACCACACACTTAAAGTCTTATGTTGTAGGAGGAGTCACCCATTATTTTTGCCTACTAGAGTTGTAGTTGAGTCATGAGTTTTCTACACCTAACTTAGAAGCTTCTTTGAGCTAGGCCTCCAAAGACTTGGGTTGGACTTCTTTCAAATGATTTTGGGCTTGAAAATAAGTTTAAAAATCAACACTCCCCCTTAAACTTGTTTTATAACACCAAGAAAATTTCTTAACTTCACAAAGTCTTCAAACTTAAGGGGTTTCGTGAAAATATTTGCAATCAGATCTTGAGACTTCACGTACTCGATTTGAACATCCTTTTTTACTATGCACTCCTTTATGTAGGGATAGAGAATATCAATGTATTTGCTTCGATCATGGAATACTGAATTCTTTAATAAGGCAATGACTGACTTGTTATCATGTCAAGCATATCTCTTTCAATAGATTTCTAAGCCAAATTGCATGACAAACACACGAGGTAGCAGCAACATATTCTGCTTTATAAGGGGACAATGTGACAATCGATTGTTTCTTCAACATCTATGTGAAAGAAGTATCCATGAAAAATACAAATCTAGGAGTGCTCTTTCGATTATGTATGTATCCACCCCAATCGCTATTTCTATATCCAATAAGCTTGTAATCATCAGAAACTGAGTAGAACAAGCCGAAGGAAATTGTACCGTTCGGGTAGCGAAGAATTCTCTTTATAGCTTTGAAATGGGTGGTTGTTGGAGATTCCATGTAGCGGCTTATCAATCGACTACATGAAGGATATCAGGCCTTGTACATGTTAGGTAGTGTATACTTCCCATGAAACTTTTGAAGAATGATGAATTTACACTTTTGCCTTCTTCGTATTTGGACATCTTGACTCCATATCCCATCGGTTTGATTATTAGCTTACAATTCTCAATCTTAAACTTCTTCAAGATCTCCTTTGCATACCCATCCTGTGAAATAAAAATTCCATCTTCTTGTTACTTAACTTCGATTCTAAGGTAGTACGCCACTGGCCCAATTTTTGTCATCTCGAACTCTTTCATCATTGATTTCTTGAAGTCATTGAACATGTTTGGGTTACCTCCAGTAAAAATCAAATCATCCACGTACAATCACACGATTAAAATATCTCCATCTTTGATCTTTATATATAAATTGTTCTCGTAAGGACATTTGATGAAATCATTCTCTTGAAAGTACTTATCGAAATGGCTATTCCATGCCCTTAGTGCTTTCTTTAACCAGTAAAGAGCTTTCTTCAGCTTCAACACTTTGTCTTTATGTCCCTTCACTACATAGCCCAAAGATTTCTCGATGTAGACTTATTCTTCAAGTATTTCGTTTAGAAATGCAGACTTTACATCCAACTGATGAATCTTCCACCTATTTTGAGTTGCTACGGAGATAATTAATCTCACAGTTTCTAAGAGGGCAACAGGAGCAAACATCTCATCGTAGTTAATTCCATCTCTTTGATTATATTCTTTTTTGAGTAGCCTCTCCTTGTGTTTTTCAATTTCTCCCATAACATTCCTTTTCATTTTTTACACCCATTTCACACCAATATCCTTCTGACCTTTTGGAAGTGAAGCGAGTTCCCAAGTGTTATTCTTTTTGATGGCCCTGATTTCTTCGTCCATTGAGTCTCTCCACTTCTTATCTTGTGAAGCTTTTTTGAAGTCCACTAGTTCACAATCGACAAAGAGGCAAAGAGTGTAAGATTACCATGTCTTTCGGTTACCTCATAGAGATGTCATAGACTTCTTATATGGGAAACAACTCTTTCATTTAAAATTCCTCTTGACGATGGTGATGAGTCTCTATGAGTGGTTGATGTTAGTGAAGTAGGTGGAGTAGTTATCTCTTGTTGAAATTCTCCTACTTGCTCCATCATGGTTTCTTCATTTTCTTCTTCAAAATCAGGAAGGAAGTTGAAATCATCTATATGTGAGTCGAAATAAAATTCTCCTTCTTCGTCAAATATCATATCTCGTATAATTAAAATCTTTCCATTGTTAGGATTGTACAGATTATAACCTTTGGAGTTGTTGTCATAGACAATGAAGATGAATTTCTCTCTTTTGTCATCTAGTTTAGTTCTTCTTTCGTTTGGTACATGAACATGGGATATGCTCCCAAAACTCTCAGGTGGGAGATACCCGAATTTCTTCCACTCCATGCTTCTTGTGCTGTCTTTCCCCAAACACATCATATTGGAGATCGGTTAGATAAATTGACAGCACACGCCACTGCTTCCACCCAAAATTTCTTGGGCAGTTTCTTGCTTTTGAGAATACTTCGAGCTATGTTGAGGACAGTTCGATTCTTTCTTTCTGCTGGGCCATTTTACTGAGGGGATTTAAGAACTATCATTGGTCAATGAATTCTATTTGCTTCACAGAACTCTTGAAACTCCCTAAAAGTAAATTATCCTCCTCGATCGGATCTCATTGCCTTTCTCTTATGGCCACTCTCCTTCTCCACAATATCTTTTAACATTTTGAATACTTGAAAAACTTCTGATTTTTGCTTAAGGAAATAGGCAGAGGTTTTTCTTGAAAAAACATCAATGAAGAGAAGGAAATAATTACTTTTACCAAGAGAGCTTGGCTTTATCAGATCGCATACATCGGTATGGATTAGTTCAAGTGGATTCTTAGCTCTTGAGTCTGACTTCTTTGGAAAGATTTTTCTGAATTTCTTCCCAAGTAAAAATCCTTCGCACAGTTTGTTAAGGTAATTAATGCATGGTAAGCCTCTCACCATTTCCTTCTTGGACAATAGCTCTAATCCTCTAAAGTTGAGATGCCCAAATTGAAGATGCCGTAGCCACGATTCGTCTTTGCAACATACCTTTAGACACTTTCCAACGTCGTTTTGAATATTCAAAGGGAACATTCTATTCTTTGACATTTTTATCTTGGCAATTAAATCTCCTTTGTCATCTCTTATAAAAAGACTACATTTTTCCATGTCGATATCATAAACTTTTTCTAAGAGTTAACCCAAACTGAAGAGGTTGCTTTTCATATTTGGCGTGTAGTAGACATTTGAAATTAATTGGTGACTACCATCTTTTGCACGAATAAGGATGTTACCTTTTTCTTTCACCGATATTTTGGAATCATCTCTAAAAGAGATATTATCGCTTATTGATTCATTGAGATCTATGAGCATGCTTTTTGTTCTGCACATGTGGTTTCTCGCACCAGTGCCAAGGTACCACGTATTGTCTTGACCTCCATTCCTGTCATTGTACGCAAGTAGTAAAGTACCATTCTCTTATTTTTTATCTTCCATATAATTGATTGTCTCATTGGCTCGGTTGTTGGTTGCTTTACATTCTGAAGCATATGCCCAAACTTTTGACAATTATAGCATCGAACTTGAGATTTGTCATACCTCAAGTTTAGATTTCCTCTTCCATGACCTCGTGTTGAGCGTTCCCTTAATATCATGCTCGAATGTATTTCTCATGTACCCACCAAGTGTTATTTACTCCTCATATAACCCGATCAGACAATACCCATTTACAATAAATCTAGAGCACAATTAATATATAAAACACTCCCACGTGGATTGTGTTATATAGTGGGTGGGAAATATTTTTGGGATATCTTAACAGATTATGTTTTTATACGGAATTTGGACCACTTTAGATAATATATGGTGCACATATTGGATTGTGATATGTAACCTTGATATATTTTTGGGACATGTATGCTGGATTTAAAAATAGTTATATTACAATTGGTAAGGGTAATAAAGCCACAATTGTGACCGAAATGGTATAACTAAAAAATTGGACCCTTTTAACTTTTTGCGACAAAAAATATTTTAGTTGCTAATAGTTAACACATGAACAATATTTCGTCGCCAAACACTGTGTTTCTTCGTCATATGAATCACAAAATTTTGTCGAAAAAAATTATTTCGTCGCTGATAACACCTAAAATAACAATTCCTTAGTACTTTTAACGACAAAATGAGTATGATTTTGACGAAAATTTAGCTTTATCATGACGAAATATTTTGTAGCAAATAGAAGATCATTGGCGAAGAAACATATTTCGTCACGAATAATCTGAAAATGCACGTCGAACTTATTTTTCATAGTGATTGAGTTTTCGCGACACGATTTTAGCGACGAAGAAGCCATGAGAACTGTGGAATATTTTTGGTGACGAAAGTAATGTTTTGTGCGGTGAATTTTTCTCTGTTCATCATAGGCCTATTATAGTGCACGCTCACCCATCTTCCACCTTTGAGAAATACCCATGGGTGAGAGGCAAAAATACCTTACCTCTCACCTAAAAATTCTCACGCGAGGAAGACTCAAGTTCCTTAAAGACACTCTCTCAAACCCTCAAAATGAACAGTCAAACATTGGGTATCATTTTATATTTAAAACACATTTTTGTTAGCCCTGCTATCCCCCACCTAAACCCACTTGTGATATCATTTATTACGAAATCGGTCAAAGTTACCCCCGCTATCCCCCACCTACAAAACGTTCATTACATACATATGATATCGTTCATTATGATATCGTTACCCCCAAAATCGTTCATTACATACAAAAAGTTACCTTGGGAATCGTTCATTACATACAAAAAGTTCACTACAAAAATTTACCCCCAAAATCGTTCATTATGATATCGTTCATTACATACATATATCATAAATGCATAAATATATCTCGTGTTCTTTATATATATTTAATGAGGTATGTTGGGATCTTGACTATATATACATAAACATACATACAAAATACATATGCATACGTATATACACACACACACACACACACACACACACACACACACACTCATTTATGTATAATATAAATATACATGTTTGTCAATTTTAAGAATATCGTATTTAAAAACAAGTTTACCAAACGCACGCCAATATCTATAAATATAGAAAAGACGAATTTAAAAAATGTATTTAAAGATACTGTTTAAATCGAATTTTTTGAATACATAACCAAACGAGTCCTAAACATTTATGACCCGGAGTTAAAATCACTTTAATTAGATTAGTACTGTATGATATCCCAAAACATGCTCTTTATGTCGTCAAAGCTCTTAAGTTTGTGATTAGTTCATATACAAAACCATTACATAATATCCAATATTTCATATATCTACCAAGGGGAGAAAAACAACATAATTGCATTAGTTTAAAGGTGATTAAAAATGTACTCATGAAAGGGATATATGCATTAAAGCTAACTTTAAAATTATAGATGTTGTAAGTTGTCTTGGAAATTATCAAGGATAACTATTTATGGGCATACTTCACAAGCTCTAAATACGAGCACCCAAGCTACTTTTATAACTCTAACAAACCCATTTATGATTTCCATGTTTGATAATCCATACAACTGTGTCTCCCTTTTGTCTCAAATAACGACTCTTGGGGGGGGGGGGTAAATTTTGACTAGATCATTCACGTGGTGGTGGTTGTTTGGGGGGGGGGGGGGGGGTAATAAATATACATGAATTCGTAATGAAATATCTTTAGTGGAATATTTATCATCTCAATCATTTTTGGACTCAAATTCCATCTTTTCAATTATGTTTGGAGGCGGAGGCTAAGTTTATCATTAGAATGACCCATCTTAGGGAGCTAAAACCCGTATACAGAAAGTATAACATAAACCACACAAGTAAAAACACACGAAACCCCTAACACAAACTATTATAATCCATGAAGATCCTCCAAAAAGTCCATAAATAACGGAGGCGGAGGAGAAGGGTCCTTCTTTTTCCAAACGAGCAACGAATTTAGGAACATATATTTCAGTCTTGAGGGGGTTAAAATCACTCATTCGAAACACCTCATGTTCCTCCCTAACCAAATCGTCCAAAAAATTCATTGCATAACTATCTTCCACACATCCATCTTTCCCTTCCACCCTTTGGGTATTTTCCAGGCTACTACTAAATCACTTACTATTGCCAGCATAACCCATTGGACTTTACTAATGGAAATAAAAGCACCCCATAACCCCCTCGTCACCCAGCAATGCAGAAGTAAATGATTGATTGTCTCCCTTACCTCCATAGATAACCAATACCCACTCTCTATATTATATCCCCTTTTTTGCAAGCCTTTCGATGTCAATATCGCGTCTTTAATTCCAGCCAATACGAAGAAAGAAACTTTCAGGGGAGCCTCCATTCTCCCCACATTTTTTCATGGGTAGAGCATACTCCCCAACTTCCTTAGGACTATATAGTAGCTCTTTACCATAAAGACCCCGCTCTTAGATGGATTCCAAGTTAACAAATCCCCCCTCCCCCGAGATTAGAACCGTTTCAAACTAGTCAAAAATGCCTTCGCCTCTTCCAATTCACAATCCCTTAATCTCTTCCTAAACTTGGGGTTCCAAACTATGTGATCACCTACCATTCTCATATGATCTGCCCCCAACCCCTCCTTGTTTCCTCTAATGCTAAACATCCCAGCAAAATGCTCCTCCAAAGTGCCATCACTCTCCCACTTATCTTTCCAAAATCTAATTTTGCTGCTATTCCCTAGTTTGAAAGCTATGTGACGAGAAAACTCCCTTCATCCCTTTGCTATACTCTTCCATAGACCTAACCTATGCACATAGCATCACATATTTATGGCCTATCCCCATTGGCTCACACCTCCTATAACCACCACCACTCTCCTCCATAACTTATTTCCTCTTTAGAAAATCTCCACAATCAGTTACCTATCAGAGCTTTATTAAAATGTTGAAGATTTTTTACACCCGCCCCTTGCCTTGATTGGCTTGCAAACCTCTTCCCAATTCACTAATAAATTTTTGACTCATTCGGCATTGCCTCTAAACAAGAAATCCCTCATTATTTTCCACAATCTCTTTCAGACAGAGGTCGGCAAAAGTAATATGGGCATAAAGTAGGTAGGCATGCTCGAAGGTGTGCTTTTGATTAATGTCAATCTCCCCCATTTGAGAGATACCAATTTTTTCATCTCACTAGCCTTTTCTTAACTCTCTCCAAGATCGTATCCCACATTACCTTTGATTTTAACGGAACCCCCGATGGGAGGCCAAGGTAAGATTAGGGAAGAGAGTTTACCCTACCAACCAAGACAAATGTCCCACATTCCCGCCTCTTCCAATCGGAATCATGTCGCATTTACAAACATTAATGTGCAACCCTGAAATGGCTTTGAAACATAACAACAACAATCTCAACACCCTCATCTGGTTCTCCTCTTCGTCAAAATATATGATGGTATCATCCACAAACAACAAGTGCGAGATTTGAACAACATTGGGCCCCTGGCCAGCAATAAAAAATCCACTAATGAAACTAGCCTCCTCCACTCTCCCCATCATACGACTAAGAACCTCCATCACCAAAATGAACATGAAGGGTGGTAGAAGGTCCCCCAGATGGAGTCCACTCGAACTCTGGAAAAATTCTTTCGAAGTTCCATTAATCAAGACAAAAAATCTCACAATAGATATACAACTCTTCATCCACCTGAACCATCGCTCCGCGAAGCCCATCCTCTCCAATAAATACAGAAGAAAAACCCAATTAACATAATCAAAAACTTTCTCTATATAACTTGCACAAATATTCTAGGTCTCCATTTCTCACCCTAGATTCAATACACTCGTTCACAACTAATACCGTGTCCAAAATTTGCCTCCCGCTACAAAAGCATTTTGGGCTTCTGATATTAAAAGCTCAATCAACTTCCTCAACTTGATTGATAATACCTTGACGAGTATCTTATACATGCTCTCCACCAAACTAATGGGTTTAAAATCTTTTACATCCATCAACCCCGCCTTATTAGGAATCAATGTTAAAAAAAATAGCATTCAGATCCCTTAGAAGTGACCTCTGTCATGAAACTCGATGAAGAAAGACATAATATCTTCTCCCACCACAGTCCAACAATGTTGAAAGAATGTTGTAGTAAAACCATCCAACCCCGGTACCTTATCCCTACTCATGGTATTTAGAACCTGAACAATATCCTCTTAAGTAAAAGGCCCCTCCAGCATCTCAACCTCATCCCCTAATATGTTTCCAAACTCCACCTCGTCAGTAGTGGGTCTTCACTCTTCCTCTTAGGTGTACAACTACTCATAGAACTGCCTGATTTCCCCCTCACCTTGCTTTCCTCAACAAACTCTTCCTCTCCTACAATAATGTTCCTAATATCATTAGAGCAAAGATGCGAGTTGTTTAGTTTATGTAAAAAAAATAGTATTCTTATCACCCCCCTCCCCCCCAATCATATGGCCCGAGATTTTTGTCTCCAACATATTTCCTCCTAAACCAACTTCCTTCCCACCTTCGTATTCCTTTCCTCCCTCAACTTCCACTCCCCCCCTCCAACAGCTCCCTCTTCCTTCCTTCTCATCAAGGACCTTGATTTCCTACATATGACTTTCAATAGCCTCCATCACATTCCCGAAACACTCATTGTTCCATTATAAAGATCTCCCTTTTTTATGGAAGAGGGATGGAAGCCCCACACATATTATCAAAAAATAAAAAAAATAAACAACCTCTCTGTGGGATATAAACATTTAGCTGAATTAAGTCTAAAGGTCAGGCCCAATACTCTAGAAATTTGAAGACAATAAAATTGAGGGTTTACACCTATCTCCATTACAAAAAGAGTAATAAAAAGCTAAAGAATAAATATGGGATTTTATAAACCAACCCCGTTACAAGACAATATGCCTTGATCTAATTTGAGGAAATTCTTGTCTATCCATATTAAGCAGGCCCTTAATCATAGGATGAAGATCTTTAAAATACCAAAAGGATGATGATTGTTTAGTAGAGGCATCCTTGGAAGATAAAACATCATCTATTGAATTACTTTCTCTCCAAATGTGCTTAAAACTGAAATTTCTGGAAAAAATGAGGGTTTGACTGATCTCTTTAATAGTCCAAGGAAGTTTGATCTTATTAGAGATATCGCTTCATGGCCAAGGAGATTTTCAATGATCTCTTTAATAGATGTAGCTTCATGGACAACTTATACCCAACCTTGACCTTGACCTTATAACTATGTTATCACTCTCCTGCACTCTATTCCTAAAATCTTCCTCTTTCAACCACATATTCTCGAACCTGAAGGTAATCCTACTGCCTCTCCATCCCTCACACTCAAGCATGACTAAATGTGGTCAGATTTCACCCGAGTTAAGAAAGACTCCTTCAGATTCGGAAACTTCTCCTCCCACTCTATTAAAAACAGGAACCGATCAAGCCGAGATAGAGATAGATTATCCATAGTACTAGACCAAGTGAACAAATCACCCTCTAAAGGCGAATCAATCAGTTCCATCTCATTAAAAAAATCATAAAATTCCTTCATGTACATGCTTACCCCATCCACTAATCCTCTTTAAAGCAAAGCGAGTCTAATTAAAGTCCCCTCTATACACCAAGGCACCCCCCAAGCACCCCTTACTCTTGTTAACTCTTCCCACATCTCCCACCTACTCAAGTTTTCCTCTGGATCATAAATCCCTAAAAAAACTCCATGTGAATACATCCTTAATGTTTCTGAATAAACAAGACACATAGAAACTTCCAACCAAATAATTTAACTTCTATATTACTCTAGAGTCCCATATAACAATTACCCCACCCTATGCGCCCGCAGCATCCAATTGACCCCATTCCACCCAGTGACCACCCCAAATAGAATTTGCCATAATCCTATCCACATTCCTCAAATTTGACTCCTGAATATAAAATATCAGGTTTCCATATCGAAATCGCCCCACTTATAATTTCTCTTTCCCGGTGTCATTCAAACACCTCACATTCCATGAAATAAGGTGTAACTTCATTGGAAACCTCTGACCCTAGCTACCCCCTTACCCAACATGTCTCTCCCTCGCCTTTTCCTCCCCTCCCCCATCATGGACCTCTACAATCTCTTGATATCCCTCACATTCCTACATCTTTTGTGTAAAGAGCCATCATCTCCCTTCATTTGCCCCTTATTTTTCGCTACATCCTTGTGAACAATCTTAGTGCTTCCTATTCACTCCCCTTAAAAAGAGAAACCTATAAAATTTCTTAAGTTCCCTACCCTCTTTTCCACCCACCCTTACGCATCAACCCCCTGCTCCCTCCCAATACCTCCCCCCTAACTTATCACCTCAGCCAAATTTGCCACCCTCACGATCATTGTATCATATGCCACTGTCATAGACCCTCTAATAAGCTTCTCCATTTCTAACAATCCTTCTCCTTCGAAAACCTCGATTTCGACCCACAGGTTACTCTCTCGCCTCTCCCGAAACTTGCCTCGGACACACATAAACGTGAGTGTCAAAATAATTATCTTCCGCTATCACAAGAGCAAAACTTGACTCAAGCAATGTATTCCCACTCCTACGATTTCCATTATTATATTATTTTTCCATCCAACCGCCTACTGATAGCCTCTGTCTAAGTTTTTCACCTCTAGACTTAATATTCCTCATAAGAAATCCCTTTTTAACACATTTCCTGAATTTAAGTTTGGGCCCAAAGATTTTAAATGGGGTACTAATTTTTCACAACTTACCCAGTTGGCAACCCCCCTTTTTGGAATGTTCATCCGCTCTGCTTGCTTCCCCAAAATGAATTAGGAGACACTCAATTCATTTTTCCTATAATATTTTGTCCCTAAGGTGTTTCCATGCTCCCTTACAGAAGATAACATTAAAGTGTTGCTACTTTTGTCCCTAAGGTGTTTCCATGCCCCTCCATGCTGACACCCACTAAGACCCATACTGAAACACAAGCCACTGTCTTCTGGGTGTATTCCCACCTCTCCTCCGGCAGCCTTGATAATCCCGTTAGTCTCCCTCTTTTCGAAAATAATCACCTTTTTCTACCCCGTCGACCACCGCTATAATCACCAGACTCCTCCGACTGGAAGTTCCCATCACTAGCCTTTTCCGTCTGAAATCTCCCTTCGCCAGCATGGCCTGGTACTGGACTTAAATCACAGCAGTGGTCAACTAAGTGTGTTTCAGGTCTGGCCATCTTCTCACTCATTTATTTTGTAGAAGTTACGTCTGCCCAACTGTCTTCCCCATGCATACATAGTGACACTTTTGCGATTGCATGCTCTTCATGCAAATCACCTTCCGCAAGCATCTCCATTTCCAGTTCTTCATCAAAAAATAGTATTAGGTTTCTTCCATTATTTTTAGGACAAACACCCAGTCACTAACCTTACTTCTCACACTTGTGGGCAACCTCTCACTGAATTCCACTAAGAGCCGAGCCCACCGTAACTCTTCTCCTTCTCATGTAGCATTGTCCACTTTCACAAAACCTCCGCACCTTTGTCCAATTTCTCTGAATACATATTCACCCAATAGGTATAATGGGATTCCCCAAACCTAGATCCAACGCATACTATGCAACTTCCTCGACTTCACGGAGCCCGTTAAAGGGTGCCACCTTTAGAGAACCATAGGAACTCTAGACAACTGCCACTGTTTCACTACCAAGACCCTATTCACCTCCTAAACGGATGCAAAGAGGCACAGGAACTGATAGGAATGAAATTTGCGAACCCACAACCCCGCCATTCGATTTCTATTTCTCCTTAATCCACATCCGAAGGTTACGATATATCTGAGTTACCGACTTGACCCATTATTGTCCTATAGGAAACATTTACTCTATGAAGACATAAGTCATCCTTAAAAACGAAGTCAGACCTTAATGACTGATCAACCAGGATGTTAATGTTAGATACTGGCCAAGGCTCAACAGCAGAAGATTGGAGGTAAGATTTAGTATTCTGCACCCCCCAATACCAGCATGCACCCCCACTCTATTAACCTTACTAAGTTGACTCGTTTCATGTAAGCACAATACCACCAGTTCCATTCTCTGGAACACATCTCCGTCGTATCCCCACCTCTTCCCAGTCACCAACTCCGACAATTAAAAATACACTCTCGACTTTCCAGCTTTCACTACTATGTTGAACAATGAGGTCTGACTTCTCGAACAAGTAAATGTGATAAACTCTTTATTCCTGTTCCATCTTTTCTTATAGAACACGCCTTTTACTTAGAAGCCTCCCAAAAACAAGTACTTATATAGAAAACCTCCCCCTTCCCCAAGTGGGCCGTTTGTGGTTTACCCCTGCCTTGTTCACCTTACCTGAACTAGAGGCTACTTCAAACTCCCTCTCTGGAGAGTTCAGAGCTTTCTCCCCAGCTTTGAAAGAACCTCTATAATTTTCCTTTCCAATGTGTTCATGTGGAGGATGAGCGAACGTATCAACCTCTCCGGCCATCACCTCAAAGTCTTTTTCTTTAACATCCTCCGATTTGTAGGCGTTGATATGGGTACGAGAAAAGATATGGAAGCCCAAAGGCTAAGTTCTCAGATCATTAGTAAATCATGTAATGTTGATTTCCATATGTGGAAACTTTTGAGGAAACCCAATATGTTTCTTAAAAAAAATTATTGGATCTAGGAGAGGTACTTATGATACAATAATATGTATAGATTTGATGTGACCGCAATAGTGCAGTTTCTTACTCCAAGGAGATCGAGAACTACAAGAGGGAAAATCACATAATGTGTAAGTATCTTCAGATATGAGAAATTGTTCACATAAGTGATATATCAGTGACTAATATTTCATCCAAAAGTAATTTGTTATACCCTTTCGTGAAGATCTTATAGTATAAGCGGGAGATTATGAGGTCTATATACTAAATCGTGATTTATTGTAATGAAACTCAATATTTGATTTAATTATTTACTGATAAAACTAATTGTTCCCGTTTTAATGAGAATTTGGAAATGTAAATTTTTACATCATTTTTTACTATGCACGTGTCTTTATATTTTGTATTTTTTTATTATTTGGTGTGTAAAGTTTAACTTACACACAAAAATCGAACCAATGGTTACATATGTATAAATATATATGTTTATAGTCTTATATGGGGTCATAGTCAACATGGACTACATGGAATTATTCTATGTTTCGAATGATTCGACTATTACATATTGTGGGTAATGAACATGACCGCCTTGAAGTAATTATTTTTAGACTCATGGAGTATCAATTTCTAACAAGAATATTAATGGTGTAAGGGTTATCCACCAAAGATTAAAAGATATTTGAACAATATAAATCCGTAAGAACCATTAGGAAAAAAATTACATCCAAACCATTATTAGTGGGTTAAATTATATTCAAGGGAATGTTTTATATTTAGTCGCATATATTTATTTATACTCGAGCCTCGATATTATGGACTTGAAATCCTAATAAATGATCCCTTTATGAGACTAAAAATTATTCAAAGTTCATGAATACACACTGTGATACCTACTCACGAAAAGACAATGCAACAATGAGACCACCACTAGTGATGATAGGAATAAAAGATTTAATGAGACTTGAACCAAGAAATTTGTGGTCCTATTCCTTGGTAGAAACAAAGCCTAACCATAATAAGCATATTATCTTTGAGTTTAATTGTCAAAAGAATCCATGTTCTTGACTTTCACTTTGTTCTTAGAAAATGTTAGTCAATCCACCTCCAAGTAAATTGCGATGTTTATTGGCCAATGTGCAATGTATTAATATTACTATTGAACATATTATCTCAGATATTTGCAGGAACTTAGATAGAAATTTTGCTCAGTGGGGATAAAAATACCAACAAAAAAATAAGAATATAACAAAAAAATGATATAATATTCAATTAAATGTTTTTAGCATGATTGCAATTACATTTGTCCTCGATGACCTTTCATGTTTTGAAAGCTTTGAATGGTGAACTCATTATCTATCACATCAAATACATCTTTTTCCATGTATATAATCATTATATCATTCATCCATTAATCTTTTATTCTATTACGCAATGAGGTCTTTACGTTATTCATAGTAGAAAGTACCCTCTCCACGGAGGTCGTTGTTAGGGTAGAAACAATACCAAGGTCACAAGCAAATATACTAACGGATATATCTCATGTTTCTTTGTTTAGATCATTTTTTTTTGCAAGAGAAGATATCCCATTCAATCTTTTAAAGTCTGGACTAAAGTGCATATCAGGATTATACGTTTCAAGTAGCATATCAAGTTCCATGAGTTGGAAGCTTGAAAATTTATTTGCATATATTCGGGTAAGACAAACTAACTTTTGCTTGTTAAAGACAACAAATGCATTGGCGGGACAGAGACATGACACACATAGAAGTAATTCATAATTTGCCTCATTTAAATGACCATTTAGCTCTTAGAGTTGCAAATCAATGATTGCACAAACGATAATGATGAAAGTTCGTCTTTTTCAACGCTTTCCGTTGTGATCGTTTTTTTGGCAACTAATGCATCATTCATGTTGGGTACTTTAATTTCATGTTTCTCACAAAAGGAAGAGAGTTCATCAATCAGCAAGTCCAATTCATCATCCCTCATCATTTGTAATCATTGCTTACATACCTGAATTAAAGACATGGCATTCATAATATCTTGATATTTCCTTTACAATGACTTTGATAATTCATTTGCAAACCCCAAAACATTTTTCATCAAATGCATACTAAAACCAATGTTAAAGGTTTTTATTGAATCCAAAGAAACCCTAGCATGAAATATATGCTCGTGTCTGATCACTTCGTCTTCTGCAATCTTAAGAATACCAATTACGGGGAAAAAAGGAAAATCAAACTAACTAAAGTGCCAAGATGTGAGCGTCAACGAGTGACACTGGGACATTGTGGAGAGGTACTTTGACTTAGTCATTTCCCACTTTGAATCTCACATTTGGAAATTTCACTATTAATATTTTCAAGTTGTTACTCATGAAGAATATCACGACGTTTACACGAAGAATCAACTAGATTGACAACACCAGAAACTAACGTAAAAAAGAGTCATAATATCATCTTCTTTCTTTGACACCGCAATAAGAGATAATTATAATCTGTGAGCAAAATAATGAACATAAAAATCATATTCATTCTCCCTCAAAATAATAATTTTGAGTCCATTGAATTCTCCATACATATTTGATGCCTCATCATAACCTTACCCACGCAGTTTAGATATTCTCAACCTAAGTCTTGCAAATAAACTATCCATCGACAATTTAAGTAACGCATCTGTTGTATGTTAAACATTTTCTACACCAATTAAGCATTCCATGATTTTCCCACATTTATCCACATAGTGCAAAATATTTGTCATTTGCTCCTTCACAGATACATTACGAGACTCGTTAATTAAAATTTCAAAAAATGAATCTCGTACATCTTTAATAATATATTCAACAATATCGCTTGCAATTGAATTAACAGTGTTTTTTTTAATATTTGGTGATGTTAATTTGTGATTTGAAGGAGCATTTTTCATTGCCACGACTCTAATATCCGCATTAAGATCACAAGAAAATTTCATGAGTTCATGAAAGTTCCCTCTATTGTTTGATAGTTCTAATTCGTCATTACCACGAAATGCAAGTCCCTAGCGTAAAAGAAATCGAGAAGAGTTTATTGATGCACTTAGTCGTGTTCGGTAGTCACTAAGAGCTTTGTCCGATTTCCTGAATATAGTTGTCTCAATGTGTTGTTTTTGGTTCATCAAATCCTCACATGATTTCAAAGATTGGTTATAATAACTATTAGGACCTTCTACATGAGTTAAAAATCTTTCTTTGTTATTCCAATTCGAAAACCCTTTGGCCACAAATGAGTCCCCACCTACTTGGTCACCCATATTTACCTTGAAAGGATAACAACATAAATAATATGCGACATTAGTAGTTGTGCTATATTTTATCCGTGGAGAAAATTCATTGATCCAAGATGGGTTCAAATGCCTTAAATATTTTCCAAAAGTTCTGGTGGGAAAATATGGCCCTGACAAGGCCCCTTTTGTAAATAGTCTCTATAGATTATATTTTTCACTTTTCGATCACCATGTGCGATTGGAGTTCGTAATGCATAATCGACATGAAAATCCTCTAAAATTCTTTCATCATCCTCTAAATGGCTCTCAATCTCAATATGTGGTGGTATGGATGTTGCCACCAATTTTTTTAAGTACTTCTCCATAATTTAATCCTACAATATCAAATTTACACTAACATTCAACCCTAAATTTATATCTATAAACAACATCGAATTTAAATCAACACTTAGCCCCACGTGAGGAATGACTAAGTTATAACAGAACAACATCGAATTTAAATCAACACTTAGCCCACGTGAGGAATGACTAAGTCATAAAAGAACATAATTGTTATTCTCCAGCTTAACAAGTTAATATGATTGTTACTATTTTGAATAAGTGATATAGTTTTGTCCTAATTTCATGCATGCAGTTAAATGTAATACCCCGTAATTTTATTGATTTTTATTTAATGGATTAATTGAATTAAATGAGAATTAATTTGGAAATTAATCCGGAATTAAATACTAGCGAGATGTGAGTTGGTATTTGATTATGATGTTAAAATAAAATGTTACAGAGCATATATGGTAATATATGAGTATTGAACATATTAATATTATCGCGAGGCAGAAATACGAAAATTTGGGAAATTAAGTGGAGACGCGTGTGTCAGTCGCGTCAGGAATGAATTTAATTAGATTAAAAGTAATTTATATTTTTATCAACCGAATGGTCATTTTGAGTGCGCCAGCGTGTCCGGAAGGGTCGAGATAGTCAGAAAACACTATTTGAGGGTTTAGTTTGGCTCCCAGAGCATTTTTAGGCCAAACCGGCAACCCATAAGGGTATTTTAGTAATTTTAAAAATTGAGTAATTAAAACCCACGAATTTTAGAGTTTAATTATATATTATTAGAGAGGCCACTAAGGTCATTATCAACCAAAGGCAAGAGAGTTGGCTACGGGGGTTTTGAGAGAAGTTAGAGAGGAGTTACAAGAGGTTCCAAACCAAAACCACCACCCATCACCACCAATTGGGAAGGATTTGTGACCGAAAAGAGGAGAGATTCAGCCTTTAATCACCAATAACAAATTAGAAGAACACATCTAAGGCAAGTGGTTTATTTTCATTACTTTCATTGAATATTTCCTCCATGTTTAGTGTAGAAATTAACAAATGTCTTGAAAGATTGATGAAAACCTAATGGAATTGTTAGGGATTGCATGTAGAATTACTCTGGACGAATTTAGTATCTAAAACATAGCATTTGATGATGTAAAAACGAATTTAAAATGGAGTTTTCATGTTCAATTAAATTATGGGTTCATGTTGTTAGGGTTTGTGGCAAAATTTGGGCATTTATGGATTTTACATGTTGATTTGAAGGAATTGACCCTAAAACTATGTTAGGAAGTGATTTAGGGTGGTTTAGAATAATTTAAGAATCTTAAAAACTGATTAGTATGAATTTGGGATGATTTTAGAGAAGGGAAAAGTTGAGAAAAACGAAGTTGGGGAAATTCTGGGCATTGTCTGCCATCTCGTTAGAAGACCAAGCCAGGTCATTCAAACGAGCTTCTAACGAGATTCCAATACCCTTTCTAACGAGTTCATAGTTCGCTCGAAGCCATTCATTCGAACGACCTCGTTCGAACGAGATTTTAGTGACTTCTAACGAGTTTCCAATACCCCTTTTTCGGCCGATTTTAGTTTCGAACTTTCCGTCGGCTTATGTAATTGAGTGTTATACTTCTCTTATTGATTAGTGAGTATATTTGTGAGATTGGAGTACGTTGAGGATTAAAACTTGGAATTATATAAAGGTCTGGTGACTTCTATGAGTTAGGTTGTAAGTACTAAAATTTGCGATGTGAGAAGTGTTGACGACCTATGTTGTATATTATCCGGGGACATGTAAATGTATAACATTTAATGAAGGTATAGTAATGTAAAATATACCTCTATTAATATTATAAGATATCTCAGATGGGTGAATGCTTAGTATATGGATTTATATGTGTATAACATACCTACCATACTTGATATCACGGGAGGTCGGCTTTCGATCAGGGTCATCTAATCTTTGTGTGCCTACGGGGGGATTTAGATTGGTACCTCAAGGACATAGGTCAGAGAATGACTTATTGGTGAGTTAATAAGTCAGCTGATCATGGGTTTGTGCGTGACCCATGGGTATGTGAACTATGTTCGCCTCCATTATGTGTGATTGTTGCTTATTGAAACGGTTCCTGAGAGATTCGGAATACGTGGTCCTTATGTACGTGACGTATCGGGATTCGATAGCAAAGTATGTGTGCACCTCAGCTTAGCCTAGGGGTTCCATTATTGTATATTTTTGGTGAAATTAATATACTAATAATTGGAATGGACTATTTATTAAAGTATAAGCGTGAATAATTGTAACATTTTTAGTAGAGTTAAAAATGGGAAATTCATAGTAATCATTATAACTAATTTTGTGGTATAAAAAGTAAGACCCTTAGTTTATATTAAGATGTCGAGAATTGAACATTGAATTATATAGTAAAGTCAGGTTATGGATTGGACTAGTTAGATAGTGAAATAACTAGAATGGGCACGGGTACGTTAGGAGTGCACAATTAGTTGAGAGGCGAGGAACTCGTGTGAGTGCACTCACTATCATGTATTTTATATTCACTGTTTAATGATATTAAACACTTGCTATATTTTAAACTGTTTTCACAATTGGGCTCTGACCCGTTTGCTTTCAAATCTATTTTCTTATAAAAACCTTTTAGGTGCCCAGCCACAAGGACACCAAGCGTAGGAGTTCCATTCAGTGACGTGTTGTAGCTGCTGTGGAAGTTACAGGACCTCGATAGTAGACGCCTCCACTTTCTACTTTGACTCCATTTCAGATTTATTCATCTATAGGGCCTGTCGCCCCTTTTCTCTTAGAGACATCTTAATTACTCAGTTCTATTTCAGTTTTGGATTAAATTAATTAATGTTTCAGACTTTGTATTTGTTTTATCCAATATTCAGATTATTCAGAGGAGTGTTCCTCCAGATTCATTTTTATTCCATTATTATTCTATTGTGATTGTGATGTGACCGTAGTATCATTATTTCATAATTTAACTTATTGCATGATGATCTAATTTAATTAAAAGTCGACAACTCACTTTTTAAATATTAGGTGGCTAGTAAGTTGTTAAAATATTTTTCGTTAGTGATGCTATGAGCTGAACCAACTTGACATTTTGTATTAATTTGAATAAAGGAATAGTTACCCGGTATTTAATTAGACGGGGTGTCACAGGTGGTATCAGAGCATCGGGTTCTAATGTCCTTAGGATCTGTTCGGCTTGTTATGTTTTCGCGTAGCGTTCTTTGATATAGAACCCTATATTTTAGGATTGTTGTACTCTTTTGTGTATCTTACGCTCTTCAACTATTTTGAGATGATAATTGTAGACTTATAAAATATCTCTCATTTCAGATGCCTCCACGACGTGCCCAACGAGTTCCCAGAGATGCTCAGCCCGAGCCACAGCCTACACCAGTTCAGGGCACCGTGAATGCTGAGGTTGCCGCTATTGTGGCCCAAGCGATAAATGCCGCTTTAGCAGTTGTACAGCAGGCACCGTCTCAGGCGCCGGTAGTAGCACCAGTAAAGGCTCATGCATTCCCGTCTGCTTGGGAACGTGTTCGTGATACTTTTCAGAAGGCACACCCTCCGGAGTTCGCAGGTAGCTCTGACGTCGTTGTGTCCAGTCAGTGGAAGAAGAACATCCAAAGACACTTGAGGATGTACGAGTGTACGAAGGTCTAGAGGCAGATACTGGCTACTTTTAAACTGGTAGGGTTAGCATTGCAGCGGTGGGAGTCCATTACCACCGCGGAGGAAAGAGATGTTCTTACTATTCAGGAGTTCTGGGTGCGGTTCGACCGCAAGTATTTTCCCTCGGCTGTTCACACTGAGAAGAGGAGAAAATTGATGAACCTCAAGCAGGAGGGGAGGACAGTTGCTGAATATGAGGCCGAGTTCACAAATCTATTGAACATCGTCCCCGATGAGATTCCGACAGAGGAGAAGAAGATACAGAAGTTCATGGATGGGTTGACTTGGAGGATCCGTCAGCATTTACTGGGAAATGTCTTTTTGGCCACTTATTCTGATGTGGTTAACGCAACACTGCTTCAGTGCCAGGACCACCGTTTTCACTTGTCAAAGGGTAAGCAATCAGGAGAGTTCAGCCATCAGGGTAGGACAGGAGGAAATGGTGCCAGCGGCGCACAATCAGTTCAAGGTCAGTACAGGCAGGGTGATCAGGGTTCCCAGCAAGGGGATTCTAAGAGATTTAGATCTGGAGGTTTCAGAAATGGACATGGAGGTTTTCGTCATGGCCTGCAGGGTCAGCACGACCATCAGGGTCAGCATGGCCAACAACAGCAGTTTCAGCAAGGCCAACATGGTCAGTGGAAGAATGGAAATGGTCATCAGGGCCGTGGGCAGCAGGGTCAGAGAGGGGGAAACTTTTTGGAGAAATATTTTATTTGTGGAAAGATTGGCCACAAATGCCAGGAGTTTCCTAATAGGGGCAGGTCCCCCCACAGCAGCAGCAGCAAGGTGCTCGACACGAGTCCCAGAGACCTATGTTTCCCGTCGCCCTCCCATCACCACCACAGTTGCTAGCTTTACCACCCATCCCAGCAGTCCCAGTCCAACAGGGACAACTTCAGTACGGGCGAGTTTATCAGCTCCAGCAGGCCGCAGTCTCACAGGATCCACCTGCTATTGAGGGTATGTTCTCTATTCAGGGGACTATGGGGCGTATTTTATTTGATACGGGAGCCACACACTGTTTCATTGCCACGAGATTTGCACGCACTATAGGGTTATTAGACACTGCAGAGAGCACGATTACTTGCGTAGATTCACCGTTGAGTAGGGGTTATGTGATTTCTCTTATTTGTAGAGGTGTGGGTATAGAGATCGGGAGATTTACTTTACCTGCTGATATGTTAGTATTAGAGATGACTGAGTACGATGCGATTGTTGGCATGGATTGGCTAGTTGCGTACCGATCCATGATTGATTATTTCAGTAGGAGTATTATTTTTTCCATACCCAGACATGAGATGTTCTTAGTGGCGATGCCTCGTCCCGAGGGAGGATCGTCCACTCACTTGTATTATATAGAGGAGCAGACCTCTAAGGAAGTGGTAACACCACTCGATTAAATTCCCGTTGTTAGTAAGTTCGCTGATGTATTTCAGGATATTCCGGGATTACCACCTAGTAGGGAGATAGACTTCGTTATCGATTTGACGTCGGGCACTCGTCCTATAGCCCGCGCACCATATCGTATGGCTCCAACGGAGATAATAGAGCTACGGGATCAGATAGAGCAGCTGTTGGGTCCGGGGTTTATCCGTAGGAGTACTTCGCCATGGGGTGCCCATGCGCTGTTCGTAAAGAAGAGGGATGGATCTTTGAGGTTGTGTGTGGATTACCGAGAGTTGAATAAAGTCACGATACGGAATAAGTATTCGCTGCCCTGAATCGATGACTTATTCGACCAATTGAGAGGAGCTTCCTTCTTCTCAAAGATTGACTTGTGATCGGGATACCATCAGTTGCGTATTAGGGAGCAGGACATCGCAAAGACTGCCTTCTTGACGAGATATGGTTCCTACGAGTTTCGGGTTATGCCTTTTGGCCTAACTAATGCTCCAGCCGTGTTTATGGACTTGATGAATAGGGTGTTCAGAGAGTTCCTAGACCAGTTCGTCATCGTCTTTATTGATGACATTCTGGTTTACTTCAGACAGAGGAGGAACATGCCGAACACTTGAGGAAGGTTTTGCTGACACTACGACAGAACGAGTTATATGCAAAGTATGATAAGTGTGGGTTTTGGTTGAAGGAGGTTCAGTTTTTGGGGCACATCATTTTAGACAGGGGAATATCTGTTGATCCGGGAAAGGTATCGGCGGTGAGAGAGTGGGTACAACCCACAACACCAACTGAAAAATGTAATTTCTTAGGCCTAGCAGGATACTACAGGAGGTTTATTCGGGGTTTCTCTAAGATAGTGGGTCCCTTGACACATCTGACTCGTAAAGGTGTGCCATTCATCTGGAGCGATGCCTGTCAGTTGGCATTCGATGAGTTGAAGGACAAGTTGACCTCAGCGGCAGTGTTAGCTTTTCCCAGGGAGGGAGTTGAGTATTTAGTCTACACTGATGCGTCCTTATAAGGATTTGGGGTGTACTACAACAGGAGAGTCAGGCCATAGCTTATGCTTCCCGTAAGCTTAAGCCTCACGAGAAGAATTACCCCACCCACCACTTAGAGGTAGCGGCAGTCGTATTTGCTCTTCAAATTTGGAGACATTATCTCGTGGGGGAGAAATTCTGTTTATTCACGAACCAGAAGTTTCTACAGTACCTCTTCATGGAGAAGGAACTGAATATGCGTCAATGTAGGTGGCTTGAATTCGTGAAGGATTATCAGTTCGACATCCATTACCACCCGGGAAAAGCTAACGTGGTAGCAGACGCGTTGAGCCGTAGGCCAGTAGGCGAGGTGGCCGAAGTGTGGAAAGCAAAGTGGAAGGAGTTGGGACACCAGGATGCAGTGGCCCGGTCATTCATGTCTGTGATGACTATTACGCCTCAAATTGTTGTGAGAGTGATACAGGCCCAAGCAAAAGACTCGTTCTATCAAGAGCAGATAGTTCGATTACTAGCAGAGGGAGCCGAGTCCTATACCGTTAGTTCAGACGGGGGCTTACACTTCAACGAGAGACTGGTTATTCCGAAAGGGGAAGACTTGTGACACGAGGTAATGTTAGAGTCGCACGGATTGAGGTTCGCGATACATCCTGATGGGGATAAGATGTACCAGGATATGAGGCAACAATACTGGTGGAGTGGGATGAAGAGAGATATTACCGAGTTCATTTCTAAATGCGCCACTTGTCAGCTGGTAAAGGTGGACTAGCAAAAACCTGCGGGAATTCTATAGCCATTAGAGGTTCCTATGTGGAAATAGGAGAGCATTTCCATGGAATTTATCACGCGGTTACCTACTTCGCAGAGGGGTCACGACTCCATATGGGTAATCGTGGATCGGTTGACCAAAGTTGCTCATTTTCTGCCAGCCTGGACAGACTTCACTACGGGACAGTATGCCATGATTTTTATAGCGGAGATAGTGATACTTCACGGGGTGCCTCTCAATATCGTGTCTGACCGAGACAAGATATTCGTTTCACTATTTTGGGAGAGTTTCCTGGAAGCCATGGGTACGGAGTTGCGACTGAGTACGTCATATCACCCACAGACAGATGGGCAAACCGAGCGGACTAATTAGATATTGGAGGACATGTTGCGTATCTGCATCCTAGATTTTGGAAGTGGTTGGGAACAGTACCTTCCACTGGTGGAGTTTGCTTATAATAACTCCTACCAGTTCACCATTGGCATGTCTCCATTCGAGGCGTTGTATGGTAGACCTTGTCGTTCCCCAGCATATTGGTTAGAGGTGGGGGATAACAAACTCCTTGGGCCGGAAGTGATTCAGGATACTTCGGTAATGATATAGATAATACGGAGTCGTATTCGAGTAGCTCAGGACCGACAGAAGAGCTATGCTGATGCCAAGAGGTTCTTCAGAGAGTTCAAGGTGGGGGACCAGGTGCTACTCAGAGTATCCCCGATGAAGGGGATTATGCATTTTAGAAAGAAGGGGAAACTGACACCAAGATATGTGGGGCCATTTCCTATCATCGAGCAGATTGGGCCAGTTGCGTATAGACTTGGGTTACCGGAGCACTTGCATAGGATTCATGATGTGTTCCATATTTCCTCGCTAAGAAGATATCTTAGGGACGATTTGGCCCATACCCACATTGCTTTAGAGAACATTGATCTTCAGCCTTATAGTTCCTACGAGGAGGGGCCAATTTCTATTCTGGACCACAGCGAGAGGAAACTGAGGTCGAAGATAGTACCGTTAGTACGTGTTCAGTGGCGGCACCATAAAGTCGAGGCGTCCACATGGGAGTGTGAAGATGAGATGCGCGAGCATTATCTAGAGTTATTTTTTTTCAAGTACTCTTTAACTTCGAATTTCGGGACGAAATTCTATTATTAGGGGGGAAGTATGTAATACCCCGTAATTTTATTGATTTTTATTTAATGGATTAATTGAATTAAATGAGAATTAATTTGGAAATTAATATGGAATTAAATATTAGCGAGATGTGAGTTGGTATTTGATTATGATGTTAAAATAAAATATTACTGAACATATATGGTAATATATGAGTATTGAACATATTAAAATTGTCCCGAGGCAGAAATACGATAATTTGGAAAATTAAGTGGAGACGCGCGTGTCAGTCACGTCAGGAATGAATTTAATTAGATTAAAAAGTAATTTATATTTTTAACAATCGAATGGTCATTTTGAGTGCGCCAACGTGTCCGGAAGGGTCGAGATAGTCAGACAACACTAGCCGGGGGTTTAGTTTGGGTCCCGGAACATTTTTAGGCCAAACCGGCAACACAGAAGGGTATTTTAGTAATTTTAATAATTGAGGAATTAAAACCCATGAATTTTAGAGTTTAATTATATATTATTAGAGAGGCCACTAAGGCCATTATCATCCAAAGGCACGAGAGTGGGCTACGGGAGTTTTGAGAGAAGTTAGAGAGGTGTTACGAGAGGTTCCAAACCAAAGCCACCACCCACCACCACCAATTAGGAAGGATTTGTGACCGGAAAGAGGAGATATTCAGCCTTTAATCACCAACAACAAATTAGAAGAAAAAATCTAAGGCAAGTGGTTTAGTTTCATTACTTGCATTGAGTATTTCCTCCATGTTTAGTGTAGAAATCAATAAATGTCTTGAAAGATTGATGAAAACCTAATGGAATTGTTAGGGATTGCATGTAGAATTACTCTGGACGAATTTAGTATCCAAAACATAGCATTTGATGAAGTAAAAATGAATTTTAAAAAGGAGTTTTCATGTACAATTAAATTATGGGTTCATGTTGTTAGGGTTTGTGGCAAAATTTGGGGATTTATGGATTTTACATGTTGATTTGAAGGAATTGACGCTAAAACTATGTTAGGAAGTGATCTAGGGTGGTTTAGAATAATTTAAGAATCTTAAAATCTGATTAGTATGAATTTGGGATGATTTTGGAGAAGGGAAAAGTTGAGAAAAATGAAGTTGGGGAAATTCTGGGCATTCTCTGCCATCTCGTTAGAAGACCAACCCAGGTTATTTGAACGACCTCGTTCGAATGAGCTTCTAACGAGATTCCAGTACCCCTTCTAACGAGTTCATAGTTCGTTCGAAGCCATTCGTTTGAACGACACTCGTTCGAACGACCTCGTTCGAACGAGATTTCAGTGACTTCTAACGAGTTTACAGAATGGTCTTTTTCGGCCGATTTTAGTTTCGAACTTTCCGTGGGCTTATGTAATTGAGTGTTATACTTCTCTTGTTGATTAGTGGGTATATTTGTGAGATTGGAGATCGTTGAGGATTAAAACTTGGAATTATATAAACGTCTGGTGACTTCTATGAGTTAGGTTGTAAGTACTGAAATTTGCGACGTGAGAAGTGTTGACGACCTATGTTGTATATTATCTGGGGACTTGTAAATGTATAACATTTAATGATGGTATAGTAATGTAAAATATACCTCTATTAATATTATAAGATATCTAAGATGGGTGAATGCTTAGTATATGGATTTATATGTGTATAACATACCTACCATACTTGCTATCACGGGAGGTCGGCTTTCGATCAGGGCCATCTAATCTTTATGTGCCTACAGGGGGATTTAGATTGGTACCTCAAGGACATAGGTCAGAGAACGACTTATTGGTGAGTTAATAAGTCAGCTGACCATGGGAGCTGTAATACCCCATAATTTTAATGACTTTTAAAATGGGTTATATTTTAAATTAATGGATTAGTTGGATTTTATTATAAATTAATTCATTTGGGTTTTATCCGAATTGTGGATATAAAAATGTATGATTCTGAGTATTACTTAAAGATATTTAGGTAATATATGAATATGATGTCATTATTAGGACGGTGTGATATAATTTCGGTAATTTGGATTTTTTAGTCAGACGCGGTATGGGACGTGTCGGGACTAATTTATTAAATTAAAAAGGAAATTTATTTTCTATCGACCTTATAGTCATTTCGACTGCGCCGTTGCATCCGGAAGGTTCGAAATAGTCAGAAAGGTCTATTTGGATGTTGGATTTGGATCTCGGGTTATTTGGAAATGAAAAGACAACCCAAAAGGGCATTTTGGTTCTTTTTACAAGGGGGATGAATAGTGATTTCGGGTTTTGTCTTATTATAAGTATTTGGAGATTAGTTGAATGTGGGTTCATTCATCTCTTCTACACAAAATTGAAAGGTCATCTTCTTAGAGAGAGTGAAAGAGTGCTTGGGAAGAGAAAAGCTTGCTTGGAAAGCAGGAGAACCACCACCAACCACCATCGAAAGTGGCCGAAAAAAGTGAGAACCACCTATGTTATTCAACTCCAAAGGATCAGATATTCATTAAAGGCAAGTGTTTGATATTTGCAACTTAAGTTCGTATATTGTCCATGTTAGAATAATTATGAAAAGAGTTTCATGTTTGGAAGATAAAAATGGAGTAGTAATGAATTTCTGGAAGTATGAAATATATAGGAATTAAACTCATGTTGTAGGTAGTTAGTAATCCAATAAATATTCATCAATCTGTGGAAGAAATTATGAAAATAATTTAGTGTTCTTGAAGATAATATGTTGATAATTTTCTGGAAAAAGAGGCAAAAACGAGTGGAATGAGAAGAGCCAATTTGGAAGGTTTAGATCTCTTTTTGAGTGCATTTGGATGAGATTTAAGAAAAACTCAAAACACATACCTGACTCAATTTTTCGTGTAGAATCCAAATCTGAAGTTGGATTGATGATTTGAGTAATGTTTGGATCTGATTTTTCTGAGTATTTAAAATATGAGAATTCATAATTGTTTCTTTTTAATGTTAGTTCTTATCCCAAAACTTTTGTAGATCTTCGGTGATTATTAATTGGATATTATGGAACTTAGAGAAGATCAGTAAGCCCTAGTTAAGATTTGAATTAATTTGATTCGGATTTAATTGATTAGAATTATGATAATTAAAGTTAAACAGATTTCAGTTGCTAGATTCATGTGTTTGATTCTAATCTGTTTGTATGAGGATTATGGATAGTTCAAGTAGGGGAGATTTAATATAACACCTGGGTATCCTTAGGGTTACAATTTAAACATCAAGGACTGAGTTTAAGCTCATTATTGATTTCGCAAGGGATGAGTGTAGTACAAGAGCGTAGTGGTATGGCTCCTGGATAGAGATGGGAGTTTAGAACACATTTGGTTGAAAGAGGGGATGAGGTTATTCCGATCGCATATTTGAAGTTGACGAACCTCCTCGATCGACAAAGTTAAGTAGTAGTGTATTGGAGGGGTTCCTTATTTGGATTTCGCTTTGCGAGACGCTCCGCGTATGAACCTTAATGACGTCGGGAGTGGAGAGATGTTATAGGATGCGAGGATAATTAAATTATGAAGTAAATATATGACATTTTAATACGTGGGATTTAAAGAGATATAATGCTACGTAAGGGAATAATTTAAGGTTAATGTGAGTACCTTGTTGTTAGTATACTATAGGTATGATAATACCTATTTGATTTATTAATGATTATGTGTATGACATACCTTGCTTACTTGCTATCGGTGGGAGGTTTACGCGTGAGGGCAGTCATATCCTGATGAATCCATGGAATCTTTGATTTGTCGCTCGAGAACATAGGTCTATGAAAGACTTATCGGGGAGTTGATAAGTCCACTGACTATGGGTATGTAGGTATGTGCGTGACCCATGGGTATGAGAACTATGTTCTCCTCCAATGATTGTGTTGTTGTTAATGGTTAGAGGTATCCTCACCGAACCTTTTGTCCCCTTTTCGGCGACCAGCGATATTGGGACATGATAGCAGAGTAATGCATTGCACCGCAGCTGTGACTCGGGGTGCCATATTATATATGAATATATATATATATATATATAATGGATTAAATGAATGAATGGATATTTATTATGGTTAAATCTATCTACGGTGATAATTGTAGATAACGGTGAATAGAGAAAGATAATTGAATTAAGTTAATGAATGTTTATTGAAAAACTTAATTCATATTAATTGAGAAATGATTCATGTTAATGAGAAATGATGAGAAATGTAAATGAACAATAATGTGACGTATGGTATGGGACATACGGGGATTATGATATTGGGATGGAATTATAATATGGAGACTAGAAAAGAGGAACCATTAACTAGGAGGTTAATAGGAAACATTAAGTGTGTACTCTAGTTGATAGGTGAGAATGGCAAGTGAGAGTTGGGTCTAACATGTACATAATAAAAGATGTATTGCACTTGTTAAATACTTGCTGTTTTAAAAATCATTTACACAATCGGGCTCTGACCCGTTTCCTTGCATATTTTATTTTCTATTGTATAAACTATATCAGGTGTCAAGCAACAGGGACGCCAACCTTAGCGGATTATGACAGGCTATGGAGCTATGGAGTTTTGCTTAAACGCCTATCATCTTTTTGATTCATAGTATTCTTAGTCAGGGCATGTCGCCCAAAGGATTCAGTTATCTTCTTCTATCGGGGTCAAATATTATGGTATTCGTGTCATTTTAATACATTTGATATTGTTGGGATTACTGTAATGGATTAATATTATTTGGGAATGTTTATTCCAATTGCATTCAAATTATTTTGTGTTATCTAATTGGTTATCAGTGTTGTAGAATAAAATGTGTTGTGTTATTCTTAAACTGGAAATGGATTTTGTTAAATTAAAATTTGAAAAGTTTTTAACACCAGCTTAATTGAGTATTGGGTGAGTTATAAATGTTTTTCGACAGTGATGCTAAGAATGAGCCAACTGTATATTCTGTTTTAATTCGGTATGGGGCTGGCCACCCGGTATTTAATTAGGCGGGGTGTTTTAGGAGTGTAGGTATGTGCGTGACCCATGAGTATGTCAACTATGTTCTCCTCCATTATGCGTGATTGTTTCTTATTGAAACGGTTCCTGCGAGATTCGGAATACGTGGTCCTTATGTACGCGACATACCGGAATTCGATATCAGAGTATGTGTGCACCGCGGCTTAGCCTAGGGGTGCCATTATTGTATATTTTTGGTGAAATTAATATACTAATAATTGGAATGGACTGTTTATTAAAGTATAAGAGTGAATAATTGTAACATTTTTAGTAGAGTTAAAAATGGGAAATTCATAGTAATCATTATAATTAATTTTGTGGTAGAAAAAGTAAGACCCTCAGTTTATATTAAGATGTCGAGAATTGAACTTTGAATTGTATAGTAAAGTTAGCTTATGGATTGGACTAGTTAGATAGTGGAATAACTAGAACGGGTACGCCTACGTTAGGAGCGCACAATTTGTTGAGAGGCGAGGAACTCATGTGAGTGCACGAACTATCATGTATTTTATATTCACTGTTTAATGATATTAAACACTTGCTATATTTGAAACTGTTTTCACAATCGGGCTCTGACCCGTTTTCTTTCACATTTATTTTCTTGTAAAAACCTTTTAGGTGCCCAGCCACAAGGACACCAAGCGTAGGAGTTCCATTCCAGTGACGTGCTGTAGCTGCTGTGGAAGTTATAGGACCTCGATAGTAGACGCCTCGACTTTCTACTTTGACTCCATTTCAGATTTATTCATCTGTAGGGTATGTCGCCCCCTTTCTCTTAGAGAGAGCTTAATTACTCAATTCTATTTCAGGTTTGGATTAAATTAATTAGTGTTTCAGACTTTCTATTCGTTTTATCCAGTATTCGGATTATTCAGAGGAGTGTTTTTCTAGATTCATTTTTATTTCATTATTATTCTATTATGATTGTGATGTGATCGTGGTATCATTATTTCATAATTTAACTTGTTGCATGATGATCTAATTTAATTAAAAGTCGACAACTCACTTTTTAAATATTAGGTGGCTAGTAAGTTGTTAAAATATTTTCATTAGTGATGCTATGAACTGAACCAACTTGACATTTTGTATTAATTTGAATAAAGAAGTAGCTACCCGGTATTTAATTAGACGGGGAATCACATTAAATAGGTTAAAAACTTTATATAAATATCACTGTATTGCATCTCTAGAAATCTATAAGAAAGAAATTAGAATTATCAAAGCCTTCTTTTATATTTCTTCTTAGTATCAAAGCTTCAAGTTTCAATAGAATTAAGTGACTTATCTCTTTCAACTGGTGCACTACACTAACTCATTACCATATGTTCAATAAAGCTCAAGCCATCAAACTATCTAATATGGACGATTCAAATGATGTAACTTACGAAAACTGTGAAGGTGGTTGATTTGATTATTCAAAAAATACCAACCTTCAAAGAAAAGAAAGAAACAATCAAGGAACTACAAGCGTGGGAAGAAAACGATATACTACTCAAGAGATAAATTATCAAAATATTATCGAAAGAATCCATGTATCTAGTTATCAAATGCAACATAACATGGGATATTTGGAATTGTTTTGAGGAAACTTATTCTCATGCCACCAAAGAAAAAAAATCCAATTGAAGGAGTAACTACAAAATATCAAACTTGAAGGTGAAAATCTTGATGATTATATAAAAGAATTCAAGGGACTTTGTGATGGATTAACCTTCATACATAAACCCATGGATGAGGATACAAAGTTGATTATTTTTGCTAAAGCTCTTGGATCCTAGTATAAAACCTTCTGAACTATGATGCTTGGGAAGTCACCATACCCATCACTTATTCAACTCATAATAAAATCTCTAAGAAGCTTTGACATAATAGAAGGACCATAGATGGAGCAAGGCCTTCCACAAAAAATCGGTTACAACATGGATTTCATGGAACAAAAAGATTATTTTCAAGGCTATAATTCTAGAAGAGGAAAACCATAGAGAGGAAGAGGTTGATTCAATCACACCTCATTTTCTTTTAGAGTAAGAGGATTCAGACCTACCAAATATTACCCAAGTCACTTCAATGGAGGAAGAAATAATTGTGCTCACCAGGACACCATTCATCCAATATAAATCATATCCAAAATGGAATGGATAAGAATAACGTGGGGACACAAACAAATAGTGGTTGCCAAATTTGTGGCATGACTATTCACACTTCTATGACTTGCTACTATAGGTGGGATTACACATACTAACTTCAAGAGTACACATCACCAATAACTCTTACCACATCTACCAGTAAAAATCACATCGATGCTTGCCTCTATACAGACTCGGGTGCAACTTCACACGTGATCAACATTCCAAGTAATTGTGTAATCTTAATATTTATAGAGTTAGTGATAAAGTTATGGTTAGAGAGAGTAAGTACCTACATATATAATGTTTTTTGTTTAATTATCTGTTATTTGTATGTTGTCATCTAAACTCTATAATTTCATGAACATGTATAGGCACTATGAGAAAAAAATTCCGAAATTAGAAGAGAAATTGCACAGTGAATGGTTTTAGGGCATGAGTGTCAAAAAAGGTAATTATCACCTCTTTTTTATTGCGATTACTTATGTATGTGTTGTAAAACATACATGAATACAAATCCACTAATGAATACATCTTTTATAAAAAGAAGTGATGTCTCTTTAAGGATTGCAAGCCTAACCAACGTACCCAATTTTTTTGCAAATCAGTATGAAAAATTATGCGCCAGAGATTTTGATCTCATCTTATAGCCACGTGAGGAAAACCTATTAATGCAAAACAGGGGAATTTTAAAAAAAAAAATCCTTGACTTCTTGTGTGTATAGAAAAAGAGATAAAAATCCGATGGATATGGTGCTGGCCTATTACGAGATTGTTCAATAAAATCCAGAACTATATTAATTATAATTTAACAAAATCATTTTCTATTGTTACTGGGTGAAGGTGGAGGACTTTACTAATGGTTGTAAAGTAGATCCTTCCTTAAAACTTGTCATGGTAGATTTATTTGAGATGAAGAGTAAAGATTGCATGGTTGACGAGCCTTTTGTTTGTTCCTTTCAAAACATGAAGAATGTATTCTACTCAAAATGCATAAACGATTACAATTGGTACGTTATTATGCATGCACCAAAGGTTTTAACTACTTAAACAGATGCATTAAATGCCCCTACAAAGTTTCAGTCTAGTCCAGATGATAATCCTAATTTAAAGGATCTTTTACTTGATTTAAACAAAGATTGAGTTTTGAAATAATAGTTTGTTGTTATTTAATTACCCCTTGTATGACAACCCTATTTGTATCGTATGTATATGAGCGAAAATTAGAAAAACCTCTTGTATTTATTTACATTTGTGTATGTATATGTGGAACGACTTATTAGAACAACCCGTTTATGAGTGAAATAACACAACACACTAATATGACATGACAACACGACGCAAACTTGGAAGTTAGTGTCCGATTAGTAATATGATTAAGGTGTCGTTGATCCAAATAGTGAAGCAAAAAATCTTGCTAGGATCGATAAAGTCTTGTTCAGAGGGGATTAACCTCGTTGGGGCATCAAGAGTGGTTTAATCGACGTTGTGTGGAACCCATCGATTGAAACACATAATATTAGTTGGTCTTATTGAATTTTGAAATTATAGTTATGCACAACCTTCTTTAGCCAAGTTCATTTTCCCGATAATAACATGCATTTCACCCGACGGATTTCACAAATTGGGAATACGAATGTTTTATTCAGAATATTGATATTGATAAAGGCAACTCACAAATTTAATTTTAGTCCTGTATGTGTATCCTTGATTTTTTCTCCAAGTGTAGACAAACAAACTCATTATGCGTGTCAAGTTGTATAAGGTTATGTCATTATCTTGTTATGAAGCTAGGGAGCACCTGGTGAGTTTGACTGGTTACACCTTGTTTAATATTAATATTCACAATAAAATGACCGCATTTCCAATTTGTGGTACCCATCGGGTGAAACGCATGCTATAAGCAGGGCTTATAGCCTTGAAAAGAATAAAGTTATGTATAGCTAAAATTTGGCCAAGACTATAAGATCGACTAATATCCTGCATTTCAGCTGATAGATTCCACACCACATGGATTAGAACCACTCTCTAAGCCCCCAACAAGGTTAATCCCCACCGAACATCACTTTGTTGATGCTAGCAAGATTTTTAATTCATTTTTTGTATCATTGAACACATTAATTATATTACCAATAGGATATTAACATTCTAATATTATGCTGAAATTACCAATAGGACATTAACATTCTAATATTATTCTGTGACAGAACTACGTGTACTTTGATGTGGGTTTATTTGACTACGTAGGCGTCCCAAAGTTAAATTAGGATTCGAGTCCTTTCTCAAAGTGCATAAATGACCACAATTTGTCTGAATAACATTACATGATAATACGACACAAAATTAGAAGTTAGTGTCCAATTAGTATTTTGATTAATGTGTTCACTGATTCAAATAGTGAAGCCAAAATCTTGTTAGGATTGACAAAGTGTAGTTCAAATAGGATTAATCTTGTTGGGGGCATCAAGAGTGGTTTTAATCGATGTTATGTGGAACCTAACGATTGAAATGCAGACTATTAGTCCACGGTATAATCTTGGCCAAATTATATCTATACACAATCTTCTTTTGGCCAAGGTTAAAACCTCGGCTAATAGCTTGCATTTCACCTGATGGGTTCCCAATATTAGGGATGAAATTATGTTTTGTTGAGAAAAAATTATATCAATTAAGGCTAATCAAACATTTAATTTTAGTTTTGTATCTGTACACTTGCACTTTATTTTCCAAGTGTAACCAGTCGAGCTCATTAGGTGTTTCAATACATGACAAGGTTATGTCATAACCATGTTATGAATCTAGGGAGAACCTTGTGATCTTGATTAGTTATAACTGATGAGCCTGGACCAATACCATTTTTTTTCAACTAAACTTAATCGCATTCATAATTTGCATAAGTTTTTGGGTGAAACACAGGCTATTAGTCGGGCTTATATCCTTGGCCAAAAGAAGGTTGTGTATATCTATAATTTATCCAAGCCTAAACTACAGATTAATAGCTTGCATTTTAATCGATGAGTTCCACACAATATTGATTAAATCCACTCTCGCTGACCCAATAAGGTTAATCCCCTCAGAAAAATACTTTATTAATGCCACTAAAATTTTTTGTTCATTGTTCGGATCATTGAACACATTAATCAGATTACCAATAGGACATTAACATTCTAATCTTGTGTCATGATAGAACTGCATGGACTTTGATGATAATTCATTTCGCTACGTAGGCGTCCCGAAGTCCAATTGAGATTTGAGGTCGTTCTTACACAAACTTAATTCTCTACTCTCTCTTCTTTTGTGTACTCACCATTTATTGCTCACAATAATGCACAATGCTCAATAAACTTGTTAAAATAACAGTTTGGGTTTGGTAGTTAATTAGAATTTGAATAAATAACTTTGTTCCATGTGAGTGCCCTTGTATAGTTTCTTGTAAGGTCTAACCGATCGAATTCATTAGGGATTTTAAGCCTAACAAGGTTGTGTCATAGTCTTATTATGTGACTAGGAACATTGGATGCGTTGGACCGATTAAATCTCCAAGAAACTACTCAAGGGTACTCACGAAAAACTATTCAAGGTCATGTCATATATTTAGTTCTCTTGCACTTGCTTGCTCGTCCCTTATATTTTGTAATATCCCTTATGTTTTACTAGTCCCATAAATGTTATTCTACATATTTTAGGGTTCTTATTTCATTTTTAGCTTGTTTATTATACTTCGATCACTAATTCCACTCTTTTTATTATACACACACACACACACACACACATATTAATGCATAATCATTTTTATAATTCAAAAAATAAATAAAGGGGGATTATAACACAATTCTCAATTTAGAGTGTTCTCATAATGGTCTATATTTTCAAAACATTTTACATTTATTTTCATGAATAAAAAGAGACACCTTATATGCATATTATAGGTTAGACCAAACCTTGTTCATCTTACGAACTGCATGGAATTTGATACCATTTTTGGCTACTTAGACAACCTGAAGTCATTTTAGGATTCAAATCCTTTATTACCATTTACAACATTTTGAAATATTTGCAGGTGTAGTTATTAGGGGAGTAACACTTTGAACATTTTCTATATGCTTCAGGAAATGAACACTTTAAAGATTTTAATATTTATTTGTGTTGGATTAATGTAATTAATTGAATGGCTTAATAGTTTTCATATTACTATTTTTTTTATTGATGTATTAGTTAGTTTTATAATGGAATTATTTACAGTTTTGAAAACATGTACATGAATTTCTTCAGAAGAAAATAAATAAAAGTCATTTTTTTAAAAATATATTCAATATTGGTCACGGTCCAAAACAGTGACTACATCCGTGACAACAATTTAATGGGTTAAAAGGTGGTCACAATCAACAACCGTGATCACTGGATGTGTGGGTACAATAGGGAGTCACGGTTCATGATCGTGACCAACCAAAGTTCAAAGTAGGTTGTTACGGCTTGCAATCACGGTCTAGAACCATGACCAAGAAAATATAGTCATGGTGTGAGTCATAGTTCAAAACTATGATCAACTTTGACGCCTCGTGGCAATTCACAACCGTGATCAAGACTGTGGTATAATGATTATGAAAAAGACCATGACCATATATAGGGGTCACGATTTTGGAACGTGAACCCCAAAATGGTCACCCTTAATTTTGACACGGATCGGAACCATAACCCGGGAGCTCGATCACAGTCCAAAATCGTTACCATTTTTTTTATTTGGCATAGTGATAATATGATTCTTAGAAAACTTTAAATAATGTTAGATCCATCATCTCCCCTTCTCCATACTTTGATAGTTTGATTACGCATTCAATGGGAGTGCTCATTAGCTTTTTATAAAAGATCTTAAATTTCTAAAGAATTTATCAAGCATAGACTTCTTAAGAAACTAAGATCCCGCTATTCGTTTGGTTCACTTCATGGCTAAGGTAGTAAGCAATGAGCCCTATAGCTATAATTTTGAAGTAACAAAACATTATTTTCTTTGATTCCTTAAACATAATAGGATTATTACATGTAAAGATGAAGTTATCTATGTGTAATAAAACAAACACATTAACATTATTTTGGTTCACCTTGAAATAAAATGCACCCTTCTGGACTTTTTTTGTCTTGACAATATATGTTTATTCTATTTTTGTAGCTTTCGATGCTTTCTTCAAGCCATATAATTCTTGTTTAACTTTTAGACTTTATCTTCTTCTCTTTTCACTATGTAACCCAATGATTTTTCCAAGTATACTTCTTCCTTAAGGAAACCATTAAAAAAGAATCACGTTTATTTGATATTGTCCAATTATTTTGAGCCCTTGGAGGTATGGACAATTTTACACTCCGAGAGAGCAGCATGTGCAAAAACCTCTTCACAACCATTGTTGGGCCTTTGACTATAACCATAACAACAAATAATGATATGTATTTTTTAAATTAACCCCTCCGTTCTTCTTTTCATTGATCACCCTATATATATATATATATATATATATATATATATATATATATATATATATATATATATATATATATCTTGATGAGTTTACAATCATGGTCGTCTTTAACAAAGATTTCCTAAATTATGTTTAAGAATAGCTTACTCATAAGTGGATGGACGGTGATGGGTGGTGTTGATTTTCTGAAGAGGCTTTGTAAATTTAGGATCTACTGTAATATGTATTTTGAAAATAGGACAACAAATATTTTATTTATAGTTTTAGTTCCTAGTTTTTTAATAAAGTCGCTGTCGCGAACACATATTTATAAAAAGTCAACCAATCACAGCATGCCACGTGTCCCTTTAATTTGAAAATAGGGACTAAAAATGGAAAAAGATTGTTTGTTGTCCTATATCCATAATCAATATTATTTTAAGTCCTCAAAGTACATAATCTATTTTCTGAATCCCATGAACCTTCATCGTCAAATATAACATCTCAACTTATGAAAATTTTGTTAATTCTTGGATTGTATACCTTCTACCGCTTAGATATTTAATCATAGCCAATAAAGACACAATTCTCCCTTTATTATCTAGCATGCACCTTTTATCTGGATCATAAACATAAGAAATATTCCCCCAAAACATGTGAATGAGAGACACTTGGCCTTCTTCTACGCCATGCCTCTTGTGATTTCATGGTTTGCACACTTCGAGTTGGGAATTGGTTTAACAAACAAAATCATTTACTATATCCAAAATTCGCGAGCCATCTTCTTGCTTTTTTAATATACTTGAGGCCATATTAATAGTTCTTATATTCTTCCTAAGGACTAACCCATTTAGGCACGATGTCCTTAGAACTATAATAGTGCAATGACTTCCTTTTTATTAATAAAATATTTTAGAGTAATTCACCTCCTTGGTTGGATCTAATAGCCTTAACCTCTATGTTTTTCAAGAAATGCTTTGAATTTCTTTGAAAGCTTCAAACGCATTTTATTTTTGCTGAAGAAAATATATTGTAGTTTGTGGATATAATCATCAATGAATAAAAGAAAAAATGTTCTTACTAAAAGATATTGATAAATTAGTCCTCATACATTGGTGTGAAAAAATTGGAGTGGTGGCGTTGCTCATATAGATGACTTATTCTTGAATCTTTTCGATATTGTTACCAAAAAAGACATCCTTCAGAAATATCATTCGAAATTTCTATGGAATGTATTCCTTTCTTAGCATTGCCCGAGTCTCAAGTGCTAAATCTAATAAAGGTAACAAAAACAATCCTTTTAACAATGAATGGTGCTATGGGTACTAAATAACTCCTCCAAATCTCCCCCAAATAGCATTGATGAGTTGTGTCCTGACGGGACCCATACCATAAGGTATAACACTCAAAACTATTTGGGGGAGTTGTTTGGGACACATAGCATTTTCCTTTAACAATTAGCCACATTAGTTTGAATATTAAAAAAAAAAATACAATTTCTCGCCATTAGTATATTTACAATCAGATTAGCTAATTGATCACTTATTGAACCTTTTTTTAAAAGTTGACCCAAACTCAAAATATTATTTTCAAATGAAGTTTATAGTAAGAATTTGAAATAAATGCTTCCTTCCATTCCTTAATCTTAATAAAAAAAATATATTTCTCTTTATCAAAATAAGAGAGGAGTATCCAAACTTAACATTGTCCCTCACCAGCTCGTTAATCTAAACAAACATTTTTTTTTCCTTCCAAACATATCCAACACCGGTGTCGAGATACCACACATTCTTCAGATCACTTATGTCTTCTCTTTATGTTAGAAATAATGTTAGCTCCACTTCATCAATATTTTTCTCAACATAATTGGTTCTTTGACATTATTGAAAACACATCGGCAATTGAACATAATGCACGTGATTATGATAATCGTAATGTTTTTCATATTCCACGCCCTCTTGTTTCTTGTGATTATTTACTTTTCTCTCCTTTATGATAAGAGTTTTGGCCTCCACTTTCTCCTCTTCCTTGACCTCGTACATGTCCATATGGACCATGACAACTTTTGTAGTCACCCCAATCGGGGTCATGGACCCTGACAACTCTAATGTGTCCTGACAACTCTAATGTGTCAAGGTTAATGATGGTGACAATTTGACAATTTTGATGTAGTGTGTGCCCTCAGCCTTTTTTACTATACTCACACTTCTTCATCCACCAACAATAACCTTTTTGGATCGCTTGCTCAATAGTTCCTTTTTCTTTGGATTCCCAAGCCCTTCATGATGAACTTCCAATGATCACATGAGTTTGTCAATGATAATGGAATCCAAATCTTTGCCTCTGGAGTGGATATCACAATATACTTGAATTTGTATTTAACGACCGAAGAATGGTTTCAATTACTTGATTATCATTCAACTCCTCAATATTACTTCTTAATAAATTAACAATTGTAAAGGATTCTGAAAAATAATCCTAAATTGTTTTGGCCTTGTTCATATGAAAGACTTCAAACACTCGTCTCAAAATTTGAAGATGAATCTTCTTCACTTTCTCGGCTCTTTTGAAAGGATGTTGGAGGGATCTCCCACATTTCGTTCGTGGTGGCTGCATTCAAAACCTTTAGTAACATGGTATCATCCAAACATTAGCGAATGAACATCCCTGACTTTTGATCCTTCTTTCTTGTGTTTTGCAAGGTTTTCTTTTGTGCTTTGAGATAGCATGTCTTCATTTTTAGGCTCTACATAACCTTTGCTCACAACGTCCCATGTATCTTGCAATCCAAAATGTCCTTCATGTGAATGCACTAACTCCCATTGTTATTTTTCTTCAAGTTGAGGGATTTGGAATTGGACCATTCCATTTGTCATTTACTTGCTAGCAACTCAAGAAACCTTTACCTTCATACCATTTTGGTGAAAAAAACAAGAGAGCTAAACACTAAGCCTGGGTGAAAATTGTAGATGAAGATATAACGTGAATGGCTTTGATTTCTATCCTAATCCAAATGCCAAAATGGCATGGTAATTTATAGGATATTTAGGATGTATTAAGGGATACATAGCATTAATTATGGACAACTTCCCTATACAACCTTACACTTACATGCATCAATTTCCTAGTATATGAACCAACAATGTAGACATCTATGATGCATCTACCTTACACCAATGTGTCTAGATTAGTCTAGAAAAGATTAAATATTAATAGCAAGTATATAACTAACACTTACTACTTCGCTAGAACTATTACTCTAGCTTGTTTAAAGTTTTTATTGAAAAAGAATTATCTTCAATTAGTTGATTATTTTTTTCACCATTTCATCTTCTACGTTAAGTGAAAATTGTCATTCCGATTCAAAAGGAGAATATAAAAACAAAACTCACCTGGATGTGAAGATTGTAGCAAACTCTACTCTCACATACGCAAAGAGTCGAAGCACTTGTAATGCACATGCCTTCCTCTTCAACATTGCGTGTCAAATTTGAGAAGACTTGTTCTTGCTCACATTTCAATCCCATGCAGATTTGAACTATCACTTCACCTTTGCTGACTTCATTCACTGAAACCGTGGGACAATATTGGAGTTGATCTAAATGGGTACTTTGGTTGATGAGTTGTTTATTTTCAGTGGATGATTGAATATCATTCTTCTTGAGTTCTAACTTTTCTACTTCATTCTCTAGCTCTGGTATGTATTCAAGAACCCTATCGATTATAGCTGGTGCACGCCATGTTTTCTGCAGTACACTAAATTAAATTAAGGTAGGTATCTTATCCATTATATAGAGTGTGAACTCACAAAACACTCACATTGGGGCCCTCTTAATCCATATATATTGGTGATATGGATTTTAGTCACTATCCATTCTGGCTTATTTTAATTTGAGTGCCAAAATTTAATCTATTATACATTTGACACTCTTAAACTGTCACACAAAATAACTTCTATAAGTGTCATTAAAAGTCATTTTAGGATCAAATGACACTCAAAGTGTGAATAGTCCAAAATATAGAGGGTCAAATTTTAAATAACCCCAAATATTTCTATTGTCATTGTTCTAAAATATTACTCGTGCCAAACATACTAGTCACTTGGTTAGAAAATTTAAAAAATTATAAGAGCATCACTACCAAACATCTAAGTCATTTTGCATGGTCCTCTTAGCTAAAAACAACTCATCAACGAGTAAGGGAAAAAATACATTTTTGTGAAAAATTTCATAATTTTGCATTAATAGGCAAAATGACGACCAATGGTGAAGACTAGACTGAAAGTAAGACATTTTATATGTATGGTACAATGAAAAATTTATATATTCACATTGCAAAATAAATCATGCCTCGCACTAGTGCTACATGTGAGTTTGTTTTCGATGATTTCGCATTCCTTTTGAACTATTTGTTATTATTTGAAGAAAATATATTGAATGGTATAAATTTGAATGCTGTAACAAACTAAAATAGACACAAATATGCTTTAAATGATATTATATTTTAGGACAAAATGTGCTTAGGTACTATTGGAGTATAATTAGTGACATGTTCTCTATATAGTGTACTCTTTTGGATCCTTCGAGTGCGTATGGATGTGAAATCATATCATATTATTAATTTTGGAATTAACTTTACTCATGGAGGAAGCATTTTTCTTTCTTGTTTATGAATTCAGGTATAATTCACAATTCAAATAAAGGATCCACCATAAGTAATACATAAATTGTAAAGTATAAATATGAAATGATTGAAGTAAGATATGTCAAAAGTTGATTAATAATACATGTATGACTCTAACTCATTTTGTAAGATAGTTGAATTAAACAACGATAAATTACAGTAATACCTTTTGTGTTCGATTTTGTATTTTTTAACACACCCATTGATTCAGTGCAAAAGGGACACAATTACGTTTTAGAATTTGTACTTAATGAGCTTGGATTATTAATAATTTTACCTCCTAAAGACGATCAATTAAATAGGTCACACGAACTTATACATATTGAGTTTTATTTAACATTAAGGGTACTTTAGTATTTTCTCTTTTATTTTATTATTAGGTGGTTGTAGTAAGACATATATTTCTCTTTCCTTATTTTCATTGTATTATATTCTAGTTTATGTCAATATGAAACCCTAGCCCCTCTTTTTCTCTTTTCTATTTGATTGTAAATCTTTTATATGCTTTGAAGGTAATTATGATCGTTTTCCTCTTATTTGTTCGATTTGGTTCTGTTTGGGTATTGTTTGATTGTTTATTTTCGAAATGGTTAGTGAAAGAGATGATTCGCTGCAATCAAGTAGTGTCAGATTAGATGGAAAAAATTATATGTATTGGAGTTATGTTATGAAGAATTTTTTGAAAAGGAAGAAGCTTAATGGCGATTTGAGTAAACCTAACGATAAGATGAACGTTGAAACATATGCAGAGTTATTTGATGTTTGGGAAGCAAACAACTCGAAAATTATCACTTGGATCAACAACTCTGTTGCACCTTCTATAGGTATGCAGTTGGCTAAGTATAATTATGCAAAGGATATTTGCGATCATTTGGGCAGATTGTATACACAATCTAATTTCGCAAAAAAATACCAGTTGGAGTGCGATATTTGGGCTCTTGAGAAAAAAAAAATTGAGCATCCAGGAATTATATTCTGTTATGACGGATCTATGGGATCAGTTGGCTCTCACAGAGTCAGCTGAATCGCGGGCCTTTACACCATATATTGCCAATAGAGAGGAACAACGTCGGGTTCAGTTTATGATGGCATTGTGTCATGATTTTGAGGGACTTCGTGGGTCGATTCTTCATCGTAGCCCACTTCCAACTGTTGATTTTGTTGTTCATGAGTGGTTAGCCAAGGATATTCGTCTCAAGACTCAGTTAGGGAAGGTAATATCTTCGAGCCCTAATCCATCTATCTTCGCAGCCACCTCTAGGCCAATTTCTAGTAATCAGAACGAGCCTTATTCAAGAGCTGCCAATGATGAATGTAGCTACTGTAAGGAGAAGGGTCATAGGAAGTCTCAGTGCCCTAAGTTGTGAGCACTGCAACAACAACAACAACAACAACAACAACAACAAGTGCCCTAAGTTGTGAGCACTGCAACAACAACAACAACAACAATAACAACAATCATATAATCGACTACCTCAGCAACTTGGAAATCCAACAACCAATCTCAGCAGCATTCGTATAGGCCTTCACAGCCCAATACTGTAGCAGTTGTACCGCCATCAGACTCATTTTCATCAGCTTCTTCATCATCAACTCAATCCATGTCTTCTCTTACCGAGCAGTTTCGAAAGTTTCTTTCCACACATCCACACGCTATGTTTATCTCTTCACCAGGTAAGTCCTCAGGTATTTGAATTCTAGACTCTAGCGTTTCCAATCACGTGTCACCAAATTTGTCCTCTTTTGGTTCTTTTTGTCCCACTTCTTCGTTGCCCGTTATGACTGTTGATAGTACTCCCACGCAAGTGTTCGGATTGTTGACCCACCCAACTTCTCTCTCTCTAATGTTTACCACATTCCTAAGCTTACAATGAATCTTGTTTCTATTGGTCAACTATGTGATGCCGATTACTCAATTTTCTTTTCTTCTACCTTTTGTCATGTGCAGAATCCACGGTCTCAGAAGGTGATTGGGACAGGCGGTAGACATGGGGGATTGTACATCGTGGAGAAACTCAAAGTACCAATGGTTGCAGCTTCGAGTTTTGACTTGTCATCCTTTCGTTTGAGTTCAGATTCATCTAGTTTTTATTTATGGCACTCCCGTCTTGATCATGCCTCATGTCACGATTAAAATATTTAGCTTCTACAGGTATATTAGGATATTTGCACTGTCATGATATCTCTGATTGTAGCGGTTGTAAACTTGCAAAATTTTCAGCTTTACCGTTTAATAGAAGTATTTCCTCTACTTTTGCACCCTTTGATCTCATTCATTCTAATGTGTGGGGACCCTCTCCTGTTATTATAAAAGGAGTTTCTCGATATTACGTCTCCTTTATTGATGATTATACGCGTTACTGTTGGGTTTTTCTCATGAAACGATGTTCAGATTTTTTTTATATTTATAATAAATTTTGTGCCTCTGCCAAAACTCAACATTCTACTATTATCAAATATTTTTTATGCGATTTGGGATGGGAAAATACTTCTCAAAAATTTGGTGAGTTGCTTGATTAAGATGGAACTATTCACCAATCATCTTGTACTGACATTCCTGAGCAAAATGATGTTGTTGAAAGGAAACATTGGCACATTATTGAAACTTCTCGCTCTCTTTTATTATTCGCATATGTTCATAGTGAGTTTTGGGGGACCCTTTGATCTCATTCATTCTGATGTGTGGGGACCCTCTCCTGTTATTACAAAAGGAGTTTATCGATATTACGTCTCCTTTATTGATGATTATACGCATTACTGTTGGGTTTTTCTCATGAAACGACGTTCAATTTTTTTTTATATTTATAATAAATTTCGTGCCTCTGCCAAAACTCAACATTATACTATTATAAAATGTTTTAGATGCGATTTGGGTGGGGAATATACTTCTCAAAACTTCAGTGAGTTGCTTGGTTAAGATGGAACTATTCACCAATCATCTTGTACTGACATTCCTGAGCAAAATGGTGTTGTTGAAAGGAAACATTGGCACATTATTGAAACTTATCGCTCTCTTTTATTATTCGCATATGTCCATAGTGAGATTTGGGGAGAGGCTATTCTTACTGCTGTCAATATGATTAATAAGATTCCGACCTCTCATTGTTCAGTTTTATCACCTTTTGAAAAGTTGTATGGGTCTACCCCTGATTATTCTTCCTTAAAGGTGTTTGGTTGTACTTGTTTTATTTTTCGACCTCATATGGAACGTACCAAATTATCTCCTAAGTCAATTATTTGTGTCTTTCTTGGTATGGTGAGGGTCAAAAGGGATATCATTGTTATGATCCAGTTACTAAAAAATTATATGTCTCTCGCCACGTTGTCTTTCTTGAGCATATCCATTTCTTTTCTATTCCTGATAATCCTCATGGACTCACTAAATTTGATCTTTTCAATATTGATCCATCCTCTGACAATGATGAGAGTGTGCCATCTCAAGCACCTTGCACCACCGACAGTGTGCCACCCCATGTTCTTCTTGTTCCTATCATTTTTACTGATGCAGGTACTTTGCCATCAGATGTTCCCGATGCTCCCCCTTCTCGTGTGGCCACCCAAACACCTACTGAATGGTAGAACCTCCTTCTCGCTATCCAAAACGTCAATGTAAGTCGACTTAATTACCAGATTTCGTTTATTTTTGTTATTCGGATTCTTATGCTTCATTTTTATCCTATATTCACTACCTCTCTGAGCCTTTGTCACTATACCAAAAACCGAAAATGGTCACGAAAATGGGGTCACGGACAAAATTCGTGACTACAAGCAAAATGGGCATGACTAATTCCAAGATCCAGTGTGGTCATGGATCGACTTGTAGGTGGTCACGGCTTTAATCGCGACTCTCATGGGTCACGGCTCACAACCCTGACCCAGTCGTGACCATTACGGCGCCATGTTTCCGGCCAAGTGTGGTCTTGGATGGGGTCACGGCTTATAACCATGATCAGGGGCCCAAATACACACCACTATAGTCATGGCTTAGGACCGTGACCATTCTGAGGATTGAGTCACGGCTTTTGACAGTGACGGTGGACTTGTTTCCACGCTGACGTGTTAAAAATAAAGGGGTCACGACTTTAAGCCGTGACCATGATCTTTATACTTAAAAAACCCAGAACAGGGTTTTCATTTCCCTCAAAAACAATTTTCCCTCCCTCTCTCTCCGGCGATTTCCATTCCTCTCTCTCCGGCGATTTCATTTCCAATCTCTAAAGGTAATCTAAACCCTAGTTTTTTCATTGTTATTTATGTGTGTGTGTGTATATGTGTGTCCTCACATGTGTGTATTTATGTATGTGTGTGTGTGTATTTCTCTCTGTGTGTGTGTATACGTGTGTATATAATCTCATACCCGTATTAATTATTTCATTGCCTGTGTGTATTTCCAAACCCTTGTTATTTATTTAATTGTGTGTGTGTATTTATATATGTGTGTGTATGTGTGTGTGTATTTTTATGTGTGTGAGTGTATACGTGTGTGTATTGTGTACATAAGTGTGTATAAATTATCATTGTGTATTGTGCCTGTATTCAAGAAAAAAATACATATATATGATTAATGTTGGTTTAAGTTTCAAACTAGGGAAAATTTTAATTTAATGGATATTATTGGTTTAATTTTCAAACTAGGGCAAATTTTAATTTTATGGATATTGTTGGTTTACGGTTGGGGCTAAAATATAAAAAAATACCTCTCCATTAAAAAAAGCACCGTACCATTAAAAAAAATACCAAACATAAGTGTTAATTTTAGGGATTGTTGGGTTAAATGACAAAAGTAAGTATTCAAAACATAATAAATTAATGGTCGATGATTCATTAGAGCCATTATTTATAAGACTCATATCCACACCCTCGTACACAATAACTAGTTAATGATTCATTAGAGCCATTATTTATAGGAATCATATTCAGACCCTCGTTCTTTATTCTTAGGAAAAATGAGTCATGGTGATAATCGATGGCAACAAGAGTATGGAAGATTGCAATTAGTCCGCTCTCGTACCTCTTTCATTAATAATCCGCATAATTTGGGTACTTCGATTTATTTGTATGGGAATAGGAAGATCGAACAATTTAACTTCCTTGTAAATCATGATGTTCATTTCCAATAAGAGTATTTGTTTGATCGTATTTTATTTTCCCTGCCACAATATTGGCATGATGCTCTGCAATATATATATCATGTACATAATCCCGATAGAGCACTGACCTTGCTTACGCCGTTAGAGAAGGCCGAAAAAAAAATTCACCCATTATGGATATAATTACGTACAAAGAGCATTGATGAAGACTGTGATGTCTCACGATATATGCACGTTAAACTCTATCTTGCCAGCACGCTAAAGGGGATGAGATTTCGAGTTCATGTCGCCGATATCTATGCATCCATTATAGATACACTTTCTCCTAATTGGTCACGTGCAAAAATCTGTAGATTTTTAAACACAAATCCAGAATGGATGGAGATCAGACAGATTGAACTTTTGTTAAAGTCTTACAATGAACAAGTAGATTAAAATGTATGGTTAAAAAATTTATTTTGTTATTTATATTTTCATATTGAACTTTGAAGTTATGCATCTAATATTATAGATACACCTTTAACTTTTATTATTTTTGTAGATAATGTCGGGCGGTAATGGAACCAACGCTCCAACCAACAACAACCAACAACCAACAACAACCAATAACCAACAACCAACAACCACAAGGAGAATTTTCATCACCAATTGGTGAGCAATACTCAACTCCACCAACTATTCACGGGACCCATTCTCAACAAACTGATCACTCCCCTACTCTGAGTTACAGTAGGAAATGTACTCTTCCCACTAATCCAACAGACACGCCCAACGCTCCTGAAACTGTCGGGTCAGTTGAGAAAAAGCTCATTAGGTTCTCGCTTTTAGAAAATAACCCCACGGGGAATAAAAATCACGTTCCACAATTTAAAGCCCAGTGTTTGTCATTGGCAAAAATAAATGTGGGAGTGGGAGGAGCTCACAATTGGAACCTTGTAGATAAAACTATTAAAGATGACATCTACGAGCAACTCAACAAACGTTTTTCATTTTCCTCCAACTCAAAAACTAAGGTGCTTTCTCGGGTTGCTGAACAACTCCAAACATATCGGAGAAACCTTAGGCATAAGCATTTCCCTAAGGGAGCATCAAGCTCCGACATTTTGGCACTCAAAGACAAAGTCCCTTCGACCGTTGAGATGTCAGTCTCTCAATGGAATGGTTTTCTGGAGAATGAGGCGAAGGACTCCAAAATGCTGCAAAGGGAGAAAAATAAGTAGAATAGGGCCAAAAAAACTGATCTCCATCGGCTTGGCTCGAAATCTTATGGAGATTTGAAAAACGAGTGAACGACCATTACGAAAGGTATCCCGGATAAAGGAAAGACACCAAATAGGGCCAACTTGTACGTGCATGCTAGACATGACAAAGATAAAAAATTGCCTCCTCACTTGGACAAGACTCTAGAATCAATAGAGTGTATCATTAGTCAGTCAAATTCAAGCCCGATCGAGGATATTGACAATGATGTCATCGTACAAACCTTTGGGAAGAACCATAGAGGGAGGACGAGAGGTGTAGGGTCGCATATGTCAAAAATAAGAATCAAACACACCGCACCTCTCGTGAACGAGCTTTCTTGTGTTAATAAGTGTTTCTCATCCAGCGATGATCGTCAATCTAGGACTGAAGGGGGTATAGTGGGGCTTCGAAATGAATTGGGAGGTGTGAATGATAAACTAGCATATATTATGTCCCTTTTAACCGATCGTATGCCCCTGCAGCCCCCAATGCATCCCGGTTTCCCTCCACAGATGCCACGGATTCCTCAAAATTTTCCTCGTTCTCCATTCTCCCCACACATTCCGATTCCTCCTTCAATATTCCCTTTCTCAGCACCTCATCATGGCACAGGTCTTGGATCATCGTCAACAACCCACAGTGACTATGGTGAGAAATACGATATACAGGACCTGAGCGGTAAATTTGTCGTTGGGATCTGCATGCTCATGTCCATTGTCGTAGGAAATTTAGTACATAATCGACCTTTGCAGGAGGGTGAGTGTCAGATCGTGGTTGATACAGTATATGAGGGTTGTGAAACTGTTCCAGCGCACGTCAACAGTGGAGAAGGGAATTCTTTGAAAAATTATGTAGACTCTGTTACCACTTGGCTAGTTTATCGCTTGATAAAGATGTATTAACATTTTTCTTATGTTGTAATAATATCAGTAGACAAATTTATTTAATTTGAGTTTAAGTGGTTTTGTTGTATCGTTGATTGGCGCGTTCTTGTATTTAAGTTATTGCATAGTTTGATTGATTGGTGCATTGTTGACTATATTAGTGCTTTGCTTTGATACTAAATTAGTGTTTTACTATGCAACATGATATATATGTTATCATGTTAACACATGACTGCAATTTGAAGATTATTAAATGGGTTTTCCACAATACAAGAGTGAATGGGGGGGGGGGGGGGGGGGGGGGGGACTAGCCGAATAGCTAATAGTTATGTTAAAGGCATTCAAGAATTTATTAGATACGATTTTAAGAACCTTAAAAGTGATAAGATTTCGTGTTCGTGCACCCATTGTACAAACGAAAAATATAAGTCTTTAGAAGATGTTGAATTACTTTTAATAACGTGGAGAATTTGTTAAGATTATAACAAGTGGACATACTATGGTGAAAAATATGTACCTTATGTTCCCGAAGAATTATCGGTAACCGACCACGTAACAGAACACCATCGAGTGGAAGTGGTAAATGATTCACCAACACATTGTCCATTGATCGACCTAATTGACGATGCTTACAGAGTCCACCATGGCCAAAATCACCAACCTTTGGAGACAGATAATGCGCACAATGAATAATTTGATACTGAACTACCAGGAGACCGAGAATATATACGGTTGAAAGCTTATGCGGCTAGACCATTGTATAAAGATTGCGATGAAGATAATTCGGTATTATATGCAATGATTGGTTTGCATAACTTGAAGAGTCAATTTAGCTTGTCTGGGAACAGCGTAACCGGAATTCTTAAGTGGGTTAAAGAAATTATCCCAAAGGAGAACACGTTACCAGATAATTATCCTACCATGAAGAAGAGCGTGAAGGGTTTGGGATTGAAATTCAAATCTATTCATGCATGCAAGTATGATTGCATATTGTGTCGTAACGAACACGAAGAAAAGGATGAATGTTCAGTATGCGGTGAGCCTAGATATGTCATTTGTGAGAAAGTAAATGACAAACCTGTAAAATATCAAAAGAGCTCGCAAGTCCCACAAAAGGTTTTGAAGTATTTTTCACTTGGGCCACGGTTAAGATGATTTTTTAGTGTACCCTGGATAGCGGAGGCCATGATATGGCATGCTCGATGCGAGGTGGGTGGGAATATGATGCGTCATCCGATTGATTCACTCGTCTGGCAACTTTCAAATGCAGGACACCATGAATTTGCAAAAGAGCCACACAACGTTCATCTTGCAATCTCAACTGATGAGTTTAACCTTTTCGGTAATTTAAGTACTTGTCAAAGTTATTGGCCAGTTCTAATGGTGCCTTTAAGTCTCCCTCCGATACTGTGCATGAGAAAGGAGTTCACATAATTATCTTTATTGATACCCAGGCCGAAGGCTCCGAGTGATGATATTGATATATTCTTATCCCCATTAATCGAAGAGCTTAAAGAGTTGTGGGATAAAGGCGTGACGTCGTTCAACTCTCACAAGGGTGAAGAGTTCACACTTAAAGCAATGGTGATGTGGGCGATCCACAACCTTCATGCTTATGGGACCTTGTCCGGTTTTAATATTCATGGTTATTATAGATGTCCCATATGTGGGGAGGAAACTGAAGCCATTTGGCTACAACGTAGTAGTAACATGAGTTATACGGGTTATCGTAGATTTCTGCCGACCAGTCACCCTTTCAGGAATGACAAGTCTAACTTTGATCCTATTGGTTATGAGTGTTGGATGCAACCTGCTCGACTTTTTAGTCAGCAGATCAAGGAAAAGGCGGTGACTGCGACTGCGGGGAATAGGTACGTAGGCAAACAACCCAAGTTTGTAAACCTGAAGTGTAAAGTAAAACTATAGTGGATGCACACAGAGAAGAATGTAATTGATATAAGGCATGTAATTGATGTGATGTACATAGAGAAGAATGTCGTAGATGATCTGATAGGAACATGTCTGGGTGGATCTCATTCCAAAGATGGAGAGCAGACCCACCGAGATCTACAGGATATGAAGCTAAAGAAGAAACTCAGGTTAAAAAATGATCCTACAACAGGAAGAATTTCTACCCCTCCGACTTCTTTCACTTTGACTGCTAGTGAGAAGAAGATCCTCTTAGACACGTTATTCAACTTGAAGACTCCAACTGGTTATTGTAGTAATTTACGTAGGGTCGTTAACTACCAAATAAATGACTTAAAATAGTGCAAGTCTCAGGACTGGCATGTAATCATCTAATTAATCCATCAATTCTTTTAGTATTGCTTCTCTGAACATAAAGATCTCCGTCGGTAAATTGTGAAAATCAGTTTGTGTTTTATCCTAGCTTGTGTAGAAGTGGTAAACAGAAGGCACATTAGAGCTGCAAAATCAACTTTAACCGAGGCAGTTTGTGTATTAGAGAAATATTTTCTTGCGTCGTTCTTCGATATCATCATCGACTTGTCATTTGAGCTCACAACCTTGTCATTTGAGTTTTTCATTTCTCACCTAAATAAAGGCTCAAATGAGGGTTGTCAAGCTCTTAATCTTCTTGTGAGGCCACCTTGTAATGTTGAGTTCCCTACACCTTGAAATTAATCCCTTTCGAACATTATCGCTCACTCTACTCAACAAAATCAAACTCCATCATCTAAAATCATTAATGGAAACACTTTCTATAGTTGTAAAAATCCAGGGATTCACTCATGGGAGACAACGTGGCTTCACTGGTCCAAAAACTATCCAGACAAAACTCCAAAGACCATTCAGATCACGGTTCTAGTGTTCCCGTGCCATGACTATTCAGATTTTCTTACCAAACATCCCTTTTGAGGGCGAAAACCAAAATCACCTCTCAAACGGCCCCGTGAGAGGTGCAAGCACCTCTTATGGGATCAATTTAACTCGCAGGAACCGATCGCATGGTCATGGAACGGTTCTAGGAAATGTTGATAATTTGAGAAAATCAATATTTTATGCTTGGAAACATGCCATCAGAGGGCTAAACCCCTTAGCACCTCCAAGCGGCCCTTTTAGGGGAATGATCACCGCAAACGGGACCAATGTAACTCGCAGGAACCGATCGTGTGGTCACCGGACCCACGATTTCAGAATATGATGATAATTTGAGAAAATCCACACACAGGCTTCAAAATGTGCCGTTAGAGGGAAAACCCCTCAATACCCTCCAAACAACCCTTTTAGGGTAGCGATCACTACGTAGAGGTCCAACATAGGTAGTAGGATCCGATCGCGAGGCTACGGGACTCCCGGTTTGAGGGCATGACCCATATTTCAGAATGCCCACACTTAGGCTTGAAAAGTTGCCATCGGGAGTCGAAACCCCTTAGCGCCCCCAAATGGCCCCTTAAGGGGCGCTAACACTCGTACGGGACCAATGTAGCCTGCACGATCCGACCACGTGGCCACAGGACCCCCAGTTTGAGAGGACAACTCATATTTCATAATTACCACACTTAGGTTTGAAAAGGTGCCGTCAGGGGGTGAAACCCCTTAGCGCCCCCCAAACAGCCCCGTGAGTGGCACCAACACCTCGTACGGGACTAACGTAGCCCACACGAGTCGACCGTGTGGCCACTAATCCCCCGGTTTGAGATCATGACCCATATTTTAGAATGTCCACACTTAGGCTTGAAAAGGTGCCGTCCAGGGGCAAAATCCCTTAGCGCCCCCAAACGGCCCCGTGAGTGATGGCAACACCTTTCACAGGACCAACGTAGCCCACACGATCCGTCCACATAGCTACAAGACCCCCGATTTGAGAGCACGACCCATATTTCAGAATGTCCACACTTAGGCTTGAAAAGGTGTCGTCAGGGGGCGAAACTCCTTAGCGCCCCCCAAACAGTCCCGTGAGAGGCTCCAACACCTCATATGGGACCAACGTATCCCGCATGAGCCGACCACATGGCCACGGGACCCCCCAGTTTGAGAACACGTTCCATATTTCAGAATGCCCACACTTAGGCTTGAAAAGGTACCGTCGGTGGGCGAAACCCGTTAGCGCCCCCTAAACGGCCCTGTGAGCGACGTTAATACCTCACACTAGACCGACGTAGCCTGCACGAGTCGACCGCGTGGCCATGGAACCCCCAGTTTGAGAGAACGACCCATATTTCAGAATGCCCACATTTAGGCTTAAAAGGTACCGTCGAGGGGCAAAACCCCTTAGCTCCCCCCAAACGGCCCTGTGAGTGGCGCCAACACCTTGCACGGGACTGATGTAGCCCACATGAGCCTTCCGTGTGGCCACAGGACCCCGAGGTTGAGAGCACAACCCATATTTCAGAATGCCCAAACTTAGGCATGAAAAGGTATCGTCGAGGGGGGGGGGGGGGGGGGGGGAATTCCTTAGCTCCCCCCAAACGGCCCCGTGAGCGGCGCCAACACCTCGGACGGGACCAACGTAGCTCGCACGAGCTGACAGGATGCCAAAGGGACCCTCAGTTTGTAAGCACGACCTATATTTTAAAATGTCCACACTTAGCCTTGAAAAGGTGCCGTCGGGGGGAGAAACCCCTTAGCATCCTCCAAACAGCCCCGTGAGTGGCGCCAACACCTCGTAGGGGACCGACATAGTCCGCATGAACCGACCGCGTGGACGTGGGATCCCTAGTTAGAGAGACGACCCATATTTCAAAATGTCCACACTTCGGGTTGAAAATTTTCCGTCGGGGGGCGAAACCCCTAAGCTCCCCCCAAACGGTCTCGTGAGTGGTGCCAATACCTCGCACAGGACCAACGTAGCCTGCAGGAGCTGACCACGTGGCAACGAACCCCCGATTTAAGAGCATGACCCACATTTCAAAATGCCCACACGGGTCCCGTGATCGCGTGGTCACGGGAACCCTCGATTTTAGAGCACGGGACCCCCAATTTGTGAGCACGGGATCTCCTCGAGGTCACCCAAGGAGCACTTGCAGCAACTTACCGATTAGTCTCCCGATTCGAGGATTTTTATTATTATTATTATTAAAACTGGTCACGGCCTAAAGCCGTGACAATGATTTATGCATCGTAAGTGTAGTCACTGACCTTGGTCGTGACAATATTTAATGCATAGTCACGACTATGGGGCATGACAATATCATATGCATATTAAGATTAGTCACGACCTTAAGCCATGACAAATATGGATCGCATAGTGAACTGGTCATGGTGTAAGTCCATGACCACGTATTCTTTAGTCATGAGTTGGTGAGGGATTTGGGTCGTGAGCACCCATACAATTAAGGTCAGGGTTATGGGTCGTGACCACATCTGTGACTATGTGAGATCCGTGACTAGGCTTTGGGTGAAGGATTTGGGTTGTGACCACTGGAAATGGTCACGCCTGATTTGGTCACGGACCAAATCCGCGACCCACCCTTCATGGTCAGGGATAAAATCCATAACCATTAGCCCAGTTTTGGTGTAGTGTGTCTTATAAAGAGGCAGCTCTTGATCCTCTTTAGCAGCAGGCTATGGCTGAGGAACTTTCTGCTTTGCATCAGACATATACTTGGAGGGTTCTCTTACTTGTTGCTAAGCGGGAACTTAGATCTAATTGGGTATATAATATCAAAACCAAGTCAGATGGGTCAGTTGAGCGGTACAAAACAAGATTGATTGCTCATGATTTTTCTCAGTAATATGGTATGGATTATGATGAGACCTTTGCTCCTGTTGCGAAATTGACTACTATGCGTACTCTTATTACTATTGCATCTAACCGTTAGTGGCATATATTGCAAATGGATGTTAAAAATGCATTCTTGAACGACGATCTTCATGAGGAGGTTTATATGACTCCTCCTTCGGGTGTTCGATATGGTCCTGGCCTTATGGTCTCAAACAGGCACCATGGGTTTGGTTTGAGAAGTTTTCTACCGTGATTACCTCTCTTGGGTTCATTCCAAGTGAGGATGATTCAACTCTCTTTATCAGGTGCACCTCGGGTGGTCGTATTTTGGTTTCTTTGTATGTTGATGATATGATTATTACTGGGGATAATGTTGGTCGAATTACACTATTGAAGTCTGAATTGTCTCGTTGTTTTGAGATGAAGGATTTGGGTCCCCTGCGTTACTTTTTGGGTATTGAGGTAGCTCATTCTTCAAAGGGTTATCTTCTCTCACAATCTAAGTACATCGGGGACATTCTTGAGCGTGCTCGCCACACTGATACTAAGATTGTTGAAACCCCTTTAGAGCTTAATGTTCTTCTTTCCCCATATGGTGGTGTTCTTTTGCCTGATCCTACCTTATATCACACTATTGTGGGCAGCTTGGTTTATCTTACTATTACTTATCCAGATATAGCTCATGCGGTCCACTGCTCCTACTACGGTTCATTGGGTAACTATTTATCATATATTGCTATCACTATTCTAAAAAACCCGCATAGGCTTGAGTTTTGGGAGAACCGCCCCGCCTTAATCTTTTAACGCCTTATGCTTGATAAAACCCTTAAGGCGCACTTTTCCTCTAAAAACAACAATGCTTTAGTGAAACGATATCGCCTTTTAAAGATTTTTTTACAAACCGGGCCATTATCTCATCCAAAATAATCAAATAGTATTTTAATTTGCAAATATTCAAACATATTTTTATGATATGTACAATTTTAGTATTTTAATAGCCTTGTTATGGTTAAAAAATATTAAAATATATTAAAAAGGCCTGAACGCCTTTTCACGCCTAAGGCCCTCCTAGGCTTCTAAGGCTTAAGGCTTGGCCTCCATGACTCGATCACGCCCCGCGTTTTTTAGAACCTTGATTGCGATACTTGAGAGACACTCACTTTCAGAGTCTTTTACTTCATTCATCTTCTTCTTTGGAGTTGTGTGCATACTCTGATGCTGATTGGGCCAGTGATCATACATATCGCAAGTCAGTTACTGGATTTTATGTATTTTTTCAGTGATTCTCTTCTTTCTTGGAAGAGAAAAAAGCAAGATGTTGTTTCTGTGTCTTCCACGGAAGCCGAGTATCGTGCTATGTCTTCCACCACTCACGAGGTTGTTTGGCTACGTTTGTTACTTGCAGATATGAGTGTCTATCTCTCTCAGCCCACTCTTATGTACTATGATAATAAGAGTGTTATTTAGATTGCTCACAATTTGGTTTTTCATGCGAGGACTAAGCACGTCGAGATTGATTGTCATATCACTCGTCATCATCTTACATGTGGCACCATCACTTTGCCTTTTGTTTCTTCTTCCACACAGATAGCTGATTTGTTTACGGAGTCTCATCGAGTTGAGTGCTTTCTCTTTTTGGTTGGCAAAATCTCAATGCCTATCGCTGCAATATCGTGAGTTTGAGGTGGGATATTAGAGTTTTATTTAGCACTAAGGGTACTTTAGTATTTTCCCTTTTATTTTATTATTAGGTGGTTATAGTAGAACATATATTTCTCTTCCATTCTTTTCACTGTATTGTATTCTAGTTTATGTCAATATGAAACCCTAGCCCCTCTTTTTCTCTTTTCGATTTGATTGTAAATATTTTATATGTTATCAATACACAACACCAAATTTGTTAGATATAACATGTTAAATATTGGAGTATAGCTCAAAACCGCTTGACTGCTAGAGCTTTAATATTTTCATGTGTGACTTTGTATTTTCAATATCATACATAATAAATTAAACAACATATACTTTGGATTAAATTCGAAGTATGGATTAAACCAAATTTGATAACTTGTGAGACTGATATCATGAAAAATGTTTATGAAAAAATTCCTATATAAGAACGCCTGCCATGAAAATTATGGCGCTGCATAACATCTAAGAGAAAAAGGAGCTCTCCAATGCAATTATGAGCAAGGGGTAAAAAAAGGTTCCTTATTTAGATATAAGAGGGATAAAAATGAAGAGTTCTCCAATGTGACCATGGATAATGATTATTAATTTACAGTTCCCTTTGGACACACTATGGTAAATAAGGTTTTTTCGAATTTAGGACACAATCATAAAGTATTTTCAGTGTCGTCCAGGTGTGGTGTATAATATGGTTTTTCCAACAATATAAACGTCAAATATTGTAATATATACATGAATTTTTGTAACTCATGCACAAATTTTTATAATTTATATGTGAAATTTTATAATATACATAGATTTTTGTAATGTAAATGTCTAGATTATGTATTAACTTTGTATATACATATACATATTTATATATATATTGGAGGGTGATGTAGCTTGCAGACAAAAAAAATGTTGGTAGACTAAAGGCAACAAATTATACTAACAAATAACAAAATTGGGAAGCTTCTTAAATTTTATGCCAACAATAGAGAACATGTTGAAAAAGTGAGGCTCTATCTATCCCATAATAAAACAGATAATGATACTGTGATTGGAGAAGGATACTTTTTTCTTCACAAGGTCTCTCTCTCTCTCTCTCTCTCTCTCTCTCTCTCTCTCTCTCTCTCTCTCTCTCTCTCTTATAATAAAGATACTCAAGGAAGGTCTAATTCTCTTCCTTTATACCAATTTTTTTGGGAAAAATGCAAATTTATTTCATAATTTTGGGGTGATTTTTAATTTCAGCCCCGATGATTTAAAAGTTATAATGTTAATTCTGAAGATAAAAAATTGTTCAATGTTACCACTCCGTTAAAATCCCGTTGAAGGAGGTTCTGATTAATTTCTTACATGTTCATACATTTGAGCTTATTTAATCACATATTGACCCATGGCTCCCTTTTTAACACTAAATATACCCATTTAATATAAATAAAATAAAAAAACACTAAAGAAATTAAAAGAACTTATCAAAACCACCTACCCACCATCTTTAAAATCACACTCTCTCTAAAAAAAACATTGTTTGCTAACCTTTTCCCCCACCCACCAACCACCTCTCCCTTCCCCCACCAGACACCATACCCAATCCACCATCAACAACTCTCTCTCTCTCTCTCTCTCTCTCTCTCTCTCTCTCTATATATATATATATATATATATATATATATATATATATATATATATATATATATATATATATATATATATATATATATATATATATACACACACACACACACATACTCGATTATCAGTGTATATATACATGAATCGATGTTTATATAGATATATTTGTGTATATATATAAATCGGTTCATGTATATGTACACTAATTTGTGTATATATACTCGAATTGAGAGTGTGTGTGTATATGTTTATATATCTGTGAAATTATGTGCATGTGTGTATTTATGTGCGTGTATGGTAAGAATGAATGTGTATATGGGTTGTATGTGGGTGTGGTTGAATGTCTCCGTGGTAATATTATGTATATTTTTATTGCATATGTGTGATGAAGGAGCAGCATCTGATATTCCTATAAGTCCCTAGAAACTTCATGATTAATTAATTGATCTTAAAGGAACGGAATAGTATATTTTCAAATTCTTCAGTCAGTACAGGCACCCTTTAGTAAAATGGTCATCACTCCTTAGAAATTCAAATGACTTTCTTCAAAGCTCATTGGAAAAAAGACTTACACACTATTCATTTGGTATATGGTTCACCTTATAATTCAATGTACACAGAGAACAACATGTATTTGAAGTTACATCAAATTTCATAACAGATTAGTTTTGAGTTCCAAAGGTCTAGTCTTGTAGTTTTCCAACTTCTAGTTTATCAAGTGTTCTCTTTAATATCTATTACTTGCCTATTTCTTAAGGGTTGTTCCAGATATTATACAAGGGTTGATAATGTATGAAGCTAAATCAAATTCATGTAAGAATGTAAATAGAGTTTTGTCTAAGAAATGGATTCTTCTTGTTTTGCTCCCAACCTTTGGTAGATTCGAATTGGTGACGAGTGTTTCTCCCTCTATTTGGTGGATTCGTTAGAGCTTGAGTGTATTACCTGAGTTTACACTTGTGTTATCTCCTTTTTCATTATTAATTGTCAGAATAAAATCAAAGCATAAGTTCTGATGGTCAACTGTCTTTGTCGTTCGTATGTGGGACATTAAAATTAATGATTTGAGGAGACAAATGCAATAATTAGAGCATCGTGTGATGCATTACAAAGCTCAGGAGCATGATGATTCGCATCATGTTTCACATAATGAATTACTATAAGATGAAGACGAGACTAACCCCTTTCAGAATACGCATAACCAAGCATCGACAGAAGAGGCTGCTTTGAATTGTGGATGTGAAAAAAATAGCCCTATTGCCATGATTATATCAAAATTGACATTCTAGAATCTGAAGGTTAAATCTAAGGAGATGAATTCATTGATTGGCTCAACACTGTGGAGAGAGTTTTTTACAACCATGAAATTCCAAATATCAGAAAAGTGAATTTTGTTTCCATTAAGTTGAAGAAACATGCGTCAATTTGGTCGGAACATTTAAAGAAACAACGTGATCATGAAGTTGAAATAAGAATTGTAATTTGGGAGAAGATGAAAAAAATTCTGCATAGTCATTAATAACAATATTCGTTTCTTAAGCTTCACAACTTTAAGCAAAATAAGTTATCCGTTGAGGAGTATTCAAAAGAATTTGATCATCTCCATGATGTGATGTGATTTATCCGAGTTGGAGGAACAAATGATTACTCGTTATCTTGGTGGCTTAAGAACTAGAATTTTAAATGTTGTTCAATTTCTACATTATTGGGCTTATAACGATGTGTTTAATTTAGCCCCAAAGGTGGATAAATAACTTAAGGAGAAGAATAGTGTTCGAACTCGGAATCATAAAAGAGGTTATAATTGGAAAGATTAATTCTACTTCCAAGACTTAAAAAAACATCTTCTTTCATGACACTTTCTAGGAAGATGTAAATGGTAAATCAATTCAGCCCGGTTCTTCGAATTCAAATTTTCACGAGTGTTTTAAATACATGCTTTTTTACTTAACCCCTTGCAATAATAGCGTATTTTAACCTAACACCATAAAAGATCAAAATTTAGATATAAACTCCTATATTCTAACACCGTTATTTATTCGTTAAAAAAAACATCTTAACATGTAATTTTACTTTAGCCCTCAATTTATTTGGACAAAAGTGTACTTCTCCCCTACTTCATCTTCAACCCCAAATCCAACAATCCTAACCATAATAAAAAAAATTCATTTTCTTTATTTTTTTTTCCAATTTACACCATCATTAACACCAAGTACCAACAACATCTTTAAAATCTACATTCATATAGGTTCATACCAAATCAAAGCAATAGCTTTTGAATCTCATAAGCTTACTAGAGTGCATCAGAAACCAAGTCAATGACACTGGTTGGATAGTTGACCCTAAATTCTTTCAACCCAATGATTTTCATAACTCTCATTTATCAAACCAAACCTAAACTCAACCGGTTCTAAAGTAACATTGGTTAAATAACACACACATATATATATCTTTACCACATGTAATTTTTAAACTCAAAAAATAAAGAATAGGAATGGAAATTTCAAAAAAAATATTGAGATCATGAACATAAAACAATAACAATCCCCCAAAAAATTTCCAAAACCTCTACCTAAACTAAAATCCAAAATTAACACAAACCCCTATTTCATTATTAAGGGTAAAAAATTATAATTTCGAATCTCTAATTTGGAGCAACTTGTAATATTACAAATTAAGAAAATGAAATTACCTGCAGAACAAATATGGTGAATCTGAGCTTAGTCCAAATTTTGGGTCTGGAAGAAATAATACATCGACTACATAAAATATTTAACTCATGTCAAATGATATGTTAAACACTAACAACATGGGTTCCATTCCATGTTCCATAAAATGGCTAGCGATCTTCCCACCTAGAAAAATCACTGGCTTCTCTGCATTATATATAAATGTAAATGTGTGTGATTTTAAAATGGGGTTTTGAATAATTGGATTAAGTGAAAGGGGAAGAGAAAAAGGATGTGAATTTTTGAAATTGGGGTTGGGAGTTGTTGTATTTGGTAAAGAAGATGAATGGGGGAAGACAAATGATGCTTTTGTCCAAATAAAATGGGGGGTTAAAGTTAAATTATAGATTAAGAGTTTTTTTAACGCAAATTAACAGTGTTAGAATCTAGGGAATAGTGTATAATTTTCTTATCTTCTAGGGGTTATATCAAAATATGCTATTATTGCAGGGGGTTAAAGTTAAAAAAAGGCCCTTTAAATTCCATGAATTTGGGCATATTTCATGTGAGTGTCCAATTCGAAAGATTGTTTCATTAGTGGAGGAGGACTTCAAAGAAGATATATAACCAATTGCTAGTAATAAATATGAAAGTGAGGGTGAAATTGTATATGGTGATCAAGGTGAATATCTTGTTGTTCGAAGAAGTTTAAATATAATCCATGTGATTGATAAACAATGGCTTATAAATAATATTTTTCAAACCCGTTGTACATATCATGGAAACATGTGTAATGTTATCATTGATGGTGGTAGTTGTGAGAATGTTGTAGCCACTGAAATGGTGGAGAAATTAAAACTCAAGATGGAGGAGTACCCATAACCTTATAAGTTGTCATGGCTTAAAAAGGAAAATAAGGTAAAAAGTAAATAAAATGTTTAGTTTAGTTTTCAATTGGCAAAATTTATCAAACTGAAATATGGTGGGTGTGATGTTGTTCCTACGGATGCTTTTCATTTACTTCCTAGTAGACCTTGGGAATTTAGTAGAAATATTAAATGTGATTGATTAAAAAATACCTACACTTTTCATAAGGATGGAGTTAAAGTTACCCTATACCCTTCGAAGCCCGAAAACTCTCTTGTGCCATCAAAGGGGAATGTAAATAATTTTCTCTCAAAGGAGTAATTTGATAAGGAAATGGAACGGGATGAAAATTATTTTGATCTAGTGGTAATGGAGGAAAATTAAGAGAAGTTTGAATTCCACCTGACTTGCAATCTTTACTTGATGAATTTCATGATGCGGCTCCAAGGGAGATTCCATTGGACCTCCCGTCGATGAGAGATATTCAACATTATATTGACTTTATTCAACGTGTTATGCTTCCGAATAAAGCACCATATCGAATGGATTTTAAAGAATATAAAGAGCTTTCAAAACAAGTTGATGATTTATTGGATACATGGAGGATTAAAAGAGAGCATGCATCCTTGTGATGTCCCGATGTTAATTGTTCGTAAGAAAGATGGATCTTGAAGGATGTACCTCGATGGTAGTGAGGTGAACAATATTACCAGAAAGTACCACTTTCCTACTCCTCAACTTGATGATCTACTTAACCAACTTTTTAGGGCCGTAATCTTTTCAAAAATTAACTTTCGAAGTTGTTATCATCTGATTTGCGTGGGATCGAAAGATGAATGGAAAACAACTTTCAAGACATTGGGTGGACTGTTAGAATGGGTGGTGATGCACTTTGGTGTTTTAAATACTCTAGAACATTTATGCATTTTATGAATCACATATTCAAGCTATATATTGATAATTTTATTGTGGCTTACTTTGATGATATTCTTGTGGTTAGAAAAGACCAAAATCAATATTTTGAGCATCTTCGAATGGTTTTTGACGTGTTGAAATATCAAAAGCTAAATGTTAATTTTAGGAAGTGTGAGTTCTTGACAAATAGTCGTGTCTTCTTTGGTTATGTTGTCTCAAGTTATGATGTGAAGGTTGATCCAAACAATGTGGGGGCAATTACTAGTTCGTTAATTCCTAGTTCGAATAATGATGTTCCAAGTTTTCATGGCCTTACTTATTTTTATAGAAGATTTGTGAAGTACTTTATCACAATTATTTCTCCAATTACTTAATGATTAAAGGGGGCGTACCTTTAAATAGAGTATTGAAGCACAAATAATTTTTGACGTTATAGAAGAGAATATTAGAAGGGTCAATTCTCACTTTTCCATATTTTAACAAGGTATTCAAAGTTGATTGTGATGCTTCAAATGTGGGTATTAGTGATGTTATTAGATAAAAAAATGAAGTCTATTGCATACTTTTGTGTAAAAAGTATTCAACTTATGTCAGTTATGTGCTATTGTTCGAACCTGGGATCGATGGAGATATTACATTATGGCTAAAGAGTTCATTCTCTTTTTGGATCACAAGGCGTTGAAATACATTAATGGGCAACACAAACTTAATTTCAGACATGCCAAATGGGTTTAATTTTTGCAGGACTTTATTTTCCATATCAAGTACAAATCTGGTGTGCAATATCAAGTGGTAGATGCATTAAGTTAACGACATTTCTTGCTTCTTTCTATACAACAGAAGGTCTTAGGATTAGAAATATTAAAGGAGATGTACGAAGATGTTCATTCCTTCGATCATATTTGGGAGAAGTGTTCCCATGACCCTTATCAACAATTTTTGTTCCATGATGGCTATATTTTCAAAAACAATCAATGATGCATTCTTGAGTCCTTATTAATTAAATCTATTCTAATTGAAGCACATGGTGGTGGACATGGAGGAAGCTTTGAGAGACATAAAACACTTGCTCTTGTTAAGGATAATTTTTATTATCCAAAATAGAGTGTGATATTCTTAGGCATGTGGAGATATGTACAACTTATCACACTGGAAAAAGACATTCCAAAAATAAGGGTTTGTATAAACCTTTGCCCGTTCCATTAGCTTATTGGGAAGATGCGAGTTTAGACTTTTTTGTTACATACGAAAGTGGGATCTTGTTATATCATAAGATGAATTTGCTTACAACAGATTTTTGAGACAAACTACAACTGATAGTCAATTTCAAGTTGTATATGAGAGAAATCTAATAACTACATTTGATTTAGCTCGACTTCCAACACCTCACCAATTCAATGGTGATGTAAAAGAGCAAGTCAAGTATATCGAAAAATTGAACAAGAAAGTGCATGAGTAAATAATAAAGTAGAAAAAAAGTATTGAAATCAAGTCAATAAGCATCGTAATCTTGTTTCATTCAAAGAGGGTGATTTGGCATGGATTCATCTCCGAAAAGAAAGGTTTCCTCGTGAAAAACATGGAAATATTAAGCTTAGGTTTAATGGTTCATTTAAAGTCCCTAAGAGGTATGTGGATAATGCTTATAAGATCAAACTTCCAAGAGAGTATGGCATTTCAACAACTTTATATGTGTCGAATCTTTAATAATACCGTGATGATGAAGTCAATTTTGATTCGAGGATGATTATTTTTAACCAGGAGATAATGACGCAGGATCAACCTTTGATATTTCTACAACTCCCTAGAGATTTCATGATTCATTAATTATGCTTAAAAGAACTAAAGAGTTTATTTTTGAATTTCGCTTCCAGCACAAAGTCACTTTGGTAAAACAATCATAACTCACTCTTAAGAAGTCCAAATGACTAGATTTAAATCGCATTGGAAAGAGCATTTACACATTTCATTTGGTATATGGTTAAGCTTTTAATTCAATGTATATAGAGAAAAACATTTGAAGTGACGTCAAATTTTTAGGCAAATTAGTCTTAGTTCCAAAGGACTAGTCTTTTATTTTTCCATCTTCTAGATTATTTAGTACTCTCTTTAATATCTATTAATTACCTATTCCTAAAGGGTTGGTCTAGACTCCTATTTAAGGGTTGTAAATATAGGAAGTTAAAACATATTGATTTGAGAATATAAAGAGGCTTTTGTCTAAGAAATTAATTCCTCTTGTTTTGCTAAACCTTTAGTGAATTCTAAGTTATGACGGGTTTATCTCTCTTTGGTGAATTTCGTAGAGTTTGAGTGTATTACCTGAGTTTACACTTGTGTTATCTCTCTCTTTCATTATCCGATTTCAATGTGTGAAACAAATGTGGGAGAATGTTTGTGTGGCAATAGATTATGGTGGGGGTTATGGAGGTGGAAAAAGGGGCGGTGGTGGTCGAGGTGAAGGTGATGGTATTATGTAGAGATAATTTTGTTTTTGTTTTTGTTTTTTTTTTGTTTTAATGGGTGTATTTTTTTTAATTTAATTCACACATTTTTTTAATATTATTTCATAGGTGGCACCCTCTAAAGTTTATTTTTAATTAATTATTTTTTAATAAGCGTGTCATTTTTTATTTGTCAGCATAATATATTGAAAGTCCAATTTGTTAGTCAGTCAACATTCCGTTATATATTCCAGTGGAGATGTAATGAATGGGTAAAATTGAACAAATGTTTAAAGTCTAGGGTTAACTTTGCAACTTTTAAAATATTGGGTTTAAATTAAAAATATCCAAAATTTCAAGGTTAAATTTGCATTTTTCTCAATTTATTTATAGTTATTGTCTAATTTATTGTTATTACTGTCTTCATGTCACTATTGTTGAAACTTTATTTCGATTTAAGTTCATCAAACAGTCTTTTGGTTTCAGTTTTAGTGAACCTTAACACAAAGGAAGTTACTTAAGACATGAGTAAACTCATTTTTTTCAAATTACAATGTCGGTGAAGTTGGAAGTTATCATTTATGTGCGCTCATGTCCCTAAATATTCTTATGAGTATTCTGGGGAAAAAATATACCGCATAAGAAAACAATCTCTAAATATATTGATATGTACATAGTCATAGATATCCAAGATGCTCTAATTCTTCAATATTATTATTTCATTGAATATGTTTAGACTCATCACATGCAAGCATTCAAAACAATTATCATAACGGAAAACTGAAAGAAGAGAAAACGATATTGTGCGAACCTTTGATCTTCGAGAATCTGGGAGCAATGAACGAAGAGCCAAGTATGATCCATTGAGCTTCATCCTCCTCAGCTTCTCCTTGGCATTATGATCTTGTTTCTTTGCAATTGACCCTTCTTCTGCACTGAGTTGACCCATCATCTTTTCAGCCTGCATTAACTGTTCAATCCGGCGGTGTTTCTCTCTCCTAGTTTTAGAAGCAAACCTTTTCCCCATAAACCCATTTTCCACCCTTGGCTGACTAATTTCTGCCAATTCTTCTCGCTGGCTAATATTCAAACTTGGCTCTATAGCAGCTTGTGATAAGACTTCCTCTAGTGGAAGTGGCCATGAGTCGTTAAACAAGGAGCTGTTATCTTCACAGCTGGGATGGCCAAAAGGCATATAAGAAGACATTTATATGATGACTTTGAAGTTTATGTGCTTGTTGATAGAGATTCCTGTTAAAGTAAAGCAATTTTCAAAAGTTAAACATACTTGTCTTGTGTGTACTTCACATCCTTCTTCCGTATTTTCTAAGTATAATTTAATAAGTATTCTACGGACTTGGTTGGCTCGATTCTATAATCATTCAAGATTCACAAAAGCAAAAGCTTATTAAATGAATCTTGGTCGCATTTTAAACTCATTTTTGTATTTTCTTGACATCCCAGCATAAGAAAGAATAACTTCTTATCTAAAAATTAGATGAATGAAACATTAGAATAACAATAAAGCATCACTCCATTGAATATGCTGTGAAAGATGATGATTTATCCTAGTGAGAGTTCTAATTTGTTAGGTTTAACATGACCGTATATATGATTGTCTAAACATTAAAAAATTGTGAAAATCAATATCTGAATCATCAATACTTATGATTCAATTTCTCTGGATGATTGTCACGTTTTGAACCCAGTTCATATATACCCTAAATAAAATTGGAGATATATCTAACGAGTGATGCAGAAGAAACTAAAATATATATGATTATACCACAGTGCATCGCCAATCAAAAGAAATTTCCTCCCATTAAATAACACCAAATGAAAGGGAACAGTCTATTTTTAATTAATTAGTCAATCTATATATGCCATGTCCCGAGGGGAGCATGAGATGTTGAAATCTACACATCACCACTTACCTTAGATACGTCTGTGAAAGAAATATAGTGCATGAAAGGATTGATTAGATAAAATAAAAAAGAAACTAATTTTTTACTCTAAAGGAAATGAAATAAAGAGCACATAAGCCAGAGCTAATAACACGTATAAAAACATGAGCACATATATCATCTTACGATTATAAGTTTTCACCTTAAAACATCCGAGCCACTAACAATCCCAGATTAGTAAGGTGAAGACAATAAAAGGAGAGAGAGAGAGAGAGAAGCAAGAGCCGCATATCTATATATCCGAACGCTCAAAGTCAATGCAAGTTGACAATGACCGGAGGAGGTTTGAAGGAATTTATGAGAGAGAAAAAAAACAGAGATGAATAGTCTCTCAATAAGCTCTCCTCCATCATCTATCAATCAGATTACCACCAAGCTCTCCATGTCATAAACAAAGGATATACTATAATAAGGATATAATAATTAAAAAATACACTAATCACTCCTTTTGAAGCCTTTGCTTTTATTTAATGTTACTGCTAGCTAGTACTACACACATTTTGCTAGTACATGGCTATATGTAGCAGTACAAGTTCCCTTTCTATTATCACAAACTTGTGCAGTGGCCTGGTTGGTATGTCTAATTCCAAGCGGATATCTTTCCATCTTGGAATATATATATATATATATATATATATATATATATATATATATATATGTTGGATATTATGAATGCAAATACAGAAATGGAACTCTTTATATATCTTCTAAAATGTCAACTTCAATACAACAATGTAGTTTCTGAATAGTCACTATAAAACTTCAAGGTGTGATGTCACTTTCCTAAATACAGTATTTGTCCCACACGAAGAATTTCGGTATACAAACGGGAATCAGCAAATCCGTACTCAAGATACAATGAAGCAATTGCACTGTCTGCAACTTGTATATTTGAAGACAGCCCTTGGATGTAGCAGCGAAGAACAGTCAATCAAGTTCTTATTCTGTTTATGTGCACAAAACAGAATAAGAGAATTTGTATCTCCTGAAAATTGTAAGAGAGTAATAGCAGGGTCTGGAAATCTGAAACTGGTTTTTGTTATCAATGTAATTCCGTTTTTAGGCAGCCTTTATTTATAGAAAATGAAAGGCTTTGTCTTCAAGAGTCATGCATGTTGAATTAAGTCATTTCCGAACAGGTATGACTGTTAATTACCAATAGTCTTAAGTTCTTTCCGAACAGGTATAATAACACCGAATCGGTTTTGCACGGGTCAACCAAAAAGTGACCGCGCCCGAGCTACCGCGATCCGACCCGGACGAATCCCGGCAACCCGCTACCACTGCGGACACGCGGCGTGCGAAGTGCAAAGTGCGCCATTAGCACCTCTACAGCCCACTGCCCCGCACCCGCACGCGCGCGCGCTCGCGCGCGTGCGCGTGTGCGTGTGCGTACGGTGCTTCGCACCGTATTGAGGTCTCTTGAATAGCCTCTTAAATGCTAGATGAATTAACTCTTCATCTTCCATTTATACTTATTAAGTGTACAAATTCTTAACATTTTTTCAATGTGGGACTCAAAGGTTGCCCACCCCTTTTATAGCTTAGTGGTGACACTTAGCTTTGTACATTTTCCAATGTGGGATACTATCCCCTTTTATATTTGGGTTAGCTTCCCACCTCTTCCTCACACTTCCAATGTGGGACAAGCTCTAAGCTCTTAAGGCTTTTACACCCAAAAAACTCTTACTCTCTTATTTTAAAAATCTCCAACATTCCTCCACCATTTTCAAAATAAGTTTTGTAAATCTTTGATTGTATGTAAGACTGTGCATAAGCATTGGTGTCTTACGACTTGAACCAATACCTTGTGAAGGTTCGTCAAGGTTAACCATGAAAGTATAGTAGACTTGTCTTTGAACTATCAATCTATATTGATTATCCGGATTTGTCTTCACACACAAATCTTTTAGTCACTGATTATCCATATAAGCCGACACATGAATTAGGCCTTGTGTCTGTACCTTGATTTCATGAGTGCTTTAGAGTCAAGCCCAATACTCATAGGAAGCGGCACCACTTCCACACTCATATAGGTAGATTATCATAGGTGTCCATGTAACTTAAAACACCATAAATCTATTAAGGTTAAACCCATCCTCTTTCATTATTCATTACATGTTCTAAGCACTTATCCTTGGGATGTTAAATTTCATAGTGCTTACAATCACGTCGTATGATGTACTTTAATCATTGAACTTGAGACTTGAATATATCAAGTTTCAAGTTGAGTTTCCATCAAGAGTGATTATTATTAATGGGCTTTTGTCCCATCCCTATTGATGTCTTAGACACCAGTCCTCTTGCAAGACCTTTTGTAAAAGGATCAGCTAAATTTTGACTTGATTTTACATAATCCACTGTGATTACACTATCTGTAATCATTTGTCTGACATAACTATGTCTCAGGCCAATATGTCTAGATTTTCCATTGTACACTTTACTATAAGCTCTGGAAAGTGTAGACTCACTATCACAATGTATAGATATTGGAGGCATTGGTTTTGGCCAAACTGAAATTTCAATCAATGAATTCCTTAACCATTCTGCCTCTTTACTAGTTGCAGCTAATGCTACAAACTCAGCTGCCATAGTAGAGTCAGCTATACAAGTTTGTTTCTTTGATCCCCAAGAAACAGCTCCTCCACCAAGAGTGAAAATCCATCCACTTGTTGAGTAATGATCCTCCCGCTCAGTTATCAAACTGGCATCATAAAACCCTTCTAATACTGAAGGATATCCACTATAGTATATACCATAGTCCATAGTTCCTTTCAAATATTTTAATATTCTATTGACAGCATGCCAATGCAATAAACTTGGATTAGTAGTATATCTACTTAATTTACCAACATCATAAGCAATATCAGGTCGAGTACATGTCATGGCATACATTAAACTACCAATTACTCGTGCATATTCCAATTGTGAAATAGCTCTACCATTATTAGGGATCATCTTTAGCTGTGGTTCAAAAGGTGTACTAACAGGTGTGCAATCAAACTGATTAAATTTCTTTAAAATTTTCTCAACATAATGAGATTGAGTGAGAATTATATTTTTATCTTTCCTTATTATTCTCATTCCTAATATGACATCAGCTACACCCATATCTTTCATATCAAATTTAGAAGACAAAAAACTCTTAGTATTATTAATGCTTTCTAAATCAGTACCAAGAATTAACATGTCATCTACATATAAACAAATGATCACACCTTTACCATTAGCAAATTTACTATAAACACACTTATCAGATTCATGAATTTTAAAACCATAAGAAATAATGACTTTATCAAATTTTTCATGCCATTGTTTATGTGCTTGTTTTAGGCCATATAAGGACTTAATAAGTTTACATACTTTGTTTTCTTGTCCAGGCATAACAAACCCTTCAGGTTGTTCCATGTAAATTTCTTCTTCTAAGTCACCATTTAAAAAGGCAGTTTTCACATCCATTTGATGAATCTCAAAATTATATATAGATGCTAATGCAATTAAAATTCTAATAGTGGCGGTTCTAGCAACAGGTGCATAGGTATCAAAATAATCAATTCCTTCTTTTTGTGTAAAACCTTTAGCAACCAATCTAGCCTTGAATTTATCAATTGTTCCATCTATTTTCATTTTCTTTTTAAAAATCCATCTACACTTAATGGGTTTAGATCCTGGAGGTAAGTCTACTAATTTCCAAGTTTTATTTCCCAAAATTGAATCCATTTCATCATTTATAGCTTCTTTCCAAAATGCTGAATCTACAGACTTAATTGCCTCACTATAAGTTTGTGGGTCTGTTTCAACGCTAAGAGTCAAAGCATATTGATTACAAGATGTGTTTCTAGTTCCTTCAACAAGATAGACTACAAAGTCGGGACCAAAGCTTTTTTCTTTCCTAGGTCTTTTACTTTTTCTAATCTCTTCTTGTTCTACTAGTGGAGTTTCAGGTAACTGTGAAGGAGTGCTTACTTCTTTTTCATTATTAATTCTAAGAATAGAAGAAAACCTTTGTTCATAAAAAATTGCATCTCTCGATTCAATTATTGTATTTACCTCAACAGAATCATTAGGTTCACTGACCAAAAATCTATAGGCTTTACTATGTTGTGCATAACCTATGAAAATACACTCAACACCTTTGCTTCCTAATTTCTTTCTCTTAGTTTCAGGTAGTCTTACAATAGCTCTACAACCCCAAACTTTAAGATAACCTAAATTAGGTTTTCTATTCTTCCATAATTCGTAAGGAGTTTTCTTATTATCTTTAACAGGTATTCTATTCAGAATATGACATGCAGTTAAAAGTGCTTCTCCCCAAAACCCTTTACTTAAACCAGAATAAGAAAGCATAGCATTGACCATTTCAGTTAGTGTCCTATTTTTTCTTTCTGCTACTCCATTTTGTTGTGGTGTATAAGGTACAGTAACTTCATGTATAATTCCCATATCTTCACAAAATTGAGGAAAGTGATATTCACCACCTCTATCAGATCTAAGACATTTTATTTTAGAATCACATTGATTTTCAACTTCATTTTTATATGTCTTAAATCTATTAAGCACATCATCCTTAGAGTTTAAAAGATATATGTAACAATATTTTGAAAAGTCATCAAAAAATGTAGCAAAATATTTACTACCACCTCTAGTAGGCGTTCCATGCAAATCACAAACATCACTATGTACTAATTGCAACAAAGATGTAGTTTTTTATATTTTAGGAAAAGGCAATCTTGTTATTTTTGTTTGCATGCATATTTTACACTTTTCATTCATATCATTCTCATATTTAGGAATTAAATTTAAATTAACCATGAAATGCATTTTCTTTGTATTAACATGTCCTAAACGACTATGCCATAATGAAAGACAATCAACGATATAAGCAGAAGAATCATTTTCATTGATATTGAGCTTAAACATGCCCTCATACAAATATCCTTTGCCTACAAAGGTACCATTCTTAGTCAGAATAAATTTGTCTGACTCAAATACAAGCTTAAAGCCAAATTTGTTAAGAAGACTTCCAGAAACTAAATTTTTCCTAACATCAGGAACATGAAAAACATTGGTGAGGCTAAGGATTTTCCCGGAAGTGAATTCGAGATCCACTGTCCCTTTGCCTTTAACCGCAGCTGTAGATGAATTTCCCATATAGAGAACATCTCCTTCCACTTTTTCATAGGCAGAGAGCAAGTTCTTGTCCTTACAAACATGCCTTGTGGCACCAGAATCAACCCACCAAGAGTTGTCTTCTCCAAGCATATTAGCCTCGGATATCATAGCAGCAAATTTTTGCTTTGTGTCTGATGTCCCTCCTTTTTCCTTTAGTTTCTTGAACTCACGACAATCCTTCTTGAAGTGACCTGGTTTGTTGCAATGAAAACAATTTCCTTTCTTCTTTTTGTTTGCTTTAGAATTATTTGAAAAATTCTTCCGCTTGTTATTTTTTCCATGATTGCCATATTTTTGCTCCTTTCCTTCCTCCACCACATGGACCTTAGAAACAGAATTTTCTTGTTCCTCTTTACCATCTAGAATTCGAGACTCTTGTTCAATTCTTAAATGAGTCTCTAATTCTTCAAGTGAAAGATCCTCCTTTTTGTGCTTGAGTTCTTTCTTATAGTCTTTCCAAGAAGGAGGAAGTTTTTCAATTATGGCAGCAACAATTACATTATCATCCATATTTAATTTTTTCAGTTTGCAATGATTTATGATGCGTTGGATGTCATGAAATTGTTCTAGCACAGGCCTATTATCATGCATTTTAAAGCTTAGAAACTGACCGATAAGGAACTTCTTACTTGTAGCGTCTTCCGTTAGATATTTGGTCTCCAATGTTTCCCATAAAGTTTTTGCTGTCCCAACATTTTGGTACAGGTCGAACAAATTATCAGCAAGTGCATTGAGAATGTGACCACGACACAAATAATCATCGGTCTCCCATTTTGTGCGTTGCCTAGTCTGTTCCACGGTTTCATCTTCATCTTCATTTGGTTTCGGTTGTGACAAGACATATACAATCTTCAATGTTGTTAGAAGAAAATGAACCTTTTTCTTCCAACGCAGAAAATTACCACCATTAAAACGGTCCAACTTGACAAAGCTTTCTGTTATTTGTCGAAGTGATTTGGAAGAGTCGGCCATTTCCAAAAATACTGTATTTAGATTCTTGGATATTATGAATGCAAATACAGAAATGGAACTCTTTATATATCTTCAAAAATGTCAACTTCAATACAACAATGTAGTTTCTGAATAGTCACTTTAAAACTTCAAGGCGTGATGTCACTTTCCTAAATACAGTATTTGCCCCACACGAAGAATTTCGGTATACAAACGGGAATCAGCAAATCCGTACTCAAGATACAATGAAGCAATTGCACTGTCTGCAACTTGTATATTTGAAGACAGCCCTTGGATGTAGCAGCGAAGAACAGTCAATCAAGTTCTTATTCTGTTTATGTGCACAAAACAGAATAAGAGAATTTGTATCTCCTGAAAATTGTAAGAGAGTAATAGCAGGGTCTGGAAATCTGAAACTGGTTTTTGTTATCAATGTAATTCCGTTTTTAGGCAGCCTTTATTTATAGAAAATGAAAGGCTTTGTCTTCAAGAGTCATGACTGTTGAATTAAGTCATTTCCGAACATGTATGACTGTTAATTACCAACAGTCTTAAGTCCTTTCCGAACAGGTATAATAATACCGAATCGATTTTGCACGGGTCAACCAAAAAGTGACCGCGCCCGAGCTACTGCTATCCGACCCGGACGAATCCCGGCAACCCGCTACCACGGCGGACACGCGAAGTGCGAAGTGCAAAGTGCGCCACTAGCGCCTCTACAGCCCACTGCCCCGCACCCGCACGCGCGCGCGTGTGCGTGTGCGTACGGTGCTTCGCACCGTATTGAGGTCTCTTGAATAGCCTCTTAAATGCTAGATGAATTAACTCTTCATCTTCCATTTGTACTTATTAAGTGTACAAATTCTTAACATTTTTCCAATGTGGGACTCAAAGGTTGCCCACCCCTTTTATAGCTTAGTGGTGACACTTAGCTTTGTACATTTTCCAATGTGGGACACTATCCCCTTTTATATTTGGGTTAGCTTCCCACCTCTTCCTCACACTTCCAATGTGGGACAAGCTCTAAGCTCTTAAGGCTTTTACACCCAAAAAACTCTTACTCTCTTATTTTAAAAATCTCCAACAATATATATATTAAATAAGGAGTAAAAATATTGACACTATTCAATAAAGGGATAACACAAGTAGAGGCTAGGATTGAATTATTAAAATCATCCATAACTAGATGAAAGGTTAGATTTTCACTTACACACTAATAGAATGTACTATAGTACACCCAAACTTATTTCACCTTTAATTTGAAATTCTACCCACTATTATCATACCCATCAATCTCTCTCTCTCTCTCTCTCTCTCTCTCTCTCGTGAGAGAATTCAATGGCTGAGTTTGAACACCTCTCTCCTTCTTACCAACATCACTTTTGCCCTTTTCAACATCCCGCCCAAAAATTTTCTCCTCTTTCTTACTTTAATTTGAACTACCCTCGATAATCTATATACTTTTTTTCTGTCTCACCAGTCGCTCTCTCTCACATGTTCCCTCTCTCAATAATGATGCCTGAGTTGGAATCTCACATGTTCGCTCAGAAATCGCGACCATTGCCATTCATTTTGTAATTGAGCCAACACACCATTTGGGCTTTCCGTAAAACTTGGAGTTAAGGTTATAATTTTTGTTCTTTTTTCAATCGATTGAATTAAACATGGGTAGTTATATTATTGTTTCACTTTTTAATTGTTTTGTAGACACCCACTATATAATAATACAAATTTTAGTGGCTCAAAGGTATGCACCTGTCTCTTTCACTACAAACATTTGTTGAAGTTTTTTTTAATGTTTAGACAATCTAGGTACTGACTTTGAAATTCGACTGAAGATTTATTAAATTTTCCCACACTATTTTTATCAGGTAATATATCTCATTTTTTGTCAATTTGTTTTCGATATAGAAAAGTTAGATTTTGATTTTTTTAGCAAAATTTGTGTTTTCAGTTAAACTTATTACGATTTCATAGATTGGAAACCCTTAAGAACTTAAATATTTGACGTTTTCTCATTGGGTGTCAGTTGTTTGAAAAAATGTCAATGTGAGATTTACTCATCTTAACTTATACTTTTCACTTGAAACTTTTATTGGTGATTATTGGTCAACATTTTTATTGGTGATTATTGGTTCTTAATTCAAAGCTCAATATCTTGAATGATGCAGTGGCCAGGATCATATTTTGGCACAGCAAAAAAATTGCTATCCTATAACTAGAAAACCTACAGCAGCTATTAGTAACCGTGGATTGTGGCCCTATAACATTGATGGCTCTTACCCATCAAAGTGCACTGCAAGCACCCCTTATGATCAACCAAAGGTACACCAATATTTCTGGGAGCTCAGTTGAATAAGAAACAAGAGTAAAACAAAGGTCATGGTTCCTCATAAGTACTGTTTTAAATATACTTTACTCAACAAGAAGTTATCCATGAATGATTTTAAGAGTGATATTTAGTTGTTGGCAATTACATGTGTGTAGATTTAGGTATGAACTGTTTAAAGAAAGTGTATGAGTTGTAATTTTGGGAGATAACACAGGGTTGTTTCCAAGGGTGTGTAACTCTTTATAAAAGGATTAATCCATTTTAGTTATAAAGCATAGTGACTAGATATTATTTGTATTGAATTTAAACCATGGTTACTCATATTTTCTTCAATGTGTTTGCTTTTACTCTTATTTTCTTCAATGTGTTTACTTTTATTGTCTTACGCATATATGTTACACGTGTCTGTGCCGTATTATCCTCTGTGGACCATCTCTTTGGGTGTGCTTATGAGTTATTTACTAATATGTTTGCAAGATTTAAACATGTTTTGTGTATTATTTGTTGTTAAAATATACATCACTTTGTTTCTTTTATCATTTTTTGTTTTATTATATTGACTCTAATGTGTTTGACACTTGTTTTTTTTATATTTTTTTTCAGTTTCCCAGTAAACAGACAGGTCACAACACTCAGTTGTGACAAATTTGGTAAAGTTTAAAGAGGCAAAAAATGTCTAGATTCATAAATTTCCAAGGCAGAGGAGTAAAGAAAGCTTGGAGAACTGAATAGGAGGAAGGCCTTAGAGGAAAAATGGTGTGCTTATCATTCGTCTCAATGGTTGGGAGAGGATATATGGATGATTGAGAAACTACATTAGGAAATAGTTGAACTGGCTTGCTTTAAAAAATGGTTGAGGCGCCTATTCTACTATTTTAATCTTAGGTATTTTTTAGGTTTGAATCTTCTTCAGTGCTTATTCGTGTATATATTTATGTTTATTTGGGTTTGCTCTTAATAATTTAGTGTTTGTATTTGCTTCTTGCATTCCAGACTATTAAAGCAAGTGTGCTGCAAAAATTAAGGTATTTGGTATATTTGGGTTCTAGAATATATGGGGGGGGGGGGGGGGGTCGTCTCAAGGTTGATGTGTGTCAAAAATATTTCATACCATGTATTTCAAGTGTCTTAGATGAATGGGAATGGATTATTAACCTTCGAGTCAAAAGGTATTGTTATGCTTTATGCTTAATTTTTGGTGTCAATTTCGTATCTCAAAATTGACACACCATTCTAAGCCCTCAAAATTAATTTCTAAAGCATCACTCAAGTTAGTGTCAAGGGATGTGTCATGAAGGCAGCAAGTAACCGATGATACTTGTGATATCCAAATAACTTTCAAATTACATCCTTATGATGCGAACGCGACACTTGAGAAGTTACAATGTTCAGTTTATGTTGAGAGTGTTCTCTTCAGATCCAAGGATGTACAACTCACAAATGATGTAGTAAAATTAATTAATGTCTTATGAAAACGGGATGCATCGCAAGAATCAGAAAGAGTTTCAAGGTTAACTTTAGTTGCTCAGTAAAAGACCTCCACAGGTTTGAGTATTCATTAGTAGCTATACAGTGGCTGAAGAAACACCAAATAGAGTAGCTTCCATACAGTAGTTGCTAATGCTAATGATATATTCAGCCAATGTATATCTGCTAATGCTAATGCTATACAATAGCTACAGTGGTAGCTATACATTTGTTGTTGGAAGTCCCATTCATAATGTTATACAATTATGCAAAAATCCCATTCGTTGTTGTAAATCGAGGTTGTGCTAGATTCATCACACTCCATGGACAAAGAGAGCACAACCATTCGAGTTTTGTGTCGTAAGATGGTGATGAGAAAAAACGAACCAAGCTTCCAATGGCTCATCGGCTTCCCCTTCTTCCCTCCACTCACAATCATCTCCACCTTCAAATGCATCCACACTCCACACCACTTCAAAGAATTAGGTACTCATGTCTTCATTATCTATTTACAACTCTGCTCAACTCTTTGTTGATTTCACCTGAACTGATGATATTCGGACATTGCTATTGAAAGTATTTGATGTAATTTGAGAATTAATTATGGGAAACAACCCTGATTTGGAGAGAATAGTGGGAGAGGCAATCAAGGCCACGCGTGAATTGAGGAAGATTCTTTTCCCAAAAAATCGAGATTTGATTTGAGCGGTGGAGGATTATACTATAGGAGACGTTCAATTTTTTGTATCGAGATTTGGAAATTCGAATAACTTTGAGTATGGTACTTCCGTTGTATACGAAGATGAGCCTTAAAAGTACATTTGGGGGAGAGGTTGTATACTTTGGTGCCAGCTTCCAATTAAGTTGCCTATTTATTATCATCTAAATAGACCTAAAGATTCGGAGGATATATTTATTTCATATGAACTACAATCAAATTAAGAGAGCACGATTGAATCTTCTCCTGTAAAAAACATTAAATCTTAATTAAAGTATCAAAATCAAATTTATTTCGATAATGTAATTTCTTGAAGTAAAATTCGAAAACTGATGTTACATCTAAAAGCTCAAAATGTCAATCACCCACTATACTTCGATACAAATGTGTTTGAAATTGTATAATACAAAACAGTTGTTGAGAAATTTGAACTGGATACATGCATGACCAAGTCTTTTTCAATTCTATGTTTATTTAGTTGACAGTAGTTTTTATTTCTAAATAAGTTTTTTGGGGTTATGTTTGGGGTTTTGATTTGGGGATTTGTTTGAGGTTTTCTACCATACTATAATATTTTGTTGTTTTTGTTTTAGGTTTTTTGTTGGTGGTCTTCTGCGTTTGGGGTTTGATTTATGGTTGTGCTATGGTTTTGAATTGTATTAAAGTTTTTAAACAACCTTTATCATTTTGACGATTTTATTCAGTATTCTATAATTGGTTTGTAATTACATTTAGGCATGTACATTTGACTGGATACAATTTATAAAAATAAATTTCTCTTTATCTCTTATATATTGCATGCTCAATCACATGATACATTTGATTGGATACATTGAACAGATGTGGCATATGTGTTGCAGGACTAAAGATGAGAACTGTAAGTAACGCCGTAACACACACAATTCACTCTTCATGTTGGATTTTTCGGGTCCAATCCTCTCTCTTCCTCTCTTATATGTAAAAGAGCTATACACACAATAACTCTGTTTGGGTCTACAATACCTCTATTCAATTGCTTCCTATTTTCCTGTTACCATTATTTGTTTTATTTATAGATCATATTTGATGGTATCAAACTCCAAATCTGTTTTGTTTGAATAGTGGAGTCCAGTTTAGATATAAGGCTTTCTAAGGTATGATTAAAAATGAAATATCATTCTTTCATTTGTACGTTTGTCCTACTTATTCATGACTTAAATAATTGGTACTATAGTGTAACATATTCACTCTATTTGAAGTTGTCCAGCGTGAGACTTTCTTATCTCAGGTTTTAAGTTTTTGTACTACTCTTTGTTGCACCTATAAATTTTACATTATATGACATAACAATGCTTAAATTATTCTGCAATTGTTATTTCAATTATACCTTAGTTAATTCTCTCATTTTAAAATTAGTTCAATGTTAGAGACTTATTCCCATGTTCTATTATGGAAAACATGTCTTGGAACTGACATATGACCATGTTATACTACAAGCTTTCATGTGTTTCATATAGTATCACCACCATAAGACATAATAAGCCATCATACGTGATGGTTTAGAATTAGTGATGCCATCAATACTACATAGAGGGTGAGTGACCGCCAATACGCTTCGATTGGCGCGTGCCACTCCATGGATCCTCCATACACCCCATGGATCCTCATGACCATCTATGTGTTGTTGAATTTAAATTTTGTTGCTTTATTTTTATTATACTCTATTAAAACTTAACGACTGTCTTTCCCCCACTTATTTGCAGGTTATTATTTGTTTATCTCCTTGAGGACAAAGCTAAAAATTGAAATCGGGTGAAAAATATTTGTTCTTTCCCTATCACTCTTTGTTTTTCACTTTCATGAATTTAATTGGAAATCTATAAACTTATTGGTATCTAATGATTGACCTTCATATCAGTATCTTTTCCAAATTGAATGCAATTATCCATGTTTGTTGTATGTCAGACATGATATATTAACCTTCACATCAGTATCTTCTTCATTTCAGGTGTTGATCCAATACCAAGCAAATTGAGACTTCATTTTTATGGTAATGAAAACTATGTGGTGAGTAAAATCAACATTTGTTCGTTTTAGTTGCCATTATATGTTTTACATTTAAAATCAGTCCTATATTTTGCTGGTTTTCATCCTCTATAGTGACCATATTTTTCCCTATGGTAATCATAATTAAGCTTCCAGTATATGTTGTCATCTTATTTTACGTTTTTGGTTGAAGAATTGACTTTGTTATTGTTTAAGATGCTATGGTTATCGAGCTATGTACTATAGTTTATCTTCATTTCATAATCCTTGCTCTTTGGTCTGTTTGTACAATGCTTTTATATTTACTTTCTAGACTCAGTCACCAGAATCAGATATTCAGGAGAAGATACTAGTTTTGATAAATAATATTTCAACATCAAACGTTGAAGCTAAAGCAAAGGAATTTACTGAGATTCTGAAAGAAGATTACTATTCTTGGTTTGCATAATACCTGGTGATGATAAGGTTAGGTTATAAATTTATCAAAACTTTTAGATTAAGTTTGAATATTATAGTGGTGGTATTGCCTTACTTATTTCAACTAACCATTGGTAGATCAATGTTGTGTCGAAAAAAAACTTCTCACCAGAGCAAGCATTGAACCCAATGGTAGCTCTATGTTGTCAATGTTGTGTATGAAAATTGCAAGGTTTCTCATCTAAATCTTTTTTGTTCCTTGGTACCATTGATTGGTGGAGAAATATTGTGATTAATATAAAATTTCTAGGTTCTTTTAAGATCAGAGTTAATAAATTCATGTTCGGAAGAGCGCTCTTTACTTAAAAATCTGGGTAGCTGGCTTGGGAAGTTCATAATAGGAAGAAATCAGGTACTTAGGGCTTGCGAGAGAGATCCTAAATCTTAAAGGTAATTTTTGTATCTTAATCCTTTTTCTTAGATTGGTTTGTTTCCTTTGCTGATTTGTATTATAAATAACAGTTTAGTTGGGATTTTGATGTGTTTTTCATGGTTTTTATTAATTGAAGCATGATTTTTTTTCCATTTTGCTGATTTGATTTTTTTTCCATTTTATAAATAACAGTTTAGTTCGGTGCTTTATGAGAGAGATGGTTTTTTCCTTATTTTTATACTTTTTCTCTTCATGTGGAACACTGTATTATAATAAGTTTTTGTATATAAAAGTGTGTATCTATGTATTTTACGGTACTCTGTTCCTTATGAGACCGAGTTTGTTTAGGCCATGGTTCAAAAGGTGTTGATTAAATGTTTGAAATCAAAGGAATATTAAATCCTGTTAAAGCGTATCCTATAGGTGTTTATATTAGACACACTCTTAGAAAAAGACATCTCCTTCAAAAAATTGTATGTACTTCTTAGTTATATGTTCTTGAATTTTATTTTTATTTTTCCCCTATTAATATTAGGGAAATTAAAAGTACTAATATACATTTTAGTAGAATAAGATATGTGATATGATCCAACTCTATTGATATAATTTTTAGTTCCATTGAATGAAAAAAAACTAATAAGTTTTATATTTTATTCAACAGTTCTGTTATCTATTTGATCATGTGGAAACTCCAAATGACAGATTATGTTATTTCGGTGTTTATCTTTTCATACTTCACTAATTTTAATTGGTCTTATGTGTGAGGAAACTGTGGTTCATGTATATCTCTCATGGACCCCATTGGTTTTTAATTTAAACAAGGACTTAATACGGTTGTAAAAGAAACCTTGGGGGACCCATATTATTATAATAATACCATTATTTTTGGTCATTGGAAACTTATAGCAATGCTCCTATATCAGTTCTACAACATTAGGGGTGTTCAATATATGGTAAAACAGTGAACTGTTATATGGTGTCAGTTATATTGTTTCTATTTTGTTTTAAGAAATTACAATATATAGTTTTTTTTATACAGTGAACTGTTGTGTAGTAGCCTCACTGTTGTGTCATGATATATATATTTTTTTTAATTTAGATAATGTAGTTCGTAAAGATATACAACCGACATTCTAACAGTTCTTCTATAGTGACAGAAAAACTTTATAAGTTTCATAATCTTCCTTTTATTGCGTTACTAGAACCGAAGTTGGATATTGAAAAATTAGAAGACCTTAGAAGAATCCTTAAATTTGATTGGTGTGGGGCAAATAGTAACTTCAATTTGGTCCATAGATTAACATTTCTATTCTAAGAACATTCACCAAAACCAAAATTTTATGGTGATCAAAATGTTCTTAGAATAGAAATGCTCTTAATATTAACTGCACCACTTTTAATATCTGTTTGTTCATATGATTTTGTGTTTGCTGCGATTCCTATATGAACTACTGAGTCCACAAATGTGGACATTCATGAAGATATTAAAGTTGTTTGACATGACGTTGTTAATAATTTAGCACCCATGGGGTTAATTGATTCTAGGATTTGTTCTTCTTTGAAACTAAATTTTAATGACCTTTGATAGGTGATACTGTGACACCCCGCCTAATAAAATACCGGGTGATCAGTCCTATAGCAAATTAAAACAGGAATCCCAGTTGGTTCATCCTTAGCATCACTGTCGAAAACTTTTTTTAAAACCTACTAAACACCTAGTATTCCAAAAGCTGGTGCCAATTTTAACTTTTTAATTAAACCAAAACAGTACATGCGGAAATAAATATATTCCATCCACACACTGAATAAAACTCAACTGAATAATTAATTAGACAATTTTCCGAATAAACCATCGGCCACCAAAATGAAATCTAATACAAACATCCAACACCTGAATAAGTACATCTGAAAACTGTATTGAGAAGTCTGGGCGACAAGCCCTAAATAAAACTGGAACTGATAAATGATTCCTACTCTAGGAATAAATGAACGTTGCGTCTAATCCGAACTCCTGTTAGCATCCACATATGCCGCAGCTCCATATCCCTGGAATAGAATATCAATCCCGGCGTCCCTGTGGCTGGACACCTAAAAGGTTTTAAAAATAGTTTTATAGCAAGGGTTAGAACCCAAAACATTTTGAAAATATTTAGCAAGTGAATTAACTGCAGTAATTTAAAATGCATGAATGCGCTTCATATTTATGTTAGTGTCGCACTCTCTTGTTGACAATCTCACCCCTCCACTATTGTGCACACCTAACGGTTACCTTGACCCCCACCTAGTTGCACTACCCCATTCAACTAGTCCTGGTATAACCTCCCCTTGTCATACTACTCTAACCCGAGTATAATGATTCTTGAATTATAAGTTATCTCACATTTTACTTAATTAATTCCATCTTAAATAGTAGCATGTAACCGTGTCACAAGTTATATAAAGTAAATACATCACACACTGTATTATTACCCGTATATAATATGGAATACCATTATATACGTACCTTTACTAAAACATCCACACATATAACATACGTATATCCATCCCTCTGAGTATACCCTCACCGGATGCTTCCCTCTAAAGTGCCATCTCACTAGGTGTGCTCACATAACCTAGTTACCCAAGTTGGAATCGCTCACCAACCTGACCCAAAACATAAATGAAGTGGAGGCAGTCATATTCCTTCTCTGAAAGTGAGATAATCTCCTCACCCATATACCAGACGCTATGACCTGGGGATATACTCACCCTACTCCTCGAGCTAGGGGATTCACCCACATTGCGCAACCTCCCTTGATAGCACTAGAGTATGTAAATTAAGTAAATATCTAATCACTGATATTTAATAGCACAACCAATATATACACACATCTATATATATACTATCACTACAACGTGTATATATAATATAAACCCTGGATTTACCGTGTACTCAAAGATCCGTAACACTAGCCTGAAATTTTCTGAGTCTATGTCCCGACTCTTTAAATTAATTTTCTCACTTAATAATTTATCATCTTCCCGAGTATTTGGTCCGACTCTAAATAATAATACTCTACACAATAATTTATATGAAATTTGCCCGAGTTTATGATTCGACTCTTATTTAATTAATTTACACGTTAATTAATTAACACAACTCCGAGTTTGTAGTCCGACCCTCATTTAAATAATTTACACAATAATTAATTAACACATATCCGAGTCTGTAGTCCGACCCTCATTTAATTAATTTACACATTAATTAATTAACACAAATCCAAGTCTGTAGTCCGACCCTCATTTAATTAATTTATACATTAATTAATTAACACATATCCGAGTCTGTGGTTCGACTCCGATATAATTAATTCACACCTCAATTAATATACTATTTTCCACGAGTCTGTGGTCCGACTCAAATTAAATTAACTAACACACCTATTAATATAATACCTTCCCGAGTCTATCGCCCGACTCTAATTAAATTAATTAACACACCTATTAATTTAATACCGATCTGAGTCTGTGGTACGACTCTCATTTAATTAATTTACACATTAATTAATTAATACCCTTCCCGAGTCTACAATCCGGCTCTAAATTAATTAATCACAACATCAATTAATTTAATACTTTTTCGAGTCTACCTTCCGACTCTACCTTCATTAATTAACACATCCATTAATTTAATAACTTGGTGTCACTCAACCATTATCCCCGGACACGCTCACTTGGCCCATAACTTAATATTTCCCGAGTCTATGTTCCTATCACAAGGAAACACACAATAGGCATTCACAACCCAAGTAATCCTATAAAACAGTAGGTATTAACACAAGCCAATAAATCATACTTGTACGTAATATATTTCTCTCTAATATTCACCGTACTTGTTTGCTTTACGAATTCATTTCACTTTCTTATTAATTCAAGTATTCACACAACTCTTAGGATCCTAATTACCCCTTGCTATATCAATTCAGTAGTTACCCTTGTTAACCCACTGACTTAATGAATTTAAGCTCGCTCACGCTTTTTCGTAATTATATTCTTATCATCTCGAATTAGAGTACGTCACAATCAAGCCTATGAATATCCACTTTAACTCTCTCACAAAATTAAAGTCCAACACTCAATCATAGACATACTTGCATATAATTATTCCATCAATATATTTCATCATTGTCCCAAACGCTTCCTCGATAAAATTTTAGACATTTGAGGCTTAAAAAGAAAAATCTCAAATTTTCTGACAGATTAAACACCCTCTAGTAAAATTTTGATTTCTCCCTCTAAAGAACTCCTATTGACCTGATTCCAAGTTCATTGGATAGCTAAGAGAAATACCTTTCCAGTAATGTATGGTTCACACTCTAATTCGAAGTAAAATTCAAATCGCACACCTTAAAAGTCACGTCAAAATTCTGGCACATTAATATGTTGACAGATCAAACACCATGTAGTAAAATGTCGATTACTCCCTCTACAGAACTCCGATTGACCTGATTCCAAGTTCATTGGATATCTAAGGGAAATAACTTTCCAGGAATGTATGGTTCACACTTTAATTCTAAGTACAACGCAAATGGCATACGTTTAAAGTTGTGATAAAAATTCTGGCAGATTGACTTCTTGTGTTCATCAAGTAAACTAAGTCATTCAAGATTCATGTTCTTTATCCAAGAACTCATAAAGATTCCATTTTAATCATCAAATATATTCAAATTTCATTTTATCTTTACTTAGGGATATATAATACACCTATTTCTTACTTTTAATCTCAGGCAAGTATTCCATTAACAAAATCCCATTTTGTACCCATTTATCCCCAAAATGAATTTTAGTTTACACATCACTAAAATATGAATTGGATATCACCATTTACACATTACAGCAAGTTAACCACTTGCCTGCAATTGTTCGTAGGGTCTGATCCGTTGGTGTAGTCCCTTAATTTGGCTCCATCATCCCCAAATTGGCTCTTGATTTGTTTTCCCTCAAATTTCCTCTCAAACCCTAGGTTGAGAGTTATGTTGACTGCCATTCCCTATTCTATCAATTAGGTTTGAAAACCTTAATCCCGTTTTTGGCCTCCTGGGCCTAATTAAAATGGCCCAACTCACCCCGTGTGGGCCCGGCTATGCCCAAAAATACCTCGAGACCCAATTACTACCTACGAGTACTCTATTCTGACTATCTCGACCCATTTGGACGCAACCGGGCACTCGAAATTGCCATTCGAAATACTTTTTGATATATCCACATTTCGACCCCGAAATGTGACACACATTAATTCGAACAATTAAACTTAAAGTCACCAATTATAATTAATTTGACTCACTCAAATAAATTCTCCAACTCATGAATTTAAGTTTCTCCAATTTAAATATTTTTATCACTCCCAAAAATAATTAAATATTAAATCCTCAAAATTACGGGGTGTTACATACTCCCCCCCTTACAAAGGAATTTTGTCCACGAAATTAATATGAGCGTAATGTCTCAAGCTTCGCATATTACTCTCTAGTCATGTTCCTCTAAGCTCGCTATATCTATCCCATCCGCTTCTAACCATACGTTACACAAGTATGCATTTAAATAACCTGGGCGCCCATACACCCTATAACCGTTCTTAAGCACACGAAATTTGCCTTAATTAACCCGGGTGCCCATACACCCTATCCATGCGCTTTACCGCACAAAAGTTACCCGACTAATATAACTTCGAACCCATAGTCATATCATATATATATATATATATATATATATCTACTGCCCGGGTACCCAACCCATGTACTAATGTCCAAACATCTCCCCACAAAATACTTGTCTCTCAACACAAAAGTATATACGCTTACTCTCATGTTCCCAAGGACGACATAAAGTATATACGCTTACCATCACTAGTCCTTGAGCAAAAATAAACCCTGAGCTCTCTCTCTTTGCTCGAACAGAAATCTAACCACCCTGATTCACTTCAGTAAACACCCTTACTTACTGGGTTAAAATGTGAGAACAAAAGACCTCACTATGTGCCTATCACATCACGCAATACAACATATGTATAGGCTATACGCCCTCTCTGGTGATACCTAGTACCAAACATATCCTGGTGTCATGAACACCAAAACTTAACACCACTATCCATAATAGTTAAATTCCATCGCTATCCGGCCAATATTTAGAAAATATTATCAACCTTACTCCCATAATTCTCGAAAGTAGTAACTCCTCGTATAATTCAAACCTTCACTCAGTGTACAGCTCCACTCTCCAATGAAGAAAACCAAAGAAACTCCGCTACCCTACGGAAAGTTTATCCATATACTATGGCTGCTACAGCCAATGCACCCACTAAGTTCGACTCACCTGCGAACTCTAGTGAAAATAAGTATTATTTTATGACATCCTCTTTGTCACTCAAAAGTATACCCCATGCCCATAGGGTAAAAACAAATACCTCCATATTCCAGCTGCGACGGCTGGTCCTCGAGTTCCGGAGCATCTTCTCCTTGGCCGAATGCGCCCATGACTTGCTGTAGTGGCTGCACATCCAGAACCTCGTCCTGTAGTTGACCCCTGCCTCGCTTAAGATAATATCTCTTCATGTGTCTCGCTTTCTCCACCAAAGAAACACCTTCTAATACATTCACCCTGCCACTGGTCCCTTCCATGCCGACCTTGTTGGCATTCCTGGCCATCTTGCCGATAGCCCCCAGTTCTAAATTGTTTGGAATGATTTCTATGCTAGAAATCCTACCCCTGATCTCCCCCAGTCTGCTGCTGGGATATCCCACTAGTACTATTCCCTCCTGCGATATTCGACTGGCTAGTTTCCACTCCCCTCCCACTTCCTTTCACGTGGAAGCGATATTCATGAGAGTGCCGGAGTGCTGCGTTAACGACATCAGTATAAGCTATTAATGCGTATTTACCAATTAAATGTTGTCTGATTCTCCAGACTAACCCATCCATAAACCTTGCTTTCTTTCTCTTTTCCTCTCTTACCTCATCCAGTACAAAATTTGCCAACGAGTGAATTCTTTCTCGTAATCGGCCACTGAACGGTCTCCCCGAGTCACCTCTCTAAATTTTCTCCTCATTTCGATCTCAACCGCAGGAGGAAAATATGTGCGGTCGAACCATACCCAAAACTCTGCAATAGCTAGCGTATCCCTTTCCTCAACTGTGGTGATCGACTCCCACCTCTGTAGCGTTGCTCCCACTAAACTAAAAGTGGCTAGAATTTACTTCCGCACCTTATCGCAATCTCTCATGCGTAGGTGACGCTGGATATCTCTATTCCTTGACACGTTAGCACTACACCTGAACCCCTTCACAACTCTGGTGGATGCCCACTCTTGAAAAATCTCTCGTACTTGCTGCCACCCCGACGACCCCGTGCGAGCCTGAACATCTAGCGCCACTAACACTTATGGATGATTCCATGAAAATTACCCTGCCATCGTGACCACCGTCGCTTCAACTGCCTGTTCTTCCAAAATCATCTCTAGCAGTTGCTGCGATAACTCTTTCTCCTGACGAGCCTCTCTAGTCTCATCTCCCCTACTTCCCTAGCTGCTCTCTCTCTCTCTTGGGCGGCATCTGGAATGAGAATCAAATCGTATGAGTTCACACTCAAATAGAAATTTGGCAGAAGAACGTAAATGCGCATACGTATAAGAATACAACCATCCTATGATAGGGATCTATATCAAAGACTGCTAAGACGAAACGTGAAAAGACGCACAGATCCTAAGGACACTAGAACCTGATGCTCTGATACCATCTGTGACACCCCACCTAATAAAATATCGGGTGATCGGTCCTATACCAAATTAAAATAGGAATCTCAGTTGGTTCATCCTTAGCATCACTGTCGAAAACTTTTTTTAAAACTTACTAACCACCAAGTATTCCAAAAGCTGGTGCCAATTTTAACTTTTTAATTAAACCAAAACAGTACATGCGGAAATAAATATAAACCATTCACACAGTGAATAAAACTCAACTGAATAATTAATTAAACAATTTGCCAAATAAACCATCAGCCACCAAAATGAAATCAAATACAAACATCCAACACTTGAATAAGTACATCTAAAAAATGTATTGAGAAGTCTGGGCGACAAGCCCTAAATAAAACTTGAACTGATAAGTGATTCCTACTCTAGGAATAAATGAACGTTGCGTCTAATCCGAACTCCTGCTAGCATCCACATATGCCGCAGCTCCGTGTCCTTGGAATAGAATATCAATCCTGGCGTCCCTGTGGTTGGACACCTAAAAGGATTTGAAAATAGTTTTATAGCAAGGGTTAGAACCCAAAACATTTTGAAAATATTTAGCAAGTGAATTAACTGCAGTAATTTAAAATGCATGAATGCGCTTCATATTTATGTTAGTGTCGCACTCCCTTGTGGACAATCTCACCCCTTCACTATTGTGCACACCTAACGGTTACCTTGACCCCCACCTAGTTGCACTACCCCGTCCAACTATTCCTAGTATAACCTCCCCTTGTCATACTACTCTAACCCGAGTATAATGATTCTTGAATTATAAGTTATCTCACAATTAACTTAATTAATTCCTTCTTAAATAGTAGCATATAACCGTGTCACAAGTTATATAAAGTAAATACATCACACATTGTATTATTACCCACATATAATATTGAATACCATTATATACGTACCTTTACTAAAACATCCACACATATAACATACGTATATCCATCCCTCTGAGTATACCCTCGTCGGATGATTCCCTCTAAAGTGCCATTTCACTAGGTGTGCTCATATAACCTAGTTACCCAAGTTGGAATCGCTCACCAACCTGGCCCAAAACACAAACGAAGTGGAGGCGGTCATATTCCTTCCCTGAAACTGAGATAATCTCCACCCATATACCGGACGCTATGACCTGGGGATATACTCACCCTACTCCTCGAGCTAGAGGATTCACCCACATCGCGCAACCTCCCTTGATAGCACTAGAGTATATAAATTAAGTAAATATCTAATCACTGATATTTAATAGCACAACCAATATATACACACATCTATATATACTATCACTACACCGTATATATATAATATAAAGCCCGGCTTTACCGTGTACTCAAAGATCCGTAACACTAGCCAGAAATTTTCTAAGTCTATGTCCCGACTCTCTAAAATAATTTTCTCACTTAATAATTTATCATCTTCCCGAGTCTGTGGTCCGACTCTAAATAATAATACTCTACACAATAATTTATATGAAATTCGCCCGAGTTTATGATTCGACTCTTATTTAATTAATTTACACATTAATTAATTAACACAACTCCCAGTCTGTAGTCCGACCCTCATTTAATTAATTTACACATTAATTAGTTAACACATATCCGAGTCTTTAGTCCAAACCTCGTTTAATTAATTTACACATTAATTAATTAACACAAATTCGAGTATGTAGTCCGACCCTCATTTAATTAATTTTCACATTAATTAATTAACACAAATCCGAGTCTGTGGTCCGAATCTAATGTAATTAATTCACACCTCAATTAATATACTATTTTCCCCGAGTCTATGGTCCGACTCTAATTAAATTAATTAACACACCTATTAATTTAATACCTTCCCGAGTCTATCGCTCGACTCTAATTAAATTAATTAACATACCTATTAATTTAATACCGATCCGAGTCTGTGGTACGACTCTCATTTAATTAATTTACCCATTAATTAATTAATACCCTTCCTGAGTCTACAATCCGATTATAAATTAATTAATCACAACATCAATTAATTTAATACTTTTTCGAGTCTACCTTCCGACTCTACCTTTATTAATTAACACATCCATTAATTTAATAACTTGGTGTCACTCAACCGTTATTCCCGGACTCGCTCACTTGGCCCATAACCTAATATTTCCCGAGTCTATGTTCCTATCACAAGGAAACACAAAATAGGCATTCACAACCCAAGTAATCCTATAAAACAGTAGGTATTTACACAACCCAATTATTCATACTTGTACATAATATATTTCTCTCCAATATTCACCGTACTTGTTTGCTTTACGAATTTATTTTATTTTCGTATTAATTCAAGTATTCACACAACTCTAAGGGTCCTAGTTACCCCTTGTTATATCAATTCAGTAGTTACCCTTGTTAACCCACTGACCTAACGAATTTAAGCTCGCTCACGCTTTTCCGTAATTATATTCTTATCATCTCGAATTAGAGTACGTCACAATCAAGCCTATGAATCTCAACTTTAACTCTCTCAAAAAATTAAAGTCCAACACTCAATCATAGACCTACTTCCGTATCATTATTCCATCAATATATTTCATCAATGTCCCAAACGCTTCCTCGATAAAATTTTAGACATTGGAGGCTTAAAAAGAAAAATCTCAAATTTTCTGGCAGATTGAACACCCTCTAGTAAAATTTCAATTTCTCCCTCTACAGAACTCCGATTGACCTGATTCCAAGTTCATTGGATATCTAAGAGAAATACCTTTCCAGTAATGTATGGTTAACACTCTAATTCGAAGTAAAATTCAATTCTCACACGTTTAAAATCACATCAAAATTCTGGCAGATTACTATATTGACAGATCAAACACCCTGTAGTAAAATGTCGATTACTCCCTCTACAGAACTCCGATTGACCTGGTTCCAAGTCCATTGTATATCTAAGAGAAATACCTTTCCGGGAATGTATGGTTCACACTCTTATTCGAAGTACAACTCAAATGGCATACATTTAGAGTTGTGTCAAAAATTCTGGCAGATTGACCTCTTGTGTTCATCAAATAAACCCTAAGTCATTCAAGATTCATGTTCTTCATCCAAGAACTCATAAAGATTCCATGTTAATCATCAAATATATTCAAATTTCATTTTATATTTAGGGATATATAATACACCTATTTATTACTTCGAATCTCAGCCAAGTATTCCATTAACAAAATCCCATTTTGTACCCATTTATCCCCAAAATGAATTTTAGTTTACACATCACTAAAATATGAATTGGATATCACCATTTACGCATTACAGTAAGTTAACCACTTGCCTGGAATTGTTCATAGGGTCTGATCCGTTGGTGTAGTCCCTTAATTTGGCTCCAACATTCCCAAATTGGCTCTTGATTTGCTTTCCCTCAAAGTTCCTCTCAAACCCTAGGTTGAGAGTTATGTTGACTGTCATTCCCTATTCTCTCAATTAGGTTTGAAAACCTTAATCCCGTTTTTGGCCACCTAGGCCTAATTAAAATGGGCCAACTCACCCCGTGTGAGCCCGGCTATGCCCAAAAATACCCCGAGACCCAATTACTACCCCCGGGTACTCTTTTCTGACTATCTCGACCCATACGGACGCAACCGCGCACTCGAAATTGTCATCCGAAATACTTTTTGACATATCCACATTTTGACCCCAAAATGTGACACACATTAATTCGAATAATTAAACTTAAAGTCACCAATTATAATTAATTCGGCTCACTCAAATATATTCTTCATCTCATGAATTTAATTTTCTCCAATTTAAATATTTTTATCACTCCAAAAAATAATTAAATATTAAATCCTCAAAATTATGGGGTGTTACAGCTACACTTATGTAACACTGGTGCTTTCTCAATTGTTATGCGAATAAGGGTTATGGTGAAAGATGAAGATGCATCCAAGGACTTTGTAAGAATGGCCATTATTTGAATGTTGCGAAAATGTACCCAAAATGTACCCAAACTGTGGTTTCATTGATGTTTCTTTTTAGTTGGGTATATGCCATTGACGATTTATAAATTTACTTTGTACAGGTAACTCATGTCATTTTGTTGAATAATATTTGATCCATGTGGAGGGTTGAAATAAAACCACCATTTTCTTTAGTATACTACATGTTTTACCCATATGTTCTTTAGACCTGTTTGTTGCAGATAATATATATGTGCTTTGATTTGAAGAGGAAACTATGCTTAATTTTTTTTTTTTTATTATTGGATTGGTTAGATTGGTTGGATTGGTTGTCATCCCTTAAAAGGGTGGATAATCTAATAAATAAAGGAGATTATGTCCATTTATTTTTAAATTTCCACTTTGTTTATTTTAGGCACAATGTGAATTTCATGCTATATGTAAATTTGTTTGATGAATTTAGACTATTTAAAAGAATGTTGTTGGACTATTTTTTATTTGTTAAGCAGGGTGAATAGTCCAATTAATAGAGGGTATTATGGTCAATTTTTTTAAAAATTATACTTTGTTTTATTGAGGAACAAATTTTGTGATGTTTTGCAATTACGTACATTAGAAACTTTTACCGTTTTGTGATTATGTATTTTCAAATTTTTTACTGTGCCTTTAGGCATGGGCATTCCGCTAGTATATATATATATACACTACTGCTCTTGTGCATATCAATCCGCATTTTAAGAGTGTGAATCAGACATGTGCCACCTGACGGTAAGCCCAGAAAAGAGAGAGGGAATGGCTATAATTTAGCCTATAATTTATGGGCTCACCGCCAGGTGACATATATCCGGTCCGCACTCTTAAAATGCGGACTGGTATGTACAAGAGCAATACTGTATATATATATATATATATATATATATATATAAATGTTGTTGTTTATGCAAAAACTAGGCTAGGCTAATTAGTTAATCACAAATAAACAGAAAATAAAGAGACAAGAGTTTTTTAAAGTGTTTCGATTTGATTGAAGAGCTTACGTCCACTGTTGTGTATTGCTTTGGGATCGTTCAATTGCCTCTCTTTTCGTGTGTCCTTATATGTAGGGTTTACAATGTATTTATAGCACCCATGGGATATACAAGAGCTAGATTATTAAAGGATGGAATATCTTTATATCGTAGACATTTATATCTATACAATCATTAATATATACAACTGTTGGTGTTTGTTTGTCATCGTTGGTCGGCATCCCAAGTGTTGGTCGGTATTCCTGGAGTAGGTCGACATTCCATTCATAAAGACCGATTAATCCTCCACTATATAACATGTGTCAGTATCTGAATGGACTATATAGTTGACTAATTTTTGGTATCAAAAGAAGCCCCCAATGTTTCATACTTGAAGTTTTTACAAGAGTATGGAGCATTTGGCTCTTAAAGTTACTCGGGCAACAATTTTAGGCCTCGTCAGTCGCCAACTTCCCGTACTTGTAAAATTTTATGGTTTAATTATAGGGATAGAATGCGCGTGGCATTTTTGAAATTGTCCACCACTTTAACGAATCGTTTTTGGGAAAATCCGTCTTTTCTGCCTTTTATCCGCCACCAGTTCAATCGACGCTGCCTCTTAATCATTACTTTTTCGGTTTTTGAGGCGACTTATAAAAAGAGGGAAAAGCCACGAACTTTTGCCATCTCAAATCTTCTGAGTGTTTCTGGGCTACATTGTCTTCCGACTTTCATTTTCTTTCTCGAAAGATTGTTTTTTGTTCTTCAGTTCTTGCTGAATCCTTAACTCCTGTAAGAAATCTTTCTTTTCTAATATATTCTTCATCATGGTTTACTCTATTGATTCTCTTGATGAATTCAGAAATACATTTAAAATTCGATCTTGGGTTATTTTGGAACACGTTATTTTACTTACTGATTTTTTCTCTTTTGCTCAGGGTCACTAGTTTTCATCTATTTTTATAGCTGAATGTCAGCTTACTTTTCCTCCCAACCCACTTTGTCTTAAATTTTTTCAATACTTTGATGTTGTCCCAGCTAGGGTATCCCCCAACACTTGGAGGGTATTTAATGGAGTGTATAGGTTGAATCAAATTCATGGAACCTGTCTAGGGATTCCAGAGATAATGTTTTGTTACAAGTGGGTAACAAGCGATACCACTTTTTATTTAAAGACTAGGGATGTAAATAAAGCGTTAGTATTTAATCATCCAGATTCCAATAGGTATTATTTTGAGCATGGGGTTGTTGTAAGAAATTGGCAATATGCCCCTTTGACTGAAAATGCTGAGTACCAGGGGCCTAGGTGCCCTCCTTTTGGTAATAGGATAGGTTATTACTCATTTAACTACTTTGCCTTGTACATATCTTGTTTAAATGTTACACTAATTGTTGCTCTGTAACTTCTTATTGTAGTTGGTCAGAAGAGAAGGTGCCCCAAGGAAAGTGAGGTGAATTTGAGGGAGTTAAAGTTTATTTGTGGACTTCATCCAAGGATTGGCGAGGAACACATCAGGTCTGCATCTTATTTGCTGCAGTATAATAACACAATCTCTTCCTTCGTTGCCCGCCATACTCCTTCCCCTGAAATTGACCTTGAACAACAACCTCCTTCTACTTCCTTATCCACTGCATCTGGTAGCGGTGATCTTATTGCCCTGTCCCCTTCCTCCTTAGATTCAAATTTTCCCCTTGTTGCATCCATGGGGAAGAGGAAGATTCCCAAAATTTTGGGAGATATTTTTACCAATCCCCCCGCCAAACGAGCTGATACAGGGGTGAAAAATAAAAATGAGATTGGGAAGAAGCCCCTAACCAAGCAAACTGAAGAGAGATCTCTGATCAGAATAAAGAAAGGGATGTCTTCTACGTTAACAAAGGTTCTTCTGCTCATCCCGACCAACGTGAGTTGGTTGATATATCTTTTTCTACCTCTCAAGTGGTTCTTGGCCCTGGATTGGAAAGACAATTAATAAAGTCTGGGACTTTTCCAGTCCAAAGGAGTGCTGCTGCTTTATTGCCTCACTCCAAGAGTTCAGATAGGGTTGCTCAAAGCCTTGTTATAGTATATTCTTTTTACCTTCTTTAATTACTGTATTTGGATTTATAATTCATAATAATGACTTTTCTTGTTGTTCTTATGAAGTTCCTCATTGACTTCAATAATATGTTCAAGAAAGATGAGGCTTTGAGAGCTTCTTCCTCTGGTGAAGTTAAAGAAGCTTTCAACGAGTTGAAAAGGTGTTTGCTAGAATCCCAACAAGCTTTGGATAATGAATAAAAGATATGGGAGGGTAGGATGAAAGCTGTTGAAGAAGTTACTGAGACTGCTCGAGATTTAGCTGACATATTACAGAAGGACTTAGACGCTGAGAAAATCAAGTCTGCCCAGCTTCAGAAGGAGCTGGATGCTGAGAAGGTGAAGAGAGCTAAGGCCAGGGAGGTTGGCTTCAACAGAGGCTGGGATAAGGCCTTTGGTTCAGCTTCTTCATAAATTGAGTTTGTGAAGAAAAAGTGCTCCAAGGATTGTTGGTTTGCTACTTTGGTGGAGGTCGGTACTCTAAAGAATTTTGAGTTATTCTCTCAGCATGATCCTGGGACTCCTTCAAACCTGGATGAGAAATTTAATGATAGGGGTTATAGTGAATCTTTAATAATGATGGAGTCTGTCGATCAACACTAGGATGTTGCCTCTACTGTGCCCACCAAAGTAAATCATCCTCCTCCTTCAGCTCCCGCTTCTTCTTCAGCTATACTGAAGCAGATAAGAATAAGGTGTAAAATCAAGCAACTTTTCTTTTCTTTTTTTAAGATGTATCTGTACTTCACTTTTTATTAATGAAAAGAGAGATATTTGTATTCCTCTGCTTGTGTTTTTTCAATACTTTGCATCTTATTGATTGATGACTTTCTTTTTCTGAATAGTTTATGGGTAAATTGGAATACTTCTCATCTACTGACTTCGAGCTAATCCATAGGTGTAATGAGGTTTTCAAAGCTAGTAACTTATCTATGACTAATGCCGACCTACTGCAGTTGCTCGGGAAAGGGGTATCCGAGCAAGCCAAAGAGGCATATGTTCATCTGAAGTGTCTTCTTGATCATGTAGTGGCCAACAACGTTGCTTACTTTTAAATTATTGAACAGCTACAGGAGGAGCATAATGAAGCTAGGGCACTTTGCATGAAGATTATGAGAAGAAATTCCAGGACCTTAGTGAAGGCTAGGGCTTTGAGAAAAAGTTAGATAAATTTGCTTCTTATTTCCAAAGGCAATAGTTCTTATTGAAATGTGAGACAGATGAAGCAAGGGCCATTGCCAAGCTTATAGAGGAAGAAAATAATAGCTTCAGAGATAAACTTGATGCTCTGAAGTAATCCACTTTGTTGTTGCCACTACAGATGAGGGTTATTCCTTCTTAGAGGCTAAAAAAGCAAAGTTGAGTGAGGAGTTTGAGGCTCTGAAGAAAATAAAACCTGCTTCTTCATCTTCTCGAGCTAGAGTCAAGCCTAGCAAAGGTACTGGCCGAGGTACTATAGAGGAAGTTAGGACCCAACATGCCATTGACAATCAAGCTGCGCAATTAAAAGCTAATGATCAAGTTATTACTGAGATGTCCCATAAGCTACAGACCTTGTCTGAAAAACTATCCACTTAATCTTGTAAATTACAAGCTAAAGATGGAGTGTTGAAGAAACTGCATTCCCAGGTTGACAAATTAACCTTTCAATTTTATAAACAGCCAAGGGAAGTCTCGATTTATGGGTATAATGAAGCTCTGGGGAATCTTGATAATAAAATTTAACAAGCTAAGAGTGAGAGATACAAATGGGGTTGGATTAATGCTTCGACGGTGATGAAATTGGATCAAAATAGCACATTGTGGGACTGCTATGATCTAGGCTTGCTTGATCTTAACAATCCTCCTTTCAAGTTAGATGTCAATTGGATTCCTGTTTATCGTATTTCTCAATGCTTGATTTTAAAGTACTTGGGAGATTACGAGATTTATGATGAACTAGATATCAACCGACCTCCTCACCTGCTTGATCTTCCTAGTAGAAGCAATACCAAAATGCTTCAGGATTTTAACTTTATGAACTCTCCTTATACTTTGGATGATCCTCCTACTGGAATGCACCCTGTTTCAAAAGCTGAAGGGAAACATCCTGCAGAATAAAGCTTTGTACTTTATTTTGTTAATGCAGTCATGTAATTACTTTGACTGAATGAAATGGAAATTTGATTAACTTATCTTCAGTTGAATGTTAATCATTTCTTTTATCATTAATTTTATTGATACACTTTGTTTAAGTTGAGTATCAATGATCAATGAGTGTAGATGTTATATTAGCATACTTAGATTAAAATCTAAATTTAGAGCTAATTATATCAATAAATAGGTTCTACTAGCATACTTAAATTAGAATCTAAATTTAGAGTTAGTTACCCATGTGTCTCCAAAGGTTTTACTAATGCACCCAACTATTGGATTTTTGCATTAAATACCAAGGGTGTGACTAGGAGTTTGTGGAATATGTGCTTATGTTCCTCTTGAGGAACCTTTGCAACGTTGTTCCTGTACTTTTTCCAGTAAGATAAAGATCTTGTTCTATCCTTATGTTTGCGAACCAAGTTTCTTGAGGATTTTAACATCATGTTGAGTTAGACTTCGTGTATCAACGATCAAGTTTGCGACTGCTCCGAGAAACTTATTGCTTATGTCGAGTAACTTTCAGGATAATATTTGCTGAGCTGAGCAACAATTTTCTGAACAGAGAATTTTTTTAAAACTTTTAACTTTCAAGATAATGTAGTGCATAGCACGAGTACTCCCAAAAAAATGAACATAAAAAATGGAAAAAAACTGAAAATGTTATTAATATTGCAAGTTAAAAAATGATTACAACATTATGGATAATACTTTCAGAGACGCTCTGCATGCCATGGGTTTTTGAATTCTTCACCTTTCAAGGTTTCAATGCGATAGGTTCCAGGTCGGATCACTGTTGAAACACGGTAGGGCCCATGCCAATTGGCTTTAAGATTGTTATTTTTCTGTAGAACTTTCTTCAACACATAATCTCCTTCCTTTAAGTTGGTTGGTTTCATTCTTTTATTGTAAAAGCGAGTTGTTCTTTGTTGATAAGTTGCGTTGCGTAAGGAAGCATCTTCTCTTACTTCTTCCAGCATGTCTAGATCCAACCTTCTCATTAAGTCACTTATAGGAGAGTTAAAATTCAAAACTCTGTAGGATGGTAAGCCTAGCTCGGCAGGAATGACAACTTCAGTCACAAATGCTAACAAATATGAGGATTCTCCAATTGTTGTTCACGGTGTTGTTCTGTATGCCCACAAGATAGAATGTAGCTCGTTTATCCAATTTCCCTTGGCATTATCAAGGCTTTTCTTCAACCCATTAAGCAAGGTTTTGTTTGTAACTTCAGTTTGTCCATTACTCCGAGGATGTCCTGGAGCAGAATGTAATTTCTGAACATTGGATTGAGCACAGTAATTTGTGAACTCCCCATTGTCAAACTGTGTTCTATGGTCGGTAATTAAAGCATAAGGCAACCCATACCCGTAAATGATATTTTTCCATATGAATTGATAAACATTTTCATAAGGTGTATCTATCAAAGGATCTTCCTCCACCCATTTTGTAAAATAATCCATGACGACCACCAAGTATTTGAATCTTCCTCGGGTAGTTAGCAGTGGCCCGCCCGACAAAGTATATACCCCACATGGAAAACAACCATGGTGAAGTAATTAGAGTCAGAGCATCCTGTGGAATTTTGTGAATTGTAGAGAATTGCTGACATTTATCACACTTCTTGGCAAAAGTTTCACAGTCTGCTTGCATTGTTTGCCAGTAATACCCTTGAGTACTGATTCTTTGCAAAAGTGTTCTTCCTACTACGTGAGCTCCACATGATCCTTCATTCACCTCCTGAACTAAATCTTGGACCTCTTATGGATGTACACAACATTACAAATTGATTGTTAGTCCTCTTCTATACAAAATACCTTTGTCTAACACATAACGAGTTGCTTTAAACTTCAACTTCTTGGCTTCCACCATATTTGCGGGTAGAGTTCCCTCTTTATTGTATGCTCTGATGGGGTCTATTCATTATGGCCTCGTGTCTATAGAAATAAAATTGATCATCAAATCTTGATCTATGCTCCCATTGGCCAAAATCTCAATAGGGATAGTTCGTCGGAGTTCAATTTTGGTGGCAGAGGCTAGTCAAGCAAGGGCATTAGTTCGGGCATTTTCTAACCTTGGCATTCTATTCATTTGAACAACTGGTAATTTTGTAATATCGTCACCTTGGATAAATACCTGGTTTTCAATTCTCCTTTGGCTCCATATAAACCCACTGTTTGGTTTACTACTAGTTGAGAATCACTGTGTGCCATAACTTGGTTGGCACTCAATGAGTGGGCTAAATTTAATCCTACAATAAGAGATTCGTACTCTGCTTCATTGTTTGAAGTCTATAATTGAAAATATAGTGGATAATCAATATCAATACCATTAGGAGTGTTATGTATTATACCTACTCTACTACCAGTTGAACAAGATGAATCATTAATATATAAGTTCTATATGGGGATATTGTTGTCAAATTCTTGATCTGTCAAATTCTCGTAGTGGAATACTTTTATGTTTCCTTCTTCATACTTCCTGGTCATCTCCTGTGTTCGGGAAGAAGAGTTTGGTTGGTTTGAACTCGCTTCTTCTGAGGAAAGTTCTTCGGGAGCTTTTTTGGTAACATTACCTTCTCCTGATTCTTGTTTCGTCTGATCACTTTATTGCTCGGGGATCTCAGAGTAGGTGAACTCTGCTATGAAATTTGCTTCCTCTTGGCCTTTCAGAGAAGACCTTGGTTCATATATGATATCATACTCCCCCGATTCCATAGCCCAGTACATTAATCTACCAGATTTCTCTGGTTTGTACAAAGATTGCCTTAGAGGAATATCAGTGTAAACTATGATTGTATGGGCTTATAAATAGGGTTTCATGCAACTAGATGCTTCAATCAAAGCCAATGCCAATTTTTCCAAGCGAGGGAATCTGATTTATGCTCCTCGAAAAGCCTTAGTGGTATAGTATACGAGTTTTTGAACTCCATTATCCTCTCGAATTAATGTAGAACTCATAGCTGATTCAAAATTAGTTAGGTACAAATACAACTTTTCACTCGTGATTGGTTGGAAGAGCAATGGAGGAAACCCTAAATACTTTTTTAACTCCCCAAAAGTTTTTCACATTCTTCATTCCATTCAAAGGTTTTTCTGACCACCTTGAAGAACGGCATGCATCTATCTGTAGCTCGGGATAGAAATCTATTCAAGGCTACTACTCGTCCAGCTCATCTTTGAATATCCTTCTTGTAAGTCAGAGATTGCATTTTAATTAGTGCCTTGATCTTGTCTGAATTTGATTCAATTCCCCTTTAATTTACTATGTACCCGAGGAACATTCCCTCTTGCACTCCAAAAACACATTTGGTCAGATTCAGCTTCATCTAGTGCTTCTCAAGTTGATCAAAAGTCTGGTTGAGGTCGGTAATGTGATCGAATGCCTTTTTGATTTTTGAAAGCATATCATCTACATAGACTTCCATATTCTTACCTATCTATTCCTCGAACACCTTGTTGACTAGCCTTTGATATATAGCACCTGCATTTTTCAAACTAAAAGGAATAATATTATAACAATATGTTCATCAGGGAATGATGAAAAAAGTTCTTTCTATGTCCTCAGGCTTCATTTTTATCTGGTTATAACCAGAATGGTCATCCATAAAGCTAAGAAACTCATGTACTGATGTAGCATCTACGAGCTGATCTATTCGGGAGAAAAAAGATTCTTTGGGCATGATTTATTTAAATCCGTGAAGTTTACACATATTCTTCACTTGTTGTTTTTATTTTTTACCATAACTACAGTGGCCAACCAGTCTAGGTATTTCACTTCATTAATAAAAGTTGCTTTCTGAAGCTTTTCGACCTCTTCCTGTATGGCTTGGTTCTTCTCGGGGCTGAATACTCTTCTCCTTTGTTTGTCTAGTTTAACTTCTTTATTTATATTGAGCTCATGATAAAGGAAATTGGGATCTATCCTAGGCATGTCTTCATGACTCCAAGAAAATGCGTGCTTTCTCTGTATAAGGAATCTCACTAGTTCCTGTTTAATAACAGGATCTAATGTTGTCTTTATTTAAGTGGTGCGTTCTATTTTATCATCATCTAACACAGTGCTTTCAGTTGATTCCACAATCTTTCCCTTTAACAACTATATTTCCTCTCTTGGATCTAAGGTTTCAACCTCGGATTCTTCATCAAGTTTAGGAGTATCCACTTATTAGGTGGTGGTTTTCTTCTTTATTTATTCCAAGTCTTCTTATTCGGCAGAAGAATAATAACACTGATGAACAGTGGATGGTATGACTTTGAAATTCTTTAGCCCTAATATTCCCATGATTATATTGTAAGTTGAATGGACATTTTTATTTATTACAAAGAAACAGATCTTCTCTGTTCGGATAGCTGGCCAGGTGCCTATCATCACCTCCATTTTAATGGTTCCCAAAGGGAAGACTTTCTCGCCTGCAAAGCCTATTAGTGGTCGATGATAAGGCTCTAACTGGCTAAGTTTAAAATCCAAGTTGCTAAAACAAGGATAAAACATGATATCCGTCAAGCTACCATTATCTATTAATACTCTAAAAATAATCATTTCTTCTTTTCTTACTTTGATTACCAGTGGGTCATCATAAGGATATAGTACTCTTTAAAGGTCATTTTTAGATAAACCAATTACATGTTTGTCTTTTTTAACCTTCCTTAGTTGATCCTCCTCTGCAAGGTTGATCCTTTGTATGTACGAACAAGCTTGTGCCTCATGGAGGTAATCTTTTCACTTCGCTGTATGATCGCCTCCTCCTGCGTCTCCACCTATAATTATTTAGAAATAAAAAGAACCAAAATTGATACAAAATATCTCACGTTCTGGTTTCCAAGATTGGTTAGAGGTTCGACATCATCATCCTGATCATCTTCATGAGTTCTTTTCTTCTCCTCTCTAGGCTTGCAATGAGATTTTGATCTACACCGACCTTCTGCGTTGTTCTGCCAATTAACATATTGATTCAATTTTCTTCTTCAGATGAGAGTTTCAATATCATTTTGAAGAGCTATGCAACGTTCGGTCATGTGACCGTAATCTCTGTGAAATTTTTAGTACTTAGTTTTGTCTCTCTTGGTCGGGTAACTTCTCAACTTATCAGGCCAACGCACATCTTTATTATGCTTGATTTCCTCCAAAACATGATGAATTCCCATAGTTAGTGGAGTGTAGTCATTTCACTTCTTGAGTCGTTCCAAACCCCCTTTATGTCTTGATTCCCTATGTTATATGGGTTATTTATGATCTTTCTTATCATTTTTACCATCAACGTTTTTGCCCCAGCTACGCTTAGCTGCCATTGCTTCCTCAACATTCATGATCTTTGCTACTTTAGCCATCAATTATGCCATTATCTTCAGAGGATCCTTAGTAAGGGTGTAATACAGTTTTTCAGGGAGTAATCCACTCATGAGGAAAGTTATTGCGGTCTTCTCCTCATAATCTACTACTTCTAGTTTCTCGTTATTAAAATGAGTGATGTAATCTCTGGTTCTCTCTCCTTCTTTCTGTCTCACACTAAATAAGCGTGCCACCCTTTTTCACAGGTTTTTCTCCAAAGCAAAAGTTGTTAATGAATAGCTCGGACAGTTGGTTGAAGCTAGAAATTTGTTCCCAAGGAAGACCATTGTACTAGATTTGGGCAGATCCAGTAATGATTCCAGAAAATGCTCTACACCTCATCTCATTGAGGATGGCATAAATATAAGCAGTTTGCTGGTATTATTCTATATGGAGGACTAGATCAATTCTTCCATCATATTTGGGCATTACTACTAGATCGTTGAACTTTGCTGGAGTAGGGAAATCCACAATTGCTTGCACAAATAGAGACCTTTTTACAAAATTTCTTTGCAGTGGGTTTTTTATCTTCACTATTTTTGCAAATCTGCCTTCCAGTCTCTGTATGGAGCCTTTCCATGCATCATTGGCAGCAATGGATTTATGGGTTGCAACTTTATTAGTTGCTGAGCTTTCTTCTTGAACCTGTTGCTCGGTCCGAGTAACAGTTTGTTAGGCATTTGATCTAGATTGAGTCGTGCTTTCCCTTTGATCATATGGTAGTCTAGTATTACCAGATCTTACCCTAGGAACATTTTTGTTCCCTCTGGGTCCCAAACAATCAAAGGGAGACGCACGACATAATCTCTCTAAGGAGCTTGGCCTTTCAGGAAAATAAGACTGCGTATGAAAAGATTCTGATGTTCTGAGTAATGAATCTGACCGTAGATGATAGGAGATATCTCTTACTGATATCGAATGGCTATGCCAACCACCTATTGGTGGGTGTGGTGGCATATTTCGTTGAGTAGATAGAGTAGGATCTCCGGGTTGAAGCGTTTGTGTAAGTGGCCTGATAGTATCTTGCATGGCCTCTTGCCCTCTTGTAACACTGGCCAAAATCCAAGTTAAATAATTTGCAGGTGGAGGAGCATAAGGAGCAGGCATAATACATTCATTCATGCGACTTGATTCAGGAATTTCATCCATTTAGGTGTTTGATTGAGTGAGATCAATTTGAAATATCGTTTCCACAGACGACGCCAATTTGTTGATGCAAAAAACTAGACTAGGCTAATTAGTTGATCACAGATAAATAGAAAATAAATAGACAAGAGCTTTTAAAGTGGTTTGGCTTGATTGAAGAGACTACGTCCACTGTTATGTTTTTCTTTGGGATTGTTCAATTGCCTCTCTTTTCGTGTGTCCTTATATGTGGGGTTTGCAATGTATTTATATCCCCCATGGGGTGTACAAGAGTTGGAATATCAAATGATGGAATGTCTTTATATCGTAGACATTTACATATGTACAATCATTAATATATACAACTGTTAGTGTTTGCCTGTCATCGTTGGTCGGCATCCCAAGTGTTGGTCGGTATTCCTAGAGTAGGTTGGCATTCCATCCGTAAAGACTATGATTAATCCTCCATTGTATAGTACGTGTCAGTATCTGAATGGTCCATTTAGATGACTAATTTTTGGTATCAACAGTTGTCTTCAATTTTAACTCCCCTCATTTCTTAGGTCTATCTGTTGAAAAAAATATCTTTGCTATACTAAAATGTGATTTTAGACTTTGTAATGACCAATAAATCATCACGTAGAAGGTTGTTTAAAATTATAAGAATAGCATAGACTTTGCTTGCCCCTTTATGATTTGTAATCACCATTATCATTGACTATAATGATTCTAAATATCAAGCACTAGAATTAATATATATTTGTTAGTTGGTAATGGTTGTATCTAGACTTTATTAGTCATTTGATATTTTTTTTAAGGCAATGATAATTTTTCATATATTCTTCGTTGTTGATTTTTTTTGGGTACATTTATTGACAGAAAATTACAAAAACAATGTCATACAACATGCTATGTATAAAAGATATTTATAACACCTACGCATCGTCCGGGGTTAAAATATAGTGTGTGTGTGTGTGTGTGTGTGTGTGTGTGTGTATATATAACACTCGATTGATCCTTGAAACCTTCCATTCTTTTTAAAATGTCTATCAATACATTTATGACATTGAATAATGAAAGAGAATAAGATAACACAAATGCAAACTCGGATAAGAAACTCACGCTTGAGGAATCCATCAAAAAGAGGTAGAAACATTCGCCATTAATCGGAATCCACCAAAGGGCTTAGAGTAAGAAGAATCCACCAAAGAGTTTAGAGTAAAATAAGAAGAATCCACTTCTTAGACAAAAAATTGTTTATATCCCGAAATTAATCTCCCTTAGCTTCATACATTCTCAACATCTATATTATAACTATAATATGTAAGCTTGTAATTAAGTTTGGTGAATGCTTAAGGTGTCCACATAGGCTTGCTAGATTCAATTAATTTATTTGCTCGATAAAAGCTTGCACACCTCTCTATCATCTCCCATAATTTACTCTCACTAAACCCATTCCTCTATCTTATCCCTCCATCTTCCGCCTTTTCCATTCTCTCTCATCTCTTCCGATTTTCTTATAAAAATGACACTTATTACATCTCATAACCTACTCAGATCTCAAGGTCAGAATCCAAATCAATGCAGATCTCCATTTCTTCCACATTTCTCTCATAATATCAAGGGTTTCTTCTACTCATTCCAAAAACTGTAGGCATCTATTTAATTTTCATTTATCTATATAACAGATCCACCATATCTTTAACCATTTTCTCTTTTCTTCTACCCTTTGTATTCTTCCGTACAACTACCCTCTCTCTCCTCTATATAAACATCACAATCTTCCAGACAGGTGATGCAACCACTGACTACCCCACCACATTTCCTGACACATCTACTATGTGAAGCTCACTTTCTTCTGCTACCTTTGGCGATTTTACCACCTATGTCCTGGGTATAAGATTAACGTGATCTTCTACCCATGACTCCAACGAGTAGGAAGTTGACAGAGACATTACTGAACGGGTATGGGTACGACATAAGGAAGATGAAATTTTTTCCCTTACAAGGATTATGTTTTTTATTAACCTGGTTTGTCATGTATAATTCACATTCATATCATATAATTCATTGCAATGAATGAGGGTGTGAAAACATTTATTGTGTAAGTGACAATAGGAGTTTGTTTTCATTTCTTTGTATTAGTATCATGTCTATGCTTTGCATGTTATTATGTCCCTCTTTATAGACTTTGTGTTATATATTGAATATTTTGTTTTCTTTGTGGTTATTTTAGATTTTATGATGAATTCAACACCTTAGGTTTAGATTGTTATCTAAATGTGTCTTTTCGTTGTGAGGAAATCATCTCACAAATAAGAAGATTGCTAAATTAAATAGGTTTAAATGAAGATAATAAACAATTTATTATATACGAATTTTATGGTTTCTTAAGAATTTTATGGTTGCAATTTCATTATATATACGATCTTTTTTGTTTTACTATATTACTGATGTAATCAAGAGTATGATATTAAAATATCATGAAATTTTATCATCCACATATCCACATTTTCATTAGGTATAGTAATACCTTTTCATTTGGAAGTTCCTTTAAATTTGGCGAAGGTTAATGAACTATGTAGTCAACTTTTACAAAGATTCATAGCTGAGAGAAAATTGTGACCAACATCTTTACACTTATATATAGGAGTTTTACAATGTTTTTTTTGGCAGAGTTTCTTATGTAAGATGATCTGCATTTAAGGATTTATAAGAAAAAATTCTTGCAGTTTAGTGTTGAGTTTTTTTTTTTGAATGTAATTTCTTCAATATAACTATATTCTTTGTTAATAATATATTATATTTAATGTGAATAAAGATAATCATGTGAACAATTATTCTAATATTTTTTTAATGTTGTAACATTTCATTTTGTTGTATTTGCCACATGATTAAAGAAAAACTATTGTTTACCTTAACAGTTAACTCCATGTTGTATAATTAGTCACACTAGCTTGGTGTTTCTCTTTTTCTATTATTATGCACTTTAAAAGTATTGTATTTGTTAATGGTTAGCCGGCACATCGTGTGGTGCAAGTATTTTTTTAAATGAAGGTGATTACCATAATTTTCAGAATTCAAAATAGGTTCTTTTATTTCTATCCCTAGGAATTCTTATAATTTTGAGATCGATTTAACATTTTTTTCTTCTTTTTGGGATTTTTTTTTGGTTTCCATTATATATATCTGTCTTAAGTTTCAGTTCATGTTGGACGGTGGGTTTGGTATTATGATCTATGGATTTTAAATAGTTATTAAAAAAGAATTAATAGTTATTTTAGAGTAATTTGTGATGGTTCAGTGAATTCCTTGCAATTAAGTAAAGGAAACTTTTCATTTTATCTTAAATTATGTCATTTACTTCAATCCTTATAAAATCAAAACTTAAGGTTTTTCTTCTTAAAACCTATCAACACAAATGTCAGTTCTGAGTGTCCTTAGGACCTTGATAATCTAAAATAATAAACTTTAATTATCCCCTCAGAACATTGATAACAAATATTCAAGTAAAATATCTTTTATTTGCAATGTCCTTCAAATCATCACCTCATCCTTACTTGCAATGTGTTGTATGTTGAGTAATCATTGAATTTTAAGTCCACGTTCAATGGCTTAGCTCATGCATATAATTTTTCCCAGTTATGTATCAAAGCGTGTAAAAATAGCTATATGTGCTCACACATCGATCGGATTTCATGCTAGTTTATATAGTGATGTTTCCATATCTAAATCCAGGAATTCAAAGAGGACTTAGACCCCCAATTTCCCTTAAGCAAAGACTAGGGTCCTAAGGGCAACCTCAATTTTCTTTTAGACCACTTCTTAGCCCCCCCAAAACCTCCCACTACAAGAATTTTTTTTATTTATGTCAGTTTCAAAATCATATTTATTTCAGTTATTAATATAGCAAAATAAATGTTTACATCACATAGTATCTTTGTTTTTTTTAAAAATAAATTGTGATTTTTGAATTAACTAACATAATAACCTCCCTTTTGTGTGATTTTTAAAAGGAAAGAAATAAAAATGTACATTGTTTATGCCAGTTTATTAAAATCCAACTAATAAAATTTGAAATCTCGTGCCTCTAAATTTTTTACTAGTGTGGGAAACTACAATTCTAGCTTGAACCCAAAAGTTTTAGATCTCTTCACCATGTCCCCTCTATCTCAAACTCCTTTCAATCATTGATCACCATCTCTTCTTCAACACCGTTATTTCATCTTAAACCCCGTTGTCAATCACCGTCGTTCAACACCTCACATTCTCTCAAGTACTAAAATGAAAAGCCAGTAATTTTATTTCATACATACAACACACATAGTGAAACCCAATAGGTTCGTTTTCTCTCAAGAATAGATTCGTTTTCTATTGTTCTCCTAAATGTTGCTCTAAATCGATGATTAATTTGTATGCCCATCGAGCGACTTATTTTTACTGATTTCTTTTATTCTAATAGATTTTTTTACCATCAGGATCAATTATAATTGCATCGAAGAATAATTTTAAAAAAAATTAGGGAATATTTGAAACATCCATTGATATATTTTCGTAATTTCTCATTCATAGGCGAAGAAAAATTAAGTTCAAGGAATTTGGGGAAGCTTGACCAGTAAACCTAAATATAAGTGAAATTAGACAAAGTTGGTAATGATTTACTGCAATTAAACAAATAAACACACATAAGTGCACATCTTAATATCCTCAAAATAGCAATTACTAATGCTTCACATAAGTATATGTGTCCTATTCATTGCATGTTGGAACTTTGTCCCTAATATTTTTGGTATCTAAGTTTGTTCCCTTAGGGCCCATGTTATCAAGACTACACACACACACACACACACACACACACACACACACACACATTCGCAAACATGTACAAACTCCACCATTAAAAACTTTGATGTATTTCCAGTATAGTTAGTTTTCTCTTCCTATATAGTATATTAAAGGCAAGGTTATGAATATGGGTGTGCTGGTTTAGGTATGAATGAATGTTGGACATATAAGGAATGACTGATTCAACATTGATATGTCAAACTCGGAGAAGGTGAAAGTGTATATTGTATTGTTATCGTCTAAACTAGTATACCAATTTAGCCTTAACAAATGTATACTAACTATAAACAATAAAAGCTAAAGAGATATAATAACATGAAAGATAATCTAGAGAAAACAATATAGAGATGAGAGAAAGAGAGTGAAACCAGATTTATGTGGTTCGGCCTAAAGAGGTGCCTATGTCCACAGGTGCAGGTGTCTAATATATTAATTCATTAGGCACAAGCCATGGATGAATGAAGATTACAAGCTCTCAAGTTCACTCTAGACTTGGATAACATGATGGTATGAATATAATAGCTCAATACCTTTATAATGAGGAACAAAGTGTTATTTTCAGGCTATTAGAAGAGAGGTGATAGAGAGGGACATATGTCATGCATTTATAGGTTAGGAAGATACACTTTTTACATGCAAGTGGGAGGATAATCATAAAGTTTATTATAAAGCATATGGGGGAATGTATTTTCATATCTCCCCTACGTAGGGTGTGCGGCTAATAAAATCTACTCACAGTGTACATGCTTGCTTTGATGGAGTTAAATAATGGTGTTAAACTATTGTGAGCTTGTCTATTATATTGGGGATGACCAGAATTTCCCTAGCTGACTAGGTTGGTGGCTGATTCGACCTCTTTTCTGGAAGAAACAAATTCAGTTGCCATCTTTTGAATGGTCCATGAGCCATACTATATACATGGGATAACAAAACTCCCAATACTTTTATCAAGATTGGGGTTTACATCAGATTCTCTAAAATATTACACCGTTTGGGTATGTGCTGAGGAGATTAAATAAGTGAAGTGTTAATTGAGAGGTTTTTTACCTAGATTCTAGTCGACTTATAAGGATATTCTCGGCTCATAAAATAGTATTGGCTCGAAGGAGGCCAACCATAATAATTTGTGGCATTTTTTTTATCTTGGATCCAAATTTGACACGTGTTAAGCGATGTGAATGGCATCTGTTGCAATTATAACGCATATGCCTAGAGCAACATGTGCCAGTCTGTGAATTGTTAGTCACCTTTTATAGGTGTGATGTCATGCCCTGGTTTAATAAGGGTAATGATTACCGCTTAACAAGTATAAAACCCAAATTTTATACTTTGTGGTGTAGTCCCACTCGGGATTTGTGGCATTTTTTTCTAAATAGCTTATGTCATTTGATAGAGATAGCTTTAGTTATTTTTGTTGTTGTTTGAAGCTCCTCTAATCAATACCTTTCATACCTACAAAAATATATCTATACTAGAGTGTAGCAGTATGTAACAACCCGCGTAATTTTGGGCTATTTTAATTAATTTTTGGAAAATGGAGGAAAATAAAGTTTTTGATAAAATTATTTTTATTGCTCAAATATGTTGGTTATTATTTTTAAAGGTGAGAATTTCAAACGGTTTCGAAATCGGAGTTAAAACGGATTTTAAAATGGTTTTTAAATGTTTTAAACTCTTGGAATTCTAAGTCGGCGAACATTAAGTAATTTTCAAGAATTGTTTTGACTTCCAACTTTTCATTTCTTTGTCTTATTTGAAGGAGTCTTTTGGATTCCAACTCTTCATTTCTTTGCATTATAAAAGGAAGTCGTGGGAAAGCCTTTTAACCTACTTTTGGCACAAATTTTGGCAGCAAATATATTTTATATTCCTCTTCTTTTTATATACACATTGGCCCTTGAGATTTGTGAGTTCCAACCTTAGATTATAGGTGTTCTTGGGGCTATTTTTGTTGGAGGTTCTTGGAGGAGCTTTTGTAAATCTTTTGAGTTGATTTTGAGGATGTGATCGTTGGTTTCTTATCATGGTTTTGAGGTATGGGGTTTTACACAATATGCTCCTTAAATCTCACGAGTGTCATTCTCTTCGAATTCTTGTTAATTGAACTCATATTTGAATTGATAAATTCATTGAAATCTGGAAAATAATTGTTGAAATTATTTTGATTCATGTGGTATCATTATATTATTGTTGAGCACGTTGTCATGAGATTTTAATATGGCACGGATGTTGAGTACCCGCCAAAATACCTATTCCCGGGCTATGGCTTGATAAAGCATATGCGAATGGGGTGAGGCCTGGTGACCCATTGATGTGTTGTTGAGAAATTATAATGATAAATTCTTTGAGATTTGCATTTTGATTTGAATATTCGTACTCGTGTTGTTACGTTTTATTCATTGCTAATATATATTTGTTGAGCATCTTTCTTGTCGTATTGTGTACTTCCCCATATTTTCTTTTAGTGGCAGGTTAGCGTGAATTTTGGGGCGCTATGGAGATTGATTTTAGCGAGGATTGTTTGGCAAATATTTGTATTATTTTGATGTATAGAGCTTTCGAGATTTGTATTTTATTTTCGAGTTAATTGTTGTATGTAATTTGAGAGACTTTGTTGTATTAAATTTGAAAAAAATTGAGATTTGTAGTTTCTCTTTTGTTGTCGTGGGACTTAGATGCTCTATACCTTGTCACTTGTCACTTGTGGATTTGGATTTATTTTATCGCAGTAGCGCTCCGTTCGCTCTCCCCGGGTGGACGAGGGGTTACAAATGGTATCAGAGCTTAGATATACGGCAACCCTCGGTGCTTGGGTTTTGGGTTCATTGCGTGGTTAGCAATTTTTGGAGATAGCAAATTTTAGGTGATATTCGTGTTAGGTTTCGAGATTAAAGGTGAGGAATTATTTTTGGAGACGAGATTATTTTTGGAGATTAGTGGCCTGATTTTGAGAGTTAGGCATTCGACGAATTTCGAGGGTGAAATTCCATTGTTAGTGGGGAAGTGTAACAACCCGCGTAATTTTGGACTATTTTAATTAATTTTTGGAAAATGGAGGAAAATAAAGTTTTTGATAAAATTATTTTTATTGCTCAAATATGTTGATTATTATTTTTAAAGGTGAGAATTTCAAACGGTTTCGAAATCGGAGTTAAAACGGATTTTAAAATGGTTTTTAAATGTTTTAAACTCTTGGAATTCTAAGTCGGCGAACATTAAGTAATTTTCAAGAGTTGTTTTGACTTCCAACTTTTCATTTCTTTGCCTTATTTGAAGGAGTCTTTTGGATTCCAACTCTTCATTTCTTTGCATTATAAAAGGAAGTCGTGGATAAGCCTTTTAACCTACTTTTGGCACAAATTTTGGCAGCAAATATATTTTATATTCCTCTTCTTTTTATATACACATTGGCCCTTGAGATTTGTGAGTTCCAACCTTAGATTAGAGGTGTTCTTGGGGCTATTTTTGTTGGAGGTTCTTGGAGGAGCTTTCGTAGATCTTTTGAGTTGATCTTGAGGATGTGATCGTTGGTTTCTTATCATGATTTTGAGGTATGGGGTTTTACACAATATGCTCCTTAAATCTCGCGAGTGTCATTCTCTTTGAATTCTTGTTAATTGAACTCATATTTGAATTGATAAATTCATTGAAATCTGGAAAATAATTGTTGAAATTATTTTGATTCATGTGGTATCATTATATTATTGTTGAGCACGTTGTCATGAGATTTTAATATGGCACGAATGTTGAGTACCCGCCAAAATACCTATTCCCGGGCTATGGCTTGATAAAGCATATGCGAATGGGGTGGGGCCTGGTGACTTATTGATGTGTTGTTGAGAAATTATAATGATAAATGCTTTGAGATTTGCATTTTGATTTGAATATTCGTACTCGTGTTGTTACGTTTTATTCATTGCTAATATATATTTGTTGAGCATCTTTCTTGTCGTATTGTGTACTTCCCCATATTTTCTTTTAGTGGCAGGTTAGCGTGAATTTTGGGGCGCTATGGAGATTGATTTTAGCGAGGATTGTTTGGCAAAGATTTGTATTATTTTGATGTATAGAGCTTTGGAGATTTGTATTTTATTTTCGAGTTAATTGTTGTATGTAATTGGAGAGACTTTGTTGTATTAAATTTGAAAAAAATTGAGATTTGTAGTTTCTCTTTTGTTGTTGTGGGACTTAGATGCTCTATACCTTGTCACTTGTGGATTTGGATTTATTTTATCGCAGTAGCGCTCCGTTCGCTCTCCCCGGGTGGACGAGGGTGTTACACGGTAATTAAGGGAATCAATCCAAATCTAAGTGTGATACATACAAAAGTGGCATGCAATTCATTTGTTTATTTTCTTTTTGGACTTTTTTCTTTTTCTATTTTTTTATGCTTTTTTCAGTATTAAAATAATTTTGAGATTTAAGGTGGATACAAACTAAACTAAATCAAAGATTTAAAGAATGAACTAAAAAGTGACTAAAAATGACGAACAAAGTCTAACACTAAGATAAGAGATAAAGTGAGGTAAATAAATTTGAGAACAATCAAGGAGTGGGACTACACCACAAATTCTAGCTAATCTAACTAAAATATTTAATTATTTGAATTCTCCTAAATTAATATCAAAATTACAAATCAACTCTCGTTGCAAATGTAATTTTAATAGTAACTTTTAAAAAATTAAGTTTAAACCCCCACAACTCTAGAAAATAGATCTATACTCCTTTGAATTAATCACTCGCTAGGATCGATTTATCAAAATTTATATAAATCAAAGAAAATAAAATTTAGAGTTGAAATTCAAGGAATAATACCACACTTAAGAAACCCCTAGCTCTAGTTCGAATCTAAAATGGGTATTATATCTCGAATTTTTGATTTTCTCTCGAAAATCACTTACCCTCTCTTGAGGCATAAATTTAAGGGTGAAGGATCAAAATTAACCTTCAAAGAAAATTTTAAAATAATCAAACTAATTAAATCAAAATAACATCAAATAAGGGTTCACCCCACCCCTTGAAAAGGGATTTTAGCCTAACATGATATCAAAATTGACAAACTAATAATCAAAGGGATTAAAATAGATGAGAAGGGAAGAGAACAATCAAACCCAATCTCTTGATGCTTAATTGAACTTCAATCCTTGCGTTGAAATTCACATCCTTCAATTTGAATGATCAAATCAAAATTACATCAAAAGTGCACTCAAATTGATCCTCACAACAATTTATTTTTCCTCACTATATAAAAAAAAGAAAATAAAAATTCTAAACTAACTTAAAATACTACACTAAAATGGTGTTTCTCTCTCTAAAATTCTTTCTACCTAGATTATTTTATGGATCTTCAAATGGTCTTGAGTCTTCTTATATAGTGCATATGGAGCTAAGGGGTATATTTGAAAGAATTAATAGAGCATGATAATGGTGAGGTATTGTGGAGAATGAGAGGGGGGCATTTTTGGACATGACACACAAGTGTGCATGTGGGAGAAGTGAGGGAATTGGGGTAAAAAGTGATAAAAGGAGTTTTAACACATGTGGGAATTTTTAACTTTGGTTTTGGTTTTGTCTGGTGAGCAGGTGGGAAAATTGTGTAAGGTTTTGTTAGGAAGAAAAATGGGAAATGGGTCTTGACTGAAATTGGTTTTGGGTTCGAGAATTGTTTGGGTTCGGGTTGTTGGGTTTTCGGGTATAATAAGAGATGGGTTAATGGATTTATGGGATTTGATCGCTGGCCGGAGTCTGGGGATTATGGTGGTTGGGCCGGGTTTGGAGGGGATTGCCATGGGCATCTGGGACTGGTTCAACCAAGGTCAGAACTGGGTTGGTGGTTCACCGGTTGGAGCTTCGAGATTCTCCAGAAATGGGGTCGAAGGTCATCCGGGTTAGGGTTTGATCTGGGTCCAACCGGAGGTTCGAATTTCAGCGTGAGATGGCAGGTGGGTCGCCGCCAAAGAGCAAGGGTCGAGTTGAGTTGGGTGGAGGGTTGGAATTGGCGAGGGTGTTGAAATGTGAGGAATGGGTTTAAATAAGGTTTGTAGGATTGATGATGGGTGAAATGGGTTAAGTAGTGATTTGGTTTTTTGGGTTGAATATTGATGGTGGGTTTAATGGTGTAAAGAGAGAAGATGAAGGTGGTGTGAGATGATGATGAATAGTGATGGGGGTAGGGGGTGTTTGGGGGTATGGTAGTCTATGGCATAAGGGTGAGGGTGAGGTGTATAATATGGAGGTGTGTTTGTGTGTGTCATAAAAAAAACTATATAGCTAAACTAATAAAACTAAAAAATTAAATATTAACAAAATAAAAATAAAAACCTAATAAAATTAAAGCTAAAGTCCTAAAAATAAACTAATCAAAGTAGAAAAATAAATTCCTAAAACTTATCCTAATAAAATAAAAACTAAAAATCAAAATAAAACAACACTAAAAAAATAATTAATTCCTAAAAATAGTAAAAGTATAAAATCTAAAAATAAAAAAATTAAATCTATTAAAATTAAATTCCTATAAAATAAAACTAAATTGATAAAAATAAAAACTACGAATCAAATAAAAATAAAACCTAAAGTCCTAAAAATATAAAATCTAGCAAAACTAAAAATAGAGACTAAAATTAAAATCTAATAAAAATAAAAAATAAAAAGAAATAGAAAATAAATTCTCGAAAATTCTAAATAAATATGAAATAAATCCTAAAAATAAAAAGGCTCAAACTAAAAATGTAGAAAAAATCTACAAAGCACAAACTAAACACTCATGGGGTTCGGGGTTGGTTTAGGCTCGGCTATGGTACGGGAATAGAGAATTAGCTCCATAAATCGTACATTTACCTTAAAATAAGCATTTGAACTCCGCAAACGGTGATCAACCCTGCACAATAAACAATTACACCTATAAGACCCAAATTATTGAGAATTAGCAACTAAAATATGTCAATTTGGGGTATAAAATGTGCACTTTTAGGTGCTTATCAGAGGCTGACCATAATAATTTGTGGCATTTTTTTATATTTTGGATTTAAATTTGACACGTGTTAAGCTTTAGGAATGGCATCTATTGCAATTATAACGCGCGTGCCTGGAGCAACATGTGCCAGTCGGCGAATTGTTAGTCACCTTTTCTAGGCGTGATGTCATGCCTTGCTTTAATAAGGGTAATGATTACCGCTTAAAAAGTATAAAACCCAAATTTTAAGTTGTTTCAAACTTTTCAACATCATTTCCTTTGCACGATAGTTCTTTAGAAACAAAAAACTCATCCTATTCTCAAACCCTTTCCTATTCAGAAAATTCTTCCTATTTCTACCATCTCCAACTGGTTCCTTTCTTTAAAACTCTTTTCCGGTGATATTTTTTAGTTTCCTTTCATTTATTAATAAATCTTAAGCATTGTCTCAGTCGTCTTCAAAATTTTAGGGTTTTAGGTACACCATTTCCTCTTTATAGCTTATAAGGGTTTTTTATAAGATTTTCTATAATTTCTGTTGTGATATCTCATTGCTTGTTGATTGTTGTGACTAGATTGTCTTTTGGTTCAAGAGATACCTCTCATAGGTGGCCATTTAAATGTCTGGCCTAAAGTTTTGCAAGTTTAGGGCTTTTAGTCCAAATTCTTTGCTTCTAAAGCCAAATAGCCCCTAAGATTTTGTTTCTCCCCGAATTTCGTATTTTCGTCATTGATTAAGCCCCCAATTTTGATTTAATCTTTATGAGTGAACACTCCTGGGTTAATAGGTGGCTAGAACACATTAATCCGTATAGATTGACGCCTTGTGTCCTGGCATATTATTTAATTTGTGTGTATCAGAATTCATAAAATTATTTTTTATATTATATTTTAGGCCTATGGGGCCATATAAATTGTTTTAAAAATCTTTTTAAAATTTTAGTCCTAATCTGACCAATCTCAGTCCCCAACAGAGCTTCACAGTAATGTATTTTGAGAGTTCCTTATTTGGATTTCTCTTGCGAGACCTCCCCCGCGTGAAAGTAGCGAATGTTGGGAATTGAGAAAGGTTAGATCTTCGAACATTTTTGAAATTATTATTATTTTTTTAGTATGTATGATTTATTGGATTAATTTGTTAAGAATTAGCGTATCCCTGTAGTGTTATGGGACTGAGATTAGTTCATGGGTTGGTGCCTTGGTAATTTCAGGCATATAGTTGTAACGGTGAGTGGAAGTCATGTAACAATTTAAGGCTAGTGGAGCCGAGTAATGATTGTCCAATTGAGCACGGTTATAGGGTGTATGGGAGCCCTGGTTGTATTTTTTTTTATTATGAATTCACTATTGGGAAGTGAATATGTAAGAATAACTATCTTAGGTGTAAGATGTGAGCTTTGTACGTATGTATTCATCCAAATTTCAAGGATAAAATTTTTATAAGGAGGGGAGAATGTCAGACCCTGTACTTTGAAGATATGATAATCGAATTATTTTGGGAGAAATAAAATTAATATATTGGGAGAATTTATATTTTTATTTTTTGGAGTCTTGAATGATGATTTAGAGTGCACAGTTGATCTGAGATGGGTCGAGATAGTCAAAATGATTGCTCAAAAATTGTATTTGGGTTCCAGAGTATTTTGGACCTAGTTTGACCCATATATGAGTAAACAAGTCATTTAAAGTGTGTATTATCATTTAAAGTTGGTAATTATTAAAGATAAGGGTTATTTAGCCTTGGAAGACTTAGGCTTATCTAATTTTTGTGAGAAAACCCTAGAGAGAGAGACCATTGTGAGAGAGAAGAGAAAGAGAGGAAAAGAGGAGAAAGCTTAGAGGTTTGGAGATTTTCGGCTCAAATCCGTGATTTCGAGGAAGATTGAACCTCTACAACTTTGAGACAAGTGATTAAACTCGCTAAATACTCATGTTTGTGATTTATTTCATAATTTGTGGACAAATTAGTTGATGATTGAATATTTATGAGAAAACCCTACTTTTGGTGTTAAATCTTGCATTTGATGTGTATAAAGGGGTTTAATGGTATAAAAATGGTTGGGATCATTTATGAGATGATAAATTACTGCTGAAATATAGTAAGATTTGGGTTTAAGAGTTATAGAGTATATTTTGGGATGTTTTGGAGATAAAATTTGGGGTGTTAACTTCGTAAGCTTAGAGCATAAATTTTACAGAACCGGATCAGTCCAGGAAGAAAAGACGGATCGGTTCGTTTTTAAGGAAATCGGATCGATTCACTTTTTAGGAAATCGGATCGGTCTGGTCATTAAAGTTTTATGTAAAAAATTTAGGAACCAAACCAGTTCATTTTTTTGTACCCCCGGTCCGGTCCGGTCACTGTATTTTTCCAATTCTGATTTTAAACCTTTTCAATTGGTTTTATTACTTAGGGAACCTCTAATAGAGTGTAGTAAACCTGTCTATAAGATATTTTGAGGGTTCATATTTGTGTATAAAAGAGAGGCCACTTTGGGGGCTATAATGGTTGTATATATAAGAGTGATTGTGTTGTTTTCTTTTAGTAATCCTCCAACGAATGAGGATTCTGGCTATTATAGAGGTATAATTTGGGAGTTAAGAATATCGAATTCTTTCATAAATTCTCCGAGTAGTAGGAATTTACTTAATGCCAAATATGCACTAGGTGAGAGAGGCCATTTGTCCTTAGTGTAAATTAAATTGGGTGATTATTCATATCATAGATGTGATGGACTAATAAATTTCAAGTGAGGGATTGAATAATAAATTAATTGGGGAGGTAATGAGAGAGTATCAATTAGTATAATGAGAGTTATATACATGTAGCTGGACTCATTACTTTTGTTCATGAGGACATGAGACAGTATGTTTGTGTGTGTGTGTGTGTGTATATATATATGTGTGTGTGTGTGTGTGTGTATGTGTGCCATGAATGTATATACCTTGTGTGATGGTTTGTATAGATGATGTGATCATATGTATATCTAATGTGTATGATATATATATATATATATATATATATATATATATATATATATATATATATATATATATATATATATGTGTGAAGAGTACCCTCTAGTGCTATCATGGGAAGTTGCACGATGTGGGTGAATCTCCCTAGCTTGAGGAGCAGAGAGAGTATAGTCCTCAGGTCATAGCATCGATTATTTATATTGTATGATTTTATTAGGTTTATACGTGGTGGGTATGCTTCATTATCATTTTCGGTGAGGAACTATGGCCGCTTCCCAATCATTGTGATTTAGGTTTTTGCCAAGTTCGGTGTGAGCAAATTCGACTATTGGTAACCCAGGGACATGTGAGCGAATCCTTGAAAGATGATAGCATTATAGAGATTACTAGTATACATATATTATGTGTGTTGATACCAAATTTAGTCTACTGACATGGATCAATAAAATGAAGACACGTGGCACTCTACAGGGCAACAACAAACACTTCCGAGGAACTCACATATTTCGAGAAACCATACTACAACGAAGAGCACTAATTCCCCGAGGAACTCATACGCTCTGAGGAACAAGAACTCCCCGAGGAACTCATATGCTCCGAGGAACTCTTGAGTACCGAGAAGCTTAGGCGGTCCGAGTAACTCAGGCGGTCCGAGCTGCACCTCGAACAAAGCATTAATAGCAGGACAACCAACAGTTTGACTGTTCATTAAATGCTTATCATTCAGACGCATACGCTTAAGGAGCATTGAATGTATCACTCTTTTATATGTACATCATTTAATGTATTACCCTTTCACATCACAGCCCCAAGGCTATAAATACATTGTACAATCCTCATTGTAAAAGGACCGAAATTTCTTGAGATAACTTGTAATCGAGAATTCCCATACAATCAGCAATACCATAACAGTGGACGTAGGCCATTCTTATAAGGCTAAACCACTTTAAAAAAATTTTGCCTCATTTATTTATCTGTGATTGAATAATTAGATATGATCTAATTTTTTACAACAACGGATTGGCGTCGTCTGTGGGAAACAACTGGTAATATCATTTTTCACCAAAAATAATCCATCACAAATGGCTGATATTCCAGAATCTAGCAATCGAAACGCTGGAAGCCCTCCAAATCCATCTGCTCCGCCAAATATTCCAGATCTAGCTGGAATAATTACAAATCTGGCTCAAGGCCAGACCGTCATGCAAGAAACTATGCGTTAACTCATACCAACCCTCCATGGTAGTGCACCAACCCATTCAGGACCACGAAGTATTCAAAGAAATATCCGTGCATCTTCTTCACATACTAGGCGTACCAATTCATATCGCAATGAGGAGTCTGAAGATTTTTCTTATCAACCTGGACGAACTTCGTCAGTGCGAGCCACAGATACCGAACAACGTATCACTCTCTCCCCAGAAAGGACCAGTGCGCTAGAAAGATTAAGCAGAGTATCTCCTTTCGATCGATTAGGTCCTAGGAGGAGCAAAAGTCCTCCTAAAGCCCCATCGAGGAGTTTTCGACGACCATCAGATTTAAGGGAAGGATCTGCCCAGTCGCGACCAGCTGCTCGTCAAGATAGATCTCAAGAAGCCACCTTAACGCGATTAGCTGCTCGAACCAATAGGCCTGAGGAAGGAAATGATGCATGGAAATGCTCTATTCAAAGGCTGGAGGATAGATTGGGGGAAATGGTTAAAGCTAAGAACCCTCTACAATGAACCTTTGTTCGAGGAACACCTTTTGTCCAGGCCATTATAGATTTTCCAATACCATCAAAGTTCAAGGCACCTGTTGTGACACCTAAATATGATGGAAAGATCGACCCTGTCCTTCATATAGAACAATACCAAGCTGCAGCCGATATCTATGCTGTTCCAAATGAGATGAGATGCAGAGCATTCTCGGGAACTCTTACCGGATCTGCTCAAATATGGTATAATAATCTTCCTCGGGGTAAGATTTCAACTTTTCTTCAACTGGCCGAGTTATTTATTGGGAATTTCTATTTTGGGGCAAAGCCAGTTAAACGAGTAGCACATTTGTTAAGTGTTAGACAAAAAGCTGGTGAGAGCACCAGAGATTATATAACTCGTTTTAATAACGAGAAACTTGAAGTCATTGATTATGATGAGAAGATAGCAATTACTTCTTTGATGAGTGGACTACTACCCAACAAGTTGTACTACACTTTGGCCAAAGATCCACCTAGAACCATGTCAGACCTGATGGAAAAAGAGTCCAAGATTATGAATGCCGAGGAGGCTATGGCTGCGAAGAAGAATATGGATGCCAAAGAAACCAAGGTGGAAGGCGATAAAGCTAAGAAGAAAGAGCATAATAACAATGGTAATGATAAACATTCAAAAAATAGGTCGGTATGGGACATGATGAAGAAATATGATAATTATACTCTTTTGAAGAGAGATATCAACCATGTTCTAGAGGAAATCAAGAACAACGAGGAACTAAACTGGCCAGAGAAAATAAAGGCAGACCCTGACAAGAGGAATAAGGCGAAGTATTGCGAGTTTCATAAAGATCATGGCCATATGACCAAAAATTGCATATCTCTTCAGAATGAGATTGAAACACTTATCAGATGAGGAAAGCTGGCAAAGTACGTTGATCGTGGAGGCGAAAGAAGGAATAATGACCGAACAAGAGAGAGGTCTAGATCTCCTCGTCGAGCAGAGAAGAACAAGAAAAGAAACCATGAAGTTGATCCCGAAGATGACCCCGATCTTTCCAAGAGACCAAGGCAGCCAGAACATGACATATTTTCAATACGCTTGGGTCATTTGACTGTAATGTTATAACAGGTGGAGATGCAGGAGGAGGAGACCTTACTGTCGAGAGAAAAGCTTAACTTTGTGAGGCTTAAGCTTGCTCGTACATTCAATGAATAAATCTAGCTGAGGAGGATCACCCTTGAAAGGTGAATAAAGAGAAATTGGTCATTGGTTTCTCAAAGAATGACCTTGCAGGTGTTCTATATCCTCATGATGACCCACTGGTGATCAAGATGAGAATGAAGGAGGTTATAATTTAAAGAGTACTGGTCGACAATGGTAGCTCGGCAGACATCATGTTCTACTCGTGCTTCGATAGTTTAAATCTAAAACTATCTCAATTGGAGCCTTATTATAGACCCCTCCTCGGTTTTGCTGGCGAGAAAGTTTTTCCACTTGGGACAATCAAGTTGGATATATTCATTGGTACGTGGCCTGCTTGTCGAACAAAAAGAATACGCTTCTTCGTGATGGATAAGAATGTTCAGTCATCATACAATATCATCATGGGAAGAGTTGGGTTGACGAAGTTCGAGGATGTACCATCTACGGTGCATCAATGCTCGAAATTTCCAACAAATTTTGGAGTAGGAGTTGTTAAAGGTGATCAGAAAGTAGCTCGGGAATGCTATTATTCATCCGCCGAGTAAGAAGAAATGGAGAAATCAAGGAAAAAGACTACTACTTATCAAGTGGAAGAAGGGGCAGAAATTGAAACATTGGATCCTAGAGATGAGTCACAACTCGTGAAGGGTCAAGTGGTGGAAGCTACTGAAAACATCATTCTGGATGACGATCACCCTGAATGAACTACTCAAATAGGTTCGTCATTGGAAACCTCACTAAAACAGGAATTGATAACTTTCCTTAGAAGAAGAAAGCAAACTTTTGCGTGGAGTCATGAGGATATGCCAGGAATAGATCCAAATTTCTTATGTCATGAACTCAATGTGAATAAGGAGATCAAGCCAGTAAAGCAGAGAAGAAGAGTGTTTAGCCCCGAGAAGAATCAAGCTATACAGGAGGAAGTCGAAAAGCTACAGAAAGCTTGCTTCATTGAAGATGTTAAATACCCAAACTGGTTAGCCAATGTGGTGATGGTAAAGAAGAAGAATAATACATGGAGGATGTGTGTAGACTTCACCGACCTCAACAAAGCATGCCCAAAGGATCACTTTCCACTTCCCCGAATTGATCAACTAGTCGATGCTACCTCGGGACACGAGCTGCTGAGTTTCATGGATGCTTTTTCTAGCTACAATCAGATTAAAATGAAACCTGAAGATAGGGAGAGTACTTCTTTCATTACCCCTAGGGGAACTTATTGTTATAATGTTATGCCTTTTGGTTTGAAAAATGCAGGTGCGACATATCAGAGGCTGATGAACAAAGTCTTTGTTGAACAAATCAGTTACAATATGGAAGTCTATGTTGACGATATGATGACAAAGAGAAAGAAAGCTGCCGATCATCTAGTTGACTTAAGTCAGACTTTTGATCAACTGGATAAATATCAAATGAAGCTGAACCCGACAAAGTGCATATTTGGAGTACGAGAAGGCATGTTTCTCGAGCACATTGTCAATCAACGAGGCATTGAGGCAAATCCCAGAAAGATCAAAGCTCTATTAGGGCTACGATCTCCAACGACGAAGAAGGAAGTACAGAGTCTCACAGGACGAGTAGAAGCACTCAACAGATTTATATCGCGAGCAACTAATCGATGTCTCCCATTCTTCAAGACACACCGAAAGACTTTCGAGTGGAATGATGAATATGATAAGGCTTTTCAAGACTTGAAGAAATACTTGGGGGCACCTCCATTGTTATCCAGGCCAATAATCGGAGAAAAATTGTACTTGTATCTAGCAGTATCGGAGAATGCAGTCAGCTCGGCATTGATAAGAGTGGAGAATGGAGTACAAAAACTAATCTATTACACAAGTAAGGCCTTCCGAGGAGCAGAAATCAGATATCCAAGGCTGGAAAAATTGGCACTGGTGCTGATTGAAGCGAGTAGGAGAATGAGGCCATACTTCCAGGCTCATACCATAGTAATATATACTGATATGCCATTGAGGCAAGCCCTTCATAAACCAGAAAAGTCAGGGAGATTGATGTACTGGGCAATAGAGCTCGGTGAATATGATATAGTTTATGAACGCAGATCATCGCTAAAAGGGCAGGCTGTAGCATATTTCATAGCAGATTTCACCTATCCTAATACCCCCGAGGAGCAAAAGTTGCTCGTTGATCAACCTGTGGATGTTACAGGATCATGAAATTCGAGCTCAGACCAACTCCGGTTGGTAAAAGGGCAAGAAAAGATGGTCAATGAAGAGCGAGAAGTATCAGGGGAAGATGAAAGGAAGCAATAAATATTTCACCGAGGAACTCTGTCAGATCAGAAGTTTGAAGACGAGTTACCTATATAGAGGCTATATGTAGATGGCTCATCTTGCACAACAGGAAGTAGGGCAGGAATAGTTTTGAGCACTCCGGACGAGGTCGACATGGAATATTCCCTACGTTTCCAATTCAAAGCTTCTAATAATGAGGCTGAGTATGAGGCCATGATTGCTGGTCTTAATTTGCCAAAAATTATGGAGGCGCAGCAAATTATTATCTTTAGCGATTCTCAATTAATTGTAAATCAAATGCTGGGAATATATGTAGCCAAAGGAGAATTAATGATCAAATACCATGCAAAGGTGATGGAGTTGGTATCAGAATTTGCTACTATTCAGCTGGTCAGAATACCAAGAATGGAGAATGCAAGAGAAGATGCCCTAGCTCGATTAGCATCAGCTACTCGTACCGAGTTATAAAGAACAATCCCAATTGAAGTTTTAGATGGTCGGAGTATAGATGAAGATTTGGCGATGAACTCTATCACCCTTGATTTAGGACCATCTTGGATGGATCCCATCAGGGCATATATTGAGGAGGGAGAATTACCAATTGATAAGCTCGCAGCCAAGAAATTAAAGTTTAAAGGTGCTCGGTATGTATTAACTAACGGTATTTTATATAGACGAGGAATTATGGCAGGATTGTAGAGATGTGTACATCCCTTCGAGGTGAAAGAATTGATTGAGGAGATCCATGAAGGGTCCTGTGGAGCACATGTAGCAGGTCGGACACTTTTGCAAAGGATGATGACGCAGGGATATTACTGGCCGACGATGAGGGTTGATTGTGTAGCCTATGCCAAGAAATGTGACAAGTGCCAGCGCTTTTCCTCCATCCGAAGAACTCCACAAGCATTATTGACACCCATAACTTCCCCTTGGCCATTTTCCATGTGGGGAATAGATTTGGTTGGACCACTGCCAACGACTAGAGGAAGGTTCAAATACCTCGTCGTCGCAGTGGATTATTTTACTAAGTGGGTGGAAGCTGAGCCTCTCATTAATATGACGTACGAGAAGGTGTACGAATTTATTTGGAAGAACATCATTTGTCGATATGGTCTTCCTCATGCTTTCATCACAGACCATGGAACACAATTCGATAACGAGGAGTTCGCTGCCTATTTTCATCAATCAAATGTTTTGAAGATCCACTCAGCATCAGTCCATCCTCAAAGCAATGGATAAACTGAAGTGACAAACAGAACACTGCTGAATGGTTTGAAGAAAAGACTGGACGATGCGAAAACAAATTGGATCCACGAGTTATAGTCAGTACTGTGGGCTTACCGAACTACTCCCCGAGTAGCAACTGGAGAATCTCCATATATGCTAGCATTTGGAAGTGAAGCTGTTATACCTGCCGAGTTAGGACTCCCAACACACAGGGTACTGAATTTCAATTCCCCTGTCAGCGACTTAATGAGAAGATTGGATTTAGACATGCTCGAGGAAGTTAGAGAAGAAGCAGCCATAAGAAATGCTGCATACCAATAACTAACAGCTCTATTCTACAATAAGAGGGTGAAGAAGTGCGATCTGAAAGAAGGAGACTATGTGCTGAAGAAAGTAATTCAAAAGCACAACAAACTGTAGGCAAACTGGCATGGGCCATACCGAGTTACAGAAGTTGTTCGACCAAGAACTTACCGAATAACAACTTTAGAAGGGGATGAGTTCAAGAATGCATGGAACGCAGAGCACCTACGCAAGTATTATCAGTGATGAATAAAATGAAGATATTCTGCCGAATTCTTTCTTTTTATTGAAAGTTTTTTGGGGAATACAAGTGCTATACACTACTCGGCAAAGCTCAGGCTTACTCAAATTTTTTCTCGAAAATGCCAAATAAGGTTGGTCGAGAAACCAATATTCCTCCGGGAAGTAAAGCTACCAATATTCCTCCGGGAAGTAAAACTACATGTATTCCTCCCTCCGGGAAGTAAAGCTACCTGTATTCCTCCGAGAAGTAAAGCTACCTGTACTCCTCCGGGAAGTAAAGCTACCTGTATTCCTCCGGAAAGTAAAATTTGTATTCCTAAGGGAAATAAAACTATATGTTTCTCGGGAAATAAAAGTATTCCTAAAAATTCCAACTTATGTCGGTTAGGAAATAAATATATTCTCGAAAAGACCAACTTGAGTTGGTCGGGAGGTAAAATTATTTCAAAAAGACTAACTATGGCTGGTCGAGGATATAAACCCACCAACTGTAGTTGGTCGACAAGGAAAATTTAAAGTGATCGAGCAACATTATTGATACTCGTAACTTTTTAATTATTACTAAGTTGGTCGAGAAACAAAATATTATTTTTACCAAATGACTACCACAAGTTCAAACTACTCGACAAAAAGTTGATCGACAAACTACACAATATTGTTATCTTTTTATCAGATACACATGCACAAATATAAAGTGTTTTACAAGACAATAGCAGTTAAAATTGCGAGCAAAAATGAAAGTCTTTCATTAAATCTAAAACAAATTACATTGATAATGAAATGAAAGTTACATTGATATTGAAATGTATACTAACTATTACATCAAAATTCCTACTCTATTGGTCTTTTCCCGTCTGCTTTTGACACAGGTTCCTCGCCAACAGGCGGATCATTTAAAGCTAGGGGAGAATTTATGAAGTTGAGATCCTTTAACATCCTGATATTCATCATGAATGGTCGATCTAAGAGGTGCTCGGGATGAGATACCTCGGCATTTGAATGGAGATTGTAGTCACCGAGATATTTGGAAATCAAGCATCGAGGAATGGCCCGAGCAGGGATCCAACTCATATCCAGTTTGTATGGTGGCACAGGTAGGTCGAGCAGCCTAGGATCATGATAGTCCCACAGGTAATGACCCTATTCGTGTTGCAGCACACCTAAGGTATTCAACCAGCCTTGCTTGTAGCCCTCATTATTGGCATTTTGGATACGATTGTCCAAGTGATAGAGAGCTTCGTTGTATCCAGCCATCCAGAACTCCCTGGGCTGTTTGTGGAATTGATATGTTAGTCTTTCCAACTGCTCGTGGAGTTTTTTGATGAAGATCTCTTTATTCTCCAAGGTAGACTTCTGCGTGGAAAGCTCACTACACCAAAATGACAAAATTGTCACCTTTCAGCCGGCCACCCTTGTCAAGGTCATTGACCGTGACAAAAAACACGCGTTTTATGTCACGGTCATTGACCTTGACACGATCGTGACAAAGAATTGTCACGGTCAATGACCATGACAAGGCCGTGACAAATTTACTTGTCACGGACTTGTCACGGTCATTGACCGTGACAATTCTTTAAATAATTGTCACGGTCAATGACCTTGACATGACCGTGATAATGGTTCTAGAAAAAAACCTTTCCCCCTTCTTTTTCCCTCCCGCCGTTCCCTCCCTCTCTCTCTCTCTCGACGCTCTCTCTCTCTCTCTCTCTCTCTCTTCCATTTATATATATGTTTGTGTGTATATATATGTGTGTATGTGTGTATATATGTGCGTGTGTGTGTGCGTGTGTGGGGGGTGGGGCAGGGTGGGGGTAGGGGGTAGGAGGTAGGGATTAAAAATGTAAATAAATAAGTAATTTTCTATAAATTTCCAAAAATAATATCCAAAAATGTAAATGTAAATAATATCCAAAAATGTAAATGTAAATAATATCCAAAAATATTGGATAACAATTTATTTTCATTCAAAATAAATAAGTAATTTTCTACAAATTTCATAAAAAAATGAAGGCCGGCTTAATATGTGATTTAAGTGTGAAATAATAGCTATATACTTATACTAATGGAGAAAAAAACCATATATGGCGTTTTTTGTTGACTTTATATGGTGAAATAATCACATGACTTTATATCCATCAAATAAAAGCATGAAAACTAAAAAACTACAATAAGGGTTAAAATGGCATCCAAAGTTGCTAAAAGCATGAAAAATAAAATATTTTTTAAGATTTGTGGTGAATAACTAAAGTTAAAAAAAGTATTACTATAGTCATTAAATTACTTTTTGAATTCGAGCGATGCGCATAAATTTGTAGTAATTGTCTTATAATAAAGATCAATTAGTCTATGTTGTTGAAAAATTTGATCAAATTGGTGATCCCTTCATATTTTAAAAATGTTGTTTTTATTCCTATTTAACTTTTCTTTCTATACACCCCTAATTATATTTAAAGTTTAATAAAATAGGAGTTATAGAAAGAAAAGTGGGGTTTCCATAATCTTACTTTGTCACAATTGATTTATATGCCTCAAAGTTATTTTATCACTCTTAGTTTATATTTGTGATAATACTTTATTAAAGATTTTTATGGGAACTTGTTATACTAGAACTTAGATGAACACTAAGTGATGAAAATAGTCCTTAAAATTAAAAATTAAATAAAGTTTATAAAAGTAAAGATGCTGGTAATACATCAAAGATAAATTAATAAGCACTAAATAACAAAATGTGTTCAAGTGTATAACAAGAAAGAAAATGTGGTGTTTAGATTGGGTAAAATTCTTAAAGTAATGTTAAGGGACTAAAAGACCCAAGACAACTGGCCAGTAAGTCACGGACCGAAAAATTTATGACGGGTGATGAAAGCCCGTAAACATGTTGGGGTGGGGGTGGGGTGGGGGTGGGGTATGATTTATAAAAAGCACAAAACAATAGTAGAAATTCAATACCTGAAATTAACATTGAGATTATTTTAAATAGACAGTGACTATTGTGTGTGTGTTTAAATTGAAAGAAGATATGAGAATTTTATTAAAGATTTTTATGGGAACTTGTTATACTAGAACTTAGATGAACACTAAGTGATGAAAATAGTCCTTAAAATTGAAAATATTATATCTGTACTAATAACATTTTTTTACAGCAAATGTCTCCTTCAGATATTAAGACGAAGATGATGATGTTGTTTATGATGATGTCGTCTGGGGTCGGTGGTAGTGGAGGCGACGAGGGCTCTTCCTTCCCTAGGCTCCCCAAATATGGGAAATATGGGATTACCGTCGAGAACAAATCGGAGATATTAGCGAGATCCCTTGTTCTGCTAAATACGGTCATCGGCCCGGGGTTTATGAGTTGGAAGGAGGTTCCATATGAGCTCAAGTTAGCTGTTTGGGCGGCACTACAGGTAATATATTTATATTTATATTTATATGAATATTTCAATTTCAAATTCAATTTCAATTTCAATTTCAATTTCAATTTCAATTTCAATTTTGATTTCATATTTATATTTATATTTATTCGCAACTAACATTGTATTTGTTGGACATGAATAATTCAACTTGGATCCAAAGCTACGCGATCCCGTGTTGGAGCAGATTAGGGAGCAACTCAAGTCGTGGAAAAAAAATATGCGGGCACGGTACTTTGGGAAAACACGAGAGTCCATTATCCAATGGCGTGAATCTGTCCCCCCCAAGGAGCCGATCTCATTGGCACAATGGCAGAAGTTCATTGACAATGAGATCGAGGATCGACAATTGGCATCTCGCCAATCGGGGAGGGAAAATCAGGCAAAAAAGATGAACGTGCACTACTCCGGCCGGACCTCTTATGCCGAGGTGGAGCATAGGATGCAGGTAAGATTTAATTTTTTTATAACTACAAAAATATATTATTCTTCATTATTTTACTTTGCGGGGCCGATACTAATTTTACTTTACTTTATTTTATTTCAGGGGGTAGGGAGTGGGCCAGGGGGTAAGCCACATAGGCTCGATACTTATGTGGTTCTTCGGACGAAGAAGGGGAAGGACCCTCCCCGAGCGTCGCGGCCACGATTGTAAGTAATCCGACAGTTTAATTTTTTGTTAATTACGTTATAATTTTTTAGTTTACTTATTTTACTAATCATGTGCTTTTTTCGTTTCAGGCAAAGCTTAAGGAAGTGCATGAGTCGCAGTCTGATGCCGACAAGGCATCTTTGTCCACAGATGCACTCAGCCAAGTGCTTGGCTCTGATCGCAAGGGGAGGACAAGGGGGGTGAGCTCGCGGGTGGCCAAATCTAGGATCACCGGATTGGAGACGAGCGACACCGGGTTGGCTCGAACGGTGGATTCACACGACGCGAAGCTGTCCCGTTTGGAGGCGACGGTCCAAGATATGTACGAATTCATGAAGCGTACGTTGGGCAGAGACCGTAAAGGGAAAGGGAAAGGGAAGGAGAAGGCGGTGGAGGAGGAGGTGCGGGAGGACGAGGCGTAGGATGACGAGGATGTGGACCTCGCTGCTTCATCACCGACACGTTCGTACTTCGATGATCCACTTCCCTATTTGGCGACCTTCAATAGACCAATGTCGACACTTGGTTGGCCGAGCTTGTTCATATTGGACGTATTTGATGGCCAGCGGATAGGGCGGGGGTTGAGGGACCCGAATATCGTCCATGGTGGAATAGTTCATGGACGTGCGCTTCAAGAGATGGAGTCCAGGGTGCTCGTCACGCATGTCATACCCGGGAAGGAGAACTCCCTATTGTGGTTGCGCGAACAATACGGCACGACGTATATTAGTGGGTGCGTCAATTCGTATGTCGTGTGGCCTACTCACCTCCTCAGTTTTAACAATACACCAGACATGTAGTGACATTGTTTTAAGTTTGAATTGAATTGTTTTAAGTTTGAATTGAATTTTTTTAAGTTGTTACATTTGAATTATATCGTGATGCATATTGTCTCTATTTGAATATATATTTGCATTATCTTTAGTTTGTTTAGATATATGATGTTTGGATACTGCTGGGCAGTGGCAGTGGCCATACTGCCCAGCAGATTTTTTTAAATTCTGACGAGAATTGTCACGGTTATTGACCGTGACAAAAGTTGTCACGGACGTGTCATGGTCATTGACCGTGACAATTTTTTTTAAAAAGGGTCACGGCTTTGTCACGGTTATAAACCTTGACAAACGTGTCACGGTCATTGACCGCGGCACGACCGTGACACAAAATGCGAGTTTTGTGTCAAGGTCAATGACCGTGACACGACCGTGACAAAAAAAGTTGTCTCGCCTCGAAATGTCACGATCATTGACCTTGACAAGTTGGATTTGTCAAGGTCAATGACCTTGACAAATCGGCAGATTTGGTGTAGTGGCTGCTCTTCCAGGTCCCTGATCTTCTTTGACATTTCAGCCAACGCCTGGTTCTTCGCCATTAACTGGAAGGCCTGGTTCTCTAAGGCAGACTGAGTCCTATATTCCTCAACAGGAATCCGAGCTGCTCTTGCTCGCCCCCGAGGAGCTCTTACTCGACCACGGGAAGATGTAGAAGGACCAACTCTCTTCAAGGTCTCCAATTCGTCCCTCAATTTGGCATTCTCGACCTCCAAGAATGAGAATCCCTCATCATTCACTGGGATTAAGGCGCTTGAAGTAGAAGCTGCAGACTTCAACTCTGACAACTCTCTTTGAAGATTGTTTTTTCTCTTGCTCTAACAATTCAGCTATTTGCCTGCATTCCTCAACCTCACCCTTCAGAGTTCTCTCCCTCACATCGTAGCCAGCAAAAAGTTTCTCATAACCCTTGTCGGCAACGATTTGCTGGTATTTCTTCTCGTACCCCTCATGCAACAGGGCAGTGGACTCTTTGTATTGTTGCTGAAGATCTTCGAGGGTGCCTTGGAGATCCTCGATCATGTCATAATAAGCCACATTATTGGCCACTTCTTGATCAAGTAAACACTTCAGATATTGGTATGCTTCAACTGCTTGTTCAGAAGCATCTTAACCAAGGATGTCGACGACTTGTGCTGCACTCAGATCTGTGTGACCAGCTTTAAAATAATCATTGCATTGTCTCAGCAGCTTGGTATCGTGAGCAGATAATAATTCCATCCTGGCCAGAAACTAGTAGAGAAAGAAGAAGCAGTAATCAATAAAATTACCAACTAAGTATGAAGAAGAGACAGCAGTATGCAAGAACAAAAATTCAAGTTTTATTATATCAAGGATCAGAGTTACATATTCATGGTTACAATTGACAAAAGAAAAATATAAAGAGAAACACGAACAACTCCACACCTTTTCCTTGTCTCCCAAAACCTTCTCAGGAGGCTGGGACGAGGAAGTAGGTTGCTCGGAGGGAATAGAAAGCTGCTCGGGGAGTGCCAGCAGTTGCTCGGAAGAAGTAATGATTTGCGAAGGTTCCTCGGGGGCAGGTTGGATGGCTGGGGGATGATCTCCCATCACCATAGAAGACTCTTCGGAGGCAGCTTCATCCTCTTCTTCTTCTTCTTCAGGAGTTAGAGGGGGACCAGGGATGTGTTGCTGAAAGAGTTCAGAATTTTCATCCACTTTCATATCCTGTAGAGCAGCAACCCATCCATCCCTAAAGTACTTGAGGTTGCCATATTCTACTTGAGACATGATGGCAGCCAATCCCTTGTTCCACCCCTTGTCCCAGCCAGCACTGAAGGACTTCTTCATAGCTATTTTCCTCTTCAACTTCTCCGAGGAAAGCTTCTCGGACAGCAGGTTATCAGCAGCTTTCAATTTATTCTCGACCTCCTCCTTTTGACGACTTACATCCTGAAGTCGACTTAACTCCTCCTCAGCAACCTTGAGTTTATTTTCAAGCTCCTCAGCATTCTTGAGCTTCCCTTCGAACTCTTTATTTTTCCCCTCCAAGTCCTTTATTCTCTTATCCAACTCCTTGGAGACCTCAACAACCTGAGCTTTTTCCTGCTCGGTGGAGGCAAGTTTGTTCTCCCAGATTTCCTTGTCAATAGCATATTTTTGGCGAGAATCTTCCAAAGACTTCGTCAGGCCCGCCAGAGCTTCCTCCACACCAGATGAAGAGCTTGAAGTTTTAATTGCTTCATCCTTCTTCAGAATTATATTGAAGCAACTCGTCAACTGTGAAAAGAAAATGAAAGCAAGTCAGAAACAGAAATGACAAGGGAAATATGAAAAGTTCAAAGTAAGAAGACTTACAGAAGCAAGGTGGCGAGCAGCCAATGAGGTAACCATGTCCGGAGAAAGGTTTTCCTCAGTACCTCGGACCTCAGGAATGATCCAAGTCTTTACCGAGCTCATGGCAGAGCTCGGGGGAACAAAAGTTGGAACACCAGTTCCAGTAGCTGGGGGCTGAGTGATGGTGTCAGCCAAATTGACTGAGGAGCTCTTCTTCAGCTTCCTCGGGGGAACAGGGATTGATTCAACCAAGGAGGAGCCCTTGGTCGATGATATGACAATCACCTCGCCTGGAGCAGCAGCCTTGCTCGGGGCCATTGGAGGCTTCTCGACAACCTTCACAACAGCAGCCGAGGAAGGTGCATCAACTTTCTTTGTCCCTTCTGGGACATCAATCTTACTTCTTTTAGCCTCTCCAGCACCAGAGGAAGGCTTCTCGAAGAGGGTGGGAGGCCTTCTCTTCTTCATCCTTTCACTTAAAGGAACGTGTGACTCAGGCGAAGAGCTGGTAGAAGCTGGTACTGGCTCTGCGTCGCTTATTACTGGACGAGCAGTAAAAGAGATGGTGTAGCTCTTATACTGCAGCAGATATGAGGCTGACCTAATGTGCTCGTCGGTAACACTCTGATGCAAACTCCAGATAAGTTTCAAGTGCCTTACATTTACGTCTGCTTCCTTTGGACACTTTCTTTTGCTATCAACTGCAAATAAATCAAAATTAAAATATCAGTGGCACATTTTATCAAACACAAAAGAATCATGATTTCAAAATAAGTAAAATAAAATAAAAATAACCTATCCTATTACCACAGGGAGGGCATCTGGGACCCTGATAAACTTCATCTTCAGATAAAGGAGCATGTTGCCAATTTTTTATGACAACCCCGTGCTCAAAATAATCCCTATTAGCATCCGTGAGATTGACTACTAAGGCCCTATTCAAAAATCTAGTTTTTAAATGAAAGGTGTTATCACCACCTGCCCATCTATAGCAAAACATGATTTCTGGAATCCCTATGCTAGTTTTATGGATTTGATTTAACCTATGCACCCCATTAACTATTCTCCATGTATTGGGGGCTATTCTTGCAGGAACAACGTCAAAGTAATGACAAAATTCCAGACATACGGGATTGGGTGGAAAAGAAAATCCACACTCAGCAATAAAGAGACTGGGGAACCAATGTCCCTCAGCCAAACGGAAATAATCAGAAGGCTCAGAAAGCTCTTCCAGAACAACCCAGGAGGGAATAGAAAAATCAGAGCGAAACTTATCAAGAGATTCAACAGGGTAAACCATGATGAATAAAAGAAATGAAGAAGACGGAAGAAAATCTTACAGAAAAAGAGTGGATCGGATGACAACGAACGATGGAAGAGATGAATACACAGGAGAGAAAGAGACGACGGAAAACTCGAAGATACAAATTTGAAAAGGTAGAAGACGATGGGAGTGTCTGTGAAGTTTAAATACTCTGCCTTGGGAAATGGTAAAGTAATGATTACAAAAAGAAACAATTACGCTACCGGCGGCTCGAGGAACAAAAAGGGCGCAGCAATCGAAGCGAGAAGAAACGATTATGCTACCGGCGGCTAGAAGGACAAAAAGTATGCGGAAATCGAGACGATTATAAAAATTCAAAAAAGCCTGATTCTACAAATTTGGAAGGAGAAATAAATACGAGGGAAACACTCCTAAAAATCAGGAGGACCATTTAAAGCTACTATATTCCGAAAAAGAATGTTCCACACTCCTCAAATTTCGAACTATGAAACATTGGGGGATTCTGTTGATACCAAATTTAGTCTGCTGACATGGATCAATAAAATTAAGACACGTGGCAGTCTACAGGTCAATAACAAACACTTTCGAGGAACTCACATATTCCGAGAAACCATACTGCAACGAAGAGCACTAATTCCCCGAGGAACTCATACGCTCCGAGGAACAAGAACTCCCCTAGGAACTCATACGCTCCGAGGAACAAGAACTCTCCGAGGAAATCTTGAGTACCAAGAAGCTTAGGCAGTCCGAGAAACTCAGGCGGTCTGAGCTGCACCTCGAACAAAGCATTAATAGCAGGACAACCAACAGTTTGACTGTTCATTAAATGCTTATCATTCAGATGCATACACTTAAGGAGCATTGAATGTATCACCCTTTCATATGTACATCATTTAATGTATTACCCTTTCACATTACAGCCCCAAGGCTATAAATACATTGTACAATCCTCATTGTAAAAGGACCGGAATTTCTTGAGATAACTTGTAATCGAGAATTCCCATACAATCAGCAATACCATAACAGTGGACGTAGGCCATTCTTATAAGGCTGAACCACTCTAAAAATTCTTTGTCTCATTTATTTATTTGTGATTGAATAATTAGATATGATCTAATTTTTTACATCAACAATGTGCGTTATGTATGTGTACTTTCTAGAGAATGGTAAATCATGTATAATACGTGCGAGTAATATTATACAAGCTTTATAGATAGTGTGTGATATCTTAATATTATAATTAGAGAAAGTTATAAAGATGTGTATTGATTAGGCATAAATTCTTCACATTTATCCCCTTAATTTCGGTATTTTTATGATCCCGTGTGGTGTAAATATCTTGGATTTGGCTTATACTTATGCTATTAACCCATTTTGGCAAGTATTTCGTATTTTGTGTATCTCTTATGTGTTTTACAGGTATTTCATGCAAGTTAGTACCAAAGAGAACTCAAAACAGTGAAAGAAAACCAAGAGACGGGGAGTAAAGGGCATTTTCATAATTTTGCAACCTTATTTCGGAGGTGGGGCCAAATGGAAAGTTGAAGAGCTTTCAACTACACTGGAAAAAACGACACCTCAATCGGTCCACACCGTGTTCTTATAGTTAATCGGAGTCTCGGTGTGAAAGTTATGAGCAGTCAAAGATAGAAGAAAAAGTCAAATAAAGAGAGGACCGGTCCGCCCAGAAATTAAAAGAACCGGTCCGCACAGGATCGGTCTGCCCAGAAATTAAAAGAACCGATCCGCACAGGACCGGTCCGCACAGAAATTAAAAGAATCGGTCCGTATTCAAGGCAAATCGGTCCGGAGGAGGAGAGGACCAGTCCGGCTGTCGTAATTTTAATTTTCTAATCTTCCTCTAATCGAGAGTCCTAGTGCAACTAAAACTCTTAGAGTCTTGTAGGGTATATAAACTCGTTTTATTATCATTCTTAGCACATAGAATTAATATAATTTTCCGTACTTTTCTGTAAAATCCTAGTTTAGAGATAGTTTACAATTTTAATTCCAAGATTGAAGATTAATCAGATTTCTGTGATTCCAAGTGTTCTTAATTACTGCTTTTGCTTCTTTGGTAAGATTAGTAGTTACTTTTCTTCAGTCAAATTCCTTTCTACATCATTCCATAAATTTCACTTAGTTTAATCATGGTTTTTTACAATTCAAAAATTGTTTTCATTACTTCCAGCATGCTAGGCTAGATTTTCTAAGGCCGGGATACATGAACCCAGCCTGATGTGATAGTCGCATGTGTATAACATTAATCCTCTGAATTTAGTGATTGGTTACGACCGTATTGCGTAGGAACATGACAATTATAGATCTTTAGATCTCGTTTGCCTCTAGGTAACCGGGATGCTTTAGAATGCAATTCGAGTGTAACTATCGCGATACCGATTTACTCGTCCTCAGATTAAGTATGATGCGGGTTTGAACCTCATATACGTAATGCTTGGGAGTACTAAATTTCGGGTCTAATTGATCAGTTAAATTTACAATTCGTGTTATATCTGCCATACACTAGGGTTGGGGGATTGTATTCCCGTCCTATTTTTCTCATACATAGTTTAAAGTTTTAAACCTTTCTTCATCAGTATTTTAGGTAATTTAGAATAATTGCATCTTTTCATAATTTCATAATTGCATCTAGTGTAGTCATTCCAAAACCAAATCATTTTTCCTTTTTCTTTAGAGTCGAAGTTAGAATTCATTCATCTGTCCAACATCGTTACAATTCTATTATCCTATTTCCCTGTGGATACGATCCCGACTTACCGGGTTTGTTACTAACGCGACAAGATTGCACTTGAGCCTAGAGTGAACGCACATTAGAGACACTTTCTGAGTCGCGTCAGGTTTTTGGCGCCGTTGCTGGGGAATTAGGTATACTTAGGAATAGATCGAGTCAATCTAAAACTTTGACCATAAATTTCCAAAAATCCAAAAACATATAAAAATTTCAAAAAGCAAAAAACGATTCACCATCATCTCTCACAAGCTATAATGAAAAATTCTGAACTCACTCCCACACCCCATAATACTTCAACTAGCATTCACGAAAATTCAATAGTTGAGTACAACCCTGATAGCTGCCACACTCCTAACACCCCACAGTTCTGGATTCCCCCTCCCACACCGTCACACTCAATCTCAAACAACACTCCGTTTTCCTTATTAGGACACACCTCCGAACACACTTCGAGTACACCAAGTGAGGATACCGAGTCTTCAAGAGGGAGAGAAATGTCGCAACACGGTAGTGAAACTGCCAGTGAGGAAGATTCCCCATACCGCCCGCTGAGAGAAATCTTATATCCCGAGCGCACTGTCACTCTGGGATGCATTATACTTTCGTATAATGCCGATCAATTTCGTTTAAAAAATGGTATGATCCAGATGTTACCCCATTACCATGGTATGGATTCTGAAAAGCCATATCTCCATATCAGGGAATTTGAGGATGTGTGTGATACCCTCAATGATCAAAGTTACACACAAGAGGTGATCCGCCTTAAACTCTTCCCCTTATTGCTAAAAGATAAAGCTAAGACCTGACTATGGTCTTTACCTCCAAGCTCGATCCCATCTTGGAATGAGTTGCAATCTAGATTTCTCAATAAATTCTTCCCACCACATCGAACGATCTCCATAAAGGCTCAAATTCAAGCGTTCAGACAATGTGAAAATGAGCCATTTCATCGATGTTACAAGCGTTTCAATGAGTTAGTTACTTCATGCCCACATCATGGATTTGATACAGTGCAAATCATTTCCTTTATCTATAATGGGATGAATCTTAATTCCAAACAACTCGTTGAAACCATGGGTAGTGGCCCTTTTGTCGAGCTGGATGCGCACGATGCTGAGCTTCACCTGAGGTATGTCGCCGAGACTACCCAATCATGGGATACATCTGATCCTAATGCTCAAAATCGAAATCGTCAAGTGACCACCACTCCAGTGGCGTCTGGTCTATTTCACGTAGATCGGAATTCTATGACGGACAGTCGATTGGATACACTTGAGAAAGGATTTCGAGACCTATGTGAGGTATTGGGAAGAGGACCAATTGGATCCATACCAAACCTCGTTGAGAAGGTGTGTGCGATTTGTGAGGCGGGTCATTCAACTAAGGAATGCCTGACTATACCCGCCTACAAATTGATAATTCAAGAGCAAGTCAGTGGCATAGGAGGATTCAAGGGTAATTTCGGTGCACCGCACGGGAATTCTTACAACCCTTCATGGAAAAACCATCCTGTTTTTAGATCTGGGAAATAACATGCTGCGATGAATCCTAATTCACATGTTTCCCCTCCTCCACCACAACACTTTCAACAAGCTCCACATATGAAAGGACATGTGCAAGCATCACCACCTCAAGGATCATATATCCCTCCACTGCGGAGAAGTCTCAAGGGTACGATAAACCAATTTATCAACAACCAGACTGCAACCAATGCTAGATATGATGGCCTGCTCAGCAACATAAATGTAAATTTGTCAAAGATACAATCCTCGTTGAGTGTCCAAGAGAAGGGAAAGTTTTCTGCCCAGGGTCAAGGACCTTCCCAAGTTCAAACTAGTGTTAGCTGCACATCCCATGACCATCCGGAGCAATGTAGCGCAATTACCACTCTACATAGTGGGAGAGTAGTTGACTTGTCACCTCCCGCACATGATGCAACCAAAGACAAGGAGATTTTTCCCGACACGAAAGAGGCCGAAGATGTCCCCTTGAATGAGAGTGAAAAAGAAGGAACTAGTGAGCTCTAGGTAGTAGTGAAACCCCCCATCGCTGCCCTATACCCTCAAGGGTTGGTCCCGCACTCCAAAGGCACTTCTCGGTATGATATTTTGGATGTACTTAAGCAAGTAAAGATCAATATACCTTTTCTCGAGACCATACAGAAAATTCCCGCGTACGTTAAATTCATTAAGGACTTACTCACGGTGAAACGCAAGCTAAAGGTAAATAAGAATGTCTTTTTGGGACAAAATGTCAGTTTAGTTTTATCGAGTGAGCTTCCGTTAAAGTACAAAGATCCGGGTGCACCCACCATTTAGTGCATCATGGGGAAGAACCGAATCGAAAGGGAGCTAATAGATTTAGGAGAGAGTGTTAACATTCTACCCTATTCAATCTATAAGAAACTCAATTTGGGAGCACTCAAGCCCACAAATATAACTCTCCATCTCGCGGATCGCTCTGTGAAAATGCCTCGGGTAATCCTTGAGGGTGTGATTGTCCAAATAGACACTTTCTACTTCCCGGTGGACTTTGTCATTTGGGATGAGGAGCCCTCCATTCTCCCGAGCAATCATGTTCCCATTATCCTCGGTCGCCCATTCTTAGCTACGGCTAATTCACTCATTAATACTCGGAGTGGGCGAATGCAATTAACATTTGGGAACATGACCCTCGATACAAATATTTTTAATAATATCAAGAACGAGGGTGACGAAGGAGAACCGCGAGAGACGAATCTTTTAGGAGCAGCACACGAGCATGGGAGGACCCACATGTGAGAGCCGATAGGGGTATGCCTTATTACATCAAGTGAGAGCAAAAATTTTGAGGGCATAGGGAGAAGTTCGTATGAGTGCTTAGAGGAGAGCACATGGCAAGACACGATAGATATTTTTCTCCTCGAGTACTACCCACCCACACCACCTAAAAATGTTGAGATGGAGCGAGGAAGGAAGAATGTGGAAACAAAGCAAGAGAGAGAGCTAGAGGAGTCGAGCCTAGAGGACTTTAAGAGAGAATTTGGGAAAGTATATGAGATCCTTAACGATGAAGTCCAACCTCTATTGGATTCAAGTAGTCATTTAGGAGAGAGCGAGTGGAAAGATAAATCTGATGAGTTTCTTTGTAATGAGCATCCAACCATACCATTTGATGGCCCTAAGGCGATAGAGGAGAAAAGTTGCGTCTCGTCCGACTTAGAGCCCGACCCATGCATTCTAAAAATTGAACAAAAATTAGACGTTCCCTTCGAGTTGGTTCACGCAAGCTATGGTTTGAGTAAGCATCCCAGGGATCCCTTTCTGAGTAGTCACGATGAGTCTCCCGATCTTTCCTTTATTTATGGGCAAGGGCCCAAATTATTCCGGTTGTTGGTATATGACAGGAAGACGGGAGTGACAAGGAGAGCATCGAACCCCGTGAGTGGGGTTGGGTGAGTTTTTGGAGAGATGAGAGGTCGTCGCACCCCTGATGCATATGGGGTGATTGTTGTTGTATTTTTGAGTCATGCATGAGTGTCATATACTGTCTTGTTGCATTTTAATATTTGTTTGTTTTATTTTTCCGCACTTTTCATTCGCTTTGAGTTAGATTTTAGTCCTTTTTGCTTGAGGACAATGCAAATGTCTAAGTTGGGGGGGGGGGGGTCACAAGTGCGTATTTCTAAAACGTCACAAATTTTCAAAAATACCTAGAAATTTCCAAAAAAAATCATAAAATTTTGAAAAATCCAAAAATATTTTTGTTCAAAATAAATAAAAATTGGAATTCAAATTTTACAAAAATATCATTAAAAGTCGGTGTAAAGTCTCAAGTTGTAAAATTCAACATACACAGAGCCGAAATTGACTAAAGATGGAAATTGAGTGAAAATTGACGACTTAACGAATAAGTGTGGAGATTAACAAACCCGGTGAGATTCGAGCCTATCACGCTTGTTAACTCAAAGTTTTTAAATCGAGTTTTTAAATCAATTCGAGTTAATTGTTAACTCAAAGTTCTTTTCAACGCTTAAAAATTCGTCGAGGATCTCAACCCTTTCATTTTGATCGGTTATGAAAAATGTGCCAAAATTGATCTCTAAACTTAAATTCATCTCGAAACGCATATGGTAATGCAATTGATATTTTGGACAATGAAGTAGACCCTCGTTTGTCACCCAAAAATATTGGTAAAAAAAAGTAGCGAAAAATCACCCCCTTTTGTACCCCAAATTGTGCCAAATAGATTTTTCCATTCGGTTGACAACCCGAAAAACCCAAATAGCCCGAAATTGTGAAAAATGGAAAAATTCAGAATTTAAGTCCGAAAAGTTCATATAAAAGGGCAAGAAAAAAATAGATATGCTCAACAAAAATAGCAAGAAAAGAAAAGAAGTGAAAAACAAAAAAAATAGAGAAAAGAAGAAAAAAAATGAGCAATAGCCCGAAAAAAGCACAAATGGACATCATAAATGACTTTTCCATTTCCAATCCTTCCTACCATTTTCATTTTACCCCATATACCTTAAAACCCGAAAAAGTCCTAACCGAGTCTAAATTGCGAAATTGGTTACCGCGTGGAGAGCTAATACACCAAAAGATAATAAAATAGATTGAATGCGCAAAAAACAGGCAATGTTCCCGTTTTTAAAATCGTAATCCATTGATGAGATCCTATTACTATAAAATTTCCGTCTTTCTTCTTATATGCGTGACTTTGTGTCCATTATATTTACTCTTTATATCACGCATACCAAGAGAATAGCCACATTCCGAGTGATTCGTTTGAGAGAGCATTCCGTGAGAATTTGAAATCAAAACGAATTTTCGGATAAGTAACGCAATGGTCAATCGGTGGAAATCCGCGGTTAAATTTTTGGCTTTGCACACACACACTACGGTTTAAGACTTGTATATATGACTTGATGATGACTATTTTTTGGGAAAGTTTGAATTGTATAATTTTTAAGTGTTTTGAATTTTTTCTTGAGTCGAATTTTGTGGGTATATTCTCTGCAAACCCTTACGAGACACAACTCGTCCTATTAGGGTAACCTAGGGGTTTAAAGGCTTATTGCATACGCTAAATGCAATCGCTTGCCAGGGAAAAAGGTATTCTATCCCAACAAAATGATTTTCAATAGTTAAGCCTTGCTAGGATTCTTTTACATTGCTTGGGACGCGCAAAGTTCTAAGTTAGGGGGATTTGATTAGGCATATATTCTTCACATTTATCCCCTTAATTTCGGTATTTTTATGATCCCTTGCGGTGTAAATAGCTTGGATTTAGATTATACTTATGCTACTAACCCTTTTGGCAATTATTTCATATTTTGTGTATCTCTTATGTGTTTTACAGGTATTTTATGCAAGTTAGTGCCAAAGAGAACTCAAAACAGTGAAAGAAAACCAAGAAACAGGGAGTAAAGGGAATTTTCGTAATTTTATAGCCTTAATCCAGAGGTGGGGCCAACTGGAAAGTTTAAGATCTTTTAACTATAAGAACACGGGAAAAGACAACACCTTAATCGGAGTCTCGGTGTGAAAGTTATGAGCAGTCAAAGATAGAAGAAAAAGTCAAATAAAGAGAGGACCGGTCCGCCCAGAAATTAAAAGAACCGGTCCGCACAGGATCGGTCTGCCCAGAAATTAAAAGAACCGATCCGAACAGGACCGGTCCGCACATAAATTAAAAGAATCGGTCCGTATTCAAGGCAAATCGGTCCGGAGGAAGAGAGGACCAGTCCGGCTGTCGTAATTTTAATTTTCTAATCTTCCTCTAATCGAGAGTCCTAGTGCAACTAAAACTCTTAGAGTCTTGTAGGGTATATAAACCCGTTTTATTATCATTCTTAGCACATAGAATTAATATAATTTTCCATACTTTTCTGTAAAACCCTAGTTTAGAGATAGTTTACAATTTTAATTCTAAGATTGAAGATTAATCAGATTTCTGGGATTCCAAGTGTTCCTAATTACTGCTTTTGCTACTTTGGTAAGATTAGGAGTTTCTTTTCTTCATTCAAATTCCTTTCTACATCATTCCAAAAATTTCACTTAGTTTAATCATGGTTTTCTACAATTAAAAAATTATTTTCATTACTTTCAGCATGCTAGGCTAGATTTTCTAAGGCCGAGATACATGAACCCAGCCTGATGTGATAGTCTCATGTGTATAACATTAATCCTCTGAATTTAGTGATTGGTTACGACCGTATTGCGTAGGAATACGACAATTGTAGATCTTTAGATCTCGTTTGCCTCTGGGTAACCGGGATGCGTTAGAATGCAATTCGAGTGTAACTATCGCGATACTGATTTACTCGTCCTTAGATTAAGTATGACGCGGGCTTGAACCTTATATACGTAATGCTTGGGAGTACTAAATTTCGGGTCTAATTGATCAGTTAAATTTACGATTCATGTTATATCTGCAATACACTAGGGTTGGGGGATTGTATTCCCGTCCTGTTTTTTTATACATAGTTTAAAGTTGTAAACCTTTCTTCATCAGTATTTTAGGTAATTTAGAATAATTGCATCTTTTCATAATTTCATAATTGCATCTAGTGTAGTCATTCCAAAACCAAATCATTTTTCCTTTTTCTTTAGAGTCGAAGTTAGGATTCATTCATATGTCCAACGTTGTTACAATTCTATTATCCTATTTCCCTGTGGATACGATCCCGACTTACCAGGTTTATTACTAACGCGACCGGCTTGCCCTTGAGCCTAGAGTGAACGAATAATAGAGACAATTTCTGAGTCGCGTCATGTTTTATGTTTGGTCTTTTGTAGCCTGAGAGTGGATGTGTATACTCTTATGCCTATAAGTGGGAAGTAATTTGGTGCATACTTTGGATCGAGGGCCCAACGGATTCCCACGACCGACAATGTTAGGTGGTAGTGTATCGGGGGGGGGGGGGGGGGTTCCATTATTAGCATTAAATATGACATGTGATATCATATGCTAATAACTTGTGAAGGTTAAAGATTAGAACCGATAAATATAATTGAGTTATATTATGGTGTAAGCTTGAGCGTAAACTTAGGAGACGATAGAAGAAGTAGATAGATGGTTATGTTAGAGATAGTGACCTACACGAATGAGTCTTAGGCGTAGATTTAAGAGGAACTATCCCTAGGTTGTACTCATTAGCTTATTCAAGTTCATATGCATACGTTAGGTGCGCGCTATAGTTGAGGGGTGAGGTTGAATCCCAAGAGAGTGCGACACCACTTTAATTATGAAATCGTGCATTCATAATTATTATACATTTTAATTCACTTGCTAAAACTATTTTCAAACGTCGGGCGCTGACTCGTTTATATCTTTCCTCTTGCTATATATATATTAGGTGTACCTCCGCAAGGACGCTAGTGATGCCTATTCTATCCAGAGTCGTTAGAGCTTTAGCAGATGCCGGATGTTACATGATTTTGTTATAGTTTCTTCCTATTTTTGTACATCTAGTTTAAGATACATGTTATATATCGGTTATGTATACGCAGGGGTTGTATATTTGTATCACTTTTATGATTGTATCCTCTAGATGTTGTATTGTCTGTGACCTGACAATATATTCAGGTATATCTTTTGTTGTACTTGTGTATAGATTATCATTTTTTTAGTCATATTTCTTGTTGGTTTGTAGTTTCTTATATGTTTTGAAATTTTTGGCATCCTCTTTTTTTTTGGGTAGTTAGTTAGATTTTTAGTCTGTGCATCAGTGATGCAGAGAAAGATCCACTTGGGATTCCTGTTTTATCTTGGTATAGGGTTGTCCACCCGTTATTAATTTAAGCGGGGTGTCACAACACTATAGTATGACTAATTATTGAGATTTTGTGCAACTTCAACTCGCACTACCTTAGGTTTAATCAATGAACCTTCTTACAGGATGTCACCTCGAGAAGTCGGTCATACTTCCAAAGAGGTTGCTCGCCTAAAAAAACATGAGTTCGAGGAAAAAAAAAGTCGATGTTGATGCTAAGGCTAAAAATATAGCTAACACTCAAAATAGGACTAAAGCTGAGGATAGAAAGCGAGCCAATATTAATGCTTGGAGGAAGGTCGAGGTTGCTGCCGCCAAAAGTAAGTCCATGGGGAAAGCTCGTACGCCTTCTAATTCTCTAGTTGCTGGTGATAAAAGGCCTCTCGAAGTTCCCACTACCCAAGGTGATGTCAAACTCCCACGGGTGAGTTAACTGAGGACAACATGGTCTGTTCTGGAGAGGGTGAAGATCGGGGGGCATCATTCTCATCAGCTCATTCGTGGAATGTGGTTATCCTCCCTTAATGGTGAGGTGGAGGATTTCAAGTTTGATCCTAACAATCCCATCACGTCCATAGATATGAAGAAAGACCCAGACTCCATATTTTAATTTTTGAACAACACTATGGACTTGCCAGGCTACCATGGGCACAGTCTAAACTTTGAATTTTTGAGGGGTTCTGACTGTGATGCTCTATAGATATTGGTTCAAAATCATCTATTAGTGGTAAGATATCTAAATTTCTTCTTGTTCGCCCCTACCAAATACTTTATTACTTGTTGATATCTATATCTTTTCTTTGAGGGTGCAATAGCTGCCACTATCCTTAGAGATTAAGATAAAACCAACCATCATACCTTCGAGGAGCAAAGAGAGACCATCATAGCACCCACTCAGAAGAACACCAAGCTAAAGGAGGATTTGAAGCAGTCTACCGATGAGCTCCAAAAGACCTGTGGAGAGCTTTAAGAGAGAGATGACCAGGTGGTCGCTAAATCATTTTCTCTCAATAGGGAAGAAAAAAAGAATAAAAAGTTGAAGGATCAGGTTGGAACTGATGCCATTAAACTTTAAAATTTTGAGGAAACACTCAAGAAGGATAGCGAAGAGATCACCAAGTCTAATTAGGGGCTTACTAAAGCCAATAAGGAGATTACTAGGGTCATCCAGTTGATCTCCAAGGCTTTGATTATAGCTGAGGAGACTAGAGTTTCTAAGTTAACAACTTCTACTAATTATAACATAAAGACAATAATCTTCTTCCTTGACATATACAAAGAACTCAAAAGGAGGGTTAAAATAGTACCCTGAGATTGCAAATTTTGTAGGCAAATGGGAAGGTGATGATGAAAAAGACACAAATTTGGTATATGAGTACCGCATATAGGTGGATGAGTCTGCTGCAAAAGATGAGGAAATCGATGAAGCTAATCAAACCATTACTGCGAAGACTACGCTTCTCATCAATCCAGAAGTTGTTCAAGACACTGACATAACTGATGCAAGTGATGTTGATGCTTCTCAAGCTAATTTAAAAGCTGACCAAACTCCTCAAGTCACCCCGAAAATTGAAAACACTCATGTGGCTTAGGAACTCCTGCATTAATGTCTTTATGAAGGTTTTTTTATTCACCATCCAGTATTTTGTAATGAACATCTATCATTATGCTTGTTAACATTGAAATAAAAAATTATTCCACTTCTTGTCTTTATTATGGTATGTGTTAAATATTTTGCAAGCTAGTTTATCGGGCTAAGTTTTTAGCTAACACTTGTAGTTTAGTGTTTCGTAAAAATATTTTTTACAAGTAATTATAATAAAATCTCACCAACCTACCAGTAAGTTCTAGTATTGTCGACTCATGGTGGGATCTTATCCACCTGCTATGTCAACTTAGTAGTAGATAGGCCTATAAAGAATTTAGTCTTATGATAATTTAGTAGAATCTTGTCGACATGATCTTCCTTAATAGGTACAAATTTTGGACGAACTTGAGTTGCCTTTACATAGGATTTACCAATGCTTGTGTTAGCTTACTAGTTGTATGGATGAATTTTATCATTCTGACCATGTATCAACGTTAGTTCCTAGAGTAGACCAAATATACCAGGATCTATTACTGCATTAATCAATTATGGTAGGATCTTATCATCCATATGACTGCAACATATTTCCCACATTTTGATAAACTTCTTGATCGTGACCTATCCAAGACGAGGCCATTCATAAAGTATGGTTTTAATTATCTATTCTGATATGATTGGCTCTAAGATGTCTTTATCCTAGTTTTATTACACATCTCTCACACTGACGAAATGAATATTGAATAAAGCAGAATTGTTTAAAATGACAACATATGTAGATGAGGCAATTATGATTCTCATTCATCATTGAAGACTGATTATAAGGAAATGAAAAATCCATCTTTATAGTATTTTGGTCTTATGAACTTTAATCTTCTCTTCATCACTAGTAATACTTCCTCAGGTGCTTTGCATTCCATAAATTCTTGAATTATTCATCTTCTAAGGTTTTGATTTGATAAGTCCCAAGTTGCACGATAACATAAATTATGTACGGGTCATGCCAATTTGGTTCGAACTTATTCCATTTTTAGATAGCCTTATTGAGCACATAGTCCCCTTCCTTCAAGCTCCATAATTTTACTCTTTTGTTGTAAAACTGAGCACTCCGTAGTTGGTAAGATACTAGCTGAAGTGTTGCATGTTTATTGACTTCCTATATTAAATCTATATCAAGTCTTCTCATTATGTCACTCTTCATAGACTGGAAGTTGAGTACTCGATGATCAGGTAATTTGATTTCTATTGGTGCCATCACCTCTGTACTAAATGCCAACATAAATGGGGTCTCGCCTATTACAGTCCTTGTAGTGGTTCGGTTGGCCCAAAGTACATTAGGAATCTTATTAGTCTAGTTCCCTTTGGCATCGTCAAGACTTTTGTTCATTCTATCCACAAGGGTCTTGTTGGTAACCTATGTCTACCCATTGAACTGTGAGTGAGCAGGTGTAGAGTGTAGTTTCTTAATATTTGAACGTATATAGTTCCTCAAACTTGTAATTATCGAATCGCGTGTTGTGGTCTGTGATCAAGGTGTACGGAATACCATATCGGCAAATAATATATTTATATATTAAATGAAAAAGCTTATCGTACGACATCTCTTCCAACGGCTTTGCCTCCACCCACTTAGTGAAATAATCAACCGTGATGAGAAAATACTTGAATTTACCTATTTACTTCGATAGTGGGCCGACCAGATCAATTACCCATAAGGAAAAGGCCAAGGTGATGTTATTGGTACCAGTATAACTCCCGGTATCTTATGTATCACGGTATGACTCCGGCACTTATCACAATTCTTTGCATTGTTGGCACAATTTTCTTTCATTATCGACCAATAATATATTTGTGTGGAGTCCCACTTCACCAATGACCTGCCTGCTGAATGGGATCCATATGAGCCCTTGTGAACTTCTTTGATCAGATTATGAAATTCAGTAAGATGAACACATATGAGCAGTAATATGACAAATCCTCATCTGAACAGTTTTCCTCCTTTGAGCATATATCTTGCCGCTTTGTAGCGGAGTCTCCTTGACTTTTTTGTATCTTCCAGTACTGTTATGTCCATTCAGGTTGAATTCCTCCACCGTGGACGGGCCCCAAAATTAGAACGAAGAAAGGCTAAAAGGGTCCCTTCTCTCTCTCCTTTTTTCCATGCGCGTGCAGGGATTAGAGGATGTAGAGGTCCTCTTTTCGCTACTCGTGTCAGCGTCATCCCGATTGCCTTAGATATAAAAGTGGTCCTTGTCAAAGGGGGATAACATGAAGGAATGGAGTCGCCAAACTATTTTTCTCAAAACAGGGAAAAGAATGTAGTCGCCTTGAGAGAACAACATCATGGTCATACTAAGGCATACAAAACCAAGTGAGTCGAAGGTCATGGGACAAAGTTACTGAATAGGAAGGTGTTAGGCACCCATTCCAACCTTCTGGTCTCTCATGGGTTATGTTGATCTTCTCATTTTTTCTAAAGTATGATGTATGTCTACATGCATGTAGTATAAATAATGGGAGAAGGGAATCATCTGCCTCACATCATGGAATGGACGGAGTGTACTCATTCATAGGAGCGCACCCGAAAATAATTATAAACACATGATGTAAATGTTCGCCGAATAACAAATCGCTATGAAAAAGGCGAATGTTAATGTCGGATGCGACATAAATATATGGGAGTTCAAAACTCAAAAAATAGATATAATAGAATATAAAAGGCATAAAATGGAAAGGGAGGAATCGAATCTCTGGATTGGCCTAAGATGCCTATATAGCCAAGGGGCATCGAAGTCTACATAGGTTGAATATATCGTAGGGGTGGGGTTCAACTCATAAAGCCAAATTTAAGACTCCTATTTGAGTGTTTTGGAGAAAAATGTGTTTAAGTGTGGGAGTGTGAAAAAATAAGGAAGTCTTACTTTTGGAATTTAGGAGCAAACCCTCTTTTTATCTTTTTTTATTTTATTTTAGGAAAATGAGTTGTGTGAAATAATAAAACTAAAAGTGGATATTATTTGATGTGAGGTAATGAAACAAAACTAAAAGATATCACAAAATGAGAACAAAGTGAATAATAACACTAAATGAGTAAACTAGAAAAGAAATGAGGGTAGACCTCCTAAAAGACTTTTTTTTGTCGAATGTGGGAGATTAGTAGGATGATTTTTGTAATGGTATGAGATTGGTATGATATGATGAGGTAGCTGACTAAATATGGTAGGAAAGTGAGGTGGGAGAATGTTAGAAAATAGTTTTTTTGGTATTGAGAATGCTCTGATTTCAAAGGAATGTTTTCTGACTACTAAAAGGGACCTCCTCAGGAGTGAGATCATGGGCTCTTTATATATAGTGAACTTTTAGGGTTATGGGGTGACAATTGGCATGGCCCCTGTCCTTCCTATCGGCATAGTGCTTGCCTTGCTGGGAAGGAAAGTACACCCTACTGATAGGCAAGGGATCTGGGGTGCCTATAGGGAGTCCGAAACAAATTTTTTTATAAAAGGGGGTATAAAATGAAAAAACTTAAGTTCGAATCGTGCATGACCAAGACTGTTTTAAATGGAATTCAGAGACCTTCAAGAATCCATTGAGACACTCTCAGGTTGTGGAGTTCTCCGAAGTCAAACGAGGCTCGGAAGTGCCTGATGATCTTTAGACATATGGTTTTCAGAGCAAAATGGGTCGTTTGTTCAAACCATGAGGTGAATTCATTCACAGACCATTGGAAAGGGAAGTAATACCCCTTTGAGATTTTGTTGAGCTTTGCTCTATTTGGAGAGTAGACCAAGGTCTAACAGGGCCCAAAATTGCCTGGTGGCCTTTCGAAGTAAAATAGACCGTTCATCCGAACCGTGAGGCTGATTTACAAACGACACAAATCATGAGTAAAAAGATTCAAATAATTCAAGATTTCATTGAGATTTTCTCAATTCAGATAGTTGACCATAGTCAAACGGTGCTCGACGTCCTCCAAATACATACTCAGAGTAAAATGAATCGTTAATGCGGACCGTGAGGCCGATTGTACGAGTAATTGAATTTTAAAAAGGGGATTCATATCCCTTTAAGTTTTCATTGAGCTTAGCTTAGGTCGAAGAGTTAACCTGAGTTAAGTGGGCCTTGAGAGTGCCTAGTGGAATCCAGATTAGTCCTCGGAGTAATAAGGATCATTCGTGTGAATCATGAGGCCGATTCGCGCATGAAACAGACCGTTTAAAAGGGGATTCAGAGACCATAAAGGTTTCATTGATATTCGGTTAGGTTAAAGAGTTGAATAGAGTTAAATAGGGCACAAAAGGGACCGGTGGACTCCAAAATAGTACTCGGAGTAGGACCTAGGGTTTACGGTCAGTGGAGGAGTGTTAGGAACATAAGGAGGTGCTCAGGGGGCGTACTAGGAGGGAAGTATACATAGACCCTCGATGGAAGACTTAGAAAAAGTGAATTTATTCAAAAGATAGACACCTCATTGATGTTAGAAAAGATTATCGAGGTCAATTCTGTGGACTTAGGGGCCAAAGTTACCGATTGAGAGGGTCGAGGTTGATTATGCAGACCTAAAGATTGAGATGGATGATTTAGCGGGTTGAGGTCGATTCTACAGACCTAAATATTGGAATGACCAATTATGTGAATCAAGGTCGATTATGAGGACCTAAGGAGTGGGATAACTAATTCTGCAGTTTAAAGTCGATATTGAGGACCTAAGGAGTGGGATGACCAATTCTATAGGGCGAGTTCAATTATGTGAACATAAGGATTAAGATGATCAATTCAGTAGGTCAAGGTTGATTCTACAGACATAAAGAGTAGGATAATCAATTCAGTGGGTCAAGTTCGATTATGAGGACCTAGGGATTAGGATGACCAATTATGCGAACTTAAAGAGTGGGATGACTAATTTCGCGAGCCAAGGTCAATTCTGTAAACCCAAAGAATGAGATGACCAATTATGTGGCTTGAGGTTGATTCTGAGGACCTAGAAAGGGGGATGGCTAATTCTGCAAATGGAGATCAATTCTACGAACCTAAAGAGTGAGGTGACCAATTTTGAGGGTCGAGGTCAATTTTGCGGACCTAAAGAGTTGAGATGACCAATTCAGCATGTTGAGGTTGATTCTTTGGACCTAAGGATTAAGATGACCAATTCAGCGAGTTGAGGTCAATTCTACGGAACTAACTGTTGAGATAACCAATTTAATGGGTCAAGGTCAATTCTACGGAACTAAGAGTGAGGTGACCAATTCTGCGGGTCAAGGTTGATTCTACGAACCTATAGAGTGAGGTGACAAATTTTGCGGGTGAAGTTCGATCCTGCGACCCTATAGAGTGAGGTCACTAATTTAGAAATTTGAGGTTGATTATGTGGACCTAAAGATTAGGGTTTGTAGGGAGTAAATCCATTAGGGAAAGCGTAGAGTGTTTTGGTGCAGGCGTGCCTTGGTTTCTTATTTCCACTGGTCAATATGTTGATGATGAGGGCCAGTGTCGATGATCCTAGTGAGGACTAATGAGGGCTTTACAACCGGTTCGGTGCTTCGAAAGGTATTTTCCTAGGAGAAATGACGTTCTTGACTTAGCGAGGATTTTTTGTTAATTTTTGGGGCAATTTTTGGATTTTTTGCCTTTTTAAAATGAAATTTTAAGGGTACTACCGATAGGCAGGTCTAAGAAGGTGCCTATCAGCATAGGGCATAGACTTTTAGGCCTCTCAGGGAAGGAAAAAGATCACTACTAATAGTTAGGAATAGGGGACTATCGATCAGCATACCATGTAGCCCTCTATAAAAGGGGGAGGCCCTCTTCATTTTTCAACACCTTCAAGTGATTGAATCTCTTTCTTTATCTCTCTAAAAGTCATTTTTGTATCCTTTTTTTTTTAAGATCCCAAATGGCAGGTACTTCTGGCACTAACAATAATGAATGGGTGTCTGTTAATGATTGGAAAGGTTTGGAATGGCAGGTAGCAATGCCACTGTCTCAGGGAAATAAGAATACGTATGACTACTTTGAGTCGGTGACTGACTAGAGGATTTTGTTGTGCGATCCTGTGCATAATTATTCACCGAGGGTGAAGAACCCTAATATCTATGTGAGTATTTGTCTTTGGGTTTTCAATTTTTCTTTTTCTTTTTATTTTTGGGATAATTCAGGGTTTTCCTTAATTTCTCGCAAGTTAACATAACTTCTTCGAGTATCCAATCCTGGGGGATAATTGGGATGATGGATATTTGGGACCATCCTACTAAGGCGGTAGAGTGGATATTGGCATCCACCGTGTTTGGTGCATTAGCAGGTGCATTGGATGAGAAGTCATGCTCTGCGACGGTTTTATGTACACTTGGCGATAGATGGTAGTATAAGAGCCACACATTGCACCTTGGGATTAGGGAGATGGCAGTTACTCCCTTGAATGTCCAACAGTTAATGGGGCTGGACTATTCTGGTCAGCAGATCATGGTGGACCACACACTATAAGTCATGAAGGCGAAGGTACGGGATGCCTTGGGGGATGTTAGAAGAATCATGTCGAGGGATCCTATCCAAATATTAGTGCTAAAGGAGACTTTGTTGTCTAGACATATTGATGATACGGACGAGCAACAAGTGATATAGGAATACCTCTTATTCATTTTGCTTTTGTTGGGGTGATTTGTGGTGGCGACATCATCCATCTATGGTTTTTTCCATATTAGAGGATCATCTCAGACATCCATCTCTACGATTGGGGGAGGTTCACCCCAGAGTCCCTTTATGATCCATTGGATGCCTTTAATCGGTGCTACCGACAGACGTTCGTAGGACCCATGTATCTTTTGGAGGTAGTCTTTGAGTTCAATATCCTCTTTATTTTCTTGTAGTCTTTTGCTTTATTTTTTTAGATGGTGCTACCTTTTATAGACATGGTTTTATAAGGTGATTGTGAACAACGTGGGGTTGGTGGCCTTGTAGGAAAATGAGTTGGGAGACTTCTGTATGATGTACAGGTGGAGGAAGTTGAACAAACATTCGAACTAATACCTCTCTTTTAATGATATAAGGGCGGCGTTGAACGCCCTGACGAGCAACTAGGTTAGGATTTTTCTCATTATCTCTTTCTGAGCTTTTATAATATTTTTCTTCTAGATGGATTGCTGACTATTTCTTGGGAAATAGGTGACTTTCTACTCTTGGAGTCTATTTTCGATGGTCGCAAGGGCTATGGGTGTGCACACACAGATGAGGCAGTTATTACCGCACGAGTTCTGGTGTGTGTGTGTGTATGTGTGATACCTTGAGGAGAGGGTAGTGTGACATGTTATGAAGGGAGAGGTGGAAGTCCCACCATTGATGCCCCAAGAATAGATGAAGCGAGAGAGGAGATGATGGATAAGGCCATGGAAAATGCAGTGGAGGGAGAGCCCTATACGTACTACTTGGATGTGTTGGCGGTCTATAGCTGCTTTGATTTTGCAACCAACTGGTTGATGTTTTCCTGCATTTATGACGTGGAGAATATGCCTCCACTTATTACTGGATGGAAGAGAGGTATAAGCATATCGACAGTGTCAACCCATAATTCTGGAGGAGGTACAATTGCGGTGGTGGGAGAGGTTCCGCTTCTTCAGATTTCTACTCCCTCTTATCATTTTTGATTAAGTAGTAGGGATATGGTGTCGGTGCCTCACCGTCCTCATGCCACGATGGACGGGTTGGCATATCTTTCTAAGGATGCTCTTCAGAATGAGGTATAATCCCTTCTTTCCTTTTTGTATTTCTTGTTCCCTTTTTGCTCTTTAATGACTTGACCACCTAATTGAGAGACATTAAGGATTGGATGATGTCAGTTTTAACCTATGTGATGAAGTCATCCAGTGCCTTCTTGGTACCGCCAACCATGTTCGATGAGAGTTCTGTCTTTAGGAGTGTAGGGTCTACCTCTCATCATAGTGTAAAGCGTGTATGCTGTGAAGGTTGAGGGTTGGATTTGAGAGATTTTTTTAGGAATTCGGGCTACGTCCCAATACATCTTTTTTCTTTTTCTTTTTCTTGATTGTACCTGTAAATAATGTAATGATTCCAGAGACATATATAACAAATGCATTTTATTTTTGGTATTATCTTGGTATAATGACATATTCTATACGCTCTTTAATTTTCTGTTGAGTTTTTTAATTATTGGCAAAGGTAGATATAAAATGAAAAAATTAACTTGGAGAAAGAGAAGAATATTTATTCTAGGAATTATGTATAAAAGGGTAAAATAACATTCTTCAAAAAGGAACAACTCGGGGATTGATGTTTTCAATGCAAATGTTTATTTTTTTAAAATCGATGTGTAAAAGAGGAAATAAGGGATTTCCTAAAAAGGAGGACTACTGATCGACATACCCCTTATCTTGCCTATCGGCATATGGATCAAGTATAAACCACTCCCTTGGCTTTTATTGCACTTTATGCGTACTTTAGGTAATTTGGGAGAAGGGAAACGGATGTTGCTTTATATGGCTTGTCTTTTCATGAAATGTTTTTAGTATAAAAGGGGGCTTTGGAGGTGTTTTTATCATTACATTCCACTTTCTCTCTTTTATAGATTTCTTCTTACCTTCTTTATAAATGTATCTTCCAATGTATGAGGCCTTTTTTGCCTACCTTGAGGGTTTAGAGGCAATGTGCCTCTATAATGTCGACTATGATGCCTTTGGTTTGCGCCGGGCCTCTTTATGGCATAACCATCCCATATACTGGAACCTTTTAAAAGCAACGATACAGTTCGGGTGCGTTTAACACCATGCTTTCCAGTTCGTCCTAGATGCGGTGTGTCCCACCTATGAGGAGTTCTTTGCAATGCTAGGTGTTAGCCTCAGTGCAACGACAGCTATGCCGAATTTATCCCATTCTCCCCGGGTGTCTTTGGCAGAGTTAATTCATATCTCCCCTCAGATGCTTGGCCACTATTTTATGAAGGAAATATTGTCCTACCGACAGTCATGAATTCGATGTGTCAGAGGGATTTTTTTTACCATTTCTTTGTCGGATCTGTAGACTTGGTTTGATTACCAGGCTTTTGTTAGTGATATCCGATGATTGACCCTCAATGTCCATGATAGTGGTGTGGTTGTACTATCACTGTAGTCATGTGGCTGTGGTGTTAGCAGGGACTTTGAACGACTTGGACACCTGGAAGAAACGTCGGGCTCGCTTTCTTGGGGGGAGCCCTATTATTTTATTCATGTGTCTTTCTAAGATATTGTTCCGGGTTTCTCTTTCTGAGTACCCACTATCTGATGTTCCTAATATCTTTATTAGACCTTTTTCCAGTTTTGATACTTTGACGAAGAATTGGGTTAACTAGGTTGTGGAGCAAAGGGCCCAATGCCTTCGCTGATGTGTCACATGGTGGGGGGACTTGCAACCCATTATACAATTAGGGGAAAACAAGTATGTGAGATTAGTTGGCCTTCACTAGACTTCCTTCTATTTTCCCTCTTAGCTTCTACACTAAATCGGGTAGGAGAAGATTATGCCTCCCCATATAACCAATTTCTTTTTGATGGAGAACTTAACCGAGTGTTTAAGGATAATACTGGGGCCTTTACGGCAGTGCCACCGATTGTCTACCCATCCGTCACAATCCATGTGAGGTTAGGTTTGTATCCAAGGATTATTTGAAATGGTTATGGAAATGGGTGGTTGAAAAGATTTCGTAGGAGGATACTAGAAAAATATGGTTTCTCATGTTTGATACCATGGATGAAGGTGTTGTGGTTTCGACAAAGATTATTAAGACCTATCGTCATATGGAGAGAATCCAGAGTAACAATCAGAAATGGGACACTTGGGGGCCTCCAGGGATAGGTAATGATGATGAGGCGAGACTATCTGGTAGCTAAAGACAAGGATTTGAGAATATGGTTTTGTGTTTGTGTTTTGTGGGAAATTTGTGTTTGGGTAGGTGTTTGCTATGTTTTTGTGAAGTTTTTTTAACGGTAGGGAATGGTAGGTTGTATGAAGGTTAGGAAGGGAGTGTTTTTTTTAACACTCGTCTTTGATATTTCGTGTAATAACAAATTCCTATTAGTAAAAGAAAAGTGATTTTGACATTTTCATTTTTTCTTTTGATGAATGTGTATGTAAACTATCTATCTCGATCACTAAGGAATGCATAATCCTTTTTTCCATTTAAATGATGTGATGGATCGTCGTTCTCAGGGGAAGAAAAGAATAACATTTGTGAGAAAAAAGTACCATGCACATGTGTGCTTTTTGGGATGCCAACGTACCTCTGTGGGTTTTTGAAAATTTGTGAGCTTCATTTGAAAAAGTTGTATTTTGAGAGGATTAGGTCCCAGATAATTCTGGGTAGGGGAAATGAAGATATTTTTTTAGAATAAAAGGGGGATGAGGAACATCGTAGTGTGCTCAGAGTTTGGATTAAGGGTAGAATTTCTTCAAAGAGTTGAGGTTGACTGGACGCGTCATCTCTTATCTGTCGAGATATATGAGCATAGCGGTACCACCTGATAGGATTTTCTTCACAATTTAGGGGTCACTCCAATTAGGTTTGAACTTTCCCGTGGGATCCCATATAGGTTCTACGATTTCTTTAAGGTTAGGATCTCCTTCTTGGACACTACAGTTCTTAACTTTTTTTTTGAATGATTTCACAATCTAGAGATGGAACCTTTGTATGTGTCACAAAGCTTTTAGTCTCTTTTCATTTAGGAGCGAGAGTTAATTATAGCAACTCTGATGCCAGTCTTCCTCACTGGCCTCTCTTTCGAGCATGACGCGCAAAGAATACACTTCTAGTTTGATGGGGAGAACCGCCTCCATGTCATATACTAGAGAATAAGGAGTATCCCCAGTGGGTGTCCTGATAGAGGTGCAGTATCTCGAGAAGACATATGGAATTCGATTAGCCTAATCTATGAATCTTTTAGTCATCTTACTGCTGATGATGATTTGGAGGATCTTGTTGGAGGCTTCGATAGTGCCATTGGTTTGGGACCGATAAGGATAAGACTTGTGCCTCTAAATTTCATACTTGCCGAACAATTTTACGACCTCAGCCTCGAAGTTGAGTTCGTTGTCTGATACAAACTCATAGGGAACTCCATATAAAAAAATGATATTCTTATTTATGAACTTGGCCACTTTCTTTACATTAAGTACCGCGTATGACTTGACTTTGACTCATTTCGTGAAGTAGTCAATGGCGATAAGGATGAATATGTGCCCGTTTGAAGCTTTGGGAGTGACCTTCCCTATGATGTCTATGCCCCAAGTAGAAAAGGTCCAGAGGGAGGTCATATTGTATAGCTCTTAGGGAGGCAAGTGTTGAAGGTTGAAAAATTATTAGCATTGGAGGCATCTCCGAATATAGGCGATGTAGTCTTGGATTATGGTAGTCCAATAGTACCCTTAATGGATGATTGTCTTGCCATGCGTGTGACTATTCATTTGGGGTTCTCATTCATTGCTGTAGATTTTTTGCATCATTTCTTCAATTTTAGCCCTTAATATGCATGCAAATGGGTTCCATCAAAGTTTCTTTTGAAAAGTGTTTTGTCGTAGATGATGTACTAGGCAGCCTATTTATAAAGGGTCATGCGATCTTTCTTGTCCACATCTCGGAGATACCTACCATGTTTAGTACCATAATCCCACCATGTCACAATCTTATTCGGTGACGCGCTCGATGTGTTAACATTGGGTGGGTGCAACTTGTTTCTGAACCAGAAAATGGGCCATTGTAATTCCCTCGAGCTTATCGACTATCGAGGCCAAGGTTTCTAGTGTGTAGACTAGGCTACTCTTCGAGCACGAAAGGTATTAGAAGATGACATCTTTGAATTGGGAGGCAAGCTCTTCTAGATGGGCATAGAAAGGTATGAGCTTCTCGTCTTTGAATTTTGATTTCCTGATGATTTATCTGACAATGAGGGTAGAGTCCTCATAGATGTCCATGTGCTTAATTTGCTTTTCGAGGGTAATTTTGAGCCCTACAGTGCAAGCCTCGCAGTATGTCATGTTGTTGGTGCAAGGGAAGTCCATCTTAATGGTGATGGGGGTGTGAGAGTCATCAGGAGTATCCCAAAACCAAATTGTTTCTTGTTGGTGGCTCCTTCGAAGAAAACCTGCCACCCGAAGTCCTCCTGAGAGGTGTAGATGATGTCTTTTCTAAAAATTTGATAACCTGAACTTTAGCTCGTTTTATAGGATGATCAATAAGGTAATCGAACATGTATCTCCCCTACATGGCTTTCTATGTGACATACACAATTTCAAACTTGGCTAGTAACATCAGCCAGCAGACCATTCGGCTTAGCAGATCGAGTTTCTCTAACAAGTATTTTATGGGATCCATTCGGGGTACTAGTCTGATGAGGAATGCAAGCATGTCTTACCGTAGTTTTTGCATGACCCAAACCAGGGCGACATATGCCTTCTCTGAGGTAGTGTATTCGACTTCTTACCTGACTATATTTTGATTAGTGTAATAGATCTCTCGTTCCTTATGGGATTCCTCAATGTATTGGGCTAGTGAAGCCCCTATTGCAATATCGGTAATAGAGAAGTATAGGTGGAGGGATGATACCTGGCTGCGGAGGCGTGAGCATCAGAGATTAGGTGAGGTATCACTTGATCTGATCGAAGGCCTATTGGCATAACTCATTCCAAACTTTAGTTAAGTCCTTTCGAATAAGTTTGAAAATAGAATAGAGGTCAGTTATCCGATAAATCGATTAATGTATTGCAGCTTACCTAGGAATCCTCGTACTTCATTCTCTATTTGAGGTAGTGGCATCTCGAGTATGGATTTTAGTTTGGCGGGGTATTATTTAATCCCTTTCTCACTGACCATGAACCTAACAAGTTTTCTTAAAGTGATGCCGAAGACACATTTCTACGGGTTGAGCCACATCTGGTACTATCGCAGTCGTTCGAAGAATTTTCTCAGGGAGGGGATATGACCTTCTCCAGTCTTGAACTTTATGATCATGTCGTTAACATAAAACTCGACCTCTTTGTGGATGAGTCCACGCGGGATGGCTATAGCATCCCTCTGGAAGGTAGCCTCGACATTTTTTAGTCTAAATGGCATCATTGTGTAGAAAAAAATTCCCTATGGGGTAGTGAAGGAAGTTTTCTCCTGGTGATCAGGGTGCATTTTAATCTGGCTATAGTTGGTAAATCTGTCAACAAATGACTTGAGGGCATGGTTAGGTGCGTTGACTACGATCATTTCAATGTTAGGCATAGCGTAATTTTCTTTAGAGGATGCCTTGTTCAGATACCGATAGTTGACACACATGCATACGTTTTCTCTCGATTTCAGCACGGGGACGATATTTAGAAGCCATATAGGGTATTAGACTATACAAATGAATCCCACCTTCATATTTTTGACTTCTTCTTCTTAGAACTTGAGGGACCATTCTATTTGGAGCTTCCTCAGTTTCTGTTTGATAGGTTTGCTCTATGAGAATGTGAGAATCTTGTGTTGTGTTATCTATGGATCAATACCGAGCATGTCATCGTAGGAATATGCAAAAATATCCAAGAACTCTTTCTAAATATCTTTGTTTCCCACTCATGATCATTGAGGGTAGACCCTACCCTAATCTCCCGTAGATGGATACCAGAAATGAGATTAATAACAATAGTTATCTCATCATTAGTTTGAATGCGATTATGTTGTTTATTTTTTTCCTTATTGCGATGAGTTAAGAATAGTTCATTTACTAAATCATCATCATCAAAAGTTTGATTATAATCAATGAAATTAATGTACGTCACAACAAGATACTCATTTTCAGGAAATATGACATTGAGAACCTCATTAAAAGAGGCCTCATTTACAGTGATATAAAAAAATAAGAGAAATAGCAATAAGTTCCAAGATTTCTTGAATGAGGTGGGTAGCAAAGTTTAGCTGGTCTTGAGAGGGCTGGACCTAAGTGGCATGCTAGTTAAGGAAAGGCGCTTTAGAAGTGGAAATGTTTGCTGACGAGTCTGATGGCACAACTTTTTAATGAATCATCCTGAGACTCAGCCCTAGTATCTGCAGGCCAAATGACACCTCGATGTGGCTGCCCTTAGAGTTTTTAATGTTTTTCGTAGTTTCTTCAGTCAGAGGTTCCACCTCATGCTTCTATTCATTGTTCCAGGTGTTGTCATCTTGGAAGAAGATCTTCCGCCTCGATTTCATCTTTTTATTGGAGGGGTCATTCCATGGTTCAAAGAATCCGCAAAAGGGGAAGTCTTCACCCTCTGATTTATCATTTGAGCTTCCAAAGTCATCAGCCCATCCACTAGCAATGATTATTTTCAAATATCCCTATTCTCAAACTGGGAGTCCCACGGCTATACGGTCGGTTCCGATGAGTTACATTAGTCCTGTATGAGGTGTTCATGCCCCTTGCATGGTCGTTTGGTGGTTGTTTCAGATTTTTCCCGAAGGGTACATTTTCAAGCCTAAGTCTGCTTATTTACAAATGTTATTCCTATTCTCAAACCAAGATTCCCGTGACTATGGGATCGGTTCCTACGAGTTACATTGATCTCGTGCGAGGTGATTGTGCCCCTTACGGGGCCATTTGGGGCTATTTTAGGGTTTTCTCCTAAGGCATATTTTCTAGTCTGGGTCTTCATATTTGCAAAATTTAGTCCTATTCTCAAATCGGGACCCCCGTGACTATGTGGTCAGTTCCTACTAGTTACATTGATCCCGTGCGAGGTTATCGAGACCTTTTGGGTTTTCCACAAGGGGAAATTTTTCAAGCCTCAATCTTCTTATTTACAAATTTTAGTCCTATTATAAAACTAGGAGTTCCATGACTACGCAAATGGTTCCTATGAGTTACATTAGTCTCGGTCGAGATGTGCGTTCCCCTTATTTGGTCGTTTGAGGGATGTTTTGGGTTCCCCCAAGGGTTATGTTTCAATATTAAGTCTGTTTATTTGTAAATTATTTTATCATATTCTCAAACTAGGAGTCCCACGACAACGCGGTCAGTTTTTATGAGTTATATTTGTCTTGTGTGATGTGTTCGGGCACCTTACGGGGCCGTATGGGGGTCATTTTGGGTTCCCCCCTAGGGTCACATTTTCAAGCATAAGTTTACTCATTTTTAAATTTTAGTCCTATTCTTAAATAGGGAGTCTTGTGACTATACAATAGGTTCCTACGAGTTATATTAGTCATGTGCGATGTGTTCGTGCCCCTTGCAAGTCCGTTTTAGGGCCATTTTGGGTTTTCCCCTAGGGGGCACATTTTCAAGCCCAAGTCTAGCTGTTTGCAAATTTTAGTCCCATTCTCAATCCGGGAGTCTCGTGACTCTGCGGTCAGTTCCTACGAGTAACATCAATCCCGTGCAAGGTGTTTGTGCCCCTTATGGGGTCGTCTGGGGATACTTTGAGTTTACCTTTAGGTGCACGTTTTCAAGCCTAAGTCTACTTATTTGCAAATTTTATTCATATTCTCAAATTGGGACTCCCGTGATTATGCAGTTAGTTTTTATGAGTTACATTGGTCCAGTGTGAGGTGATTATCCCCCTTACGGGACTGTTTGGGGGTTGTTTTGAGTTTTTCCCTTAGGGTCATGTTTTCATGCCTATGCCTGCTTAATTGCAAATTTTAGTCCTCTTTTTAAATCGAGAGTCCTGTGACTACATGATCTATTCTTATGAGTTACATTGGTCCCGTGAGAGGTGTTTTGCCCCTTGTGAGGCAATTGGGGGGTTATTTTGTGTCCTAGGGGATTATTTTCAATCCTAAGTCTTCCTTTTTTGCAAATTTAAGTTCCTACGAGTTACATTTTTATCATGCGAGGTGTTCGTGCCTCTTGCAAGGCCATTTGGAGGTTGTTTTAGTTCCCCTTAGGGGTACATTTTCAAGCCTAAGTTTTCTTATTTGAAAATTTTAGTCCTATTCTCAAACCGAGAGTCCCGTGACTACACAGTTAGTTCCTATGAGTTACATTAGTCAAGTGCGATGTTTTTGTGCCCCTTGCAGGTCCATCTCGGGGTTATTTTGGGTTTTTTTGTAGGGGCACATTTTCAAGCCTAAGTCTGATTATTTACAAATTTTAGTCCTATTCTCAATCCATGAGCCCCATGACTGTGGGATCGGTTCCTATGAGTTGCATTGGTTCCATGCGAGGTGTTTGTGCCCCTTGCAGGGACGTTTGGGGGGGCTATTTTAGGTTCCCCCTAGGGGCATGTTTTTAAGCCTAAGCCTACTTAGTTGCCAATTTTAGTCCTATTCCCAAACCAAGAGTCCTGTTACTACGCGTTTAGTTTCTACAACTGACATTAGTCCCGTGCGAGGTGTCCTTACTCCTTATGGGGACATTTGGATATTATTTTGGATTTTTTCCTAGGGTCACATTTTCAAGCCGAAGTCTTCTTGGTGGAGGGTATATATGGAAAAGACCCAAATTCGTGAAATAAACTCCGAGAAACACACATACAACCACATGGGTAAAATTACGACTAGGAAAATATAATCGTTGTTTTCCCAATTTCAATCTTGACTAATTAATCCTACGTGGCCATGCATGATTTTTTCATCATCAAGTTATAGAGTGATTTTAGCATCGATTTATTCAAAGGTTGTGGTCAATCCAATTTTAATATTTTTAACCTAAGAATGCATCTAGGTGAAAAATCGCAATCATAAAGCCACCAACCACAATGCTGCGAAGTACGAGGAAAACCCAATTGGGAAAAACCTTGGATGGCCAGGCCTAGACAAAATCCACTATGGATACGATTTTACAACGAGGACATAAAAAGACTTATAGACTTGACATTACAAATATCGCTGATCTCGTCTCAAACACCCTTATTTGTAGCACATGTAGCCCTAACACATTTGCACAACACCACATGTGTCTCGGTATCAACCGATAGCCAATACACCGTCTCTAACCCGTGCAAAAGTCCATCATACACAATGGTGAAGAATAAAGTAAGTACGAATTCTGGGTCTGTTTTCTTCAAAAATGATCTAAGGTGATCATATAAAAGTTGGAGAGTATTTGGATAAAATGATTTGACTTTTTAGAAAAATTTAGATTTGAGTCTCATCAGTTATTCCCGAGCCCCTTTAGTTTTCTAAGAGGAAGTAGTGGGAAAGTGGGAATCATTGGGGAAAACTACTGAAAATAATCTCCATTTTCAATAACTTCTCCGCTCGTTCAAACAACCTGAGGTCTCGTTCGAACGACATATCAAAATCTCGCTAGAATGACTTTTTTAACGACTTTTCAATCGATACCTCAAGGATGTTGCTGGACATCTCATTCGGATGAGGAGATTCTCATTAGAATGACATTTCAAACGAAATCTAAGTTGATTGAAAATGGGCAAGTTTAGAAATTTTGATTTTAGAAAATCAATGGAGCCTATAAAAACTTCTCGAACAGATTTTAAAATAAATGGTCATATACCTTTGGGAATAATGGGCATTCAGAATGATGATGTGAACTTCGTTAATGCAATTAAATCCCGATTTTTCAGATTCTTTAATTGTTGAACATGATATGGAACCTATATAATCTAAATGTTTTGTCTTAATAGAAATTGCCAATGCTACAAATTGACTCGATGCGTAAATTTTCCCTTACAAATCTCCCATTTTGGCTATTCCGGGACAAAATATAAAAAAAGAAAAAAAGACTTGGAATTTTGTTAGACGAGCTGTTAAGACGATCCTAAAGCCCATCCCCAAACTTGAAAGAAAATGAACAAACTCGAATTTCTAACAATCTAGTTGCATGAAGCTCTTTATAGGCTTGAAACTAAAAAAAAAAATGAAATTGTATACACAAATGAAACAACAAACACATAAATGCATGTTGAGAAAATAATGTAATAGCATTAAGATATACACTCCCCATGAATATGTTATCCCCCTTTTTTCCCGGAAAAGACAAAGGGATAAAATAAATCGTATAAAGTTAGTGAATAATTCATGAAGCATAATGATAATTAAAATTTAAACACTATCATGAATTGTGAAAAAAATTGTTATGGCAAAGAAATAAGGGTCATCCACAATATCCAATATGAAAGAAATTACTATAGGGTGAATAAAATTAAAGAACTACAGATCCAATTGTGCCATAATTATTAATTCAAAATAAAGTGGGGAAAAAATCCAATATTCGGTACACGTGAGAGTAAATGAATGTAACGATAAAATGCTCTCTCAATTTTACAAATAAAAATAGACATATATAAAATGCAGTCACTGAGTCGGATCATTAGGTGCATCATCAAAAGTATCATTAAAAGAAGATCTAACACCATAAGGACCCTCTCCACGTCGCATCTCATCATGTCTATGCTCCTCTTAGTATTGCATAAGCTGAAAATCACGACAAGCTTGTTCTTTCTCTTTTCGTGTCTGCTCTTCCTCTGTATGCTCTCTCTCTCTCTCTATCTCTCTCTCTCTCTCTTTTAATAGATGCAAAGAATTCCTTCTTAATTTCTTTGTCTTGAAATTGTTGCTCATCCATCTGTTCAACTTGTAAACTCATCAACCTAAGCTCCTCTTACTCGGATGGAGGATGATGGCAAGAGGAAGATGGTTGGGACTGGGTAAAAGAATGAGATGACTTAGAATGTGATTGAGGGGGCTAAGTCACAATGTTAGGTAAATTACTCCTAGATCATCCAATAGATGATGTATCGATAGTTTGATAGCTAGTATCAGGAATATGGCTAGAGAGAAGAGGGCAACCAGCGTGAAGACAGTGCCTAGAGATTAAAATAGCAAATGGTAAAGACAATCTAACTGGTGCACTAGTAGAATACCTAACTGATCATAGGACACTAAAAATATGAGATGGGAGATCAATCGTATCACCAATGCTGATAGAAAACATTATGCACATGTGTTTAGTCCTAATTTGTGTATGGTTTGCGCGGGAAAGAAGACATGCACAAACAATCCAATTAAGAATCCTAAAGTCAGCCTTAAGGTGCTTGTGATAAAAAAATAGCGAATCTCGGTCATAATTATAAAAAGGTACTTCAAGAATATGGTTAAAATCATGTCTGCATGCATCGGGCCAAGGGTAGGTGGGATTAACAATGCAGGGCAAACCGACAAGGCTAGATATGGATTCCAACGATAATTAGGATCACCCTACCACGGACCGTAAACACAAGACTGCGCTCACTAACAAGCATACTAAAGAAAAATTCTAGAATGATATCAGTGTAGATGGGGTTACGAATATTCAAAAACGGGTCCTATCCCCATGTAACAAGCCAAGTGAAGACAATGGTACCGAATAGAGAGGTTATGTTTATGATCTTCTCCCTAACTATGGAACGAGTAGGAAACTTAGAGTATGATATAAGTTGTATTTGGCACGAATTACCCAACGTAGTCAAAGGTTGGGAATGGGTTCTTCATCTCCGAATGAGCGTTCCACATCGGATTGAACAATAGGTCGGTTATGGTGACTACGAGCCATATGAATGAACAAAAAAACTACACCCACCCAATTTCAGCAACTAATCTGCCAAAATAACAACACCAACAATAAATCAAAACCCAAGATCCATTAGAATAATGCCAATAACTATACTATGAACCAAAATAAAAATTGGAATTAAATGATATTTCATTGATTTTTGACAAAAAAAATATAAGAATTAAAAAATAATGTCAATACAACACATGAAAAGTCATTTAATCGGGGAAAAAAAATTATCAACGAAAATGATACACACACACACACACACAAAAATAAATATATATATATATACCCTCAAACCAAAATGAGTTGAGTTTATATAGAAATGGGTCATTTTGAAAATAGACAACATTTACTATTTCATGTTAGGAATATTAACCTAATGTACATGAAATCAACCAAAGAAAAGGAAATACAATGTTTAAAAGAGAAAATGAGATAACACCTCAAGAAAATCTTCCAAAAAAATAAGAAAAATCTCCAAGAGTAATGGAGAATGGCCTTAGATGGTGTGGGTTGATATAGAAGGAGAGGGAATATAGAGGGTTGAAGTATTGAGAAGTGGAGACGTTTTGAGTGAATGGGTGAGAGAAATATGGAGAGAAAAATGATTTTGTGTATTTGAATTTGGAACCCAAATGACCAAGAAAATAAACTCAACCGACCTACTAAAACACCGATCATTCAAACGGATGGAGTCTCGTTCGAACGATGCCGTTAGAATGACTTTCGAACAAAATTTTGAACGAGAAGGCAATGGTGGAAGGAGTAAGATTCATTCGATTCTCATTCGAACGACACTTCGAAAGAGATTGCAGTTGGCCTACAAACTGAGGAAACAGGAAAATGAGATAATATAAAATAATAAAGAACCATCATAGAAAAACACATATCAAAATATGGTTCTAGAATAGTCCTAGGAAATGTTGAAAACATTCGATTCTTGGAAATGGAATGTATGGGTGTGAACAAGCCGAATAAGAGAATCTCCTAAGATATTTTACAAGTGCAAGATGCTAAACAACATTCCTAAAAGTTAAACACTCAATTCAACCTTGTGACAAGATAAATGGACTCAATTGGAGTCAAATTACTCTATCAACATGCTTAGAAATGTCATGATTCAATAACGTCACATAAAATGCAATATTTTGACTTATTGTGAAAACCCTTTGGTCTTCGACTTATACCACCCTCATACGTAATTTTTTCATTCTCACTCTATATAATGAAGGTTCAATAACGAAATTTTGCTTTTTGAAGCATCAATGACTATTAAACATGGCCTTGACAATATCAATTTTCTATGCCACAATTTTTTAGGCTCTTATTCAATGGCGGATTTTTACGCAAAAGATTTTTCTTTTCGCAGCCTGTTTCCATTGCTCACTCATTTTTTAACTTTTCCATAAACATGGGAAGTGGTTCTCAAATGCATAATTTCTTTGTATATTTCTTTAACATTAAGTGAAAAAAGTGATAAGAGAACACTTAACTTCACCTAGAATATGTAAAGAGAGACTAACATCCTCAAGAACTCATGAAAGGTGTGTGCATTAAGGTAATGAGTTGAGGCCAACATAAAAGGATATATCATAAATTATCATCAAAACGTCAAAATAATGCATAAAAGGCACAAGTGAGACGAAATCGAGACTAGCTACTTATAGTAATCAACATGACAATGGAATGATATTGTGACATGAATGTCTCACAAACATATCCCAAACGACAAAAAAGAGAAAAATATTTTTTATTTTTGAATAACCATAAGAAACTAGAAATATTTTTTTAGTTTTGAATAAAAACATACAAAAACATAATCTAGTTAATAGGGAAAAGGATAAACATAAAGCTCACCCTAAACTAAATAAATAACTCTGAACTCAATCAATGGATAAAACCCCTATGAATTTCCTAAGGTTCTTGAATCTAACGGCATCTAAAGGTTTTGTAAAGATATTGGCAAATTGATGTTCAGTACCTACAAAGCTTAAGGAAACGACTTTATCTTGAACTAATTCACGGATAAAGTGCTCATGAATCCTAATGTGCTTTGTTTTAGAATGTTGGACAGGATTTCGGGATATATGAATTGCACTCGTACTATCACAATAGGTAGTCATTATGCCTTGGAAAATAACGTAATCCTCCAATATTTGCTTCATCCAAATGAGTTGTGTGCAATAAAATCTGGTGACAATGTATTCGACTCATGTAGTGGATAAAGAAATGGAGTTTTTATTTTTACTCATCCAAGCGATAAGTGCACTCCCAAAATAAAAACATCCAACAGAGGTAGTTTTGCATCCATCAACATCTCTTCCCAATCAGCATCCGAATATGCCGATAGACAAATATTTATGTTAAAGGAGTACTAAATCTCAAAAGACATGGGTCCACTTACATATTTGATACTATAATTAACAGAAAATAAGTGTGACCCTTGTGAGGAAGCCTGATAACTGGCACAAACTACTATACTAAAGGAAATATCATGATGACTAGTGGTTAAGTATAGTAAACTACTTATCATACTTTTAAAAAGAGTGTGTTCTACATCCTTTCCTATTGTGTCTTTGCTAAGATTAAAAAAATGAACCCATGGGTGTACGACCATTCTTGGCGGAGTCTAGATTAAATTTCTTCACTAAATCTTTAGCATACTTGGATTGAGACAAAAATATCCCACTATCTAGTTGACGCACTTAAAGATCTAGGAAATAAGTAAGATAGCCTACCATAATCACTTCAAACTCACTTTGCATTTTTTCGCAAAGAGGTGAGTATGTTTGTCACGTATGGAACCAAAAACTATGTCATCGACATATACTTTAGCAACTAAACTAGAATTCGTATCCCGATGAATAAAAAATTTCATGTTTAGTGTAGCCACGATCCTAGAGATAAGAAGTAAACCTCTCATACCAAGCATGTGGTGCTTGCTTCAAACCAAACAGGGCTTCCTTCAAGTAGAATACATTGGTTATTCCATATATACTTACTCTTGCAGAATGCCATTAATAAAGGCAATTTGATAGAGCTTAAATTTAAAATGACATGCAATGGCTAGCAAAGGCGAATGAACTCTAGCCTTGCATTAGGAGCAAATGTCTCATAAAAATAAACACCTTCTGTATGGGTGTACCCTTGAGCAACTAACCTAGATTTTTTTTAAAAATAACACAACTTTCATCCATTTTATTTTTAAAATCGATTTGGTGCCAATAACATTAAAATCTCTAGGTCGGGGAACTAATTCCCAAACATCATTCTTTTGAAATTGAAGCAACTCTTCTTGCGTATAATTTATTGGCTATGTGAAACTAGGGATAATGATGGGGAATCTTGCTTCACATATCAAATTTAATGTGATTGAGAGTGCTACTTACTACCATCTCTTGATTGGAAGGGTGTGGATGAATAACTTTGATATAGTTCCTTTGACGTATCACCAATGTACCAAAGGAAACGTGAAAGGAACTGAGATCGTTATACGGGAAACTAAGAATCCATTCACAACTGAAGAGGCTCATTTGGTGGATGTTGCATTTTACACATAGCTGAAGGAAAATGCATGGAGGGTGTCATAGTACCTTATATTAGATAAAGAATGGGTCTTGAATATGGTTAAAGAAATGAAGGAGGAAGCACAAGCGAAGGAGTTGAGGAGGTCAATAGTGCAAGTCCAAAACCTTAAAATATCTCTAAGCAATTGAGAGATAGGATGAGGCCCAAGATTAATCCGATAGAGCAGGCGGTCAAATGACAAGTGTGTTGAGAAGGTTTTTAAGAAATAAGTTGGCGAAAGCTTCGAGATACCGGAAATGAAAGGTAGCTGCATTAGCCAACTATCAGTATAAGAAGGTGCTAACAGAGGATAGAAAGGTGATCTATCGCCTCTGAGGTGTGAGCGGGAAGTCGAAGGACCTATTAAAGAGGCTGGTGAGGAGGCTAACACAGAATATTAGTGGTTTTTGGTGGACAATTGAGGAAAATTCATGGTTATAGACATATCCAACATCTAGGAATATATGGAGGAAGTGGATAATGAGCCAGAATACCCAGTGAATCATCCAAAGACGTAGATATAAGATCTAGAGAAGCTTGTTCTAGCCGAAGAAGGATAAGATCCAAGGTATATCTTCATTTATAAGGATCTAAGTGTAGAGAAAAGAAGGGCCTCGATTAAGCTGATTCAAGAATGCTGAGACGTCTTTGCATGGAAGTATATAGAAATGAAAGGATTAGATGAGGATTTAAGTTCCCATATGCTGAACGTTATTCCTTCATCCATATCGATGAAGAAAGCTACAAGAACTTATAATCTATAATTGGATATGAAGATTAAGGAGGAGATGCAACGGTTGTTATGGGCAAGGTTCATTAAATCAATCCAGCACCCACTTTGGTTGTCTAGCATTATCCCTATGGAGAATAAGGATAAAAGCCAAATACGGATCAACGTGGACTTTAGAGACTTAAATAGATCTTCCCCAAAGGATGAGTTCCCTCTTACATCCATTGATATCTTAAGCTATTCAACTTCAAGGCATGAAATGTATAACATCATGGATGGGTACATGTGATACAACCAAATCAAGATGGATCCAACTGATGCGGAGAAAATAACTTTTAGAATTCTGTTAGGTAATTTGATGTACAAACTGATGGCTTTCGAGTTGAAGAATGATGGAATGATGTACTAGATAACGATGATGGCCATTTACCATGACTTCTTTCATAAATTCTTAAAATTTTATGTTGATGATATGGTCATCAAGTCGAAGAATGAGGAGTCCCATCTGGATAACTTGAGGAATGTGTTCATTCGATGCAGAAAATAGAAACTAAAGATGAATCCATTGAAATGTGCTTTCAGGGTAAGAAGTGGGAAGTTTCTGGTCTTCATGGTGGATCGACAAGGAGTACAAATGCACCAAGACAAACAATGAGCGATCCTAGAGATGCCACGTCCAAGAACTGTAAAGGAGCTCAAGAGTTTCCTCAATAAAGTCTCCTATATCAGGAGATTTGTGCGAGGACTGGTAGAGATAAATCATCCATTGATGGATCTACTACAAAAGGACATAAATTTCAGATGATATGAGACTCACTAAAAGGTTTTCAAATAGATAAAGAAGCTCCTCACTTCTCCACCGACAATGATTCCTCCCAGGGCAGGGATACCATTACACCTCTACCTCACCTCTACCACCAGGTCCGTCGGAGCTCTCTTAGTGAAGGAAATTGATGGGAAAGAAAGGCTAATATACTACTTGAGTAAGATCATATGAAAATCCCTTACTAATTCATTAAATCAAAAGTTAAAACAGTTAAGAAGGGTACGAATTGTTTCTTGAAGAAACACTTTTAATAACACCAATGAAAACATAATTTCTATTAGAAAATGTTTTTGAATAAGAAATTTCAGTTACTTGGAATCTTAAATGTTTAAACAAAATTTAAACACCTATAGCAGTGATAGAAATAGTAAGGAAAGTATAAAAAATATTCACACACAAGACAGTATTTTAATGTGGTAAAATCGTAATCAAACTGGGGTAACATCCACGAATCCCTCTACGGAGTAAAAAAAAATTCCACTAGAATGAGTTTTAGAGTACAAGCAAGCGACGTATTATGCACACAGATCATACCTAATATAAGTCATGAAATTACACCAGCTCTCATAGTGTTTCTCTGACTTCTCTGGCTCTGATTGTTGTCTTTAACGTCCTCTAAACTGAACTCCTTTGCTCCTTCTTTACGTTGACTCTTTTGGTAAAAATCTCTTTACCAACACAACTTTAGTGATATTGTGTAAACGTTTAGTGAAGTGATGTTCCTGACACATGCATGAAACTCACTCACACTTATACATACGATATTCCTACAAATTACAGATTTGTTCTAAATATGACAATCAAACTCAACAATACTAAGATTTGATTTTCCTTTTCTAAAACCCTAATTTTCAGATCTTGTTCTTTGGGCGAATTTGTTTAAAACAAATATTCTATTAAACTTATTTGTGTACAAGTTTTTCAAAAAGAAAATCTCAGATTTGAAAACCTTTATAAAATACAAACTCGGTTTTGTTCACAAAAGAGGTTTGTTGGATAACTTTTTGATAAAAACGTTTGAGAATAAAAATCCAACAAAGAGAGATGATTTCTACTTGTAGAAATCAGTCCTAACAAACTAACGTGATTATATCACTGCTAGTCAGATCTACAAATCTCAATAAAGTGAGACGAGATCAAGACTCAGTGAAGTGTTGGACAAGAGATAAAAACAAGAGAAGTTTTTTAACACGATCAAACAGGAAGCTCTCAAAATATTGTTTTGGAAAAATTGGACAGAGTTTCATTTGGGTTTTTCTTTTCTCTCTCTCTCTCTCTCTCTCTCTCTCTCTCTCTCATTCATTTCTCCCAACTCTCGGACTCTCCAAAGATTGTAAACGAATGACTGTAAGTTCCTAGTTATAATAGACGATGGAAGGATTTGGAAAGGGGTTAAACATCAAGGGCCAGGATTGCTTCGAGCAAACGATTGTAAATCATGTGGCTTACAATGCACTGCACTTAAACGTTCTCAGATCGGTCCATTTTGGTGAGAATTGGCTAAAATACATACAGACCATTAATTAATTTAAATCATCGCTTAGGATATAATCTGAGGTATGTGAGAGTGAGAAAACGCAATCTCACCCGTCAGCAGTGCAACACGCGTAAGGTGTAGATTAAGTTAAAAAAGCATGTTTTTGATGTTTTAAACTATCAGTTTCTACGCCAATATTCTCTGTCTCTTTTGGATTCTACCCAAGGGTAATTTTAAGAACTTTAAGATATTACAAATAAGCCCAAACATTTTTTGAAAACCTAATTTTAATTATTTAAAAATAGATTTTAAATGTTTAAAAAAATCCTAAAAATATTTAAAAATGGTAGAAAATGATTTTAAGCTAACGTGAACACACACACATACCTCTTACACACGAAATGAAGAATAAATGTAGTCCCAGGTGTAGAGTGGTGTTGAATATAAAACCTTTTGAATCCTTGAAGTTGTTGATGTAGATCATGAAGAGGCATGAGGTTTAGGGTTGAATATAGGATGACACAATTTTATCACTAGTTTCAAACTAGATAAGCTCCTATATTTTAGACTCAATTGAGTCATATATATAGTGTGCTTCAATATCCCCCTTTGAAAATATGAGACAAAATCTCCTTTGAGTCATCTAGGACTCGTAGGGATACAAAAAAAACCTTAATCCTATACAAAAATTCTATCTACCCCATATCCTAGAAATAAAAAATACATAACTCAACTAGTTATAAACCAATACCCTAAAAATATCTAGATGCATATTTTGGCACTGATTCATGTAAGTAAAACAACAAAGATCAAGCTTTTTAGTTAAAATGTACAATAAATGTCCAAGATGGACTCAAATATTTCTCCCCTATATTTCTCTCAAATGGACAAAGGAAAAAATCAAACAAATATATATCTGAAATAAGCATCGCATCCCAAATTTATGTAATGGGACAATACATGAATCTCCTACATTAAATAGATATAATAGGTGTTATTTGACATTTATCTAACAACCATGCCTTATATCCTCAGAGATTAATTATTAACGCGTAAACAAATCGGAAGATATAGATTTAGGTGATGATATTTGATTCTGCCATAACCATACCTATGGATTTCCTTAAGGATTCAAAACGAGTGTGATCCAAAGGTTTCGTGAATAAGTCAGCCAATTGAAGGTCAGTGGGTAAATGATTAATTTCCAATTCCTTCGATTTGACTAACTCTCGTATAAGATTATGTCTGATTTTAATGTGTTTGGTACGTGAGTGTTGGAAGGGAATTTTGGAAATGTTAATCGCACTCTGATTGTCGCAATAGAGATTTAATTTGTCTTCATTAATGCCATAATCACCTAACATATGTTTTATCCATAATAGTTGAGCACAACAACTATCTGCAGCTATATATTTAGATTAAGCTATGGACAAGGATGTGCAATTTTGTTTCTAACTATTCCACCCGACTAAGTTATTACCAATGTAATAACATGCTCCTGACATACTTTTACTATCATCGAAACATCCAACCAAATAAGGTGTATCATATTATCATACGGGATGTGTCATTTGTGTACCAAAGTCCTAAGTTGAGAGTTCCTTTTACATATTTATAATTGTTTTTATGCATCTTAAATAAATCTCTTTAGGGGCATTTTTGATAACGAGCACACACACAAATAACATACATAATGTCAGGGCATGAGGCAGTTAGGTATAGTATACTTCCTGACATGCTACGGTACAGTGTAGGATCGATGGATTTCACGGTTTATCTTTAGATAATTTTACTAAAGTACTCATGGGTGTCCTAGCATCTTTTGCATTTTGTAAGCCCAACTTTTTTACTATCGCTAGAACGTATTAGATTGCGATATAAATAAACCTTTTGAATTTTTTTTTACTGGAAGTCCTAAAAAGAATTGTAACTCCCCCATAAGAGATATTTTAAACTCCCCGTGCATATCTTTAGAAAAAAAAATTAACCTCAAACGGGGAGGTAGATCCAAAAATAATGTCGTTTACATACACTTGGGCTATTATAACATTTTTGTCAAAATGTTTGATAAAAAGAGTTTAGTCATTCCCACCTCTCCTAAAACCTTTATTTAAAAGAAAAGTAGACAATCGTTCATATCGAGCACGAGGGGCTTATTTAAACCCATATAGCGCCTTTTTCACTCGATAGACATGAGTTGGATGGTGAGGGTAAATGGACCCTTTAGGTTGTTCTACATAAGTTTCCTTGGTTAAAATACCATTAAGGAACACAAACTTTACATCCATTTGATATAAATTGAATTTTAAGAGACACGCAATATTGAGAAGAAGACGAACAGATTCGAGCCGTGTTACAGGGGAAAAAGTTTCTTTGAAGTCTATTACTTCAATTTGAGAATAACCCTGGGCCACAAGTCTGGCTTTATTTCTAACTACCATCACTGTTTCATCAGTTTTATTTTTAAAAATCCATCTAGTGTCAATAACCCATTTATTTTCTGGTCTAGGAATAAGATACCATACGTCATGAGTTTTAAATTTAATGAGTTCCTCTTGCATAACACCTATCCAATAGGAATCCTTTAATAATTCATTCACATTCTTTGGTTCTATTAATGACACAAAGTAAGCGAAATGAGCGGTATTATGTAATTGGGATCTTGTTCGAACAATCTCATCTGGGTTACCGATCACTTTGTCTAAGGGATGATCCTTAGAAACCAGTTGGGCACCTCCGAATTCTCAGTTGGTAAAGACTCAGCTACTTCAAACGAGTCTAAGTGATGAGTGACTTCAAACTCATACACTATAGTTTGTTTTATATTCTTAGTCTCGATGATAGTGTCACTCACTACTACATTGATGGATTCCATTAAGGTTTTGGTACAAAGATTATAGACACGGTAGGCTCTGCTATTTGGATAATAACCTAAGAAAATGTCTTTATCACCTCTAGTTTTGAATTTAGAGAATATTCTCTATCCTTGCATACATAACATACACTTCCAAAGGTTCTAAAATATTTTAGGTTAGGTTTTTTCCCTATACCAAAGTTCGTAAGGTGTCTGTTTGCTATTCTTCCTAAGGTATACTCTATTGATTATATGACAAGCTGTAGGAATAGCTTCAACCCAAAAATATTTAGGTAAGTCCTTTACGTGGATCATAACACGAGCCATCTCCTGAATAATGCGATTTTTACGCTCAGTCAACCCGTTTTATTGAGGCGTCTTAGGGGAACTAAATTCATGTTTGCAACCATTATAGTCACACTATTCGATAACTCCTAAATCTATAAACTCACCTCCTTTATCACTAGGAATTCTATTTACTTGAGCGTCCTTTTTATTTTCAATTCGTAATAAAATTTTCAAAAACTTACGAAACATTTTTTACTTTTGTTTTAAAAAGGAAATCCATGTAAATTGAGTAAAATCGTCAACCAGTACAAGGATGTAACTATTTCCACAAAGGCTAATAGTGCGAGAAGGACCCATTAGGTCCATATGGATGAGTTCTAGAGGTTTGGTGGATAAAACATGTTTTATTTTCTTATTATGAGCCTTAACTATCTTTCCTTCTTGACAGGGCCCACATATATTATTGGAAATGGGTTTAATTTTGGGCATACCTCTAACTATTTCTTGTAAGCTTAACTTACCAAGGCTATCGTAATTTATGTGAACTAACCTTTATGCCAGATTTCATTATCTTCCATCCTAGATATACTGAAGATCTCAGGTTCCTATGTTTTCTTTATAAGAGTTATCAGGTATCCTGAGGCCTATAATAATACAGTCTCCATTCTCATTTAGAATTTTACAACTAGTTTTTGAGAATGTCACGGTATGGTTTGAGTCACAAAATTGCGATATACTCAGTGAATTTTCTTTAAGACCCTTCACTAAAAGAACGTCCTTAAGAGTAGGTAGTCCATTTTCTTAGAGTGTCCCATTACCTATGATCTGGGCCGATAATCCATCTCCAAACAAAACTTTTCCTATTAAAAAGTCCGTTTTGTATGTTAGTTTAGTCTCATTCTCGATCATATGTTTAGAACAACCCGAGTCTAAATACCATCGAAACAAAGTGTGTTCAGCTTTTAAGGCACTAATGACAATATTACACTTCATTTGGGGTATTAGCTTATCTTTCCTAACCCAAATTGCTCGAGTTTTTAAAAGTTTTACTTATTAGCTCGAATATGATAAAATTTGCGAGCATCAGATTTTCTTTAAAAGATTTTTTCACTTTAAACTGATTTTTGGAAGATTGCTGAGCATTTGATTTAATCATGAGTCTAAGACCTTTCCTCCGAGTCTTCCTTTTAGTATTAGATATTTTCTTCCTATTTTGATAGTTAGAGTTCTTATCAGGCTGTCTAGGAAGGACGTAGTAATTTCTGTTTTTCCTTGAATAGTTAAAGTTTCCATACATAGGTGAATAAGTGATAGGTTGGTATAGACACTTTTGAAAACAGGTTTCAAGTGAATGTCCATAGACATCACAATAGGAGCAGTAAAGGTGGCTCAAAGGTTTCTCAATGTCTTGAAGACCTTTAAAGATGGGTTTGTCTAAGTGTGGGGTTTTATCTCCTATTTCTCATGTCGACAGGTTAGAACGGGGACTCTCCAAGCCATATGGGGGGGGGGGGGGTATTTAATCTTAGATTCAACATTTGACTTAGAATTACTACTATTTCCAATGTTTATTCCTTTTTTTTTTTTATCAAAATCAGCTTTTATAGCATGAAAATCTGGACAAGTTTCCATAGGCCTTTTTCCTCCTGACACAAACTTTATCGTTTGTAAATTTTTAGTTTGTGTGCAAGTGTTAAATCCTATTCCAGTTCTATCCTCAGAATTTGTTTTACTGGATGCGACAAATTCTTCAAAACAATTAGAATTAGTTTCAAAATTTTCAAACTTTTTGAAGGATGTTGAAGCCTATTCTTTTGATTGTCCCAATTCTAACAACGTGGCCTTGTATTTCTTTTCTAGAATTTCATTTTATTTCGAAAGATCCTTGATTTTTTCATAAAAATCCTTAGTTTGAGTTTGATGGGCTAGACATTGATTAGTGTAGTCTTCAGAATTTGCTTAACCAAAACACTATGAGATTCTATCCTTTTAGCCAAGTCTTTAATGGTTCTTTCTAATCTAGTGCTCTTCCTAAGTGTTTAGGTGTATAGTGTGTGGATGTCTGGAAGGTCATCATTAACGAACTCATTAACTGTGGTGGGTAATTCCCCCCCCCCCCCCCCCCCCCCATTTATTCATTTTTCAAACTAACACACACATTCAGTTAGTCATTCATTTGATCCCTTTTACTCACACAAATAACAGTAGAGCTACTATTATCTGCATAACCAGTATTATCATTCTCCTGGCATAAATAAGATAAACCTTTAACATGCACAATCAAGGCATTATTAGGCAGACTCTCATCAATATTACCATTAGAATATACTACCTTTGCAAAAAATGAAATACAGGGGTCAAATATGTTAGATGATTCGGACTCATCATCGTCTAAATCGCTTGAATCATCCCATGTTTTGCACAATTTGGCCTTATTATTTTTGTTTTTTAGGTTGACCCTACTGTTAATGAAAATGTGACCTATTTTACCATATCTAAAACATTCAGACTTGCTATGGTCTTTGTCAGGTTTGTTATTATTATTGTGTTGTTTATTTAGTTTCCTCTCATGAGGTCATGGATTGATTTGAATAAAAAGCCTTTCCTTGTTTAGAATAAACGTTATTTCCAAACTTCAGTATTTTCTCAAAGTGTTTAGACATTAAAGATATTTGATTATCCAAATCATCTAAGTCACAGTCATCATCAAATTGCATATCAAGATTAGGCATCACTTTGGACTAAAACATAACATTAGGACTACTATTTTTCTTTTGACTCTAAGAAGTTGTTTCTTATAATCCGATTCCATTTCAATGGTTCTTAATTTGTTGTTGAGGAGTTCAGGAGTAAGATTTGGATCTTCCATTTCCTCAATTGCATATCTTTTATTGTCAAATTTATTTGGAATAGATCTTTGGATTTTAGAGACAATTTCTCGTATGTCATAGACAATGCCATTTACATGTAATTTTGTTATGACATCTTTCAGTTTGATATTAAAATCATCAAAGGTCTCAGTCTCGGTCATAACTACGGTGTTATATTGTTGAATAAGAATTTGAGTCCTGTCATCCTTAACATGTGTATCACCTTCAGTGGTACATTTAGGGATTATTTTAAACTCTTTCTCATTTACAGACATGAATATTGCATTCTTGACTTTATTATTACAGACGGAGGCATGTTTCTCTTCTTTAGTAAATTTAGTGAGAAGTTTTTTTATTCTTGTTTCATTTCCTTTTGCAATTGGTTTGGTAGGGTAAGTATATCCTTGTTCTATGGTATCCCAAACTTTGTCTTCCAAAGACCGTTGGATGAACGCAATCATCCTTACTTTTGAGTAAGGACAATTTATCCCGTTGAATAAGGGAGGTCTGGTTAAGTTTCCCAGTCTCTTAAATTTCTTGTCTATGAGGTGTTTTTTAAAAAAAATTCAAAAAACACATGATTTTGAATAATTGTTTTAGAAAAACAAGAAGGGTCCGAATTATTTTCTTAAAGAGACTCTTTTAATAACACCAATGAAAATATAAGTTGTATTAGAAAATGTTTTTGAACAAGAAATTTCAGTTACCTTGAATCTTAAATGTTTAAACGAAATTTAAACACATATAGCAGTGATAGCAAGAGTAAAGAAAGTATCATTAACATTCAAACACAAGACATTATTTTAACATGGTAAAACCCCAGTCAAACTAGGGTAACATTCACGACTCCTTCTATAGAGTAAAACAAAAATTCCACTAGAATGAGTTTTAGAGTACAAGCAAGCAACGTATTATACACGCAAATCAGACCTAATCTAAGTCAAAAAATTACACCAGCACTCCTAGTGTTTCTCTGACTTCTCTGGCTCTGATTGTTGTCTTTAACGTCCTCTAAACTAAACTCCTTTGCTCTTTCTTTATGTCAACTCTTTTGGTAAAAATCTATTTACCAACGAAACTTTGCTGATGTTGTGTGAAAGTGTAGTGAAGTGATGTGCCTAACACATGCATGAAACTCACTCACACTTATGCATACGATATTCCTACAAATTACAGATTTGTTCCAAATATGACATCCAAACTCAAGAATACTGAGATTTCATTTTCCTTTTTGAAAACCCTAATTTTCATATCTTGTTCTTTGGATGAACCTGTTTAAAACAAAGATTCTTTTAAATTTATTTATGTACAAGTTTTTCAAAATGAAAAACTCAAATCTGAAAAGAGATTTATTGGATAACTTTTTGATAAAAACGTTTGAGAACAAAAATCCAACAAAGAGAGATGATTTCTACTTGAAGAAATTAGTCCTAACAAAATAACGTGACTATATCACTGTTAGTCAGATATACAAATCTCAATAGAGTGAGACGAGATCAAGACTTAGTGAAGTGTTGGACAAGAGATAAAAATCCAAGAGGTTTTTGAACAAGATCAAACGGGAAACCCTCAACTCTCAAAATATTTTCTGGGGAAAATTGGATAGAGTTTCGTTTGGGTTTTTTTTTCTCTCTAATTTTTTCTCTTTCTTCCCTCTCTCTCTTTTATTTCTCCCAACTCTCAGACTCTCCAAAGATTATAAACGAATGACCCTAAGTCCCTATTTATAATGGACGATGGAAGGATCTGGAAAGGGGTTCAAAATTAAGGGCCGGGATTGCTTCGAGCAAACGATTATAAATCGTGTGGCTCATAATGCACGCACTTAAACGTTCTTTGATTGGTCCATTTAGGTGAGATTGGATTAAGATAAAACACACGCGGGTCATTGATACCGAGGATATTATCTTAGGTATATGAGAGTGAGGAAACACAATCTCAACCATCAGCAGTGTAACACATGTAAGGTGTAGATGAAGTTAAAAACACGTGTTTTGGATATTTTTAAAATATTAGTTTCTACCCCAATATTCTCTGTCGCTTTTGGATTCTACCTAAGGGAAATTTTTGGAACTTTAAGATATTACAAATAAGCCCAATTTCTTTTTAAAAACCTAATTTTAATTTTTTTAAAATAGATTTTAAATGTTTAAAAAATTCCTAAAAATCCTTAAAAATAGTAGAAAATGATTTTAAGCTAATATGAACATACACACACCTTGTACACACAAAATGAAGAATAAATGAATTCCTAGGTGTTTATTTGTGTTGGATGTACTACCTTTTCAATCCTTGAAGTTGTTGATGTAGATCACGAAGAGGCATGATGTTTAGGGTTGAATATAGGATGACACAATTTTGTCTCTATTTCTAAACTAGATAAGCTCCTATATTTAAGACTCAAGTGAGTCATATATATAGTGTGCTTCATCATACATGGACCTGAGACAAGGCACACTAGCATAGAGAGGCATTGCTTAGCCTTAGTATTTGTAACACAAAAACTTAGGCATTATATGTTATCTTTAACAATTCATATTGTGATAAGATGTGATCCTATTAAGTTTTTTTTGGAAATAATTGTTTTAACTGGAAGAGCAGTTAGTGGTTACTTATTCTTTCAAATATGGCTTGAAGTGTGTGGTCCCTCGAGCGATCAAGATCCAGGCTTATGCATATTTATTGGTAATCTTTTTGTTAGGAGTATTTTAGCCACCTTGTGAGAACATTTCAGGAGACAATTTGCAGAATAATTTCATGGATCCAAAATTTGAGGAATGGACTATGGAATTTTATGGTTCTTTGGCAGAGAATAAAGGGTAGCAAGGGCTATTCTATAAAAGGGAAGGAAGACATTTGCCTTTCCTACAAGTTAGATATCCTTGCTCAAATAATAAAGCTGAGTATAAGGCATTAGTGTTGGGATTGTTGGAAGCCCTTCAAAGGAGCATCCATTCACTATGCATCAAAGGTGATTAGAACTTGGTGGTCTAGCAAGTGAATGGGGAATACTCGTTAAAGCATCTCAGCCTGACACCCTACATAACAATCATCCAATGGCTGATCAACCAGTTCCATCAAGTCAACATAAGGAGGCATCCTAGAACACTAAATAGGCATGATGCAGCTTATGCCACCATTTCTTAGAAAGTGGCTATGAAATTCGACACAACTATGGTTTTGATGCAATGAAGAATATCTCCCTCGGTGGTACAGTCGATCTTACCGATGGAAGATGATTTAGATTGGAGAGGTGCAATCAGGAAGCAGTTGGAGTCTAGAAAAGAAAAATGGAACTCAGAGAATTGGCATAGTAGTTTTAGAGCCAATGAATTTTATATTTCGAGAATGTGGGAGGATGTCTATTAAGGGGCATCGAGCCAGAGGAAGAAAAATGAAAGTTAAAGAAGACACGTGATGAACACTGGGAGACAAATAATATCCCTCTATTGAGAAGAGTCCATAGAGAGGGGTACTTCTGGCCAATGACGAAGCAAGGTGCATCAGAGTTACAACAAAGGTGCAACAAATGTTAATTTTTTTCCAGACACCTAAATGTCACTTCATTAAGGCTCAGAAAGATTAGAGGCAGCCTTACATTGATTTAATCAAAGGTGGAGTTGTTCCTTCTGAGAAAATGGACGTTATGGGACTTAAGAGAAGGGTCCAATAGTTCTACGTTCAAGAGGAGTAGCACTATCGCAGAGGATACTTCAATAGGCCTTTACGATGCACCACAAGGGAAGAAGCAATAGAAATCTTGAAGCAAGATCGCAAAATAGATCATATTGGAGGGGCAAATCTATATAACCAATTAATTATGACACCCCGACTAATTAAATATCGGGTAGCTACTCCTTTATCTCATTAATACAAAATATCAAGTTGGTTCAGATCTAGCATCACTGCCAAAAACATTTTAAACAATTACTAGCCACCTAATATTTAAAAAGTGAGTTGCCAAAATTTTATTAAATTAAACTAACATGCAACCAATTAATTGAGCTAACCATACAACATTCACATCATAACCATAACAGAATAATAATGGAATAGATAAAATGAGTCTGGAGTAACACTCCCCTGAATAATCCAAATACTGAATAAATCCCAGTACAAAAGTTTGCATAAATAATTAAATCCAAAACTGAAATGCAACTGAAAGTCTGAGAATGCTATCTTTAAATGGAAATAGGCGACATGCCCTAACAGCTGAGTAACCCTGAATAAAATCAAATGCAGAATGTGGAGGCGTCTAATACCGAGATCCTATAACTTCCACAGTAGCTACATCATGTTAATGTAATGGAACTCCTATGCTTGGCATCCTTGCGGCTGGGCACCTAAAAGGTTTTACAAGAAAAATAAAGTTAAAAGAAAACGGGTAAGAGTCCAAGGTGGAAAATAGTTTAAAAATAACAAGTGTTTAATTGAATTAAACAGTAAATATTATATACATGTTAGTTGCGTACTCTCTCATGAGTTTCTCACCCCTCAATTAATGTGCAAACCTAACGTAAACCCTTAACCCATCTTAAATTTGCCACTATCTAATTAGTCCGTACTAACTCCTGCTTTCACATTCTAATATAGGGTGCCTACTCATATTACTCAAACAAGTCATATATATCTCACATTCACTGTAATCAAATTACTTATCTCAAGTGCTATTATAAATTTTCTCATTTTAACCCATTTAAATATCTTAGTCATTTACATCTACTAAGCAACAGTGAACCAGTCACAAGTACATATATAAATCACTCTCAGTACATATATACATATAAGTCACCCCTAGGCTAAGCTGCGGTTCACGCATACTCTGCTATCAAATCCAAGTACACCACATACGTAAGGATCACGTGTTTCGAATCACTTAGGAATCGTCTCAATACAAATCACACATATTGGAGGCGAACATAGTTCACATACCCATAGGTCACGCACATACCTATGCTCCAATGGTCAGCTGACTTATCAACTCACAAATAAGTCATTCAGAGTCCTATATCCTTAAGGTGACAATCTAAATCCTCCCGTAAGCACACAAAAATCATACGGTCCTATTTCGAAAGCTAACCTCCCGTGATAGCAAGTATGGTAGGTATGTCATACACATAAGAAATCCATACACTAGGCATTCACACAACCTAAGTAATCATATATCAATATAGGTATTCACATGATCCATCTTATAAGTCTCATACGTAGTAAGTTTATTTCGAACATTCTACATAATATATATTTAGCTTGATAACTCTCTCGTCGTATCAATTTGAGTACCTAAACCTATCCCAAAAGGTTATTAGGTCCCCTCTTAGTTTCTAAGGTTATCTCAGTACTTAAAGTCCCTCCGTTACTGTTCCTATCCTTATAACATCATTCATTACCATTATAGTCTCAATTCGAATGACTTCTAATCGTACCTCACTCAGTAGTCCCCATAAGTAGTAACATTTAAATTCCATAAGGTAAACTATTTTTTCGGGCATCAACTAAGACCCTAATGACCTTAACTACGTCCCACAATACTATATTAGTCACCCTAAGAATCATTTTATTCTTGGGATTTATATTAAACCTTAAAGGGGAAAAAGTTTCAAAAATCAGGAGGGGTCGATCGATCGAAGGCAAATGGTCGATCGATTGAACTAGTTGATCGATCGATATTTTTGAGTCGATCGATCGATTAAGCAGGTGTTTGCCCAAAAATTCTTTGCACAGTTATGTGTTCTCCAAATTTACCCCAAATCTTCCATTACAACGTCCCAAACTCCAAACCAAGTATACTACTCATTACACCAACATATTTCCACACTCTTTAACATTTTAGAATCATTAAACCATCATGGATTAATAGTTTCTTGGATGAAAAGTCATAAATATTCCTCCAAACCTAGTTCTTCAATATTTCTTCAGGAGCATCAAATTTCTCAACATTAATTCGTGAATTTGTACACATGGATTATTATTTCATTATCTCTACATACCAAAATTTTATTTACATGCAAAACCTACCAATATTCAATGTTTAATTCTCCCAATTTATAAAATTCTCAATTTTCCAAGTCTAGTCTCCAATTCTAAACTACATGGATAATATATTTTCTGAATCATAGCAAGTTATTTCACTTACCTGGGAATGAAGATTTTCATCCTTTGAAGACGATAAAGGTTGGTTCTCTTTCTTTCTTCGATCACAATTTCCGACGATAGTGGTGGTGTGTTGTGGTTATGGCCTTGAACACCCTTATAACTTCTCCTCTCTTCTCACGTTGCCCAATATTTGGTTTTGACGGATAATGGACCTAAGGTTGGCTGATAAACAAAACCCAATTTTCATAGGTTACCATTCATCAAAAATTAAAATGACTAAAATACCCTCCTGGGTTACTGATTAGGCCTAAAAATGCCTCGGGACCTAAATAAAACCCCCCGCTTGTGTTTTCGGACTATCTCGACCCTTTCGAACACGTTGGAGCACTCAAAATAATCATACGGATTACATAAAAATAAATTACTGTTAAATCCATTAAATTGATTCCTGACACGACTGACACGCCCGTCCGAACTTAATTACTGAAATTGCTGCATTTTCAACCCGCGACAATATTAATATATCCATAATCATATATTACTATACTCACTCCGTAATATTCAACATAATTATCATAATAAAATACTAACTCTCGTGTCTCTAATTATTTAATTCTGAATTAATTTCCAATTAATTATCCCAAATTAATTTAATAAATCCCACAATTAAAAGAAATTTCATTTAATAAATATCATAATTAAAAGCCATAAAAATACAGTGTATTACATTAATGACCTTAGGTTTTTATTGGCCAACCACGAAGAAAGAATCTGATGAGTTCGTTCATAATTGTAAGGTGTGCCAGCGGCATGAAAACATGATCTATGCTCCCTCAGTGGACTTTCACTCTTTGGTCACTCCTTACCTATTCCACATTTGGAAATTTCACCTGGTAGGTGCAATACATCCCTATTTTAGAGGAGAGATATGGATACTGGTGGCAACGGAGTGTTTTTCCAAGTGGGCTGAGGTCATACCTTTGAAGTGGGCAATAGAAGGTGTGGTGGCAAACTTCATCAAAGAGTATATAATTTGAAGATTTGGGATTCTAAAGCTTATTCTCTTTGATAATGGAACCCCATTTGTTAACGAATAAGTAATGATGCTAATGGACAAATACTTCATCGTTAACTACACCTTAATGGTGGCATACCCCAAGGGCAACAGGTAAGTAGTGGCAACTAACAAGGATTTGGTCAACATTTTGTATAAGATGATGGAAGACTTTCCAAGAGTTTGGGATGGTAATATCCCAGTAGTCTTATGGTCAAATTAAACAACAAATAGGAAGTCGAAATGGTACACACAAATCTCTCTAGTCTTTGGAGATGAAGCCATTTTACCAGTAGAGTTGAAAGTCACATCCGCCAGATATGCCTTACGAAGCAACATGCCATCACAGAGTAGGAACGTTTAGTTGGAAGCGCGATGATCACAAAGATAACACAATGAATCACTTACAAATATACACGAAGCATCTCTCCAGGTCATACGAGAACTTAGTGAGACCACGAAAGTGTATAAAAGGGGACTTAGTTTTGAAGGAAACTATTAAGCACATTCGGTGTCTCCTATTACCCAAATTTACTGGCAATTAGGAAGGACCTTTCAAAGTGAAGGAGGCTCACGATTCAGGTTACTACTCAATCTCAAAGATAAAAAAGGCAAACCTTTCAAGATTAATAAAAAATGGTGAAAGGTCTATCATGTCTAGTGTTATATCACCTGAGTTAAGATTTTTGTATCAACATTTATTATGTTTAAAATCTAATGTTTTGATATTGTTATTTCTTTTCCTTTGGGAAGTTAAAGTTGGAGGGAAAAATAGACTATAAATTATAAGATTTTTCACTTTGCAGTGGAAATATAAAAGAAATAAATTGAAACATAAATTAAGACATGATGTAGCCAAAATAATCTCCTTTTATATATATTTTTCACTTCAAAATGTTACAAGTAAGGGGAAATATTGCCCAGAATTACATGTATGGAAAGAAAAGAAAATACATCAAAGGGGCTCAACCCAAAAGAAACTAAAGGTAAGGGGAAGAGAAGAAGTCCTCAGGTTGTCTCGAAGAAACTTGTTGGCAGGATTATTGAGCAGCAATGGACCCCTTAAGCCTCGTTTGAACTTGAGTGCATTGAATGACCAGAGCTTATCGTTCTTGCATAGATTTATCCAAAGCCTCCTTGGTGGCCTTTACCTTCAGATCTGTAGCTATCAATATAGGTGCCAGTTCCCTTAGCATGGCTTCCTCGAACTATTGGGCCTCAATGTGCTTTTGATATATCTCTCTCAGACTCTCTAATTTAGCATCCTTCAAAAAAATTAGATGCTTGATTAGTCAGTTAACCTGGAACCTATCCTTAGTTAGGTCTCTCAAATTACCAAAGTGTTGATTTATCAGGACTCTTGAGACGTCGACGGTCTGGGCGTTTATAATATCAACGATGATACTAGCCATTCAAAAAGGTCTAAAACCCATAAAGAATTTGTTTGAATGAAAGCACTCAGGGGTAATTATCTCTAGATGGGGCGAGGCAAGTCGTTTAATGATAGATCGTTGGCAGGCTGGGATTTGGGGAGATCACTGAAGGAGTAGGGGGAAGAATTTGTGAGGAGCCATAAAAGGAAGAGGAACCTTATAATCATATTCAGTATTAGCTTGAATGTCAGTGATGGAACCATGATGGTTGTGACTGGATTCATCTAGGGAAGTAGGTTCTCGATGAGGAGATGCACAGGCAAAGGAGCACATTGAGGTTACCCTTGGGTAGGTGTGGGCTCCTTTGATACCTGAAACGTGATCAAGAAAAAAAAAGAGAAATGATATTTTAATAATCTTAACAAGTGTTTATTTCATTGTTAAGTCACCCTTCAAGGTGTGAGATTTTTCGAAAATGTTAACAAGTATTTTTTCATTGTTAAGTCACCTCGCAGGTGGAGTTCGAAAAATCTTAACAAGTGGTTCCATTGTTAAGTCAACTTAAAGGTGTGCAATTTTAAAAAATCTCAGCAAGTGCTTTTTCACTATTAAGTCACCTAGTAGGTGTGAGTTCTGAGAAAATCTTAATAAGTGGCTTCATTATTAAGTCGCCAATAGGTATGAGTTATGTTTTCCTTCTTATTTTCATTTAAACACGGGCATAATAGAAAAACTTATGCAAGAGAAGGACAAGTAGAAGTTACCTCAGCAGGAATGGAACTGGAAAGGGTAGTATCTCCAATACCCTCAGGGGACTCAGAAGAACCTTCGGTCAGAGGAATCTTAACTCCTGCCAAAACATCTTCGCCATGAAACGGCACAAGTGCCAAAATAGGGGAAGTTCCCACTAAATTCTCTTAGGCTTCAGTAACCTGAAACACCAAAGATGCCGACAGAACTTCAGGATGAGAGGATGGATCAATGGAAACTTTAATAACTCGTGGAACCTCAGAAGGGGAGGATAAAGAAACTATAGCTTTTGAACCCTGTGGTAACTCTGGAATAGGAGAAAGAGGAACTTCCTGAGAAGGCTGCAAATAATCAAGAAGTGTTAAACACAGAGATACATCTCGTGATTTGGAGGCAAATGTACAAAGAAGGTTACCGTTACCTCTGAAGCAGCTGAGAAAGGAAAAAATCCAGTAATGGGTCTCTTCATAGGAGCGTGGATTAAATAATACATAAACGTTATGGCTAAGGACGAAACAACATCATGACGGGATAATGGAATAACAACACTTAGTATAAAAAAACAATTTGAAAGAGTGTTCAAAAAAAAGATATCGTTACCTCTGAGGGACTTGATGATATAGGTAGCACAGCCAATAGAATCACTAGCAACGGGGATGCACTGGAGGAAGCCAATGGAGTCTCCTTTATCTGAGAGGAGGGCCCAATGGAGTCTTGGTACATTGCCACCCTGTAAGTAACTCCTCTGCATGATGAGATAGAGAACATCTTAAGTTTGTAAGCCCATCATGGGAGAATGGGGAGGAGGTGCAATGGCATCAGAAAGACCAAACCGAACTCCCACAAAATGACTTATAGGAGGAAGAGGAGGAGGATAAATGCTGCCCAACTGACGTTCCTGTAAAGACAAAGACTATGACTTGTTTTTGCTAAGTGTTAAAATTCTTGCATAGAAGTTATAAATAAGAAAGTTACCTATTGATTTGGAGAAGACTGGGAAGAAAGAATAATTGGAGAAGAAGGTGATTGAGGTACTACAGAAGTAGCTCCAACAGGTTTAGGGGCATCTTCATGTCCATCCTCAATATCCATAGGACCAACACTTGATGGAGGTGTAAATGTTCGACGACTTGAAGTACGAGGTATGGGTTTAATAACATAGGCCCATTTCTTCATTAATTTGGTGCCCAATATTTTCTTCCTCAGAGAAAGAGCACTAGCGCCAGTTATTAATTGAGAGATCTTATGTCGCATGGTGGCTTCCTTCATGGGAAGCATAGGGATAGAAGGAAAAAAGGTTGAAGGATGAACTGTGGGGGTAAATAACTGATATACCTACTGAATGCGTTCAAGCTTAACACGACATTGGGACTCAAGTTCCTCTTATGTAGCTTCATACATAGCTGTAGGAATGGTAGCAATGGGAAATTCTTCAACAGGGGTGGCAGATTTAGAAGAACCACCACTTTTGTCAGTCCTGGCTTTTTTTTTTCTCGATTTGAGAGGTTTCAACGCTGGGAGCACCTTCAGTAGAGGAAGCGGTCTCTTTTGGGGCAGTAGCCTTCTTTACCTTAGGGGAAATAGTAATAATCAAGGGACAATATGGAGGAAACTAATTAGGAGGATCCTTAGGAGTGTTGTTAAGAGTAAACTCCACTCCTGGCACAAAGTTACCCTTAAGGCCCAACTCTAAGGAGGGAAAATTGAGAACATGAGAAAACTAGGATTTTGTGTTAATTGAGGAAGAAATCGATTCTTGGATTGAATTACTAATGTTTTTATGAAAACTTTTCGTTGGAAATCATCCCTGTGCTCTAGAATAAGGTGTAGGTAAGTTGATTTAAAGTTTGATATAGAATCATGAGGTTTTGATGGATGAAAACTTGGAAAAATGCAACTGCGTACAAGAATTGGTTTTCAGCAGATTTTTTAATTAATTCGGTCTTTAGCCGAATCGATTCGGTCCAAGGCCGAATCGATTCGGTTTGGCCAGATTTGTGAAATTTCAATTTAAACCATTAAAATGTGATTTATTAATTTAGAACCTTTTGACACATCCTTATAATATTGTGGGAGATAGATTGAATGACAGTAGGCCCTAGTAGATTGGAGATTTAGCCATACGGGTGAGAATTGTGGGCCAGTAGGATATTTGTGAATTAGCTACTGAATTAACTTAAGAAGTAGCCATGGGTCTTTCGGGTAGAGAATAATGCTCGAAAATATTCAATAGTGAATTAATATTGTAAATTAATTATACGGAGAGTATTCGAGAGATAAACACTATATACGGATTATGTTTATAGGTTGAGTGTATACCTATACGGATTATGTTTATACGTTGAGTGTATACCTATACAAATTATTTCTATAGGTTAAGTGTATACATATACAAATTATGTCCATAGGTTGAGTGTATACCTATACGGATTATGTTTATAGGTTGAATGTATACCTATACGGATTATGTTTATAGGCTGAGTGTATACCTATACAGATTATGTCTATAGGTGGAGTGTATACCTATACGGATTATGTTTATAGGTTGAGTGTATACCTATACGAATTATGTCTATAGGTGGAGTGTATACCTATACGGATTATGTTTATAGGTTGAGTGTATACCTATACATATTATTTTTATAGGTTGAGTGTATACCTATACGGATTATGTTTATAGGTTGAGTGTATACCTATACGGATTATGTTTATAGCTGGAGCGTATACCTATATATATATGATATTCATGGGTTGTGCATATGCCTATGTGTGATATATGGATTAAGTTGTATGTATACCTACTATGTTCTTTCATATGTGTGTGAACATACCTACGCTTCTTGCTATCACGGAGGTTCCCGTACAGTGAGCTATCCCACCTTGTCGGTTCCAGGGAGATCTGGATTTGTACCCTGGAATACAAAACTTAGGGCGGCTCACTATGTGTCGTGTATTAGTGGCAGCGGCATGTCGTTTGGGTACGTTAGGTATGTGAATATCCCAAAGTCTTAGAACTATGTTCGCCACCATTGTTTGTTATTTTATTTGATTGATGGTTTGAGGAGACATTCTGAACCGATTGTCCAGGATTAGGTACGAGAGTTACTTGGACTGATGGAAGAGTATGCGAGTACGCATCTTTATAAGCAGATAGGGAGATGCGCAATTATATATTTATATATATATACACACACATACACACACACACACACATACACACACACTAGGGTATGCCCGTGCCTGAAGGCACGACAACAATTCTCCAAGGTATGAATCATGTGGTAAAGTCATAAAAGTTTTGTATTATGAACCATACATCTTAAAATTTTCCAAAATATTAGTCTTGGTCAATTTTTTTTTTAAAGGGCGGATATTTTTTTCAAAATTATTTAATCAACGCTAATTTTTAAAAGTATACATTGTTGATAGAATCATACAACTTATTTAGTTCGCAACAGATAATTTTTTTTTGAAATAACCATACGACCCTATTAGTTCAAAAAAATGGAAAAGTTTGAAAGTTTTGTTTACATACATACATACACCGTGTTTATATACATACATATATACATACATCGTGGTACATACATATAAAAATATATCTATTATTTTTTAAATGCACATCATATTGAAACAAAAGTTAGCAAATAACCCAAAATTAGTTGAACCCAAATGAAACAAACTCCTAGACTCAAGCACCACTACGCATACAAAACATCACTTGCCTAATACAAACTTTATACCATGTGCCAATAACACTACATTACCCATAAATGGAATAGAAGACAGTAACCTCAAGTTTTCATGTATTTTAGCAGCACATGGCCAAACAACTAACGAATACATATTTCAAATAAGAACATTTTGAATGTAATATAAGCGAATAAATTTAATGAGCCACTGTCAAAACATTCCAACATGAACCACTGCCATAAAACTACTAATAGGTATATGCACTCACTATACAATTATAAAATAACTAATAGATACATAATAACTAAAACTCTCAAGTCAATATACATGATTTCAACTATTAGATGATCCCGTCCTCGACAACGGCTTCAACTCTGGTATGAAGTGGCGCCCCCCTCCTCGGCTTCTTTACTCTGGTACGCAGCGGCTTCTTTATGCTGACAAACCCTTTCGTTGAAGTACTTAAACGACAAAATGCATAACATCAAACTCAAAAATAACATCTCCTAATGAAATGAGAGATAATAGACAATAATATCTTAACAATCTCATGAGAAAAATTTCGATTAAAAGAAATTTCACATTTCATGAGGAAAAAAATCAAAATATCTTAACAATTTGAAAACAAATTAATATGGATTACAAACAAATTAATATGGATTACAGAAAAATTTAAATGTCTATTTGTCGGTATATTCGATCTCAAAAACAAATTAATATGGATTACAAAATATCTTAAGAATTTGAAATTTAAGTAAATGTGGGTAGACATTAATGCAATGCACGTTATCAAAGTAGTTTAAGCATCATGTGATAATATATAAATCTAAACAGAGAACCCATTAACAACATGAAGAAGATGTGTAATGCCAAATGAAACTATTAATTGTTATTTCACATCTCCATTCTTAATCAGATTAAGTCATGAAATAGTTAACATTATTATTAAAACTAAAAAAAATCACAAAAGAGGTTTTTGATCGTTGGGGGAACGGTTTGTGTGATGTTGTGGTGCTTTCTTTTCACTAGTTTTATTGTCCTTTCAAGGATTTTTCAGCACTTTTGGTTGATGACAGGAGAGATGGGGAGGTGACAAAGCAGTCAGAGTGTCCTGATTGTAAGAGGTTTTGTGCTGAATGTAAGGTACCTTGGCAGTATGTGATTGAGTGTGGGGAGTTTCAGAAGTTGAACAAAGATGATAGAGAAGCAAAGGATATTATAATGATGAAACTTGTAAAGTAGAAGAATCGGATAAGGTGTACCAAATGCAGGTTCGATGTGGAGAAGTCTCAAGGTTGCTTGTTTATGGAATGTAGGTGTCGACATCCTTTACGTTATAATTGTGGAGCTCCTTTAAAAGCCCATGTTTATCTCAATTGTAAGCGTTGAATTTATTTAAATTATAATGTTCCCATCTACAAAATTAATTTCCAATGGTACTGTTGTGGTTGAAAATTAGTAGGTTTTATATACAATCAAGAGCTATTATACATTATACAGTTTAACTATTTTCTTGAATGGGTTTGAAATGTGAATTAGTGTCAACACACCAGTTTATTTCCCAAAGATTTTGGTTCTAAAATCAAGGCCATAAAATGATGTATATTAATTAACAATTGAGGTAAGAGAAGCATACTTCGCTAGATGTAAATGAAAAAGATCATCCTTGCCCACGGTCCGATACCAAAGTAGGCCGATCCTTAATTTATTCGTTACAAAATCAATTAAAAAACATGTTTGTGTGATTTCTTGATTCATCTCAAATTAAAACACATGTTATAGAGAATAGAGACCATTACCGTGCACATTTCTTGATTCTTGTTGTGATGTTGCAGAAGTGGATGAACCTATAGGTGCCTACTGCTTCTATAATTGGTTTGCCATTACTATGGTCTGCATTTAATAGCGGAGCATAGGTCAGGGTTTGAAAGCACAATGAATGGCATATCAGAAACCTAGAATTCAGATCGTTGCAGCTTAATAATTAAACTTATGGTTTAGATTTTTGGTTCTGGCTCTGTTTAGAGGTGTTAATTTAAGTGTGGCATAATGTTATAGGGAATCGTTGATGTGTCAAACCATATCGATAAAATCAAACTCAATAAGCATGTGGAGAACAATATCAATAAACTCCAACTCTACCAAAGGTTTTAGGACTGTGAAAAGTATGTATGTTCATTGTTTGTATCCATAGTTTTCATAGTCTGCCAAGAGTTTGAGACATGATATTTCATAGTTTTCATAGTCTACCAAGAGTTTTCATAGTCTACCGGGAGTATTGAGGGCTCTACCAAGAGGTATTTATGACATGATATTTATTAAACATGCAAATTAGTATTATTGGATGTTGTTATATATGACGGACTTTAAGAATGTTCTGAGTATGACATACCCCAACAAAAAAGGCATGTATTTGATAAGACCTGCTACCAAGAGTTCTTGATATTCTGATTCAAAAGCCATGTACATTAAACATAACACTAATGTACATAGAACATGCCTTTTTGCAAAAAAAAGGCATGTATTGGTTAAGACGTGCTACCAAGAGTTTTGAATCAGAGAATTAAGGCCTGCAATACTCTTGAAGATTGATATTAGACCATATTTCCTTGAGAGAAAAAACTCTTTGGAAATATTCAAAATACAAAATCCATTTGATGTAGATGGAACAAATATTCACTATACCCAATCCATTTGATGTAGATGGACCAAAATCGTCTCTGCCAAGTTGAAATGCAAAAGCTCTCCGTATCACAGCTAATCGTAAGCCCACTTTAAAATTTCAAAATCAATCGTCCTATAATTGATTGACCAAAATGCAATTACTCAACCTAAAATACGTAGAATTAGTAATATAAAAATCGAAAACAAATGATAAATAAGCACATTAAATGATAAATCTGTTCAAATCAATACCCAAAGCAACCTCACCGACCAAGCTGATCCCCTCATATATGTACTAAAGTTCATATGTGTAATGTGTTCAGTAATGACTTAAGGAAGTTGAAAGCCTCCTTAAAGCGACCTCATCGACCAAGTAGATCCCCCCTCTAGCATATAAAAACCCCATTTTGAGAAAGAAAAAAACGATAGGACACTTGTTCTATCTTGTAGGAACTTCAGGAGAATTGTGACTCAAATACACACAAATAATATAGGACACTTGTTCCCAGCACATGATCATAAGTTTTGGGTAGATATGCGCCACAGCTCAAAGGCCTGCAACAAACTACGTATGAAATGTACCATCTTTTTCTGAATTATGGACTTGAAAATTAAATATAGCAGATGTATAAGGAATGTATAGCATATGTATAACATAAATCAACGAATCAACGAATGTATAGAAGGTGTATAACAGATGTATAACATAAATATAACAGATGAATCAATGAATGTATAGCAGATGTACAACATAAATACAACAGGTGTATAACGAATGTCTAGTAAATAAGTACCATCATGTACTAACGAATGTATAACAGATAAATTTCAGATTTCTGTAGAGAAACAAGGATAAAGATGCTTAAGAATCACTTAGTGAACCTAATGTTTGAATTAAAGTGAATTTTGTGAAGAATGTGTGGTAGATAAGTACCATTCCTACTCCAAAAAACTTAGATAAAAGGACCTCAAGATTTCAAGAAAGTAGCATATCCCTGTAAATTCTCACTATATATCTAAAAAGATGTTTAAAAATACCTATAAATAAAAGGGACTTAAGGATGAACATACACCACATGTTCAAAACTATATTTAACAACTTTAAGACTCATAACACTTTAAAAAAATGTAAAACAAAATCATCGGGATGGTTGCCACACCTATTTTGCTCGAAATGTCATATGAACATTCAGATATCCAAAAACAAACAATGTAGAATAACATAAATCAAACTTTGAAGAAAATATTCAAACCATGGAAAGGAACTAAGAAGATCCAAACACATGGAACAACAAAATATATACATTGTAAGAGGCTTGGAATGTTTACCCAATGCAACAGGCTTTTACGGATCTGCCATATACCCAATGCAATAGGCTTTTATGGGATTGTCACTTATCCACTGCAAGAGGCTTTTACTGAAATGGTGTGCTAATCAGATTTTACGGATCAGTCCAGATCTATCTTACTGATGTCCAAACCAACATGATCATTACAGTGAGCTCCATGGCAGGTGTTCCAAGTGTTTGGCAGTCAAAGCAACTGGATCAGTAGTGGCACGTCTCGAAATTTGGTCCTATTTGAAAACATCAGTTTTTAAGGATATACCATGATTTTGTAATTTGGTCGTCCAAAAAGAAAAATGGGACTGATAAACAACTGTGAATATATGTGAAGAATTGACCAATAATTAGCAAAGTTGATTCAAAATAAAAATGAGTACCTCCTCCATTTCCCTGGGAATGACATCACGCTTGCGATTAATCCTATGGTCCTCAAACTTAGAATTCTGCAAAATATCAAACAAAATATCCAAAGCCTTTGGGATATTTGTATCCATAACCTTGGCATAATAGGTAGTATATTATATGGAGGTGTATACATTCAAAAGACCTCCCATATTCTCAATCTCCCCCTCTATACGATATATTCACTTGCTGATATCTTATTGGAAACTCGAGACTTTGACGATGAGTTGGTAATCGGGCGGGGTGATTTCGTAAAGGTGTGTAAAGGGGTTATTAAGCATAAAGAGACTAACTTCCATGTCTGTATTTTACCAAATGAGCATTATGTGCAGATTGTGCACTTAACCAAGGCTAAGTTCTAAGTGCAACTAAATAGCATATGTCCACACCCAATATATATTTAAATGCAACTAAATTCAGCAGAAAAATCATAATAAATAAGTGCAACTATATTCAGCAAATGACAATATTCAAAATCAAACAAATCACAATATAGGTCAGCAATAAACAATTCATTATGAGTCATTTCTTGTAAAAGATTCGTGCATCCATTTTTTTCATGAGTGTGGGTTGTAACACAAAGGAACATAATAATCAAAGGATTTCCTATCTATAAGTACAAAAAATTTGTATTTTCTACGTCAGGTATTAAATAAAAGCATTTAAACTACGTTAGATAATTTGCAATACAAAATTATATTTTACTCAATTCAACAGGTATTAATCAAAAATCATTTAAACTACGTCAGATAATTTGCAAACCCCGCATATATTTTACTCAATTCAACATAATATGAATAAACACATGGGGTACCAATAACAAAATAAAATGTATGCATATAATAGTCATTTAAGTATGAAACTTGACCAATTCCTTACTAAACTCGTTTGTATATTGTATCTAAACAAAGAGAAATAACGAGAAGATACATCATCTCCAAAGATTGTACCCAACCTCTACTACATAAACGTGATTTCATATTAAAATATGTGGAATTCTTCTTCCTAAAAAAGTTTTAAAAGGTCACTCTGCTCTAATCATAGAGTAAGAGAAGTGAAACTTCAACTTAAAAACAACAACGTTTTAGGAAGACAAAAAACCTCAACCTCTTGCTTTAATCTAATGTCAACTCACCATAAAGTGCTCAAGTTTAAAGATCCTCATAATGTAAAATCAACATTTTCTTTAACAAAAAAGGTACAAACATTTCAAATTATGAGAATGTAAAATATGTTGAACTTTTGTAAGCCTATAAATTAGTGTTTAGACGCCTTATTGAACTACACATATACTCATGTATGTAAATCTATATATAAATTAATCTAAGCCAAAATGTTGCCAAAAAATATTAACTTGGTCATTTTCCCACACACATAGAATACAACACAAAAAAGATTGTACCTTTAAGAGTGGGGTATATTAAAGAAATCCAACACCTGAAACAAATAAACTAATCTAAGACAAAATTTTGCCAAAAAAATTAACTTGGTCATTTTCCCAAACACATAGAATACAACACCAAAAAGGTAGTACCTTTAAGAGTGGGGTATATTAAAGAAATCCAACACCTGAAATAATGAAAAATGTCTCAATCAATTTTTTCCAATATAAACAACAATAGACACAATAGGATAAAAACAAAGAAAAAAATTGTATTACACTCGATCGAAAATGGTTATATGGTATTTTTCTTACAACTAACACCCAAATGGGTATATATCCCAAATGGGTATGCATCTCAACAAAGAGAAATAGCCAGCTATAACAAAAGTCCTAACCCTTGCAATACCAAAACAGAGACAATGATGGATATCAACCATTTATGTGAAAATAGTGTACCTTGGATGAGAGAAAGAGGCAAGAGATGGAAAGTTTTATGAGGGTGATGGGTTAGTGCGTGCGTGTAAGAGTGTGAGGGAGTGAGTCGAGAGAATGTATAAGCGGGAAGGGTTTGTGTGTAACGTGAGGGAGTCTTCCACAAATGCCCAAAATTTTGAATTCAAGTGTAAGATTGATAAACAGAAAAAGAGGAGGGAAACCAAGTAGTTGAGGGATAAGATTGTAAAAAGAAAATATATGTGATCTCAACCATTCATTTTTTCAAAATATGTAAGGAGGTGGCACACATATTGGCCGTTAAAAATGTGTATATTTTCAAAAACCAAGCTACTTCATCATATAGATATATATGTGTGGTACTTCATCCATTTATCTTAGCCCACAGAAGTAGTCAGACAAATCCCTATCAAGAATAGGGAGAGTCCGACCCAAACTCTAAAGTCTCATAAATGCTTAAATCAGCAGCGACCCATTCAACCCCTAAAATCTCTTAGGATATATTCTAGGGATTATTGGCTAACGTGGAGATGATCAACACCCCCACTCTCCAAAGTTTACATGTATATATTATACCCCTTTTCGGGGGAAAAGGGGTATGTAATCATAAACAATCCCCGAAGAAAAGAGAAATACAAACAGAGAGCACCACCGTGGACGTAGGCAATTTGCCTAACCATGTATATCTTGTGTCGTGTGTGATTGTGACCTTTCTATTTTTTGTTCTTTATTTTTTCTGGTGATTGCATTTACTTATAATTTATGATGAGATTTATTGTCACCATAATTGGCGCCGTCTTTGGGAAGAAATTTTTCTTCCTTTAAGAAAGCCTTCACCTACAAGAACCTAGAATGTTTGGTCACAGCAGCAATGCCCCTCAAGAGGGGGATATTCAAGATCATCATAGGGTTAGATCTGAAGTTCGATGATCAAACCCAAGGCCTTATCTAGAACGTCGGGCCTCAGAAGAAAGACAGGGACCAGCTAGGTCGACACAAGTCTCCAAGATGATCGACGCCTATGAGGCCAGGCTCCAAGAGTAGGAAGAAGCCACTGACAAATAGGTGTCGAGAACGCTCAACTCAAAAGGATACTGGAGAAGATGGAGAGAGAACTCCATTGCAATACAAGGCAACTTCATTATCGAACTCCTAGCCCCCAGGAGAGAAGATCTCATAGTCGAGGAAGGAGCCCAGGACGTGGATCTCAAAGAATTAAGGGACATATGTCGGATAACAACTGGTTCGAGTAATAATAATTAGTTCGCCGTTACAGGAGCCCATGCCGAAGGAACGACGATATACAAAATTTGGTCTGGAGAGAGATAGACTAATACCCAGCATATCGGGGTGTCAGATCAATAAGAGAGATAGCCAGGCGAGCTCTCAGGACCCAGACGAAGTCCTATTTTTCAAGGAAAATAGAGGAAGAGGAAGCCCCCAAGAAGTTCTCCATGCCCATGTTCAAGATTTATAATGGGAAAACTGATCCCATCGACCATGTCAAACAGTATAGTTAGGCCATAACCCTTTAAAGTAATAAGGACGCATTCATGTGCCGAATTTTTTCGTCGAGCTTGCATGGTGTGGCCCAAAAGTGGATCGAGAAACTCCCCCATGGATCCATTAGGAACTTCGAGTCCCGGGCAGAGCTCTTCACAGCTCGCTTCATTACTATCAGGTCCCATCTGAAGAGGATGGATACTTTGCTGACGATGAAGAAAAAGCCCCAGAAAAGCCTCAGAGACTATGGGAAGAGGTATTGGGATCTATTCAATGAGGTCGAGGACTGTTTGGATCAGGTCATCGTTGCATCCTTTAAGATTGTCTTACCCAACTCCTATCTCTTACATTAATCCCTCACGAAGAAGGAGGACATAACCATCGACGACTTGATGGCTCGAATTGAAAAATATGCCAAAGTGGAAGATGTGACCTATCTCAGTGCAGGAGAAAATGGCCGCGCCAAGGTCGCCGGTAAGTGGAGTGACAAGAATAAAGGCCAAAAGAAAGGGAGTCATAATGGGGGAAATAATAGACCTAAGAATGGGAGCAAGAGTGATGCCTCGAAGGCATTCTAAGCAGTAAATACAGTTTTCAGAGAACCGATCTATAAGATTCTGGCAAAGATCAAGGACGAACCGTTCATTAAGTGGCCTAAGAAAATGGGTGGAGACCCTTTCAAGTGGAATAATGCACTGAGATATGATTTCCACAAGGAGGGAGGACACGAAACCGAGCACTGTAAGGCACTCAAGTCTCACCTTGAAGAGCTAGCCCAAGCTGGACACTTGAGCGAATTCATGGAGAAAAAGGCAGAGAATGTAGCTGCCAATGGAGATCATAGGCCCGATAACGTGCTTGAGGAGGACATCTGCCATGAGTTCACTGTAATTCATGGGGCGTCCGACCTCAAACAACTTTAGGGAAATACAGATCGAATGGAAGTAAAAAAACTTACGACAGTGATGCAAGCTTTCTAGATTGATCCAGCTAAAAATGCAAGCTGGGAAGTGTTGAGGAGCAGAAGATGTCGACTAAAGCAAGCATATTGTGCTAAAAAATGAAGACTTAGTGGGAGTAAAAACCCCACATCATGATGCACAGATCATTACACTCAGGATAGTTAACTATGACGTCTACAGGTTGCTCGTCGACCAAGGTAGCTCATTCGAAGTAATGTATCTCGACCTGTTAAGGAAGTCAAAATTAAGTATCACCGACCTAAAGGAAGCCATAGTTCCTCTAGTTCGCTTTGCTGAAAAAGTAACCATCCCCTTGGGAAAGATCATCCTGCTGGTGAGGGCAGGAAACATCTAAAAAATGATCGAGTTTCTCGTGGTCGATATTGATCCACCCTACCAAGCAATCCTCTACAGAGGATGGCTGCACGCGATGAAGGCCGTCCCATCTACCTTCCATCAGAAGCTCAAATATGTAACTGAATGAGGAGTAGTGGAGATCCATGGGTATCAGGAGATGGAAAGAAAGTGCTTTATAGCATCCATCCACCCCAAACCATAGAAAAAGCATGAAGAAGTATGAAGCAAGAATGAAAAGCGGGTGAGACTAATGCCCTCCAAATAGAAACTAAGGTATGAAAGACCGGGAGTGGAGGAGACTAGGATCCTCCCCTCTGAAAGAGCCATCGAGGACTTGGTGGAAGTCACAACCAGTAGAAGTTCGAATGAAAGGAAATTCTTGATTGGAACCTCACTCACCGACCATGAAAAGAGGGAGTTTCTCACCTACTTTGAAGTAACCTAGATGTCTTTGCATGGGAGCCTTACGAGCTACCCGGGATTGATCCTAACATCACTTGTCATTGATTGCACGTCGATCCAAATTTTAAACCAATAGTACAAAAAGATCGCCGAATTTCTTCGAAAAAAGCCAAGGAAGTGGAGAAGGAAGTTGAAAAACTGTTAGATGCATGATCCATATGGGAAGTCCAGTTCCCCAAGTGGCTATCCAACCCATTGGTTGTCCCTAGAGCAACGGAAAGTGAAGAGTCTTCATCAATTTCACTGATCTCAACAAGGAATTCCCTAAAGATAGCTTCCCCCTCCCAAATATTGATCAGCTGGTGGATGCCACTACAGCACACGAAAGGATGAGATTCCTGGACACATACTGCGGGTATCACCAGATCCCTCTGTATGAACCAGATCAAGACAAAATAACATTTATAACTGCAGTTGGGTTATATTCCTACAAGGTTATGCCATTTGGGCTAAAAATGCAGGAGCAACTTACTACTGGTTGGTCACCAAGATGTTCAAAGACCAAATGGGAATAACTATGGAAGTCTACATCGATAACATGTTCGTCAAGAGAAAGCTCAAAGATGACCACCTCTCTGACCTATCAAGGACCTTTGAAATCCTCAGGAAGTACTGAATGATTCACAACGCAAGTAAGTGTTCTTTCGGTGTCCAGTCTAGAAAGTTCCTTGGGTACTTGGTCAACAAGAGAGGTATTGAAGCCAACCCAGACCAAATTGATGCCATCAACAGGATGCACCCCCCCCCCCCCCCCGAATGATAATATACATGCATAAGCTCACAAGGATGCTAGCCGCCCTAAATCGGTTCATTTCAAAGTCTTTCGAAAGGTGCCAACCGTTCTTACAGTTGTTGAAGAAAAGAAAAGATGTGGAGTGGAATGAGGATTGCTTGAGTGCATTAGAAGGGATCAAATATTACCTCAGCAAATCTCTATTGCTCATAATACCTAAAGAGAATGATTCTCAATACCTTTACCTTGCAGTATCCAGTCATGCTATAAGTTCTGCACTAGTATGCAAAAAAATGGGGATCCAGCAGCCAGTCTATTATGCGAGCAAGACTCTTTTGGATGCCGAATAATGATACCTACCACTGGGAAAACTCGCCTTTGCGCTAGTGGTAGCTCAAGGAAATTAAAACATTCCTTCGAAGCCCACTCCATCATCATACTTACATCCCATATTCTTAAAGAGGTCCTGAGAAAAGCAGACATTTTAGGAAGACTATCAAAGTAGTGGGTCGAGCTTGGGCGATTTGACATTCAGTTCCAGTCGAGGATTACCATCAAAGGGCAGGTCCTCACTGATTTCATCGCTGAGTTTATAGGAGAACATCCTTGCGACCAACCCCAGATTATTCATCAGAGAGAAGTTCCCCCAGCGTGAGGCGTCTGGAGACTATTCGTTGATGGATCCTCTAATTACAAAGGAGAAGTAGTAGGCATTGTGCTGATTACCCTTAAAGATGAAATACTCGAGCAAGGAATCATGATTGGATTTAAAGCCTCCAATAATGAAGCAGAATATGAGGCATTGATCACGGGCCTACAAAAGGTGCGAACGCTCGAAGCAAAGAGACTCCAAGTGTTTGGAGACTCGTAGTTGGTCTCTAACAAGATAAGTGACGAGTTCAATGCAAGAAATGATAGGATGGCAGCCTATCTCGCCACTGTGAAATAATTGATGGCCAGCATCTAGCAGTTTCCCAGAGGATAAAATAGCCATATTGATGCCCTAGAAGCCTTAAGCTCAGTGATCAACTCCGACTTGGAGAGGATAATTCAGATCGATTTCCTTACCCAACCAAGTATCAACCAGATCAACGAGCTGCCGAGCGTAGGGCATGTTCTCTAAATTGAGATAGCCCCTAGTTGGATAGACCCCATAAGGGATTATTTGAAGGATGGTGAACTACCAATAGATAAGAAGATCGCTCATCAGATAAGATTCAAAGCTTCTCGCTTTTATTTATCTCCCGAGGGAAAGCTATACAAGAGATCTTTCACTGGCCCTTACCTCCAGTGCGTTTATCCAAAAGACGTCGAGCAAGTCATGTATGAACTCCATGAGGGAATCTATGGGAGTCACATTGGGGGAATGTCGCTTGATTTCTGAGCAATGAAAGAAGGGTACTGGTGGTCGTACATGCAGAAAGACGCTGGAATCTATTGTCAAAAGTGCACAAAGTGTCAACTTCACGCACGTATGGTTCACCAGCCATCTAGCAACCTGAAATCACTTACTAGCCCATGGACCTTCACCCAATGGGGTATGGGCATTTTAGGCCATCTACTAACTATATACGATAATCGCAAATACCTGTTGGTCATAATAGACTACTTCATTAAATGGATAAAGGCAGAACCACTGGAAAACATCATAGATTCATATGTAGGAACATCATCACTTGCTTTGGGATCCCCAGGACTATCATCACTACTAACGGAACCCAGTTCGAGAGAGGCCTCTTCCAGGGTTTTTGCAGCGACCATGGGATCAAACACTACTTCAGCTCTGTGGCATACCCTCAAAGCAACGAACATGCTGAGGCTTCCAACAAAATAGAAATTGATGGATTAAAAAAGCGTTTAGAGTGAGCCAAGGGAGCATGGGTAAATGAACTATCTCACATCCTATGGGCTTACCGCACCACCCCAAGGCGAGTAACTGGAGAGACACTATTCGCACTTACATATGGGATGGATGTAATTATCCCCTTGGAAGTTGGCCTCCCTACCATGATGTCCACTCTGATCGACCAAGGCCAGAACGATGTAGCATTTCTTGCTGAACATGACCTAGCTGAGGAACGAAGGGAATTAGCTCTAGTAAAACTAGCAGCCTACCAACAATAACTAGCAAAGTACTATAACAAAAAGGTCAATCCAAGAGCATTCCCGATTGGGGACTACATCCCGAGGAAAGTTCTTGGCAGCGCTATAAAACCATCAGATGGCAAGCTAGGACCAAACTAGGAGGGGCCATTCAAGGTGATAAAATACGACCTACAAGGAGCCTATCACTTAGAAATGATGGAGGCCAGAGAGATACCTAGAGCTTGGAATGCAGCCAATTTGAAGAAATTCTACTTCTAGTTTTTTTTTTCCTTTTTGAACTCAATGTTGAATTTTCAATTCATCTCTGATTAATAAGATTTGTTTGTCAATGGTATTCTATGAAGTGTTATTTTTTCTCAACTACATTATAATACATGCACCCTTTCCAAGTTATATGCTTCCCTCCTAACATGTAAAACTAAGGTCAGGAGAAACTTATTAAAGCAGGGTCGGTGTGTAATGACCTTCCTCATGCATTTGTAAATTAACATGAATGACCTACTAGCTTGGCCCTGGCAATATATGAAGCCCTACAGGAGACCCTTAGGCAACATGGCCAACCCAGGTTGATCGCCAACATTGTCTGGCTCAAAATTCCTGCTCGAGTAGAATATTCGATACCAGGTGTATCCTCACTATTGCCTTATTTAGGCCTAAGAAAGTGTGACGACATAACCTAAAAGGTAAAGTAAGGCAAAATGGTACACTAAAAGCATATTGTACTGGGGGGATACTCACTTGATAACTAACTCTGCCTAAGTCATATCTAGTCGACTGGAAGAGCCCAAGATAACTGAACAAAAGATTAACAGAGTAAGAAATTAGACAACACATGTTTAGTCGGAAAATCGCCTATAACATAAATATTTTATTACATCATTACATGTACAAAGAGTTACATATGACAAATAATTCAAACATTAATGAGGACCAGGTCGCTAAGCAAAGTAGTCAGCTACTTACGCTCTTCGACCATCATCCATATGATGAGTGAATACCTCCTCAACTTTGTTTGAACTTGGTTCCAAGAGTTATCTTGGGATCGCATCTATAGGAACCCATCGATCATCCCTTCAGAATGGTTTAGGCATCAAAGTTGAGGGAGAGATCTCATGCCTATACTAGAGAACAGAGTTATGGGGAACTTGCAACTCCCTGAGGGCACTCAAACTCCTTAAACTTCATGGGAGCATCAGTCCAACCCTAGTCGTAGCCATCACCCCACACCTGTCGATGACCTTTCTTGAACAAGTGCCTCAGTAGGGTGACATCTCTTTGAACACCAACGGGTATCATATACGCCCTACAAACACCCCCCCACAGCTCGGCCATCTCCCTGGATGAACCACTATCACTAGCCCCAGCTCGCCGCCCAGTTAATGAAGAGGAACTACATAAAACTTGAGGGGTAATGCTCGGTGCATTCTCCCTAAGATCTAAGACTTCCCTCCTTAAAGCATCATTATCCTATAGGAGGATCTCTCAAACTTGATTGATCTCAGAAGCATCAAGAAGATTATCCTTCAAAGCATCCATTTCTTCATGAACAAAAGCACCGACCTCCTCCATCTCCTCAAGCCTATCTTTCATCTTGGAAACAAACTCTGACTGGTCTTTATAATCTTGGTTCCTCAATCGAAGATACTTGTAGATTATTATAAAGGCACGAAGAACTCAGTTGCTCATGTCGAAACCAAGAATTTTTCTTAGGCGAGTGGTAGCAAGAATATATTCCTTAATATCGATAAGCTACAAACCATACAAGGGTCGAGAATAAATAAATCAGTACACGAAATGGAACATAACTTTATTTCATTATATCAAAAATAGTTCAAATACATCGACATAAGAAAAAGAGAACAACAGAAATGAAAAAAATACAAAGGCCCCCTAAGAAGACTAGCTGGCAACCTCAGTCTCTTCCGAGGATGCTAGTTGCTTCCCCTTATCCGGAACAACCTCATGTGCACCTCCCTCAGATAGAACAATTACCATTCCCTGATCAAGGGGGCATTAGCGGCAATGGTTAGAACAACTGAAGCATCTTCATTGGCAGTAAGAGTAGGCACGCCCTCTACAATAGGTTTCGGGCCAGGGTTGTACTCGCTAAAGAGATGCGAATTATATCCACCTCATCAACAAGAAAAGCCCTATCCCAACCTCTCTTGAAGTTGAAATGACTAATGTAGCCAATCTGAGCCTTGACATCCTCATATGTTATGAGCCACCCAGTATTATAAGAGCTCTCCTTGATGGTGGCGGCCTCAGATTCTAGCTTTTTTATCTTCGCTATGATCTCTTTATTCTCCTTAACCTATGTCAACTTGCTCGTGCAGATAAATTCATAGAACTACCTCGGCTCCTCCAGCTCCATATACGCCGCCTCTTTTGCTTTATTATCTTCATCCAAGGCAAGGTCAAAAGACTTCTGAGTAGCACTAGATATCTTTAGGATCGCCTCTAGGTCAAAATTTTTCCTCTCTAACTCGTTGCGGCTGCGATAGAGGATAATGAAATCAGACATAAACTACAGAGAGAGAGAAAACATTAGCGAAGAAGGTATTGAAAAGAAAATTACAAGACTAGATAAGTAAAAACATACTTACCAAGGCTAGCCCCTGACTCGCCTTTAGGGATAACTAGGCGGTCCCTATACTTGATGATCTCTGGTGATCAGTTGGCAAAACTTCTCTCTCAAGCACCATCGGAGCTAGCTGAGGGGCAATAGCAACGGATGCCCCCTCATCTAGGATAGACACGGGCATTAAAGACTTCCCTGTCTTTGTCCTCAATTATTCTCTCCTCATTTCTTCTTCTCTCTCCTTATTTTCCCTTTCGACCCTCTTCCTCTCTCCTTCTTTCTTCCTCTCTTATTCCTTCTTCCTCTCTCTCTCTCTCACTAAGGCCTACTCTTTCTTCTTCCTCTCCCTTTCATAATCCATAGTCTGGGATCCATTTTTAGTATCCCCACACCCAGACTTCTGCTCCTTCAACCTGCGAGCAAGAGAAACATTATCCTCATCATCATTATGGATTAAATTCTTCTTAGGACGGGCCATAGTCTCTTACCTAGAGCTATTCGAAACCTTCGGACTCTCTGAACCCTCCTTCTAACTGGAAGATCCCTCACCACTTGAACTTTCCTAGCTAGAATCACCCTCAACTCCACCTCTATTAACCACCATGCTGCCTTCACCAAAGATGCTCTCATCCTCGTCTAATTGGATTGGCTCAGCAGTGACCTCTTCTATGATATCTAGATGAGGAATACTATCCATAGGTCTGGCAATGAAGCTGGAGCCAATGTTCTTATACTCTAAAAGGAATGCAGATGATCGTGGATGCTCGCTATCAGCCAAATATTCCCTGATCTTCCAAGCTTTGATTATCTCAACAGCTCAAATTTTATGGAGTGCAGGTTCCATGTTCTTTATCTTTGCTAAAAAAGGAGAAAAGAAAAACATGAGAAATAAAGTACACTAGAAGAGAATCAATGAGAAGAACAAGAGATATATCTACCTATGTACTCCTCCCTGTAAAAGGAAATTGTAGGTCCCTTTTACCTCGCGCCCCCAGTTTGGGGAGGGAACTGCCAGTTCTTGGCAATGAACCCTTCTTGTCAATAGTCCTTGTGGGAATGAGGTTGATTGACTAACAACAACCTATCAGGACTCCTAAATTTTAGATAGACGAGACCAGAACTTGTTCAAGAAAAGGTATAACAATAACAGATTTCAGCAAGACCCAAATTGGTGCCATAAAGTCGATTGATCCTATGAACACCGTTGACAATTTTCCAAACATTTGGAGAACATTAGGCAAGAACTCTATAAAAGTAACTAAAGAAGTGGAAAAAAATGATTTGGAGGAAAGGTTAAACCCCCTGAAACAATAGTATAACATGAATCCAATGCCCGTCCTCAATATCTCAAACATTGTGAGTAACAGGGGCACATTCGTTGTCCACCCAGGTGGGGATATTATAGAATTTCCTAAACTCATCTACTGATCTATTACCTATTCTTACCATAAATAAACCCAAGAAGTGACTAGAAAATAAATTTTAACAGAAAAGAAAGAAGAAGAGGTTTGGGAAACATACGAAGTGGAAATTAGCTTGAGACGATGCAAGGCCACAAGCAAGGAAGATGTAAAGATAAAGAAGATCTCAAAGACGAAAGCAAAGACCTGGAAGTGAGAGAACGCGGTAGGAAGCATAAGATATCTTAAGAGTGCAAAAATTTGTGAAGCGACGTCAGAAATGGCTTCTGTAAACAGTTTTAAACCTTCTCAATGATTATGCGTGGAGAACGAAGTGAATCTTCTGCCTAAATCTACTAGGGAAATACATTTCTCTCTCTAAAGCTTCGTGTAATTCACAAAAATTCCATCAGAGCTATTATTTAAAATTATTGAGCCAAAATTGTGACCCAAAAATTTTAGGGGCAATTATGGGTACCTTGTCCATTTATCTTGGTTGAGAAGTAGCCAGACTAAGCCCTATCAAGAATAGGGAGAGTCCGTCCCAAACTCCAAAGTCTCATAGATGGTTAAGTCAGCAGCGCCCCCATTCAACCCCTAAAATATCTCAGGAGATATTCTAGGGATTATGGGCCAATGTGGAGGTGCCCAACACCCCCACTCTCCGAAGTTTACATGTATATATTTTTACCCCTGGCCCGGGGAAAAATGTATGTAATCATAAACACTCCTCTGGAGAAAAGAGAAATACAAACAGAGAGCACCACGTGGACGTAGGGAATTTTTCTAACCACGTATATCTGGTGTCGTGTGTGATTGTGGCCTTTCTAATTTCGGTTCTTTCTTTTTTCTAGTGATTGCATTTACTTATAATTTGTGCTGAGATTTATTGTCACCACAATATATATATATACACACTCATGGATGTGAAATCTTACTTATGCGTGATAGTAGTGAGAATAGATAGTGTGTATCTAAACAATGATAAATCTACTTAAGTGTGATAGTAGTGGAACTAGATAATGTTTATATAAAGTGATGATTAATCTACTTACGTGTGTTAGTAGTGAGATTAGACAGTGCAAATCTAACATAACATCTAATATACTCATGTGTGATAGTAGTGACATTAGATAGTGTATATTTAAACAAGGTTTAACCTATTAAGTGTGATAGTAGTGGGACTAAACAGTTTATATCTAAACGAGCATAAATCTACTAATGGGTAAATAGTAGGAAAGATAGGAAACGTATGTCTAAAAACGATTTAAGTCGAAAAACTTAATGGAAATGCTTGAATGATAACATATGTGAAATGTTAACTTTGATTTAATAAGAACATAAGGGAGATGTTAATTATTAATTAATTTGATAGGGTATTGTATGGGCGGTACGGGTAAGTTAAGGAGAACATTAACTAAATACTTGATGATAATTAAGGGTATACTGTAGCATACTGTATGGGAGGTATGGGCGAGCAAGATTTCTTAGTAGTTAGTTAGATACTTGAGATCTAGTTAGATTGGGTAGAATGACTAGATGGGAAGTAGAAAACGTTAGGTGCGCAGTATAGATGAGAGGCGAGGAACTCAAGGGAGTGTTTGCAATCTAACATGTGTATCTAATAATTGTTCATTTAAACTGCAATTTAATGCTATCTAAATGTTCTCAAATGATTTTTACTTGGGATCTAACCCGTACTTGCAAAATGTTTTCCAAAGCCTTTTAGATGGATCATGGACGCCAAACAGGATGCTCTGTTTCAGGGATGCGTAGCTGCAGCACTTGTGGATGCTTACTAGATTTGGACTTAGTCGCTTCAGTTATTTCATTCCTAATGTAAGGTGTAGTTCAGTATTTCTTTTGGGCATGTAGCCCTCAGTTTTTTCTTTTATGTCAGTCAGACTTTATATTCAGATTTTTATTGATGTTGGACTTTTATATTGGATTTTGGAATCAATGGTTTATTTGGTACTATTTTATTTTAGCTATTTATCTTGTGATTATTCAAATTATTTATTATTACATGGAATGTTGATTATTATAACTATTATCCGCTCGTTGTTGTTGTTTAAATAAATTGATAAAATTTGGCACTGACTTTTTGAATACTAGGTGGTTAGTAAATGTTTAAAAAATATTTTCAACAATAATGATAAGAATGAACCAAATTGGAATCCTGTTTTAATTTAATAAAGTCCTGATCATCTAGTATTTAATTAGGAGGGGTGACACACTAACCACCGAGTAGACAGAAGTAGCAACTTAAGTACTAAAATAATAACATGCTTCATAAATAGTGGCCTTGGGATGAGAGGATTGGAAGACAGGACGAGGAGCCCCTTGGTCATAACCCAACTGGAGGCTGAATGGTTAGGATTATATGACTCTAAAGTAATACCTCACTAAATGTGTGATGACAAGTAGCCAGGAGTCAGAAAAAGTGCCATATCATAGGAGGGATCTTCATTGATAAGCTCCTCTGAAGTGGCTTGGACCATTTTGGCTTTATGGGGAAAGAACGAACAACTGTGGGAAGATAAGTCCTCAAAATACGGCCTCATAATGAAGAAGCTAGGCTTATAAAAAAATGGGAAAAATTTCCTTTCGACTTTGTTTCTTATGCCAGAAGAATAAAAGGTGGGGCTTGATGGCTTCACGAGCGAGAAATGGTATTTTGACAGGGGATATTTCGTGGGAAACGAGTATACTGAAAACCCGTTAAGATTATGGTGTTGAAAAAATTAGACAAGTTGTAAGTGCAAGAGATCGTTCCATGTCCAAGTGAGTCCTACCCATCTAAGTATAGAGGGACCCAAAGGCCATTGTTGCCAAATGAAGCTTAAAACCCATCGCCAATCGAATGGAGATATTGATAAGATCATGACGGGGCTGATTGTTAGGCTTAACAGGTAATATGAAGTAAAAAAGAATGACAAGTATATAAGCAGTCAACTCTAGAGTTGTACCTTTTCCATTACCAAAAGTAGAAGAACTCCCTTTGTCAGAAGGGGCATATAAGAAATAGTTGATAAAGGGGGTGAAAGTAGCTTTGTTCGATAATCCTTTACACCTTCAGCATATCTGATCCAACTCTTCCTGGGAAGTAGTTTCTTCGGTGTCTAAAGCCTCATCATAGTAAGGAGAGGAACTTGTGGTCTCAAGACCAAACAATTCACAAACATCTTCCAATATGATTGTGAACTCTCCCTACGCAATAATAAAGGTGTGGGTCGTAATGTTCCAATGGGACACCAACACTTGAAGGGCAGCATTGTGCTTTGAGTGAACTCACTAAACCAAGTAGCCCGATGAAGCCCAACCTTGTCAAGGACATCAATGTAGGTTGATTTCATGTAAGTGTTCTAGGAAGCAAAGTTTGCTGGAGAGCCCCGAGGCCCTTCAAAATTGATTTAGGAGTAAGAGAAATCACCTTGGTCAAGGAGAAATTGCATTGTCCCCTCTGGGGGAAAGAAACTCCAAGTAGTGGAATAATCATCCTCATCACCAAGTGTTAGAGGGTCACACTTGGTGTTAGAATAAAAAACCTAACACATAGTTGAAAAATCATCACCTTCGCCAAATATGGGAGACGGCGATAAAACCTCAGTCATTCTTAGCGTTCCGCCATTAAGGCGAAGGCGTCTGGGACAGGAGGTGGTGTAGCAGAAGTAGTCATGGACGGGGTAACATTATCACTGAAAGAAGACATTAGAGAACTCTCGATCTAAAACTTAGGGTAAGAAAGATGGAAGAGTTTAAGAATGGTGGAGAAGTGGTTGCAAATGGTGGATTAGGGAGGAGGAAGGAAGTTTTATTGACAAGAAGAAAGCTTACATAAGCTCGACAATGGTTAAATAGTGTTTCACTCTCTAAAAGCTTTATAAGTGAAGAAGGAAAATAAGATAGTGAAGAGAAAAAATGCTAAGTGCTAAAAGTATTATATGTTTGGTATTCGAATAAGCGGTTAGGTTTCCCACGAAGTCACGTGCTTAGCCATCAAAATGATTAGAAATGGACACATGGAACTTTGGGGAGTGCTCCGGCAGTTGAAAACACAACATCACGTCATCAATGAGGTAATGCTTGGGGAAGAGAGGGTTACTTACAAAAGAATTCATGGTTTGGTGCCATTTTTTTTTAAAATTTATGAGACATCCAAAAGCCTAACGAAAGGTTGTCCCCTCGCTACAAGCTCAGACGATGGTAGAATGGATTGAGGTACATAGGGGAGATTTTTCAATAACGGCGTGAAGTTATATTGAACAAAGGTCAATCAAAGAGAATAGGCACTATCCTTCACACACAGTTCAAAAAAGGTCACTATGTCCCCATTCCATAATCTCATTTGTGATAGCTTTGGCTTGTGTACATCGAGGAGAATTTTCCTTTTTTGAGCAGTCATAATGATGATGGACAGGATCTACATGTACTCTGGGAGAATTTCAATAGATATGAATAAGATCGATCGGTTGGAGTCTAGTCACAAAAAAAAGTTCACAATGTCCCATTGACATATGCCCAAGTATTAAAGAGCTTTGGCTCACGTACATCAAGGAGAATTTAACTTTCTTTTCTAACAATAATAATGACAGTAGTCGCAATCAAGGCGAATTAGGGAGAATTTATTTTTGCTCGCAATAGAAGGTGGTCTATGGAATTGAGAAGTTTCCAAGTGTAACACCCCATATATTTAATGCTTTCAAAATGGGATTAATTAGAATTAATTATGAGATAATTAAAAATTAATCCGAATTTAAATATTACTTGTGAGTAAAGTAATATGTGATTTATGTTGAATATTACTTGGTGATTAAAAGTGATATATATGATTGTGACTTTACATATGATTATGATTTTATAAAATTGTCGCGAGTGATGAATACGACAATTATGGAAATTAAGTTGGGTAGTGCGGGTGAGTCATATCGGGACTATATTTAAACGAAATGAAAAATAAAATATTTTCATGTCATATAAATGGTCATTTTGACTGCACCAAAGTATCTGGAAGAGTTTAAATAATTGAAAAAGTCTACCTAGGGGTTTACTTTGGATCTCAGGGAAATTTGGAGAAGGGGCATTTTGGTCATTTGTGAAGTAGGGTGAATAGTAACTACGAATTATGAGGTGGTTTTATATAAGTTAAGACTTTTTAGAAATAATATTCATTCACCAAAAAATCAAAAGACAAACCATTGAGGAGAGTGAAGGACTTCTCTAGGAGAGGAAGAGTTTTCTGGGAAAACCAAGGGGCTAAGAGACACCTTCTGTAGACACCCCATTTTATTACCCCTAACTCTCCCTAGGTCCCTAGTACCTCCCTTCATCACTACAAACCCATGTTATACCCCGAGTACTGACCTAGAAGCCATCGGGCACTCCCAAGCTCTGTTTGACCAAAAAGTCAAACTCTTTAGCTTGACTAAAGTTAAATGAATCTTCCAAGGGCACTGAAATCCCTTTCTAACTGTCCATCCCGTGCACGATTCTGAGTTACCATGCGGACGAACGATCCGTTTGCGTCTAAAACTTGATCTAGAGGCTACCGAGCGCTCTCGGGCTCTGTTTGACCTAAGTCAACTCTTCAGCTCACCCGATGCTGAATGAATCTTCGAAGGGCACTGAAACCCCTTTCTAATGGTCCACTCCGTGCGCGATTCTGACTTACCATGCGGACGAACGATCCGTTTGACTCCAAGAGGTCACCGAATGCTTCCAAGACCTGGTTGACCAAAGTCAACTCTCCAAACTGGGTCAAACTCTTTGGAATGTCGAAGTACATCTCCTAACCTTTCTAACGATTCACCCCGTTCACGATTCGGACGTACCATGCGGACGAATGATCCGTTTGCATTTGAATGATTCCCCGTCCAATGGAATGAAAAACGCTTCCGAGCTATATTTGACCCAAAGTCAACTCCCGAACCCGGGAGCGGTCCAAAGGACTTTCAAAGGTCTCTGAATTATCTTTCCAACGGTTTGCCCTGTGGACGATTCTGACCAACGGTTTGCTCTCGACAGCCAATTTTTTGAAAAGTCCTGAAAGACACTAACAAATGGCAGGTTCTAGACCCTGCTGATAGGAAGGACCTGGTCTATGTCGATCGGCAGTGACCTGGGACTATAAAAGGAGGCCTTCACCTCATTTGCAAAGGGAGCCCAGATTTGATAAAAATCTCTCTCAGCGAATCCCAAAAACCTCTCTCGCAGACAGCGCGATTTCAACATCCAAATCCCTTTCTAACTTCCACTTTTCATCATCATTTTCATCAAACTTGGTGAATTATCCACTCTCCACCATCATTCAAGTGCAAGGGCTGCTCTCCAACATTCAAGATCAAGCTCAGGATCTTCAAGAAGGTCTAACTTTCTCAACTTTCTCTTCAAATTCTCTTAAATTCACGATAACTTATTTTATTACTTAGCACTTTTATTATCTCATCTCACACATCCTAATATACTTTTTATTAGTATTATTTCACATCTCTTATTTTCATATAAATAAAACCCAAAAAAATAAGAAAAAGAGGGTTTGCTCGTAAATTCCAAATAGGGATTCTCACACTTTTCTCACAACTAAAACACTTTTTCTACACACACACACACACACTCACAAATAAGAGATCCCCCATTTGGATTTATGGGATAAACCCCACCCCTCGTTTTATATGCTAACTACGTGGACTTTGATGCCTTTATAGGCTACGTAGGCATCTCGGGGTAAAACCCAAGACTCGAATCTTGTTCTCACTTTCTCTCTCATTTTCTATCTTCACTAAATCCAATTTTCTTATATTCTATATACTTGTTCTTAGTGACGTATCACTCCATATGCGTTATCGTTCCATTATAATGACCAACGTAAGAGTAATCGCGTAAATCTTATTTTCTAATATTATTTTTATACCTTCCTACGGATGACTCTCTTTATCTCTCCCATGATACAAGTTGGGGATTCCTATCTCCACTATATATATATATATATATATATATATATACACATGCACACATATCACGGGGAAAATAAAAAGGGGAAATAGCAAACATCAATGAGAGACCGAAGGGCGGAATGGGTGCCTAACACCTTCCCATTTCGTAACATAGCCTCCGAACCCTTCTCGAATCATTTTGGTTTCGTATGCCCCAGTATGTCTTTGGATGCCATCCTTCGGGATGGCTTCCCCCCATTTTTTTATTTGTTTTGAGTAAAATAGACTGGCGACTCTAAATCTCTCTACATTTTTACACCTCATCTCAAACGACGCCCACCGAAGCTCTCCCGAGAGGGACGCGCGGGACCCGATGATCCTCCTTCGTGTGCCCGCCCGTGGCGAGGATCGAGGATGGCCATAGTGGTGACTCTACTGGGGATTTGTATGTTTTAAGGTCTTTACTCTATTTACATGGATGGTATATTTGTTTATATTTCCCCTATATCTGCATGTTCCCCTTTTCCATGTGTATCCCATGCTTATGCTTATTCTCACACACTTGTAGAAAATTCTCCATGTACAATTCACACCACGTGCACCTAGGATAACATATATCCACATGTTGCACGCGTCACCCATCCATACTTGGTGTACCTTTGGTACTTGTACTTTACTCCCTGTTTGGCATAATCAAGAAAATCATTCTCATCATAAGATACTAATAAGAGAATTATGCATGATTCACATGACATCACTAAAGAGCATTGTTATTGACCAAATTTTACCCAGTATCTAGAGGGTCACTTCGTGATGGGCGCTGGTCCGGCAGGGCGCAGTTAGCCTAAGCAATATGAATCTCACCTTCCATTGGCCAAGTACCTTCGACGTATATCGAACGTTTCCCCCGCATCATATCGCTTGACCGAAGTCATGACGGGAGGTATATCGCACGAAATTCATTTAGGTACGCCGAGTATATCGAGTTCTCTCTCACACGTACAGTCCCCACGAGGTATATAGTGAGGCAATTTACGTGCACTCAGGTATATCAAATGGCTTGTCCACATGTATTGATTGCCCGCAAGAGAAAGATGTATATCGTGGAAGTCACGCCAAAGGGGGAACCTATTTTGATTCACCCAACCAACTGCATATCCGTATATAGGTGTCAAACCTAGGACACACACTTTAGATTGTCGATTTCTACCCGAAACTCTGCCAAAATTTTGGGCCGGCCTGCTGCCCAAATTTTCACGCATTTTAAAAATGGGACCCTGTCGGTGAGCCTGGTTACAAGTCCAGCCATAGCTTCGCATATATTAAAAATCCCACTTTTCCAGGCTCGGGTCCCGTCCGACATTGCATTTAGGAGAATTAAATACAAGTGAGAACATAATAATCGTAATAATCATACTGGGTTCCGTCTCCAAAAACATTTATCTCTTCTTTATCAAAAATCCAAAAATAGTTTCTTCTCTTTTTCTCAAAAATAAATCCCATTCTACGCCTTCTCAGGTCAATCGCAAGCCTTTGGCCTGGCTCCCTATTGGCTTCGGTCTTCAGTCAAATCACCCTGGAGTTTCATCCGTTCCTCTACTACTTCTTTCGAGTTCGGAATCCATCCACTTTCCATGGAAAATAGAGATCAAGTACCAGTCATACAGACGGATCTGACGGCAGTCCTAGCCTAGCATTTGTCTAAGATTGACAACCTCCAAACTGAGGTCCAAGAGATGCAACTAAACCAGGTTCCTATTCCTCAAGAGCCCGAAGCCCTATTCCCTCGTGCTATGGGTCCTCCCGAGCCTAGCTAGGTTCCTGAAGAATATTAGCATGCTCAACAGGCTGCCTCCTGCGCATCTTCCGATGCCAAACATTACCCAGCCTGGGCTAACCTGTCTATGGTCGCTGATCCAAAAGAGGAGGAGTTGAATAAAGTCAAAGAGGATCTCAAGATGCTCACCAAGAAGTTCGACCAAGTCAGAATCTCTGGGAATTACATAAACTACACCCACATGTCTCCTTATCCTAAAGCGAGGTTACCTGAGAAGTTCAAGATGCCAAATATCTAGAAGTTCGGAGGGTGTGAACCCCCGATTGTTCATCTTCGCAGTTATCACCATTCTATGACTCTACTAGGGGCTTCTGAAGAAGTGATGGCCAGACTGTTTCAGCAAACTTTGAAGGATAGTTCCCTCCGAAGGTTTTTATCTCTCGAAGAATCCAGAATCTGTATCTAGGAGTATGTAGCCCGAGAATTCATGTTGCAGTACAAATACAACGAAGAGCTTGAGGTCACCCCTCGTGATTTAAAGCTACTCAAATAGAACCCTGGGGAATCCGTCAGTAACTTCATAACCCGGTGGAGGGAGCCAGCAGTTTCCATGACCAATCGTCCATCTGAGGAAGAACAGGTCAACATAGTGAGGAAGAACTTCTTGCCCCATGTTCGAGCGATGATGGGAGGACATTACTATCCCCACTTTCGAGTTCTCAGAGAAGCGAGAGTAGAAATTGAGGAAAGCCCTGTTATAACAGAGGTTGAATCGAAGAAGGTGTCCGGACAGTTCACCCCTAGAAAGTATGACAAGCCTATAAGTTTTACAGTCTCAATAATTAACAACATCTCTCAACCAACCACATCATGGGCACCAGAAAGTCGCCCCGCCCCCATCCTAAGGGAATACACTGAGCTCCATACTCCCCTCTCCAAAGTTTACCAAGCCCTGTTAAGCCAAAACCTCATCAAACCCTTGGATCCCCGTCCATTGCCAAATCCACTCCCAAGAAACTTCAAGGCCGATGCTCATTATGCCTTTCACCAAACTGCTGGCCATACCACCGACCAATGCTTTCACCTCTGAAAAATAATCCAAGATCTCATTGATCGGGGTACCATCGCCCCACCGACCAAACCTAAGCCAAACACTACTCACAATCTACTCCCAGATCATTCTAATGCCATCTTCTTAGAAGAAAACCCATATTTCGATCCCTCAACTCAAATCACACCCATATACTCTCCTAAACCTCTTCAAATTTGCCCATATTTCCTCCTACACCCTACTAGCCTCGTTGATCAGGCACCGTCACTCCTTACCAGATCATGCATCGATGTCCGTACCCGTTCTGAAAATAGAAATATGGAATTGTCAGAAGTGTTAAACCAACTCCCAGAGTTTGGGTTGAAATTTCCCTCATAGATGGTCATCGATTGCCAAAGGTTCGGTACACTATTCTTGGAAGCACCGAAATGGGCTCGAGATTCAGACAAGTGGGTGGTACCAACCAATGAAGTCATCTTAGATGATGTTGTCCAGATTATGGAAGAATTATTCGAGAAAACCAACAACATTTGTAGTATCACCGGGTTACTTGACATTTTGAAGCTACAAGGGCACTTGGTCCCTTCAACCATACCTATCCCCATAGAATCAGAAGACCTGTATGAAGAAGCCATTAAAGTTTTGGAATGCATTGACTTTACATAGAAAGACAGAATTGTTGCCACCATATGGGGGGAAGAATTCGAAGATTCGAGTGAAGAACAAGCTTCAGGAAGAACTCGTCCAGTAGCCAACATATGTGGGAGGATATCATTTAAAGAACTCCTCGGTGAAATAAACAGGGTGACAGAACAACTTAAGGTTAATGAGAAAATGGGATTCATGTTCTTCCCTTATTCAGTAAATCACATGACCAGATGAGGGAGACATTACCAGGTTCCAAGCTCACTACCAACAAATGACAAAGGGAAGGGCGTTGAAAAACTTCCTATGCCAGAGATGACCATCGAGGAGAGAAAGATCCTCGATCAACTGAAGAAAACTCAAGATAACATCACTCTATGGGGGATTTTCATATCTTCCCAGCTGCACAAAAATGCTTAAATCAAGCTGCTCACTCGACCCACAGTTCCTCCTTCTACCACACCAGAAGAAGCAGTAAATCTGGTCGAATCCTTGACCTCTACCCGGATGCTATCATTTTCTAAAGAAAAAATCCCCAGAATTGGTCCAAATCATAATCATGCACTTAACATCTCCGTCGAAGTTATGGGGAAGGCTGTGCCACTCTCTCTTGTCGATAACGAATCCACCTTAAATGTCTGCCCATTGAGAGCATTCAAGTGTTTAGGCCTGAAAGAAAGTGACCTTGCTCCAATATTCGCTGTTGTACGTGCCTTCAATAATACCCGTCGGGAGGTGATGGGATCCATAAAACTTGTAATAGGGGTTGGCCCTATAAACCCTGTCGTTGAATTCCAAGTCATAGACATCCCAGCTTGTTTCAACCTATTGCTCGGATGACCCTGGCTCCATAGTATCAAGGGTGTGTCTTCCTCACTATATCAAAAATTGAAGTTCTTTGTCAACGGGTGAGTCATCACCATTTAAGGTGACGACGAAAATGTCGAGGGTGCAAGCACCAACAGTCCAATCCTTGAGATACACCATGGGTTAAATAATATGCTCCTATCAAGATTCTGAGTTGAGCCACTCCTACTCCCGACAGGGGACGGTTTCAAAGAAAGGGTTTATCCATAATATGACCCTCATGGCAATGTCAATGTGATTCAGATATTCAAAAATATGCACTTCATGCCCGGACTGGGGCTAGGGCAAAGGCAGCAAGGGATACTTGAGCCAATCGAATTGAAGAAAGCTTTACCTCCTCGTGGCTTGGGGTATCAACCATCAGAACAAGAACTAAGAATGATCCACCAGTCTCGACCAAAGAGAAGATTAGACTGCACCCGAACTATCCCAGGAGACTCCTTGAATGGACAATTCATCAAAGAAGGCAAAGACTTCCCATTTTGCAGTTTTCTAGAACCATGGTATGACCACACAGACAAGAAGATGAAGCCTGGAATGGAGATCTTTTTCCAATATAGCTACCCATGGGTCGAAACTTTCCAACACCGAGTACAACCGCTCATCAAAGATACCGAAGAGACTGAGGAAAGTGACTCCAAAGATTCTTTCAACTTACAGATATTAGGGCTGGCAGTCTATATAGTTCATTCAGGCACTACATCAATGGATCCATCCCATCTGATTAAAGTTGTTGATACATCCCTCCTCAACTGGCATGCTGCGCCAGTTCTACCTCTTGAAATCCCCCTAACCCCAATGTTTACCCTATTTCTTCTTCTGTTATCTATCATTGTTCAAATGTAATCAAGACCTCTTTTGATAAGGTTCTCAATGTTGTTTTTCCTATCAATGAAATAAATGAAGATTTTGAGTATCTTGTTGTGCCTTATATTAATTGTTTGGATTCTAATCAAACTTGTGATGATGATGATTTTGCAAATGAATAATTCTTAATTGATCTAAATAAGGTTAATAATAAACAACATAACCGCGTTCAAGTTAATGAGGAAGAGATTATTGTTATTAATCTCGATTCTAGTAGCCAACTACGCGAGATTAGGATAGGGGCCACCCTTAACGAGCATGAGCGCGTACAACTCATATAATTGCTAAAGGAATTCGTGGATGTCTTCGCACGGTCCTATGATGATATGCCCGGAATTGATACTAAAGTAGCTCAGCACGAGATCCCCACTCTCCCAGATTACAAGTCGGTTAAACAAAAATTGAGAAAGACCAGGAACGAATGGTTGCTCAAGGTCAAAGAAGAGGTGGTCAAATAGTTGAATGTGGGCTTCATTCGTGTGATCGAATATCCCACATGGCTACCCAATATAGTACATGTGCCGAAATCAGGAGGGAAGGTTCAAATGTGTGTGGACTACCGAGATTTAAACAAAGATTCTCCAAAAGATGATTATCCGCTACCCAATATCGACATGATTGTGGACAACATAGTCAGTCATGCTCTCAAGTCATTCGTCGACGGGTTTGCCGGATACAACAAAATCAAGATGCACCCAGACCACCAAGAAAAAAATGCATTCATCACCCAATGGGGAACTTTTTGCTACACAGTCATTCCATTTGGTCTCAAGAATGCTGGGGCTACCTACCAAATGGCTGACACAACCATCCTGCACGATCTAATTCACAAAAAAGTCGAGGTTTATGTGGATGATATGATTATCAAGTTCCAAACTAGAGAAGGTCATGTTCCCGCTCTCCGAAAGTTCTTCGAACGACTGCGATGGTATCAGATGAGACTCAATCCACATAAATGTGTCTTCGACATTATAAAGGGAAAATTATTGGGATTCATGGTTAGTGAGAAGGGGATAGAGGCATATCTCGCAAAGCTGAAGGCTATACTTGAGATGCCACCGCCCCGAATAGTGAAAGAAGTCCAAGGTTTTCTTGGGAAATTATAATATATCAGCCGGTTCATCAGCCAACTAACCTCCATCTGTGAACCAAACTTAAAGCTCATCCAAAAGGATTCAACTAAGGTTTAGAACGAGGCCTGCCAAGAAGCTTTTGACCGAATCAAGCAATATCTGACCCAACCTTCGGTGCTCATGCCACTACAGCCTGGTCTCTCTTTGCTCCTATACCTAACCATAAACGACACTGCAGCTGGGACTTTGCTAGCCCAATACCTTGAAGACTCCCACAATGAAAGTGCCATCTATTATGCCAGTCGCAAATTGGTCGGGTACGAGGTCAACTACACTAATTTGGAAAAGGCACGTGTTGCACTTATCTGGGTCACCCAAAAGTTACGACACTACATGCTCACCTTCCCCATCAAACTTATATCCCGAATGGATCCCATCAAATACCCGATTGAGAAACCCGCCTTATCCAGTCGAATGGCCCGATAGTTGATGCTCCTAATCGAGTTTGATATCGTGTATGTCATGCAGAAAGCCATTAAAGGAAGAGCCATCTCTGACTACCTCGCTGCTTACCCCATAGAAGAAGCAAATGTCTGGATCTCCGAATTCCCAAATGAAAATATCCTCTGCACCGCTCAAGACAACCTTCTATGGAAAATGTTCTTTAACGGCACTACCAACACAAAGGAATATGGCGTTAGGATACTTCTGATCGCCCCTGATGACTCCCACACTCCCATAGACATCAAATTGGATTTCCCTTGCACCAATAACATGGAGGAATACGAGGCATGCACAGTAGGCATCAAAGTTTCTCTCAAGAAATGTATTCAATACCTTGATATCTATGGGGATTCTTCCCTCATCATCGGTCAAGTGCTTAGAAAGTGAAAAGTCAAGGACGGAAAGCTTCAAGCCTTCCATGCCCACTTAGAAGAGTTAGCCTCCCGATTCTGAGATATCACCTTCCATTACCTACCTCGAGTAAAGAATAACCTAGCCGATGCTCTCGCTACCTTGGCCTCCATGGTCGACATGCCCAAAGGAATAACAATGACCCCCTTCTTAGTTCAAAAGAAAGACAAACCAACCCACTGCTATCATATTGAGCTTATCTCCACCGAAGATCCCAAACTAGCCGATTGTTGGTACTATGATATCTGGTGCCTCCTCAAACATGGTCGGTATCCTGAGGGTTCCAACAAGAAAGATCGAATAACCCTCCAAAGATTGGTAGCCCTGTACATCATCTGTCATAAAGCTCTACTCAAGAGGAACTTCGATGGAACTCATCTACACTATATCACAGGGGCTGAGATTGAGAAGATAATGCAGAAGATCCACAACAGGGAATGCGGGCCCCACATGAACAGTCACATTCTTGCCAAGAAGATCATCCGACAGGGCTACTATTGGACCACCATGGCCCAATATTGCACTGCCTATGTCCGGAGATGCCTTAAATGCCAACATTTCTCAAATATTCAACACCTGCCTCTGCGAGAATTATACAACATGACCTCTCCCTAGCCGTTCTCCACCTGGGGTGTCGACATCATAGGGAAGGTTACACCAAAGGCTTCAAACGGACATGAATTCATCATAGTTTCCATTGATTACTTCACCAAATCGATCGAAGTTAAGTCATACGCAGTATTGAACGCCAAGAAAGTGGCCAAATTCCTCGAGAAAAATATCATCTGCCAATATGGGGTCCCCAACGAGTTAGTGTCAGATAACGGGTTGCACTTCAAAGCAAAAGTCACAGAAGTAGTCAACGAGTATGGGATTCAGAGACACAAATCTTCTCCCTACCGACCTCAGACCAATGGTGTAGTTGAAGCCGCCAACAAGAACCTCAAAGCAATCATCAGCAAGATGAATGAATGTTGGAGGGATTGGGCCGACCGGATCTTGTACGCCCTCTGGGGCTATCGAACCTCAATTCGAACCTCTACTGGGGCTACCCCTTACTCTGTGGTCTATGGTATGGAAGTCATCCTACCTGTGGAGATGGAAATACCCTCGATACGCATCATGCTCGAAAGTAAAATTAATGAAGAAGACTGGTGCCAAAGACATCTCGATGAGCTAACCCTCCTCGATGAAAGGAGATTGAAAGATCTTTACCACATACAGGGGTACCATCATCGAATAGCGCGATCATTCAACAAGAGAGTCAAAGACCGCACTGTCCGGGAAGGGGATTTAGCCCTCAAGGAGATAATAGAACACATATGGGACTCCATAGGAAAATTCAAGCCCAATTGGAGCGGCCCCTACATTGAGAAGAAAATCTTATCCGGCGGTGCCTCCATTCTCACTGACCTAGATGGGGAGGAGATGGCTCGTCCAGTCAACCTGGACCATCTCAAGAAATTCTACCCCTAGTCCGAAATCTCGGTGCGGTACGACTCTTCTCATCTCTCTTTTATTCTTAAAAAAAATCATTTCCCGCTACCCAGAACTACGTGGGCCTGATCCTCTGTAAAAAACATTTCCCAAGAAAAATAACAAAAATTCAAAATCCCTAGAGGTACGTAGGCAGCTCATACATCTTACAGGAGCACGGCCCTTTCTTTTTCACAAAATACTATTCTTTTCTTATCTCCGAGAATGGCAGTTCATTCTAACAAAACTTGAACAAAAGGATTATGTATGCCTTAGCGATCGGTATAGATAATTCAAAAATACAAAATTCATCGAAAGACACAGCTGGATTATCAAAAACTTTCTTATTTCATTAATAAGAAATTACAGCACAGATTACACAAGAAAAGGAACGATTAACTCCCTTCCTCCTACTGCCATAAAAAGCCAAATAAAATCCCCACATCTATTCCCTATTACACAAATAAACTCTCCAAGAGTCCTACCCACAACTACCAGAGGATCCTGTACCCTCATCATCTACATCCTGGGGTCCCCAAATTTCCCTTGCCTGAACAGAGTGCCATAAACACTCCATGGACCGATAAACCTGAACCAGCTTCGAAAAAACCACAACACCCCCTTCCATGGTGTTAAATAAAACAAACCACCTGGCTATAAAATTTCCAAAAAAATGAAATCATAATTTGAAAAGGGATGAGACAAATAAATGTTTTAGGTGTGAGGGTCATGTACATAAGGCATCTAAGCACCTCTGACACCCGCCTAATTAAATACTGAGTGATAAGTCCTTTATTATATTAAAACGAAGTATCCGGTTGGTTCATTCTTAGCATCACTGTCGAAAAATAATTTATTTGTGTCCAGTCTCCACTGCCAACATCTTACTGACTACTCTCCTCCACAACCACTTCATATAATCCCTAGGGACATGCCAAACTCTCCCGACAAACTGAGAGGGACGGCTCGACGAACGCCGATTCTCCCATAAAGATCCAAGCAACAGACGCAGGCGCTCTGTCAAAACGTCTACCGAAAAGAAATTTAGTGTCCGAGGTGGTACGACCTGTGCCCAACCAAATTGGCATAGAAGTCACCAAGGGAAATAGAAAGAGGTATGTCTGAGACCAACCAACCGCACATATGAGTACTTTCCTAGCTCCAAGACAGGTAACAACTGCCCCCACTAAGGCACTGACCAGTAGAGATTACGAGCCCCATTCTCCACAAACTAGTTTTCCCAGCTGTCAATATCCAAGTCAACGCTAAAGAATTAACGCGAAAAGAAGTTAGGTAAAACTGATAAAGGATATTCTGGAGGAGTCACCAGGCGGAGTCTTTCAGACAACCACATGAACAGCATCACGAGGCTAACCCTCAGGAAGTCAGAACAACCTTCTCGCCAGGTATCCAGACCATTCAGCGTCTCCACCAGTATCACCGGCATAAGATTGTGATGGTATGACATCCATGAAGTAATGGTTGCAAGTTACGGGTCCACCAGTAGTTCCCCAGTCACTAACATCAATTTTGAAACTAGGCCCAGAGCAATGTCTCCAGCATAGCCAGCATCACCTACTTCCCGCAAATGCATGGACTGCAGCACCGTCGGTAGGGAGATCATTCCTCCAACAACCAATGATCTGGCCACTGAAGGAAAAATATGAAGAAGCCCAGCCAACAAATCCCAGGGAGAACAGGAAAATTCAGGGAAAACCACTACAACACTGGGATTTATACCCAGCATGGCAAAAAATTCCTCGTAGGTAGGACAAACTTCATCCAACCCAAAGTGGAATACATGGTCTTTGGGGTACCAGAATTGTACCGCCGCCATCAGTATGTTCCACTCAATAGGCCGATTGCTCCACAAGGAGACTCGACGCATGTTAAAATCATCATAGTCGACATTATAAGAGCACATTACTTCCAAGGCTTCGAGGTAGTTAGCAAACTCAATGCTACCAGGGAGAGTCATCTTGCAAGGCTAAGAGATAGTGGTCAAGTAAGTAAAAATACGAGGGTGTGATGAAAATGCACCACCCTTACCCCTTTTATACTTGGGAATCTTCACAAGAGACATAATCCCTGCAGAAATCGAAGGTAATCCTACCCCACAAAATACAAAAGGCTGAAGAGGGTACCAATCAAAGCCTTGAATTGATGGGACTGGACTGAACTGTCGATAGGCAGGATAGGGTGCTTGCCGATCGGTAACCCCTCATTTTAAAAAATTTCCCTTTTCTCCGCTTTTGACAAATCAGAAAACTCAATAAAAATAAATTAATATTCTCAACAGAATTTCAAAATCCCTTTTCCTCCTTATATAATTTACCCTTTTAATTAAAAAAAAAACTTTCCCTTAAAAATTCCAAAAATACTCCTTTTTACAGTCTCAGCAGCAAAGTAAAAAGCACATGTGCATGCATTCATTCATCATTAATAAAAGATAATAAAAAACTCCATTGCATTGCATCTATTTATTTTCTGTGTTACATCAATTTTGCAGGAAATACAAAGAAAAAGAAAAAACAACGGTACTCAGTCCGAACCCACATTCTCCCTCTCTTTCTCACCTACCTTTCTCTCTAAGAGCTTCCACCCCTGCGACGTGCTCTCTTTCCCCTACAGCGAGACGATGCACCACCACTACCTGAGCCAGAGTCTTCTTCGGATGAAGAAGATGTCACCAAGCAAGAAGGAATAGGAACCGCATCCCGAATATGGGTAGTCGCCGAAGATATCCAATCTCTGATGTCTCTTAGCCAAGTGGTCGACACTCGGACTTGCTGCAAAAAAAAGGAAAAATCAGTATCAAAGCAGAGATGGCCAAAATAGAAAAGAAAGAAAGAGAAGAACAAAAAGGTATACCGCAGGTCGATGGACCTCCTCTGTCAAACCCAACTCCTCCGGATCCATCGCATAAGGATGATGCAGCATTGGTACTATCCCTCTATAAGCCCGTCGGATGTTGTATGAAGGAGGAACCTCCGAGGTCGCTGCCACCGTAGATGCCGTCGAACTACCGCCACTATGGGAAGATCTCACCACCCGACTCGAACCCGTAGGAAGGAAAGGCAGGGCATCATATATGCTGGGTGCCATCAACCAGCTTGTCACAAAGTCCATATAGTCATACGGCACAGCCGTATCAGTGTACAACAAGTAGGAGTCGCCGATCATCGTCGCGATCCTCCGACAGCAGTCGCTCCCTCCTCATAGACGTAGGAGGCCGCGCAGGTGTAACCACCACCTCCTCCTTAGCAAACTGTCGAACCACCCTCTCCCCGAGGTACCAGAAATGGCCGAACTCACGTGCCAGTAAATGCCTCATCTGCGTGTTCACCCCGGTCGTCCCCGCATCCTGAATGGTTATCCCCCAGGGATAAAAGGTCACCAAAAAATCTCCAAGCAGGCATAAATCAATACAAGATCAGAAGGCGCAAAAACCAAGACTAAAAATGGAAAGAGTCTTACCCTACCACTGGTCAGGTTATTCAAGACCTGATGCACCACCTCCAGAGAGAGAGAGATCCCTTCGACTGTCGATTGGCCTTACACCATCGATACAATAGGCCGGAGTCCCCAATAGTGTCGTCCTTCAGAGCGATCAGCGAGGTATTGCACCCAATCACCTCATAAAACCATGTCTGTCAAAGATAAGAATTTACAAACAAAAAGAGACCCATAAGGAAAATGCGAATGCGAGAAAGAAAAATGCGAAAGCATGAAAAGAAATGCACAAACTGCGGAATACCTAAAGAAGGTACATGGCTCCAGTAAAGGTCTGCCAGAAGCACCGGCTGAATGCATCAAGAGAAGAGTAAATGGTTGCCAAAGTCAGACTCCCCCAATCATATAAAGGGATGTTCGAAAATATCCTCGGTCACGGTAAGAACCACAAATGGACGACGTCGTCACTCGACGCCACCATGAAACCTCCCAACACCAGCAAAATAAATAACCGGGCCATCTGCCTCACTTACAGCCCGTACTCCACATCAATCACCCTACCCAACAGAACATCCTTTAGCAGGGACAACTGAATGGAATCCCCAGAAACTATCCTCCCTACATCATCAAGTGCCGCACACACTGCCTCTAGTCTCATACGTAAAGAGCGATCCACCTCTATCTGCTCTCCATCACAATCCATCCCCAATAGCTGCTACAAGTCTATGGGAGTCACATTCATCTCCCCGAAGCCGAAATGGAAGGTGTGGGTAGTATCCCACCACCTCTCCCCCAAAGTGCACAGGACCGCTGTCGAATGAGGCATCTCATCCAGCACAGATGCCAACCTCCCAAAACTCGATGATGATATCACCCAATGCACCACAGGTGGGAGATGCTCCCAGACATCCCTGAGCCCCGTCGTCCCGCGGGCGCGCATGTTCTTCAATGAAAAATCAGACTGGCAAAAAGAAAAAAAATCTCATCAGAAGTTAAGAAATAAAGAAAAATCACCAAAAAGAAAGGAATGCCAAAGGCTGGGTTACTTACATAACTGCCACAATTCACTCCCGAAGAGAGATGATGCGACGGCTCCCGCAGCAAAGTCCGCTCATTCGTGATAGGCTCAAACGCATCAAAGGAGTTCTCACTCCCCAAAGCAAGAGGCGCCCTGGCCCTCCACTCCATATTCACCCATTCATCAACGGTCAACCACTCCCTGTGGACTCTAGTGCTCACAAAGGGGACCAATTTTTGAAAATTGAAATGCTAGAACAATTTGTAGAGGAATCGCATGAAGAGAGAAAGCAAAGAAGCTTTGAAAAAAGGAAGGGATTCTCCCCCTTTATATAAGATGCCAAATGCCATGTCGATCAGCACTAACCCCAACCATACCGATTGGCACTGACTCTTTACCTTCCCGAGGAAGTCCAAAAGTCTGTACCACTACCGAATGGAACCCCTCATACCATGCCGACCAGTACCCCCCTTAAATTTCATATAGAAATTTCCAGAAAATACCAGAAAACCCCGAAAAATCCTCAGAAAATTCCTAAAAATCCCAAGAAGGATTCAGAACATTTTCACCAGGAAAATTTTGCATTCCCTCAAGCGGAACACCTTTTTCCCAGTGATACCCTCAAAAACCAAGTGAATCTCCTCCCAGCAAAGCCTCGGAGGATCCCTAAGGATCACCTAATCACTTCCCCATCGGAGTTTTTATAGCACCAAAATTGGTTGTTCCCCCTGTAAGGCCTCCTAAAGAAACAAATCTTCCCCAGCTATCAGCTCCCTAGCTCAGATCAAAATCACAAAGCACTTTCTCCAGCAGAATCAAAATCCAATCTTTATCCACCCTTAGGTCAGAATTGAACTCGGTCTTGGATCGTCACCTGAGTTAGGTCAGAATTGACCTCGGTCCTTGTTCCTCACCACTCTTAGGTCAGAATTGACCTCGGTCTTGCTTCATCACCTGAGTTAGGTCAGAATTGACCTCGGTCCTCGGTCGTCACCACTCTTAGATCAAAATTTACCTCGGTCTTGGATCGTCACCCGAGTTAGGTCAAAATTGACCTCGGTCCTCGATCGTCACCACTCTTAGGTCAGAATTGACCTCGGTCTTGGATCGTCACCTGAGTTAGGTCAGAATTTACCTCAGACCTCGGTCGTTACCACTCTTAGGTCAGAATTGACCTCAGTCTTGGATCGTCACCTAAGTTAGGTCAGAATTAACCTCGGTCGTCACCACTCATAGGTCAGAATTGACCTCGATCTTGGATCATCACCTAAGTTATGTCAGAATTGACCTCGGTCCTCTGTCGTCACCACTCTTAGGTTAAAATTGACCTCGATCTTGGATCGTCAGCTGAGTTAGGTCAGAATTGACCTCGGTCCTCGGTCATCACCATTCTTAGGTCAGAATTGACCTCGATCTTGGATCATCACCTGAGTAAGGTCAGAATTGACCTCGGTCCTCGGTCATGACCACTCTTGGGTCAGAATTGACCTCAATCCTAGATTGTCACCTGAGTTAGGTCAAAAATGACCTCGGTCCTTAGTCGTCACCACTCTTAGGTCAAAATTTACCTCGGTCTTGGATCATCACTTGAGTTAGGTCAAAATCGACCTCAATCCTCGGTCATCACCACTTTTAGGTCAGAATTAACCTCAGTTATTAGATCTTCACCCTAAGCCCGCAGAATTATCTTGACCCGTAGAATTGGTCACCCTCATCACTTAAGACCGTAGATTTGGCTTTGACCCACAAAATTAGTCATCCGTGAATATCACTTTAGGTTCTCAGAATAGTCCTAAACCTTTGATCGTCATTCAAACCATCCCTAGCACACACCTCAGGTCCTCAGAATCAGCCTCAACCCTCTGAATCGGTCATGCTCCCTTAAAAGCATCATGTGGTGTATATTCGATGATTATCATTTGTTCCAAACTCAATTGTCAAGGGTCTCCATAGACACCCCATTCTGTTACCCCCTAACTCTCTTTAGGTCCCTAGTACCTCCCTTCACCACTACAAACCCAGGACATACCTCGAGTACTGACCTAAAAACCATCGAGAACTCCCAGGCTCCATTTGACCAAATAGACAAAACTCTTCAGCTCGACCAAAGATGAATGAATATTTAAAGGGCACTGAAATTCCTTCCCAATGGTCTGTCTCGTGCGCGATTCTAACTTACCATGCGGACGAATGATCCGTTTGCGTCTGAAACTTGATCGAGAGGCCACTGGGCACTCTCAGGCTCTGTTTGACCTAAGTTAACTCTTCAGCTTAGCCGAGACTGAATGAATCTTTGAAAGGAACTGAAACCCCTTTCCAATTGTCCACTCCGTGTGCGATTTTGACTTACCATGCGGACGACTGATCCGTTTGACTCTAAGAGGTCACCGAATGTTTCTAGGGTCCGGTTGACCAAAGTCAACTCCCCAAACTGGGTCAAACTCTTTGGAATGTCGAAGTACATCTCCTAACCTTTCCAACGATCCACCCCTTACGTGATTCGGACTTACCATGTGGACGAACGATCTATTTGTGTTCGAACCACTCCTTGTCCAATGGACCAACAAACGCTTCCGAGCCATATTTGACCCAAAGTCAACTCCTGAACCCGGGAGAGGTCCAAAGGAATTTTAAAGGTCTATGAATTACCTTTCCAACGGTCCACCCCATGCATGATTCTGACCAACGGTATGCCCTCGACAACCAATTTTCCGAAAAGGCCTAAAATACACTACCAAATGGCAGGTTCCAGACCCTGCCTATCGGCAGTTGTCGATAGACAGGACTAGGTCTATGACGATTGGCAGTGACCTGAGCCTATAAAATGAGGCCTTCACCTCATTTTCAAAGGGACCCCAAATCTGATAAAAATCTCTCTCAGCGAATCCCAAAAACCTCTCTCGAAGACAGCGCTATTTCAACATCCAAATCCCTTTTTAGCTTCCACTTTTCATCATCCTTTTCATAAAACTTGGTGAATTAGCCAATCTCCACCATTATCAAAGTGCAAGGGATGCTCTCCAACATTCAAGATCAAGCTCAAGATCTTCAAGAAGGTCCAACTTTCTCAACTTTCTCTTCAAATTCTCTTAAATTCGTAATAACTTGTTTTATTACTTAGCACTTTTATTATCTCACACATCCTAATATACTTTTTATTTAGTATTATTGCACATCTCTTATTTTCATATAAATAAAACCCAAAAAAAATAAGAAAAATAGGGTTTGCTCATAAATTTCAAATAGGGATTCTCATACTTTTCTCACAACTAAAACACTATTTCTACACACACACACACTCACAAATAAGAGACCCCCCATTTGGATTTATGGGATAAACCCCACCCCTCGTTTTGTATGCGAACTACGTGGACTTTGATGCCTTTATAGGCTACGTAAGCGTCTCGGGTAAAACCCAAGACTCGAGTCCTATTCTCACTTTCTCTCTGATTTTCTATCTTCTCTAAATCCAATTTTCTTATATTCTATATACTTGTTCTTAGTGACGTATCACTCCATATGCGTTATCGTTCCGTTATAACGATCAACGTAAGAGTAATCGCGTAAATCTTATTTTCTAATATTATTTTTATACCTGCCTACAGATGACTCGCTTTATCTCTCCCATAATACAAGTCAAGGATTCCTATCTCCACTATATATATACACATGATCACATATCATGGGGAAAATAAAAAGGGTAAATAACAAACATCCATGAGAGACCAAAAGGGCAGAATGGGTGCCTAATACCTTCCCATTTCGTAACTTAGCCTCCGAACCCTTCTCGAATCATTTTGGTTTTGTATGCACCAGTATGTCTTTAGATGTCGTCCTTCGGGATGGCTTCCCCCTTTTCTTTTGTCTGTTTTGAGTAAAATAGACTGGAGACTCTAAATCTCTCTACATTTTTGCACCTCATCTCAAACAATGCCGGTCGAAGAGCTCCCGAGAGGAACGTGCGGGACCCGAGGATCCTCCTTCGCGCGCCCACCCACAGTGAGGATCGGGGATAGCCACACCTTGCACCACCACCACTACTGGAGGTTGATAAGAAAAATGAAGAAGGATTATGAGAACAATCTTCTCCAACGGTTCATACCTACGAATTAGAGGCAAGTCATTAACTATTGCAAATTCTAGCATTTATATTGTCCATGTTCGGTTGTTTGGAAAATTCTGATAAGTGATATGAATTAAGATAAATTCGGATGAATCTTTGAAATGAGAATTGTGCAGGAATGATCTCTTTTTGAGTTTAGAATTAACTCCATGACATATAAGAATTATTTGGTGAAGAAATCTGGGAATTACATGTGTAATTGATGATAAAGTCAAGACTAGAATTCTTGAGATTGAATATGGAATCTGGGTAGATTTATACATGTTGATGATGTTTAATTAATTTGGATACGTTATAACTTGCCCTTATATGTTAGTATATGATACGGGTTAAATGAATATAAATTTGGAGATGTCTTACTATGATTTTGAGGATGACAAAGTGTAAAACCAGCAGGTAAATATATGGAGAATCTGGTGAATATTTGGTCGATCAATCGATCGACTGAAGAATGTCGATCGATCGATCAACCAGGAACAGTCAATCGATCGACTCCCCTGGAAATGTGATTTAGTTCCTTTTTAAATATTTATTTAAATCCCAATTTGGAGAAATATTTGGTGATGATTAATTGAATAAATTGGGACTTAGAGAAGGGCAGTAGGGTGTATACTTAAGGCCCGAAAATATTATTTTGTATAGGATGGAATGGGAAAAACTAACTAGTGTGAATTAAATTTGTTACAGTGGAGAAATATATAAATTGGGGTTTAAATAGAATAAAGGATGATTTAAGGTTAGGACCAGTAATAAGGGAGTTATTATTACCGAAATAACCTTAGGCATATATGGGATTAACCGTAGGGATGGAATAAAGGGTTATCAAGAAATAAACCTAATTGAAGATAATTGTGATGACATAAACTTGTAGAATGTGACTGATTACCTACTGAATTTATATGAGAAATAAATGATTACCCTTCGAGTGCTGAGTGAAGATCGGGAATATAATTTGACAAGTAAAGTCATAATCTGTAAATACATATAATATATGAAATAAATATACTACGCATGAAAATGTTTATATGTGTTGTGTGTATGCCCTATATATATATATATATAGGCGGTATAAATACCTATAGAATGATTTATCTTGTGTATGACATACCTATGCTACTTGCTATCGGGGTGGAGGTTTCACATTGTGCACAATCTTATCTCGATTGAACCCATTTGGGGGATTTAGATTCGTACACTGAGCATAGGACCTTAGATACGTGCTATAAGTGTGAATGATAGTTTCGACGGTTGAATGGGAGCGTAGGTATGTGCGTGACCCATTTGACTGGGGAGTATGCCCTCCTCCAATATTTTTGTTATGAGATTTATGGTTCGTGAGAGACGCTGAACCAATTGTCCGTTATGTAGTGAGTGACACACCAGACATGATAGTAGAGTATGCATGCACCGCAGTTGAGTCTGGTAGGGTGTTGTATTGTATATATTATATAGTGAATATATATATATATATATATGTGTGTGTGTGTGTGTGTGTGTGTGTGTGTGTGTGTGTGTGTGTGTGTGTGATATTATCTACTATGTGACATTTAGTAGATATGAGGTAATCTACTATGTGAAATTTGTAAATTAAAATATATATTCTGGAGTGAAATCTACTATGTGAAATTGTAGATGAAAAGTGGATAATAAGAACAGATTGAAATAAGTAAGTGAATAATTAATCCTAAAGCTGTGAAAGTTCATAGTAAAGAGAAATGAACAAGTTTAATTATCATAAGTATTGTATGGGAAATACGTGGAAATGATACGGGGAAGAATCCTTACTGAGAACCTTAATTAGGGACATAATAAGGTACGTTAGGCATCCTCACTAGATGAGAGGTGAGAATTCTCAAGCGAGAGTCCGAGAAGCAGATTTGTTTAGAAGCTTCCATTCTGTTGATTCACACATCTGTAGTGTCTACTTTCATTTAGGGCATGTCGCCCAGGATTCTAGTTATTTGTTTTCTATTCCATAGATTGTAATCATTTATGTCAGTAATATGGATATCAGTTTTATTTGATGGTAATGAAATATTTTAACTAGAGATTCATTCCAGTCACATTTAGTCTAGTTCAGTTGTGATGTGATGTTGGCTATTACTACTATGCTTTATGGAATGGTTTTAATTAAATAAAAAAAATAGAAAAGTTTTGACACTAGCTTAATTATTTATTAAGTGAATTAATAAAGAATTTATTTTTGCTAGTGATGCTAAGAATAAACCAACTGGATATTACAATTTAATTTAATAAAGGACTGTTCACCCAGTATTTAATTAGGCGGGGTGTCACACCAGGCAGACATTTCTTGCACTCACAACAAATCTCTACATGAAGGGTAAAATGTAGGGGGGCTTGAATGTAATATCTGAATTAGAGAGAGCTTCCCCAATTAACAAAAGAGATTCAACATAAGAAAGTAGCATGAAGGTAGCGAGGCAGCTCAGTAAGGTAGGTCAACGAGGCGAAGCAACTCAGAGAAACATCTCAGTGATGGATCTTAGTGAGGAAACTTGCTGAGAGAGATCTTCTTTATCTTTTGTTTTTACTTAGTCAAATTGTATCTTTTTACTTACATTGATTGTAATGATGTAACGATTGTAATATTGAGTGTGAGGTTAAATGGTACTCGCGAGAGATCGGGCTTGGTAGGGGTTGGGAGAGCTTACATGCTCTATCGAATGACCTCGCTGTGGTAACTTTAGAGGGACTTGGTTTGGAGGATTGAGAAGTGAGGCAACGTTAAGGGTTGTCTTGACCATATTAGAGACACCTAGTAAAACACATAAATACCATTTATCGTGGAAGCTTTTGAAGAGTAACCTTGAGTTCCATCGTATATTGAGCTTTGAGTCAAATAGAACTCTACCATATATCATATCTGCTTTAGGTGAGCCAGTAGTCACCTACTCAATGTCCAATCCAAACATGATTAAACAACTGTGGTATTGGGGTTTTCAAATATTTTGGTGAGCCACCATTATAGTGGCAGTCCTCTGATGCACAGTTGGTAGGAAAAAGGCATGTACTGACATTTCATGATTATGATGTAGGGTGTGCAGACCCATCAGGCATTTAATGCTTTGGACTTGAAGTGTGAGAGGAATGTCTTTCACATTAATGACGACTGAAACATTTCGAGAGAGGTGTGGGCTATTTATTGACCTCAACCACTTCTGAGAGGAGAGAGTTCTTATCTAGAGAGAGAGAAACACATTGAGAGCAAAAAAGAGTTATTGCAAACCACAATTTTATCCACCCACAATTGACATTTATTACAAAGATTTTATTAGCTAACGAGGGAGATATTGGCGTTTGTTGGTGTGTTGAATGCCTGCTAAGGTGTATCTAGGATGCTTACTTCTCTCTCCCTTTGAATGAGTTGTATCTAAAATTATTTTTTTATTATTTGAGTTATACACAAGAGATTTATGAGTCTAATCCGAGTGTTTATCATATACAATACTTTGCGTTCATTTGTGATAGTTGAGGATATTTGGGTTATTATTTTGTCACTATATCTATAGGGGTTACGCCTTTGTTTCTATTATCATACTCCCAGCCTTCAAGGGGACAACCCTCGTATCATACTCCCAGCCTTCAACAACAAGACAAACATGCTCATCAATACATTTTTAAGAAGATCTTATATGTGCTTTCTAATAGGCATAATTTGTTCCATCAACCATAAGTAGTGTATCAGGTGAATAGCCTTCCATATAACCTCCATGATTCATCTAAGTAACTTTTTGAAATAATCTCTGATACAAATTTGTGGAGGGGTTATAAGGCATGGATCCAAATTTCGTGAAATAAACTCCGAGAAACACACACCCAACCATAGGGGTAAAATTATGACTAGGTAAATATAATCGATTCTTTCCTAATTTTAGTCTTGACTAGTTAATCCTATGTGGACATCCGAGATTTTTTCATCATCAAGTTACTACAGTAATTTTAGCACTGGATTATCCAAAGGTTATGGTTAAGAAAAATTTAATGTTTTTAACCTAAGCATACATCTAAGTGAAAAATAGCAATCATAAAGAAACCAACTACAAAGTTGCGATGTACGAGGAAAATCTAATTGGGAAAAAACTTGGACGACTAGGCTTACAAAAAATCCACTGCGAATACAGTTTTACAGTGAGGACACAAAATACTTACAGACTTGACACTAAAAGTATCGCTAATGCCGTCTCAAATACCTCTGTTCGTAGCACATGTATCTCTAATACATTTAAACTACACCACATGTGTCTTGGTATTCACCGATAGCCAATACATTATCTCCAATCCATGCATAAGTACACAGCACACAATGGTGAAGAATGAATGAAGTAGGAATTATGGGTTTGTTTTCTTAAAAAATGATCCAAGCTGATCATATAAAAGTTGAAGAGTATTGAGATAAAATGATTTGTCTTTTTGGAAAAAAATTGAGTGGAGTCTCATCAGTTATTCCCAAGCCCCTTTAGTTTTATAAGAGGAAGTAGTGGGAAAGTGGGGATCATGGGAAAAACTGTTGAAAATAATCACCATCTTTAATAACTACTCCATTCGTTCAAATGACCGGAGGTCTCATTTGAACGACATATCAACATCGCATTAGAACGAGGTTTTTAACGACTTTTCAGTTGATACATCAAGTATGTCATTGGACATCTCGTTTGAATGAGGAGAATCTCATTAGAACGAGATTTCAAATTAAATCTCAGTTGATTGAAAATGGTCAAGTTTAGAAAATTTAATTTTTGAAACTCAATAAAGCCCATAAAATTTCTTTAACAGATTTTAAAACAAAGTTTCATATACCTTCGCGAATAATGAGCATTCGAAATGATGATGTGAACTTCATTGATGCGTTAAAATACCAGATGTTTTGATTCTTTAATTGTAGAACATAACATGACACTAATATAATCTAAATGTTTTGTCCTAACGAAAATAACCAATACTATAAATTAACTCGATGCAGAAATTTTCCTTTACATGCTTATTTACAAATTTTAGTCATATTCTTAAATCGAGAGTCCTGTGACTACACGATTGGTTCCTACAAGTTACACTGGTCCTGTGCGATGTGTTCGTGCCTTTACGGGGCCGATTTTAGTTATTTTTCCAAGGGGCACGTTTTCAAGCCTAAGTCTTCTTATTTGCAAATTTTAGTTCTATTCTCAAACTAGGAGTCCCATAACTATACAATTAGTTCCAGCGAGTTACATTGGTCCCATGGGAGGTATTCATGCCCCTTGCGGGGACATTTAGGGGTTGTTTTGGATTTTCTCCTAGGGGAATATTTTCAAGTCTAAGTTTTCTTATTTGAAAATTTTAGTCTGATTCTCAAACTGGGTGTCCCATTACTATTTGACTGGGTCCTATGAATTACATTAGTCTCATGTGAGGTGTCCGTGCCCGTTGTGGGGCTATTTGGGTGGAGTTTTGGGTTCCCCCCAAAGGCATATTTTCAAGCCTAAGTCTACTTATTTGTAAATTTTACTCATATTCTCAAAGAAAGAGTCTCGTGACTACGCAATCGGTTCCTACAAGTTACATTGATCCCATGCGAGGTGCTCGTGCACTTGCGGGGTCATTTGGGGTCTATTTTGGTTTCCCCCAACGATTAAATTTTCAAGCTTAAGTCTGCTTATTTGAAAATTTTAGTCATATTCTTAAATTGAGAGTCCCATTACTAAGCGATCGATTTTTATAAGTTACATTAGTCCCGTGAGAGGTGTCCATGCCATTTGTAGAGCCATTTAGGGGGACTATCTTGGGTTTTCCCTTAGGGGAACATTTTTAGGGCTAAGCCTGCCTATTTTCAAATTTTAGTCCAATTCTTATACTGGGACTCCTTTGACAATGTGGTCAGTTCCTACAAGTTACATTGATCCTGTGCGAGTTGTTCATACCCCTTGTAGGGTTATTTTGGGTTTTTGCCTTAGGGGCACATTTTCAAGCATGTCTGCTAATTTGTAATTTTACTCCTATTCTCAAATCAAGAATCCCGTGACTACATGGTTGATTCCTACGAGTTACATCGGTGTTGTGAGAGGTGTTTGTGCCCCTTGCAGGGTTGTTTAGGGGTTGTTTTGGGTTTCCAATAGGGACACGTTTTCAACCCTAAGTATGTTTCTTTATAAAATTTAGTTCAACTTTTAGACCAAGAGTCATGTGACTATGTAATCAGTTCTTACGAGTTACACTAGTCCTGTACGAGGTGTCCGTGCCCTTTACGTGGTCGTTTGGGGGCTATTTTGAGTTTCCTTCAAGGGGCACATTTTTAAACATGTTTACTTATTTGTAAATTTTAGTCCTATTATAAACCTAGGATTCTCGTGACTACATAATCAGTTGCTATGAGTTACATTAGTCCCGTATGAGGTGTTCGTACCCCCTGTAGGGCCATTTAGGGGTTGTTTTGGGTTTTTCCCTAGGGGCACATTTTTAAGACTCGGTCTGTTTTTTTGCAAATTTTAGTGTTATTCTCAAACTGGTAGTCCCGTGACTACATGGTCGGTTCTTAGGAGTTATATTAATCCCGTGCGAGGTTTTGTTCCCCTTACAGGGCCATTTGGGGGTTATTTTGGGCTTCCTCCTAGGGGCATGTTTTCAAACCTTCTTATTTACAAATTTTAATCACATTCTCAAATCGGGAGTCTCATTACTATGTGGTCAGTTCCTACAATTTATATTGGTACTCTGCAATATATTCATGCATGCCCCTTTCGGGCCCATTTTAGGGTTGTTTTGAATGTTTCCCTAGGGGCAAATTTTCAAGCTTAAGTCTGATTATTTACAAATTTTAGTCCCATTCTCAAATAGGGAGTCATGTTACTACACGAACAATTCATATGAGTTACATTGATCCCGTGCGTGGTGTTTGTGACCCTTGCAGGGCCGTTTGGGGGCTATTTTGGGATTCCCCCTAGGGCTCATTTTCAAGTCTAAGTCTGCTTATTTGCAAATTTTAGTCATATTATCAAATCGAGAGTCATGTGACACGCGGTTGGTTCCTAAGAGTTACATTAATCCTGTGCGAGGTGTTCATGTCGCTTGCGGAGCCATTTGGGGGTTATTTTGTGTTACCCCTGGGGGCACATTTTCAAGCCTAAGTCCTTTATTTGCAAATTGAAGTCCTATTCTCAAATCGAGTGTTCCGTGACTATACGATTGGTTCCTACGAGTAACATTGGTCCCATGTGTGGTGCTAGTGAACCTTGTAGGGATGTTTGGGGGGTAGTTTTTGGTTTCCCCCTAGGGGAACATTTTCACACCCTTACTTACAAGTTTTAGTCATGTTCTCAAAACGGAAGTCCCATGACTATGCGATTAATTTTTATGAGTTACATTGGTCTTGTGAGAGGTGTTCTTTCCCCTTGCATGGCCGTTTGGTTTTTTTGGGGTTCCTTCCCTAGAGGCACGTTTTCAAGCCTAAGTTTGCTTATTGTCAAATTTTAGTCCTTTTTCCAAAGAGATTGTCCCATTGCTATAGGGGGAGAGTGGCACGGCCAAACATCATTCCAGAAGCGAATCAGCTTACCATTGCCTAACCAAAGTCTAGCCCAAGTTCTGCCTGAAAGTCTCTCTGTATCAAATAATACCTTTCACGATCGATTGCTATGAGTTACATTGGTCCCGTGAGAGGTGTTCTTGACCCTTGCATGGCCGTTTTTTTTTTTTGGGTTCCTTCCCTAGAGGCACGTTTTCAAGCCTAAGTTTGCTTTTTTTCAAAGTTTAGTCCTTTTTTCAAAGCGATTATCCCATTGCTACACGATCGATTCCTATGGGTTACATTGGTTCCGTATGAGGTATGCATGCCCTTTGCGGGTCTGCTTGAGGACGATTTTGGGTTATCCCCCTAAGTGCATGTTTTCAAGCCTAAGTCTACTTATTTGAAAATTTTAGTCCTATTGTCAAAATTGGAGTCCCATATCTATGCGGTCGGATCCTTCGAGTTACATTGCTCATGTGCGACGTATTCTTGCCCTTTGGCGGGACGTTTGGGGGTTGTTTAGGTTATATTATAACAAATGAGCACTTAATTAACCGTTATATAGGAATAAAACATTTAAAAAATTATGCATATCAAGTATATAAAAATGTGAGTTAAAGAAAAGAATACTTGGTTCCTGCAATCTAATAAGGCAATGAAATAAAGTCTTATAAGTTTGAGGTTGGACCAAATTGGTCTTGGCCCTCCCCGCATTTGTCGTCGTTGACTTTTCACTGGTTAATCTATCCACATCTCATTTTAAATGTAAAACGCGAGGCATAAGCCCTTCAAATTTATTCTTCCAGGCTTTAGCCTTATCCTCAGCTCTAGTTTTGGGACAGTTTAATGGCATAAAATTTTCTCTCTCTAGTAGCCTATTGTATTTCTCTAGAGCCCTATTTTTTTGTACGATGTATAATTTTTTCTCATTAAGGCGAGTGAGTTTTTCTCTCATGAGTTTGACTTATAACTTGAACATTTTCAAATCAGCTTCCATCTCGATCTTTTCCAGAATAATTTCCATATGTTCCTTTTCCATGACGTCGTATTTGGTTTTCATGATTGATTCTCAATTCATTTGAATTTTTTCAATATGGTCAAACTCAGACATGTCAAAGGCTGATCGGACCGGAGAAATAAGCTCTAAGATAGTTCTCATTGAGGTGGCTATCCAACTAGCCTTTCATATGTATGAGTTCGACAATGTCAAAAATGTTCTGATGAATCAAAAATCAATCATGAAAACCAAATACAATGACATGGGAAATGAAAATGGTAATTGTTTGTTGAAAAATCTCGAGATGGAAGTTGATTTGAAAAGGTGCAAGCTAGAGGTTGAACACTCGAGAGAGAAACTACTATGTGTTAACAAAGACAACAAACTGTACCTCGTATGAGAAAATAGGGATAAAGAGAATTACAATAGGCTATTAGAGAAGACAATGTTGCGCAGTTAAAGCATGCTAAACCTAGAGCTAAGTATGAGGTTGAAGCTTGAACGAACAAATTTGAATAGTTAGCGCCTCGTGTTTTATGCTTAGAACGATACATAAATATATTGACTAGTGCAGAGCCAAAGATGGTAAATATTGGGGGTGCCAGGGCCAATTTGGTCCAACCATGAGACTATATTCTCAAATCGGACATCCTGTGCGATGCGTTTGTGCCCCTAAACATTCATAATTCAAACGTAACATTCATAAATCTAATTAAAAATTCATAAATCAGACTAAACATTCATAAATAAAACTAAAGTGCTAATATAGTTTCAATATCATAACAGGATACAAATAGTATTGTCAAGGGTCAATATAATAATAGGATACAAACAGGATTGCCAAGGGTAAAATAATGTTTTGATACTCAATCTTCCTTTGAATCCACTAAAAGATCCTTCAAATTAGGTTTTTCATCAAGAGAAGGCTGGAACTCTTGAGGAGATGTTAATGCATCTTCTTGAGTAGTCATACAATTTTTTGCATTCGCAACAATACACCCGTTGCCATCATTTATGCACTTCGAGTAGAATACCTTATTTACATTTTGAAAGGCACAAATAAACGGACCGTCAACTATGCGATCTTTACTCTTCAATTTTGATAAATCTACCATGATAAGTTTCGATTCAAGATTAACTTTACAAGAATTCTTATTATCCTCAACCTTTACCCAGTCACAATAGAATATAAGTTCTCTGAAATCTAAATAATCGAGTTATAAGATTTGTTAAAAAATCCCATAATATGTTAACACCGTATCTTTTGGATTTTTATCACTTTTTCTAGCAAGACAAGTAACCAAGGAAGAAATTTAAATTCCACTGTTTTGCGCCAAAAGCTTTTCCTCAAATGGATATGACACGAAATCGAGACGATTGGTGCAAAATTTCTTAAACTCATTCGCATGAAATTTGGGATCTTATTCTAGGCTGGCAAGCCTTAAAGATACAATTTCTTTTTAAAAGCTTCATTTATTAATGAATTTATATTAGGACATGTTGTTATCACACATGAATAAATAACCACACATATAAGAGGTGGAAATTACCTCTTTTGATACCCATGCCCTAAAATCATTCGTCGTGTAATTTATTATCTGACTTTGGGAAATTTCTTTCTCGTACTTCCTATGGATAAATTGTAGAGTTTAGATCATAATATATAGAATACATATAATCAAACAAGAACAATTCAGTAGATACTTACTCGCTCTAATCTTTAACTTCATCTTGTGATTCGAATACATAATGAGTTGCTTACTCGTATTGTAGATTTGTGAGTTTCACCTCTTTAGGGTTCCAAAAATTCAATTCATCCTCAAACCTGCAAAGTTCCTCGATCACTCATTCTCCATAAGGATTGAACCTCCCCAGCTCTTGTTATTTTTTATGTTCCTGAGCGTATAGAGATGATTCCACAGTTACATATTCTTCAGCAATTGACCCTCGAATATACCATGTATTATTTACGTAATCTTTGAAGGTTTTCATTAAGCACTTGAAAGGATACATCCATCGATTACTAACGAGGCCACACAACAAAGCCTAATCGCATAAATGTACAAGCAGGTGTATGCTGATGTTAAAGAGCAACGAAGGAAAATATTTCTTTAATGATTTCATAGTTTTAATATGCTTTATGTTAGCCCCTTTTGCCCAAAGTAGGGTAAAACACAAACTGATTTGCGTAAGTGCCCATTAGATATCTTTCTGTTCAAAGAAGCAATACTTAAATAGCAAAGGGATTAATTGAATGATGACATGCTAGTCGTGAGAGTTGCACCGTTTTAGGTCATTTGTTTGGTTGCTTACTACTCTGTGAAAATTATCGAAATAACCATTTGGAGTCATCAAGTTGAACCATGAGTCTAGGAGGATCCTTTTCCCACTAGTAGTCAAAGTGAAAGGAGTCGGAAATAGAAATTCTTTGTATTGTACGATCATTTTTTTACCATAATTTCTTCTTTATTTTCATCTTTTATAGATGATGGGGCACCCTCTCTCCATATTATGAATGAGATCCGCCCATACATGTTCCTCTCAGATGTTTTGAAACATTCTTTGTAAGAAAATTTTTACAATTGAGTCAATTTGTTTGTAATTGGCATAATTTTCAACAAAATATCTGAGTCATAGGTTAATCTTTGTGTTTTAGATCCTATAATCCTATGATGTGTTTGATGAAGACGTAGAGGCCAAGCCTCAAATATTGGATACATCTTATAGTGTTTATCATGTCAAGTCTATCCTTCACGTTTATTGAGGATCTCATGCGTATGAATGCATTTTGAATATGGTCCTTAGATATTTTTTATGGGTGTTTTTAAACAAAATTGTTTGGAACTATTTTTAAAATGCTTTTTTAAAGAAAAATATTTTTTGTTATGATCTCATTAGAATGAGATTTATACCTCGTTATAAATAAATTAAGAATTCGTTCGAATGAACTTGGTCTCGATTGAATGACAATGGATTCTCATTGGAACTACCATTTAATATACATCTGATGAGATCTCTCTATTTAACTACATCACTCTCTTTAGAAGCTCGTTAGAAGGATGATCGAATGACAAAGATTCTTCATTCGAACAAAAATGGAGTTTTATTAGAACAAAAATCAAGTCTCATTCGAATGACCTTAGTTTTTATTCAAAAGAGTTCACTGCCTCGAAATCCATCTTTTACTATTTAAGGTATGTTGGACTCAAATTTTTCAAGAACTTTTGACGAAACATCACTTCCCTACCAGTTTACCAAAGTTTTAAAACCCTAGTTTCACCCTCTGTGTCTATAAATCCAAGTTCTTCATATTCATATGCTTTGAGATATTTTATTTGAGAACCAACGTTTGTTTCTATACATCTGAGAGAATGTGTTTTATGCGGTGGAATCTATACCTACGATTTAAATTCGTTGGACTCTGTGTTTGTATAGATGGTTACTGAGTGTGGATCGGTGGATACAAAGGCATACGTTGACTCATTAATTATGATAGCTAACGTGGGTGGACTCCTGTGTTGCATTATAGAGGAGTGATAAAAGGTTGAAGATGCTTCAGGGCTTGCGGGGATCGAGTCGTTGAGTAATTCATCTATCAACTTTGTAATTTTATATCATAGTGATCTACTGACTGGGTCATCAGAGGTTTTTCCCTTTGTGATTTTCCTCTTACATCGGTGAGTTGAGTTAGATTTATTTATTTTATTTGTTTCTCACCTAGATGTATGTATTAGATTAAAAATATAAATTTGGATAAATTGGATTTTCACCACAAATTGGTTTTAATTGGTGCAAAGTTTTTACAAGGTTAATTTGTTTGATGTTTTAATCTTTAAAATTTGAAAAATCTAAAAATAGACCTTTTTTTTGTTCGGACCATTATTTCCTAAGCACGTAGCATTCTCAAATTGGTGTCAGAGCGGGTTACATTAAATTATTATGTCATGATCCCGTAGTGTCAGGCATGAATTTTGGTGGTTTTGTGGTGTTAGAATCTCGGTGTTTGATAGTTCGAACTATCCATACTGAAAAATGCATATGAAATCAACACTTAAGGCTATAGATGAGCAAGTTTAATTAGTATTAGTTAAAGGGTGGTCTCTGCCTATCACTATAGAAAGTAAAGGAATTCATTTAGAACCTGTAGAATCATGGACAGAGGACGAACATAGGTTAGCAAGTTTTGATTCTCAAGGTTTATATGATTTGTTTTGTTTTGTCACCCCGAAGGAGTTCGACTTTATTATGACTTTTGAGACATTAAAAGAGGCTTGGGACATGCTCCAACTCACCTATGAAAGAACTAGTGTTGTGAAAGATTCCAGAATCCAAAACCTCACCACTCATTTTAAAACGAGTAAGATGTTGAAGAGTGAGACCTTAGATGAGTTATACTCTAGATTGTCCAACATAGTTAACTTGTTGTTAAACTTGTAAGAGAAGACACTCGACAATCGAGTAATCAAGGAAATATTAAGGTCCTTGCTTGAAAGATTTAATCTTAAAGTGACCGTATTGAATTATTTGGGTACTATAGATTCTATAAAACTTAAAGAGCTTGTAGGTGACTTGAAAAGTTATGAGCTTGACATGTTTACCTCGAAGAATGTGAAGGAGAAAGAAAATGACATTGCTTTGAAAGACCAAAAGGAGGAAACACCCATTTCGAATGATGAGTTTGACATCGAGTCTGAGGATTTATCCATAATAGCAAACAAATTCAAGAAATTTCTCAAATTGAAAAACCAATCGAAAGATACGAAAATATTTGAGAAAAATATGCTTAATACGGACAATAACTTCCCTAATAACTGAAATGAGAATTTAAATAGGGATGAGTCAGAAAGGGGTTATGGTTGTAAGGGTTCTGGTCTTAGGCAGTCGTGTGCCACACTAAACTAAGGAAGGAGGGCAAGAAACCAATAACATATAATGCCACCCTTAGTGATAGTGATCCGAAAGAGGGAGATGATTCCCCCATTGAATGCAACTTTACCGTGTTAATGGTGAGATATATGATCTTTGATGATAAATCTTCCCATGAAGATATTTTTTGCATGACACTTTCGAACCATAGTGTATGGATCCCAAGTTAGTGATCATCGAGAGAGTAGAGACGAGAGTGATGATTAAGAAGAGGAGGAGGAGGAGAGTAAACTCCAAGTCACCTTTCATGAGTTGTATGAGAAAACATGGAAAGTGAATAAGGCTAACTTAAAGTTGAAAGATAGGTTAAAAGAACGTGTCATAAGAAATGAGAATAGTGTTTTGATTGAGGATCTTAGGGAACATGAGATGACTATTCGAGAGAAGCTCTAATACGTTGAGGGTAAGCAAGATAGACTTTGTGGTTTAATGGAGGCTATGAATAAAGATCTTCTTGAGTTTGAGGAGTCTAGGCATTTACTCGAGTCGATGATAGTTGATTTCGAGGAGATATTGAGAGATTGTCCAAATTTGTTTTGGATTCTAGGTAATAAACGTTGAATAAAATGTTAGGCACCATCAAAATCAAAGATGACAAGTGTGGAATTGTCTTCTATGATCATAATAATTCCTCTACCAAATCCAAGTCCATGCATTTAAGAGAGTCAACTATGTACGTTAGGAAAGTTCAACCCTTAGGTAACACTCCTTGCATGTTTTCACTTGCTCTTGTTGCTGTAGGAAATGACACCTTAGGAGGTTTTCCCTATGATTTTAAAAATGGTCCTAGAAAGTCTAAGTCTAAAGTCACTAAGGTCACCAAAACTCGAGAGCATCACATTATACCTACATTGGTTAGGAAATTAAATTTGGAGGCTTTACCTATTAGACTTGTTGATTCTCGTTTGCTTGCACATGATACTTCCCTTTTATATACATAATGGTTAATTGTGTTCGTATGTTTACATACACTATTTTTTCTGATTCATGATATATAAGTTTGGTAGTTGTATGTTGTGAGTATCTTTTGTATTTTGATTTTTTCATTTGTTTCGTGTTATTGAAAAATACAAAAGGATTTTATTTGTATTTTGAGTTAGTTTTTTTTTTTCAAAAATTGATATTTTCTTTTTAAAATTTTCAAAAAAATCAAAAAGATTTTTTTTTGTTTTTGTGTACTTCAGTTTTACACATTTTGTGTGGCATATTCATGTTTGAATCCAATTCAATTCGTGTTGTCCATGTGACTAGGACATTTGGTTATGATTGTCAATACTTAGATTGTTCTTACATATGCTTGCATGGAGTTGTTTCGAACTTGATTCACTTAATATATTCATTTTGTATATGCCTCCACACACACATGCACGAGATCTTTGAATTTTAACTTCACATGTATATTTGAGCAATGTAAGATGTTCTCCCATAAATCTTGTCATCTACATATTTGGTGACTATGGGGTATTTATGCGTGTAAGAACCATTTCCCCTAAGAATATTTTAATTGTATTGAAGAAAATATGAGGGTGCATGGGCAAGGGCTATCAAAGGAGAAAATATCCTTTGCAAGAAAGTCACCATTAGTAAGAGCCTAATATAAAAGATCAAAGGCAATAAAAAAAGTTCTAAAGTCCATCATATTTAGCTTAATTGATATTTTGAAAGTGATAACTTTAAAACAATGGAGAGAAAATAAATTATTATATATGTTTATCTTTATAGGGTATTGAGTTTAAGATCTACGGGTTTTCACAATGAATCCTAGTTTTGCTTATTTTATCATGATGTTATTGATTTGTAGAATCATAAATACTCTAAGCTTGTGTGCATTGTTCTTGTTTATTTAAAGAGTTCACTTTATCTTGTCACTTGAGGCTAACTCTTAGTTTGATTCAATTAGAGGTTCTTCAACATAGTTGAATGTTTGGGTCATATTTCATTTGTATCTAGTTCACAACCATTCATTCCATCCCACATATTTGGACATATTGATATTATGCTAGTGTGTAAAGCTTATATATTTTGCTTCGAGTTTTGTGGTTGTTTATACCTATATACATGTCAGTATTTCATTGATATATTTTGCATATTTTATATATGGTATCATTTGATTTGAGTCTTTGCAATTTTCTTTTAATCCATGTGTATCATATGCTATATCTTAGGATTTTATTCGTTATGCTATATGATCAGATTCGTATTTCTCATTATATGAATTGAAATTTCGTATCTCGAATTATGAATTTCGAAATTGGTATCATACTTCATCGTTTATTAATGATGATATCTTCTTGCATCGATATTGATATCATTTGATCGTTGTTTGGATTATTTGTGCTTGAGTTTCCATGTTGTTTGTTTGCTACACTTTACACCATTTCATGATTTTATTCCCTCTTCCCTAATTAAAATTTGTATATCATGTTCACATATTTAAGGGGAGATTGTTTCTTAAGGGAGTAGTTTATTTATTCTTTCTTTCTTTGTCTATTCGTGAATAAAAACTGGGGAGAAATGGTATCTTTCCTTGCATGATGAGGATATATTTATCTTAGGGGGAATCGTCTTGCTTAGGTTAAGATTGTTTAGACATTGTTTGAAAATTATTCTTAGGAGGATTTTATACTTGTTATATTCTCTTTTCATTTGAAGGTGTGCTTAAGTGTGTAGGTTTGCAACATGCAACAAAGTTTTCAAGCGAACAAAGCTACTAAGAATTTATGTTTGTCAAGCGTTTGTACTCTTTTTCCTTTTAGGGTTGGGGATTTAGTAGTTTTAGATGACTTGATAGTTCATAAGGTTATTGTTTTGGTTTTGTCCCGGAATAGCCAAATGTGAAAATTTATAAGGACAAATTTCCAATCGAGTGAATTGTTTGTAATTGGCGTAATTTTAGACATAATATTTTAGTCATGGGTTAGGATTTGCGTTGTCGATCCGATAAACCATGACGTGTTTGATGAAGAATTAGCAGTCAAGCTCCAAAGATTTGATACATCGTGTCGTGTTTATCATGCCAAGTCTATCTTCGTATTTACAGAGGATCTCGCAGGTATGAATGCATTTTGAATATGATCCTTAGATATTTTTACGGGTGTTTTTAAACAAAATCGATTGGAATTTTTTTAAATTTTTTTAAGAAAAATATTTTTGTTTCTGATCTCGTTAGAACGAGATTTGTACTTAGTTAGGACAAAAATGAGTTTTCATTGGAATGAAAATAGTCGCGTTAAAACGACATTGGAATATCTTTGGAATGACCATTGAGACCCTTTTGTTTAACAATGCCACTCTTGTGATAAGCTAGTTAGAAGGATGATCGAATGAGAAACTTCTTCATTCAACAAAATAGAGTTTCATTAAAACGAAAAGCTAATCTCATTTGAACAACCTTAGTTTGCGTCAAAAGATTTTTAGCCTTAAAATTCTTATTTTACTATTTAAGGCATGTTGAACTCAGATTTATCAAGAACTCTTGGCAAAAATAACTTTCATACCTATTTACCAAAGTTCCAAAACCCTAGTTTCATCCTTTGTATTTAAAGATCCAAGTTCTTCATATTATACGCTTAGAGATCTTTTATTTAGGTACCAAGGTTTCTTTCTCTACATCTGAGAGAATGTGTTTCAAGCGGTGGAATCTGTACCTGCTGTTTACATGCCATGGACTCAGTGTTTGTGGTGTTGTAGTGAAGAAGTGGTGGAGGCCGTATTCCAATCTATAGACTGTTGTTGAGCCTGGATTAGTAGATACCGAGGAGTATGGGGACTCGTGCGTTGTGGCATCTTGCATGGGTGGACTCATGTATTGCACTGTGAAGGAGAAGTTGAAGATTGAAGAATCCTATTATCATTCTTCTCAGTGTGCACAACATCAGTTACATGCCTTTGCCGATGATCTTTCAAATAGGTAAGTGAAAAAATATTGATCATCTTGATTATGCCTTAGTTTTACTAGGGTCGTGCTGATCCTCCCTAGCTTTATGCATCAGGTTTACAAAGTGAGGGTGTTTACCTACGTATGTATTCCCCATAGTTGCAGCCTTCGCCTTATCCTCAATATACTGACCAGAAAGATAAGCACGTTCCGTCTTGTGCTCGTGACTGATAGGTAAGAACTTATACTTATCGTTCCTAAAAGGGTTACTAGTCAAAAGAAATTTAAGATGACCCATATAACTCATCTTAACACTATGATGTAGCCAAGTGGCTTCAGTTTTCTCCCCACACATGGGACGTCCATAATAACTATGCACATTATAGCTGGATAAGGTCCCACAAGCAGGAAGTTAGTGGATCATCCACATCACCATTTATTTAAGTGTGAACTCTTTACCCTTATAAGATTCAAATTCCATCACACCTTTATTCCACAACTCTTTAAGTTATTCAATTAATGGGGCTAAGAATATATCAATATCATCATTGGGAGCCTTCATCCCGGGTAGTGTGAATCCATTTCTCATGCACAATATTGGAGGGGGACTTAAAGGCATCATGAGAACTGACTAATAACTCTAATTGATACTTAAATTATCGAAAGGGTTAAACCCATCGGTTGATAATGCAAGACGAACATTGCACGATTCCTTTGAAAATTTATCGTGTCATGCATTTGAAATTTTCCAAATGAGTTAATCAACCGTATGATGCATGAAATTCCCACCACCTTGATCGAGCATGCCATGTCATGGCCTCTTCTATCCACGATATAGTGTTAAATCGTTTTAACCATGGCCCGAGTAGAAAATACTTCAAAACCTTTTTTGGAACTTACGAGCACTTGAGATATTTTGTAGTCTTGTACTTTCCATTCTAACAAGCCACATATCTAGGCTCGCTACATATAGGACACTCATCCTTCTCTTCATGCTTGTTGCGATACAATATGTAATCATACTTGCATGCATGAATAGATTTGTTCTTTAAACCCAAACCCTTCAAGCTCTTCTTCATTCTAGGATAATTGTCTAGTAACATTTTCTCTTTTAGGAGAATGTCTTTAACCTACTTAATAATTCTAGTTATATTGTTTCCCAACAAAACAAATTGACTCTTCAAATTATGCAAACCAATTAATTTATATAATACAGAGTGATCTTCACTGCAATCTTTATATAACGGTCTAGTCTCATCAGCTTTTAACCATATGTATTTCCGATCTTCTGATAATTTATCATAAACTTTTTCATTAACTTAGTCATAATGCACATTATCTTTATCTATATATTGATGGTTTTAATAGTGGTGGACTCCATAAGCATCATCAATTAGGTCGATCAAAGGATGATGTGTTGCCGAATCATGTACCACTTCCACTTGGTAGGGTTCCATTACGCGGTCGAGTACCGTTAATTCTTCCAGAACATAAGGTACAATTTGTTCACCATGGTATGTCCATATCTTATAGTCTTGCCAAATTACCCACTTTAGTATTTACAACTCAATGTCTTAAAAGACTTATATTTTCCATTCATATGGTGGGTGCATGGACACAAAATCTTGTCACTTTTAAGATTTCTATATGCATATTTAACAGATTCTTGAACGCCCTTTACATGATTATTTGATATTTAGTTACTCTCCCCCATCCACTCTTTGTATTGTGGAAAATTCATTAAATAATCACTAAAATTTAATTATCCTATATTAAGAGGTTGAAACAAAGGTCATGTTTCATACAAGAATGCACAATTCAGATTTCAATCAAATTGTTCAACAAAACATAAATTCAAATTAAAAAAAATAACTTAAATAAACAAAATATTTTTACAACATGCAATCATATATTACAAATTGTCAAACATTGTTCATGGCTTAGACCTAACCAATAAACAAGTTGGTCAAGTGATAAAACAATTTGCATAGTATTTTAATTCTTTACCTTCTCCGATGTCAACTTGCACATGCATACCTTTGCAACCATTGTATATTTGATCAACCATAATTTGAGCCTCACCCATCTACAAAGGTTGATTATGTACTTGAGTTCTAATAGTTACGAAGATGAGTATGCACATGCCAATAACCCTAGCATTGTCCAGTACCCTAAAATAGTATTGCTCTCTATAGTCACTATCAGTAGACGATGATGATCCATGGCATGTGGCAGGCAGAGGCAGTGGGAAGGCGAATGTTAAAGGAAGAAGGATTTGTGATAGGAATATTGAAGGATGCGACATTTGTGAGGGGAAACGTGGAGAGGGAGGATAGGTAAAACCTTGAGGAGGCATTGAGGGTCAAAAACCTTGAGTTAAAAATCACATAATGCGCCCGATTTCACTCACCATGAATCCCGGGTTAGTTTTAATCTCCTAGACATTCATATTTGTCTTGGACTAACTTTCCTCTTGGATCGAGATACTATTATTGACTGAAGAAAGCTCGTCCACAAGAGCTGCAGTGTGTTTTATTATATTTTTGGCATATGTGATTCGGCACATCTCGTCCTCCCTCTTTTGTTAGTTCCAAAGGTCTAGGTCAGGATATCTTTTTCAATGTCATCATAAGGGATTGAAGCGGACTGAATACTAATGTCCTGATTGATTCAAGAGTCTTAGCCAAGTGTGGTGGGAATTTATTATCTTTGTCTCATTGATCATGCACATACAAGTTGGCTAGATTAGGTTCTTTATCGATATCCGGACCGTCCTTTGTCCTATTTGGCCCCTCACTCTTCAAATCTTCATAGGATTTGGAGCCTAGCTCATGGATATTAGATTTTTTACCTTATTTATTTTATTCTTCTCCTTCGGGACTAGCTTCTTTTCCATTACCTCATTTTCTAGAAAGTTATTTCATTAATCAATCGACATTTTAATATTTGGGGGCACTCTAGCTCTCATAGCCAAAATGTCGAAGCTCAATGCCCCCTTTAGGAAATGTCTCTGCCAAAGGTGTCTCCGATATGTTCTCAGTTGTTTATCAACTCGAAAAAGAACCTTTTACTTTTAACGATCGGGGAATGAAAAAATCTTGTAGAGTTGGTCATAAATGTCATCCTTGATGGCTTTATCAACTAAGTTCAAGTTATCTGCTCCTCGACTCCCACATTCATTTTACCAAGCGACGAACACAGGGATTTAAATCTTTGGAGGTTATTTTTATCACCATTAAGATTATTCTCGAGAAGGGAGAACCCAATGGGATTCTATTCATTTGATCGGGAGGATTCAGGATCACTAGGTGGGGGCATTAGAGTAGAATGAATTTTTGCCTACTCGTAGTTAGAGTAGTAGACTGAACCAATGGTGGATTCGATAATTTCTCACCATGAGGTGATGAGAATTCTTGTTGGGGTACATGAGATGAGAATTCTAGTCAGGGTGTCAACTCATCACTTCATACATTCTATACATTTTCGCCCGACATTATCTACAAAAAAAAATTGATAAGTGATGAAATCATTATAATAATATGAAATTATAACTAACTAATAAAGTTTATAACTATATATGTATCTACCTTCTCATAATAAGACTTTAAAATATGTTCAATCTGTCTGATATCCATCCATTCGGTATTAGTTTTTGAAAACCTATGGATTTTTGCATGTGGCCAACTAGAATGAAGTGTATCTATGATCAATTTATAGATGTTTGTAACATGAAGTCGGAATCCCATCTTCTTAAACTTATTAGAAGTATTCAACTTAATATGCATATGTCGTGAGACATCATAGTCTTGGTCAATATTCTTTGTATTTAGTTGTATTCAAAATGGGCGAATATTTTTTCTGACTTCTCTAACAATATAAGAAATGCTAGGGATACATCGGGATTATGTACGTGAAATATATTCTCTACAACGTTATCCTAGATTTGTTGGGGAATATGGAATACGATCGAATGAATACTCTTGATGGAGATGAACTCCAAGATTTGAAAGGTAGCTAAACTGTTCAATCTTCTTATTCCCATGCTTATAAATAGGAGTACCTTCTAAATGGTGCACACTAATAGAGGTATAAGTGCGATCCCATTGAAACCTCTCGTACTCTTGTTGTAGGTGATTAATGATGCGAGATATCATATCGAAGTCATCCTCAACTATCATATCAAGTATAACATCATAAATAAGTAAATAAAGAGAAATAGAACATAAGATGTAGAGTGGTTCAGTAATAAAAATGAGCCTACGTCCACTTTTAGTGACTTACTCTTATTATATACAATCATTAATACAAGATTGGTTTACCATTAGAGGCGTACAAGAGAAAGAGACTCGAATACATGTATAATGTAATTCTGCACACTACAGAATGCATCCCGTAGAGCAAGTTTATAGAGGGCTATGGACAAAGTAGACTAGGAGATCTAGGAGCTTATAGAGAGAGTGAGTAGACATTTGGATAGGGCTTCATTGCCAAATCTTGTCTTCATAATTGTGCGGTGAACACTTCTATTTATAGAAGTCAAAAGGAGATGTCTCGTGCACAAAGAACGTGACGTATAGATAAGTGATTCAAGTAAATAATACTTCTAGAAGTTGGACAACTGGCAAGTAAATGCTGACGTGGTTAAGTCTGTGGCAGAGTATGTGCTCATGAAAAGGTATCTGGTCGCGGCCTACTAGGGATGCAGCTGTGGCCTCATTATATATTTCTAGTAAAGGAACTGTCATGACCTCTTTGATCTCTTGAAGCAGCTATGTCTTAAGCCTTACACGATCGAAGTACCAGTATTATGCATATAAATAACCCCCAAGCCTCAGTGTCAAGAGGTTGTGAGTTGGTGTTGCGGTTGTGTTCAATGCCCATATGTCGCGGTGTCACTGCAGATAATGATTACATTTGTTCTTTGTTTGGTATACAGAGGGTGTCAGGCTTGTGAATCATGATGCTTCAAATTTCAGCGCCCTCTTATATAAATTGAGCCAAGCTGTGGCCTCATTAATTCATTCACATACTTTAGAGAATATTAAAGGGCGATTTTTGATAAGTTCAACTTTAGTTTTTGGTGGTTGTTTGTGGTGGCAATTCTATTTTTTCGATTGATTTCATCCATTTTCAGGTTGGTTCTCTTTCTTTTCAACCTTAATTTATGATTTTTAAACACAATCCATGTTAGTCTTGTTGAATTTCTTCGATGTTGATTTTTTTTTAAATTTATATTCATCCAAGTACATCTACTAAAATCCCTCAATTTTTTCAAACCCATGCCCTTACTTTCATGCCTTTTCTGATAGGACTTTATTATGCTGAGGTTTGAATTGTTAGGGTTCTAAATTTTTCTTGGGTTTTAGGCATTTAGTTGGTTTATATTATGAAAATGGATTCAATTGATGCGTTTGACACACGATTTTAGGTTGTTTGATAATGAAAATGGGTAGATTTGACACGTAAGGAGTTTTCTGAGTTAAACTTCTATCTTAACCCCAATTTTGGATTTATTTTTTGTCCATGAACACCAATAGGTTGTTTTTGGTGTTCTTGGACAAAACCCTGGGGGTTTTAAGCTTTTGATATCTAGAAACCATAGAGTGATATTGTTTACCTATTTATCCCCCGACTATATCTAGTTAGTGATATTGAACTAACTGGTCATGGCCTATACTATAACTTTGTATTTGGGTCTTATCTCCCCTTAGACAAAGCTCTTTTAATGTTTTTTAACTAACTGGTTGCACATGATTTACTTAACACCTTCCTGTGTTGGAATATTGTAGTTTATTCTTGTAGTTGTGGCCTGGTAGAATACTTTGAATTGGACTTATTGCATCTTTTATTTTGAGTTGAATTTATAATTTTTTCTTCCTCTTTTCTATTTTCTTCTTATATTTCCACAACCTTTATAATGGCCTAGTCCTTGTGTTTTGATCATAATGGTTACGACGCCTAACCGCGTAGTCTTTCTTCTTTTAAAGGTTCTCTTCACGTCTTTATGCATTGGAATTATTGGGAGTATCTAGAGGGATTGTGGAAGATAAACTTTGGTGTTCATCCTTATGCAGTTCTTCACATAAAATCTTCGAATACTAGTGGGCCATGTAGACTTAAGGATTCACCAAACTATGTGAAGATAGATTCTGATTCTACATATTCTTCCAACTATATGGATACAAAAGAGAGTGCAGATAGGATTGAGGAACATATTTGTTCTAGCCATCATACCCTTGTTAAAGTGGATACTGTGGAACCAACTCATACATCATTCGTGGCTGCGGAGGTAAGGAATAACAAATTTGGGACTTTTGAACGCAACCAGGAGTCTGAAAGGGAACCCGCGGAACTTCACCACCCTTGTATTATGAACGAGGAGTGGATGGCAGCCTTCGTTGAGGCCTATGAGTTCCCAGTGGGAAAAATTTATACATTTCCATCTATGGAGCAAAATTCATGCTCCGTAACCCCAAACAATGGTTCCTACTTCCCCCTTCACGCATTTCTATTAGGGGTGTAACTATATGTCCCAATTCCTATTAGAAAAATTCTAAGTTCCATGAATCTAGCCCCAGCCTATGTTGATTTCAATGGTTGGAGGGCAATCCTTGCTGCCTTGGTCATCTAGAAGAAATATTTCAAGAGAGATATAATGATCGTGGAGTTCTTTGACTTTTTACAGATCGAATGAGAACTCCTTGGAGAACAACTATTAGTGGTTTGGCCATGATCTCGGTCAAACTCACACCATTTGGCCCGGTCTCTTTATGTGGTAGGGATTTGAGATTTTTCAGCCACCTGAGAATCTTATCCTCCTTGATGCTCCTAAGGATATTCTCTGGATTGAAAATGAGAGAGGTAAAGGCTATGCAGGACTTTTTAGCTTCTGTCCCTTCCCGTATTATTTTATTCAAAGACTTGGATGTGGCCTTCTCTTCAGTGGCTGCAGCCTTCTATAGAGAAGTAAGTCTTGTGAACTCCTGCATCATAACCCTTTGTCCTAGGGGGTTTATCTCACCCTAGAGTGAGGTTTAGCTGTCATATAAATGGTTGATGCAACTCCACAGTTGGACCACATATTTATTTTGTTGAGGACCTAATCCAGAGCTTCCTTCCATGGCTTATGTTGTGTTAGTCTTTAGAAATATATTCGTAGGTGAACTAAACCACGATGAGAAAACTGAGGTATGTAGAGAAAACCAAAGAATGGGAATAGGGATACATCCTCTTAATAACTGGCTACAACCCTTTCATAAATAAGAAAGCAGTTGTGGAATTTGAAGGCAGAAATGAATGAGGTCACAGCCTATGATGCTCATGAGGCTAGTTTCATGGCCTCCATAAGGTATTATCCACCGAAGTTCAATTCGAGAATGCACATGTTTTATAGGATTAGACAACCTGTCGGGCTCTTTTCTTCGGGTAGTAAAGTAAGTGAAAAGTTAGTAAGAATAAGCACCGTAACCTATCTTGGACAGTTTATTAGTCCTTGGGACAATCCCCTAATTGGACTTTGTCTAATAAATTTTCGATTTCTCAATAATTAGGCCTACCTTTGCTGCCATGTAGCTCCCTTTACAAACCATAAGGCCCGTGTTGAGAGTTTGTCAAGCGTTTCTCGGCATCATTGGTCGTAATTTTCAACAATTGGAAACAATAGTATGCCAAAAAACAAAATTAGCTAATCTGTTGCATATGGGGTGTGGCCTATAGGAAGTTAACCTGTCAGGCCACATCTAGCAAGATGCAAGGAGGGTATTTCTCCAGAAATGGACCCAAAATTTGGGTTTCACCCACAAAAACATTACCAGAAAGGTCTTCTAGGAGTCAACCAAAGATATAAAAAGTCCTAAAGTGCATAATATCATAAATTTAGCTAAAGAAATCCTAGAGTATAGGAAATAAAATGGAAATACAATCCCCAAAAATAGGGGTAAATGAAGAGGAATGCATCCCTAGTTACCCCCTTTATGAGGTCATGGCCTTTTGAGTTTTTCCATCATGAACTAGGTAATGTAACATCATTGGGGTAAGAGAAGTAGATCTAAGGCCCTATAAAAAGGCCTTGGAAATAAATTTAGAAATTAAAAATTCCACTTAGGGAGTTTATATGCAAAATATGGGTATTTAACCAAAGATCTCACCCATGGGATAATAACCCGGCAGTCACCATGAATGAAAAAAGGTATTAGGAACCTGATTTGGAAAAACTTGATTAAATACATCATTTCCAATAGACGGTGACAAAATGATGATGTGAGAAATCATATTGAAGTCGTTCTCAACCATTATATTAAGTATAAAAGCATAAATAAATAAATAAAGAGAAACAGAACACAAGGTGTAGAGTGGTTCGGCTATAAAATGAGCCTACGTCCACTTTTGGTTTCTTACTCTCATTATACACAATCACTAATACAAAATCGATTTGCCATTAGAGGCTTATAAGAGAGAGAGAGAGAGAGAGAGAGAGAGAGAGAGAGAGAGAGAGAGAGAGAGAGAGAGAGAGAGAGAAAGAGAGAGTTGAGTACATGTAGAATGTAGTTCTACGCACTAAAAAATACAAACTATAGAGCAAGTCTATAAAAGGTTGCGACCCGAAGTATCCCAGGAGATATGGGTGCTTCTAGAGAGAGGGAGTAGAGATTTGGGCAGGGCTTCGCTGCCCAATCTTATTTTCGTAATTGTGAGGTGAGAACTTTCATTTATAGATGTCAAAAGGAGATGTCACGTGCACAAATCACATGACGTATGGATAAGTGATGGAAGTAAGTAATACTTCTAAAAGTTGGACAAGTGGCAATTACATGCTGGCATGGTTAAGTCTGTGGCAGGGCATGTGCTCCTGATGAGGTATGTGGTCGCGACCTGCTAGGGATACAGTCGTGGCCTCATCATATGTTTCTAGTAAGTGAACTTCCTCAACCTGTTTGAGCCCCAGGTAACATCTATGTCTTAAGCCTTCCATTGTCGAGGTACCAGTATTGGGCATATCATTGATTATCACCGTGCCTCAATTTTTCTTAGAAAAATATCCGAGGGTGTGAATATGAGTCCTAATAGTAATGGATCTAATTGATCATTAAATAGTTATTATTTTTCAACCGATCTAATTTAAGTGTATGTTATTTTAACATATGATTCCTATACGAATGGATGTGAATTGGAACCATTCATTTAAGTAAGGGTATATTAGTTTGATTAAGGTTTGAGTCATCTTAAGTACCCTTCTCTGAACCTTGTGCATGAGACCTCTCACTGAAGTGAAATCCAAATAATTAACCCCAGGATGCACTTACATTTAGATATGGTATTTGTTAAGACACATTTTGCTAGGGTCTATTATGAGAGAGTATGGATAAAGATTGAAAACATATGTTTACTATCAATGCAATCCAACATCATTATCCAGCAACCACACTAATAATCAACAATTATCCTATACTCTTTCTATCATCTACATGGTAAAACATATGTCAATAATAATAATATCTCAAGTAAGGGCTTATATATGTTCATGGATAAAAGATACATGTAATTAACTTAAGTGTGTTGCATCATAAAGGCTTATATATGTTCTTACATAAAAGAGACATGTAATTAATATAAGTGTGTTACATCATAAGGACTCATATATGTATATAAATGTCCCAAGTCATTACTAATGCATTCAAGTTAATTTTATAACACGAATGGAGTTTTCATAGTAAATTATATCAATTTGGTTCGTAAATATCAAAAGTACTACTCTTAAAGCATAAGGTACAATCCTACTGAGCATGCATAATTTTTGAATTCATAAACTCTAAATTCAATCCACATCTTACACTATTAAATCTCAATCGTAAAATTCTATAAATGGGGTCCAGATCTTAAATATCAATTTTCTTGTTTTGGGTTTTAGCATTTAGACATTAGGGCTTAAACACTAAATCCTAAAACATGCTTAATAGAATTTGGGTTTTATACAAATCTTAAATATCAATTTTTCCTAATTTTGGTTTTATCCAAATCTTAAATATCAATTTTTCTAGGTTTTGACTATTTACTAAACATTAAAACTTTCAATAAAACCTAATGACAATACCCAGATACCTAAACCCTGATCATGACTTTCAGTCGCGACCACCTTGTCACGGATCTGGACCATGACTTTTTTTATGTGGCCATTTCTGGTTTATGGAGTAATGCTACTCCGTTGTCTTTGTTGCTAATCTCTTTTCCGTAGAAGTCTTCTCAATAGTCCTCTCCTTGTAGATAAATTTTGTCATAAATTCGGCCACTACATGTCCTTTAATTTCCATTTTGGGTTTATACAATGTAGTATACTCTTCTAGTTATACAATCTAAGACATCAGTCTATTTAATTTTCCAAGTTTATGAATAACTTGTCGTAGAGTAAGGTCTGTATAAACAACAATTGTATATGCTTGAAAATACGGCTTCATTCTCCGAGAAGCTTCAATCAAAGTCAATGCCAACCTCTCTAGCCTTGTGTAGCATATTTTTGCTCCATGGTATTCGTTACTAGTATAGTAGATGGGTTTTTTCACTCCACCTTCTTGTCCCTCCAATGCCAAACTGATGGTTGACATTCTGATACAACCAAGATTAAGTAAAGCTTTTCACATAGGATTGGACTTGATAAGCAATGCGCATATCCTAACTACTCCATCAATTCCAAGAAGGCTTCCTTACAATCGTATTTCCACTAGAAGGCCTTTTTGATCACCTTAAAGAATGGAAGACATCTATTAATGGCTCTTAAAATAAAATGGTTCAACGCAGCTACTCATCCTGTCAATCTCTGGATCTTCTTTTTTCTCTTGGGAGTCTTTAAGTTCATCAATGCTTGGATTTTATTAGGGTTGGCCTTACTACCCCTCTTATTGATAATAAACCCTAGGAACATTCCTTCACAAACTCTAAATGTACATTTATCTGGATTCATCTTCATTCTATACTTCTCCAACTGGCCAAACATTTGATCGAGATCGCTGATGTGATCAGCTACCTTCTAGATCCTTGTCAGAATATCATCCACATATACTTAAATGATATTTACAATCTACTCTTTAAAGACTTTATTCTCCGACCTCTGATATATTGCTTCATCATTTTTTTAGTCCGAAGGGCATAACATTATAATAGTATGTACCTTGAGTAGTAGTGAATAAGGTATTCTCTCTATATTTAGGTTTCATCTTGATATGGTTATATCCTAAACATGCATTCATAAAAGTAAGCAACTCGTTCCCAATAGTGGCATCGACCAATTGATTAATCCTAGGCAAATGATAATGGTCCTTGGGAAAAGGCTCTTTTAAGGTCAACCAGTTCCCAACAGTGGCACATGTGCCACTTATCATTCTTTTTCAGATACATAACAAAGTTTGTAACCCATTATGGGTACTTATACTGTATGAAATCTTCCTTTCTTGTCTTGTCAATCTCCTCAAGGATGGACATATTCTTCTCCTGGATGAACATATGGTTACAAGTTAAATGTTCGGCCAAGATCACTAATGTGATCACATACCTTCTTACTCTTTACCAACATATCATCCATATATACTTCAATGGTCTTTCCTATCAACTCTTTAAAAACTTCGTTCATAAACCTCTGATATGTTGATCCAACACTTTTAATCACGAAGGTCATAACATTGTGGCAGTATACACCTCGACTAATAATGAGGAGGTTTACTCTTCGTCTTTAGCTTTCATCATGATCTGGTTGTATCCTGAATAGGCATCTATAAAATTTAGCAACTTGTGCCCAACAGTGGCATCGACCAGCTACTAAATCCTAAGCAAAGGATAATGATCCTTGGGGAACGCTTTGTTAAGGTCGGTAAAGTCGTTGCACATGAATCACTTATCATTATTCCTCAAAACCATAACAATGTTTATAAGACATTACTAGTACTTAACATCCTTTATGAAATTCCACTTTGTCATCTTGTCAACCTCCTCTTCGACTGTTCTTTTCCTGTATGAACATACGATGCCTCTATTTGATAGGATTTATGTTCTTCACTATAATAATCTCATGGAAAAGGAACTTTATATCTATACCCTTCCTATCTTTATGGCTCCATGAAAACACGCTCTTCCGCTACCTTATAAAATCATCCAGCTCCTTCTTGAAGGTAGTATCCAATGATGAGCCAATCTGAATCGTCCTCTTCGAGTGCTTGTCATCCATAGTCACCGATTCAACCTTCTCTGGAAGCTCCCTTATGATGAACTTATCTTCATCTTGAGGATTTAAAATCTACCTATGATGATTAGTGGTTTGATTCTTCTGTACTTCCTCCTATGTGAAGGTATAATATCTTTCATGTGCTTTTATTTGGTTATCCTTTGTAGGAAAATTTTCCACTATAGTCAATTTGAATGTATTTTGGCTTTATTTCATGTTCGGACAAAAGTCTTTATTTCATAGGTTAGTACATAAGTAATTGACCTTTCAAGCCTATGATGTGGTTTCTTGAAGATGTAGTGTCTAAGTTAGAAGATCTACATCATCGTGTCGTGTTTAATGCCATATTTCATCTTCACATTCTGAGGATCTCTCAAATATGGATGCCTACATATTTTCATCCTTAGATATTTCATATTTGGGAGTTAATTTATAAAATTATTTTTAAATATTTTTCCTATTTGGTTTTTCCTCGTACATCGGGCATTGTGATTGATTTACTTATTTTATCCTCCACTCACCTAGATTCGTGTTTGGGTTAAGATAAAATTGGTTAATCTGCTTAATCACAACTTTCTTAAAATTTGTGATAAGTTTAAGTTGGGTGACTAGTTTAATTGAACTTTGAAATTAAATTTTTTTAAACATATTGTTTGTCTGTTTTGTACCCTTTGTCATATTAGAACCCTTCGGGCCGAGTGTATTTTCTCAAATTGGCGTCAGAGTGAGAACACTAAGTCATTATATATATCCGTCTTTTCGTGATGTTTTTAGGTTATTTGAGTGCTTATCCTTTTGTCTTTTTCTTGTTTCGTTTGTTTCTCTCGATGGGTCATAATAGTGATAATTTATTCGATACCTTTAGCGATGAAGACGACTTTGATATTCGAGATGAGATTAATCAACTTCATAACCATGCTGAAAAATTAACTCTTTCGAATTTAAAGTTTGCAAAAAGAATTAAATTCCTTGAAAAATGATTTTTTTGTTTTAAGGCTGAAGTTGACTTTTTGGGAACTGATCAAACTCAACAAGACATCCTTCGTGAGAAGCTAATGGACATGAACCGTAATTTTAAAACTTTGGAGTTGGTATGCTAATATTCACATTAAATTTATTAACTCCACAAATGGTAATATTCACATAGTACCTAAGTGAAAAGTTGGTATGTTAATATTCACATTAAGTAACTAACTTAAAAAGTAGTTAGATTAATGTAATATTTATTCTAAATTGTGTTTTATAAATTTATTTATAATCTGCTAAATTTGGGTTATCTTGATGATATGGGCATTGTTAGGAACTTATCAAAGTTTGCATACCTTTTGACTTTTTATGATTTTTTTTTGTATTTTAGACAAATATTGAGACTTAAATGTGTTTTACTTAAACCTTTAGATCTCAAATATATTATTTGGTCCAACAGTTCTATCACCTTACTATTATTTATTGTGAAAGCATGTAAAATTTGAATAGTGAAGGCTCCCTAAATGAAAATTTGGTTCGTTGTTATAGACTTATCTTAAAGTGTGTCAAGTATTTCCTACTGCATTATTTTGTCATTATATATTGCGTTTATTTAGTTTGCGACGTTAAGTATGCCCTACTCCCTATCTTGGTTTCTTTGTCCAAAGTAAGGTATAATTGTTTGCTGATTTACAGGGCCAAGTTGTTTTCCTTTTGTATTTATTTTCAGGTTTTTAATCAGGTTTATATTGATTTTGGGGATTCACACTTGCTCTGATGAATGTATCCCATCGATCTTTTATGAGACTTCATGCCCGATAATCTCGGCGATCATATAAGCGCACGCGTCTGTTCATGGCCACTCGATTTCAAAATGACCAGTGGTTGTATCCTCAATAGCTAAAGGTTTTAGTGACTCGCTGAGAATCCATGAATTGATCATTGGATATCACATACAAAGGGTTCAAGTCATTAGATCAAAGAATGTTTTAAATTACCAAAGTTCTCCTCAACAGTGGTGATTAAAAGAGGATAAGGTCACTATTTGTTCCTAACTAATATTAGAGCAGGTCGGGCACAACCAACTGTGATAGGCAGAATTCAAAGACGACTGGGATCTCTGTTGCAAATACGATGAACTCAAAATCGACGCAACATTAGATCATATCACCTGGGATATCTTAAGTTTTGTGGTAGTAGGTAATATGAATTTTTTGTGCAATATTTACGAAGATATTCTAGCTATTGTATGTATAGGTATTATATTTGTTAAGTCGGATTTATTTTGTCATAAATTATTACACATACATTGGTTCCACGTATTGAAAAGCTTTCAATAAGTTATATACCCACCTAGGCAAACATCACAGTTAGCTAAGCTTTGGTGTACATTGTATGTGCTTTTCATATGAGATATGTGCTAACTCACAATTATTTTTTCATCATTTATCATGTCTTTCGGTTTAATATTTCTTAAGGTAAATATTTCTAACTACTTTCTTTAATATCATTCTCAAGAAGAGGAAAACATGTTTTAACCCCACTTTGAATTCATATAAGTAAGATTATCCATATTAGGTAGCTAATCCCAAGTGGTGATACAAGACCAATCATGTTTAATATTTCTTTATTTTATGACTACTTTTCATTACATTTTATATTACCTCTAACATGATTTGATTTCATATTTTTTGGTCCTTTGATTGATTCACAAGAGGAAGACATCTGATATGCAAAAGAGATGATCACTATGTGGTTCACTATTAGTAGAATGGTTGGATCAAGGTACTTACTAATTTCTATATGCTCATTATACATAATAATTCCTATGCCTGCAAATTATGTTCATTAATTGTTCTCTTTCATTTTTGTTTCTATATGCTCACTATGTCGTTCATTGGGTGTATTTTGTTAATTGATATCAGTAAGTGTTACAAATTAGTTCATTCATGTTTATAATTTTGTTATGGTCTCTTTCATATTCATTTATGTGAGAAGTTAATTGATGCAAATAGTTCAATAGGTATAGGCTATTTCTTTTGTGCATCTTTGTATTTAATAAGCTTGAGATTAATGATTTTTTATTTGTATTTTAAATTCTGAATGTACTTTTATGTTTTTTATATAATGTTCTCCTGGTAGACTATTTTGATAAACCATGGTTTATTGATCCATATAATGTTTATGTTCACTAGGTTCGCAATTTTTATTAACCTTCTTTTCAGATAGTAATATTTATAAATTTGGGGAAAATAAAGTGTAAGATTTCATAATTCAAGACTCATTCAAGATAGTAATAAGAATGTCAGATTCGTTGTATTGGAATATGCTTTTTTTATATTTCTTTGTTTGTGAATGTGCTTTGGGGGGAAACATATTTTTCTTATGTTTGGGTAAATTCTTTTCAATTTGGGGTAAAAAACAGTTGCATTAAGTTAACATTTTATGTCCTATTTTTTTTGTTTCTTCAAAGTGCAGGTCTTACAAGAGAGTTCAATAGAATGATCGAGATATATTACTTGAAACTTCCAGCAACTGGATGTGGTTCCCAAAGAATCTTTGTTACATTCTAATAAGCAATACCTTTTTTCATTCTTTATTAATATTATGTGTTTGTTTAAGCTTATTTTCTTCTCTTTTCTCTTCAATTTTTTTTATTCTTAGTTATGAAATTTTGTGGACCTTTATCGGTTCCCTGTGGACATATCTATATAATTTTTAATATTAATAAATGACACTTTCTAATGTTTATAAGTTTTTTTATATTTATCATTGTCCAATTCATTTTTGAATATGGTATTCTCACCCCACACAAATCCTCATGCTCTCAATAAACTTTTATGTACCTAACCTCCTTAATGTGTCCTTAAATGTGATTTTATTTGGGGATGTATTTATGTGAAGTGGAAATAGCATAATCCATATGTTTCTACTATATTTGATAGATACTTGACCTCCTATGTCAAAATACTGGCACATTAAATGAAGTCAATTCCAAGTAAATATTAATTATACGAAATTGATAATTGATAATTAATGATGTTAATTACTGATATTTAAAAATAAAATTGCAAATGCTATGATTATTTCTTGCCTTTTCTCATACTCTCATTATTCATTCACCAACGGGATTTGCTATCACATTGACTTATGTTACATATATTTGAATGAATTTCAAAGTATTTTTTATCGTGCCATCGGCACGGGTACGCCCTAGTGTGTGTGTGTGTGTGTGTGTGTGTGTGTGTATATATATATATATATATATATATATATATATATATATATATATATTATTGGGTGATTTGTGCATGTAAGAACCATTGCCCGTGAATTTGTGCTTTTATGAGATATATGAGTGTGCACGAAAAAGGTCTATGGAGGGATAAATCTTCCTCGTGTGAAAGTCCCCTTTAGAAAGAGCCTAAAAAATTAAGAGGCAAAAGAAAAGACAATATTACCGATTCCAAAAAATATTCATCGATTCTTCTATTAAATCGGTATCTTCAAAATGTGAGTGAAAAAAATGATATATCTATAATTTTGAGGGTGTTATAACTTGAAGATAAATGGATTTGCACAATGAGTCCTAAGTGTTTCATGTTTTATGTTATTGATTGAGAATCATCAATATTTTCTAGATTAATGTGAATTATGTTTGATGATCCATTTATGAGTTCACTTTATTTACCACTATGACGCCAAATCTTAGTTTTGTTCAAGTTAATGCAGTCAGATAGAACTTCTTAGACATTTTGAGTAATTTGGTCATTTTTTTCTAGTTCACGCTCCTTTACTCCATACTAAATGTTTAGACACATCGATATTATGTTACTGTGTAACAGTTATGTGTTTTGTTATCATTTATACCTATATATATGTGTGTATGTGTGTCATCGATATATTTGCATTTAAACCATGTTTGCCATGTGATTTCTCTTTGAATTAAATTGGCATGATATAGAATCATATTCGTATATCTTGTTACTTGTTCACCTTGATATCTCATGATTCATTATGTATTCAAGTTAGTATCATTCATTGCATCAATATTGGTATTAATTTACCATTGTTTGAATTATTTATACTTGTGTTGCCATGTTGTCTCTGTTGCACTTTATACTACTGTATGCTATTATTCTTATCTCTATATTCTCTCTCTCTCTCTCTATATATATATATATATATATATATATATATATATATATATATATATATATATATATATATATATCACATGTTCTCACATTTTACGCAGGTATAATTTATGGGGGAGAAATGGTTTATTATATATTATTTCTTTGTCTATTCCTAAACAAAAAGGGGGAGAAATAGTATCTTTCACTTTAGTTTTAGGAGGAGATCTTTATCTTAGGGGGAGATGTCTTGCTTAGGTGGGGATTTTACTCATATACATATTTATATTATTTTTATGTTGTCTTTGCATTTAAAATTACGATTAAGTGTGAAGGTTTTCAACATGCACCGTGCAAATCTTCTCAAGGCTTATGAGTCAGTCAAGTAATAATTTTTTCCTTCGGAGTTGGGGATTGAGTCTTTTAGATGAGCTTGACTGCCCGTAGGATTTATTGCGGTTTGTCCTAGAATATTCAAAAGGGAAGATTTGTATGGAACAATTTCCAATATAGTCAATTTGTATGTATTTTGGCTTTATTCTATGTTTGGATAAAACTTTTTGAGTCATAGGTTAGGACTTTAGTTGTTGACCTTTCAAGTCTATGACATGGTTTCTTGAAGACATAGCGGATAAGTTATAATATCTATAATATTTTACCGTGTTTAGTGTCATGTTTTGTCTTCACATTCTGAGGATCTCTCGAGTATGAATATGTACATATTTTGATCATTAGATGTTTTATATATGGGTGTTAGGTTCTTTTAAAATTGTTTTTAAACGGTTTTTAAAATGATTTTACCCTTTTAATATTTTCTCGAAGAAAAATATTTTTCCTCACGATCATGAGTTATAGTATGTCATTTGAACGAGATATGGTACCTCGTTAAAACAGGTTCCAACGAACTTCGAACGAACCATCTTCAACTCTCATTAGAATCTCGTTTGATAGCTCGTTGGATATGTGTTCGAACAAGATTATATACTTCATTCGAAAGAGGTTAAAAGTCGTTCAAACGAGTGTGCGAATTTTTGTAGAATTTTAGATTTTCCAAATTGATTTTCATATTTTTATTGATTTAAAAAAAATCTTATAAATAAGAGTGCGCAACAACATTTTTATTGGAGAAAATATTGTTGTTTTAAGTTTCCAAACTCTATCAAAAGCTCTTAGGTTTTACCCAAACCTTATATTACACCCAAAAAAGTTTAGATCCAATAACATTTTATTATGCATTGAGATCTATTTTATGGTCACCGAAGTTTATTCTCTACATCTTTGTGAGAATTGTTTCATGTGTTGGATTTTGTACCTGATTTGCTTACATAGGATGGAATCCGTATTTTGTGACGTTTGATGAGTTATTCGGTGGATACCTAGGAGTGTGTGGACTCACACATTGTGGAAGCTGTGTGGGTGGATTTTTACGTTGTCACGATAGATAAGAGATTAAAGATATAAGAAGCGTCAAGGTTTGAGAGGGCATCAAGTCATTGTGTAAGTCATCTGTCACTTCTGTAAATGCTTTATCATACTAAATTTGTGTGACTGGGCCATCCAAGGTTTATCCCATTTGGATTTTCCTAGTAGATTAGGCATTGGGATTATTTTACTTATTTTATGCTACACTCACTTAGATGCATGTTTATGGTAAGATAAAATTTGTTAATTTGTTTAGTAACAACTTGCTTAAAATCGGTGATAAGTTTTATCGGGTAACTAGTTTAATTGAACTTTAAAATAGAAAATTTTAAAAATAGTTGGGTCATTTGTTTTGCACAATTTGCCATATTAGAGCCCTTTAGGCCGATGGAACTTTCTCACCCTTGACCACACCAACTCCATAGAGTGTAGGGAATTTCAGGAATTCATTGACATTAGAAGTCACAACTTCCAATTTCTCCAGGACAACCCTAGGTTCTACTGAATATAATGTTGTAGGTCGAATGAACATTATTGTCTAAGATAAAGAAACACATTTTTTTATTCAGTAGGTAGGCCATGTGTCGATGTTGACCTTGAGCTCAATTATTCCTAGGGGAACACCTTATCCACCAAAATTGATGATATGTTTATAGTATGCCTCCATCTTCCTATCCTTTAACCTCAAATTTTTAAAACATGTATAGAATTGAACATCTTCAGAACTGCCATTATCTACCAAAATTCTCGCTACCCATTTTTCATGCACCATCATGGTGATGACCATTGGGTTGTCATGAGTATAAAGTACACTTGACAAGTCATTTATTGAAAAACCAACAATGAAATAATCTTTGTTTACCTTCTGAGGATGAGACGCCACAATATCGGTCAGATTGACCTCTTTGACACGTGCATACACCTTTGTCTTATTAAGGTAGGATTTCCTCTCGGTTGGTCCATCTCCACCATCGGCATCATCTCTAACTATAAAATGACAGTTGATAGAAATCATGACAACAACATTCATAGTCTCCTTTGGCTTCTTGGGTATATATTTATCATCCTCTAAGTCCTCGTCTCAGCCCCTTTTCTTATACTTTTCCTTTTTGCAAGGGGACTTGGATCGCCTTCTTGGTTTCTGCTTGTCCTTTCTATCTGACCGTCTACCTTTATTAACATACTTCGCCAGTTTGCCTCGTCTGATCAAATTTTCAATCTCATTGTTTATGGTCAAGAAACTATCGGTGTTGTCTTCGTGATCCTTGTAAAATTCACAATATTTACTCTTATCCCTCCCATCCGATGGAGCTTTCAATTTACCCGACCTTTTTAGGTCATTTCTTACTCGAATCTTATTGTGTATGTTGTGCATACCTATGGTAAGTTGGTTATATTCATCGTAATTCTTCGGCATATCTAAGTTCTTGTTGTCTGTAGACTTTTCATTCTTTTTTGAGCTCTTACCAGTGTTGGACTTAGTGTGGCTTAATTCCTTTACCGCGGAAATTGTAGAAGTACGAATGGTGGTCAAAACAAAAGTCAATTTTTTAATTTTTCAAATTAAATATAAAAATTAAATAGAATTAACCCAAAATATAGTTATCACTAATTTTAAATCGATTGTCGTGATAAACAATTTACCAAATTTTATCTTGTCCTAAAACATGCATGTAAGTGATAGCATATAAAATAATATCAATCACATAACACACCGATGTACGAGGAAAACCCACAACGAGAAAAACTTCGGATGGCCCGGCCATGAAAAATTCACTATGTATGAAATTACAAGAAAAAGATAGTAGACTAACATCACAAACTCGACGCATTATCAAGCCTTAACATTCTTCGTTCTTCCACCTTTGCACAGTGACACGGAAGAGTCCACCCGCGAAGTTTCCCTAACGTGTGTATTGTCTATGTACTTCAAGACAAAATTGATTGATAAATATTCCTATTACAACGATAAAGAAAAAGCAAGGAAATTTATATCTATCATGCTCTTTTATAAAGAAGTCAAATGAATCTACTAAAATCATTTTCATATCTTAAAACTTATTTTTCAAGGGTACGTGATTTATCTAAAATAGTGAACTAATATTAAGTAATAAAACTGAAAGCTTGAATAAAATATCAAGTATGAGAATGTATATAAGATAAGTCAAAGGGTGGAATTAGCTCTTTAATTGTTTGGCCTTAGTTTCTTAATTTTTATTTAAAATAGCCCCATATAATTATTTAAGTCAATACTTAACTCTTGTTATTACTAATGATTTTAATACTTATAGTTTTAAAATACTATTAGTTTACTTTAATAAACGATTTTAAATGATGATTTCTAAATTTCTCTAATAATATTTCTGCCAAGAGAAATATTTAAAGTCATTTTTTTTCATCAAAAAATTAATTTAAAGTTGGATAATATAAAGATACAAAATATAATTTCAGAAATGTCTACCTCTAGATTAATTTCAAGAACATTTTATATCCTGAAATTATTATTTTCTCTCGAAAATAACTTCACCCTTTCTCAGATCGTGAACTAAAAGTATTAAAGAAATGATAATGGTATTTAGAGGGGAATAATAAATAAATAATTATTTAACCAAGACTTAGAAATTAAATGCACAATCCCACCCCTTGAATAGGATTTTAGCGAGTCATTTGAAAATTAACATAAATAGAAAATGTTAATGACTCCATTCCACCTAATATACAAGAATATAAAAGAAATGATATTTTAGTATCAACTCTCCTGAATACTAAAAATATGAGTCCCCCCACAAAACATGAGAAGAAAACTAATTTTTATTATCAAAATAGTTCACGAATATTGTCTCTAATAATCTGAAAATACACACTCAATAATGTTAAACATTACTCTCCATCAATATTTGGCTTACTACAAACATTAACATCCTACAATCTGAAAATATACCCACTCAAATGTGCCTCTCTTATAAAAATTACAAACTAAAAAAAAAGGGCGGGCTTTATAAATTTAGGACCTATTGTAATATGTATTTTGGAAATAGGACAATAAATATTTTATTTATAGTTTTAGTCCCTATTTTTTAATAAAGTCGTTGGCGTGGACCCATATTCATAAAACGTCAACCAATCGCAGCATGCCACGCGTCCCTTTAATTTGAAAATAGGGACTAAAAATGAAAATGAAATGTTTGTTGTCCTATATCCATAATCAATATTATTTTATGTCCTAAAATTACATAATCTAAAAAAAAATACACTTTATAAATAGCACACCCCAAATACACTATTTACTACAGTCTCTGAAATGTCTAGTCTCTTAAATGTGTCTAGCCCACCTCTCTTATCTCCCTTGATTCTGCTACGCCTCTTTAAATATATATACAGACATGAAGAGAGTTATGGAATAAGAGTGGGGGACCAATTGGTAGAAAACGTGGAGTTGATTTGTGGAGGAAAAAAATGGGCTGTAAAGTGGGTTTTGGTGTTATCTTAGGAGACATAAGTGGGTAGGTATACGATGGGTTTATGGGTATGAGGGAGAGTGGGGGACATAAGAAGAATAAAGGGCAGGTGGGTTTTATGGTGAAAAGGTTGGTTCCGGTATGGGGTTTGGTGGGTGGTGGGTTGTTCGAGTTAGAGAGAGGTGGGTGAAGTTGATTGGTTTAAATGGGTATTGGTTGGGTACGGGTTGCATGGTTTGGTGGGTGATGGGTTGAATATTTCTTGGCTATGCAGGTTTTGGTGGATTAATGAGTTGGGTTTGTGGGTCAGAGGAAGATGGCAAAAATGGGTATCCGGGTTTTATGGGTTTTGGGGTGTGTGAGATGGCAAGTTGGGTTCATGTGTGTTTATATATATAACTAATGGGTCGTATATATACACACACACACACAGTAGAAATCAACAGGCCTAGTGTTGCTCGTGTTTATGTTGAAGTGGACCTCACAAAAAGGATTCCTAAGAGAGTATGGATAGGGGGTGGGGACATCGGTTTTTTGCAAGAGGTTCAAGTGGAGAATAAACCAAAGTATTGTAGAAATTGTTGTAAGAAGGGCCATGAACAGGATTCTTACATATTCCTACTACAAAATAATGGGGACAAACCTTCGGGTGACCCTAATCCAAATCCAAGAATTATTCTTAAACGCAATGAGGCAAGGATAAATGAAGTTAACATCAGCAACAATCATCAAGAAGGAATAAACATAAGTCAAGAAAATCATGTCCATAATGGTGACACATTAAAAGGAAAAGCTATAAGTAAAGACCATCATGAACATGTGGAGTTTGAAGAACAACAACATATGGTTGAAAATATGGAGTCTGATCAAGAAGACTTTGAAACCATTAAGGAGCATAATGAAGAATCGTTACCCATGAACCCTCTTATTGAAAGCTTAAAGGAAAATGCAAGAAGCAAGGTGGAATGGCAAATCAAATGTAGGAAAATACAAGGCCGCATAGACAAGATTCTTAATCAAGACTTGGAAAATGAAGAAATACAAATTATAAAGAATCATGCCTTGTCTTCGAGGGGCACTAAAGTAGCAGAATTCATAAAAAATGTAGCATCCAAGTCACTTTATTTAGCAGATGCAGAAGATGGAGAAGAGTTCCACGCACTACAAGAAAAATAGTCATTTATATCAGTTTTAAATTTGACGTTATGTCACATAAGGTTAAAATGAGATAAATAAAACTTACATAATGTCATTTATCACAGTTTTAAAATGGAATGATCTTTTTTCACATTTTTAATAAATATGAGATAAATGATATATCATTTATGTTAGATTATATAAAGGTGCGATATATATATGACTGTATTCTTCATAGTTTAACAAAAACATGACATAAAATCAAAAAATCAAGCGGGTACCAATTTTCATTTCCCCGCAAGGATCGATAGTTTTTTTTTCAGACTCCCGCTTCTACACCTCCTTTCTCTACGAAACCTTAGGATGAAAGTTGTCAAATGTGACCCTCTCTCTCTCTCTCTCTCTCTCTCAGTTATCATACACGCAAAAACCTTTTTCGTCGTCTCAATATTAAGGTAAAACTCTCTCTCTCCCCCCTCACACACACACACACACATGTTTCATTCATTTTGGGCCATATTTAATATTTGTTTGCGAGTTCGATTTAATTAGGATTGATTTGGGGGCTGATTTCAGGTTTGATTTGATGTTATATACCTTTTTTCAATTTCCGTTTATCATTTTTCATTCCGGGATTGAAGTTGTTTTCAATAATTTGATTTAATGTACTTTATTTGTTTGCTCGAAAACTTTGATGATATCTAAATGTTATAGTTGGTTCCTCTGGCATCTTTCTTGAATCACTTTCTTTTAATGACTTGAATCTTGAAATTAGGAGGTAGACTACAATATAGGGATTTCACACTACTTTACAGTTATATCTATGATATTCTTCCTCCTTTATATAAATTTGATATTAATTTGATAGTGTAATTTTTTTTTTGTTCTTTCCTTTTTAGGTTTCATCATTTTAAAATTTTTATTTCACATTAGATCGTTAGACCCCATATTACTCTATTTACTTGTGTAAGGTTTAGAAATTATAGATCTTCTTTGAGACTTTTAGGTACTTTGGATTATTTGTTTTATCATGAATATTTTAGTATTTTAGTTAAGGCTTATTGTCGAAGATTGACTTAATAGTCTTAACCCTGGTCCATTTAGGTTTGCTATTTCTAGTATAAGTCTGTTAATATTAATATGTTTTAGTGAAATGTGATTTTCTTTGGGCTTGTTAATATTAATATTAGTTTGATACACACACACACACACACACACACACATAAACGTGAATTTAATGAGGAGTCACTTGATGTTGGTGTACACAACGTGTTTGATTATGATACTGACTTATAGACTTGGTACCCATTTGAGTTTCTTGCTATTTTTTATATTATGTTGATGGATATGGTTAGCCGGATTAACCCCTTGTTTGAGAAGCACATAAAAGCTAGGACTTTTAATCTCAAAACCTCTCCACTTTAATGAGAAATATCAATCCATCTCATTAGCTTCATATTTCGCCCCCTTTTACGTATTTTTATTTTTTTATTTTATGTGATTTGTTGAGTGGGGATTTGTTTTGTTTGATTACATATTGAGAAAATGGTGTTGTCAAAAGGAATGGTTATTCGAAAAAGTTGGATTATACCCCGAATGTGTCTCTTAAATGTGAGATGACTTATGAAACTAAGGTAAGAAAGATGAAAATTTTGTTTCTGAGGTATCTATTTTAGCTTTTGAAGTTTTCTTGTCTTGTTTTAGTATGTATATCATATAATCCTTGATGCCTCACTTGTGTGCTTTCATTAATTTTTCGCATTGCTTCATATGTTTTTGGATATTATAGTAGAGTTGATTCCTTTCATTTATGCAGGTATAAGATCTATGATGAAGGTTATGCTTCCCATCTGAGGTAAAATTTCACCTTTCCTAAATTGTCTTATAGTGTTATCTGTTTTGTTGATTAGCATAGAGTGTATGAGTATGAATTTCAATTATTGTGTCGTGATAACATTTTTATTTAATTGAAATCAAGATTCAGATTAGATTGGTAGCAAAAAAGGTAAGAAAAGTACCTAGTTCAATGGTTATCAAGCACCTCTCAAGTTTTAGAGGTTGTTGCATTGAAATTCCTCCGAGTAGTTTAGTTCTTCTTCCTTTCTAATAACAATATGGCTCTAACTTATCTAGAGTTGTTAATTTTTAAAAAAAAATGGATATTGTTGTAGGCTACAAATGGACTGAAATTGTGTATAACCCAATCAAGTTTGTTTATTTAATCAATTAAGTCAAGTTTGTTAATGGGTGCTTTGTTTGGGGATGTTATTGGATGTTAACTATTCTGTATAAAATTGTGTCAATTGATATCTGTTGCTAAAGGTAAAACGGAGAATAGGTTGATACTCAAGAAAGGAAAATGGTCTTACCAACTAAAAAATTATAAATCCTATAAGATTGACCCGAAATCCATAAATCAGAAAAATACATAATCTTTTAGATACATACCCTGTACAATCATTTTAGTATAAACCATTTAGATGATGGTTGGTCATTGGGGTAAAAATTGTATAAAAAATGAATTATGCAAAACATTAATTTTCTGTTCACATTAACTGTGGGCTTAAAACATTAACAGGAAATACACAGTGACTAATTTCCGAATGAAAATTTAAAATTTTGCAAGTTTTAAGTTAACATTGATCTTAGGAAGTAGTCACCTCTCACCAATCTTTCCAATTCATCTACACTGATGAGGAATGTGCTTTGTGCTTGGTGGAAAGCAATCTAATCTAATACACTGATGAGGTACACTCTTCTGCCATTTCACTACAATGTGAATATGTTATCATCTCGTCTAACACTATTCTTATTGGTTATAGTTTCATACACGTGTCAAAGCTAAAAAGTCTTGCTTTGAAGGACATCCCTGGGAATATTATTATGAGTCCATGTATTTGCATAAGATGAAGAGAGATTTAAGAGTTGTCTAATATCCTCCTTTCTTCCTCTTATTTATTGTTTGATGTTTTATGTACTAACACTGAAAATTTGATGTTATAGAGTTCTCAAAAGTTTCCAAAGATTCCCTATATGACAAATTTACACTGAACAATAGCTTTGTGGTCTACGATCCTCTTTTCATGATTTATGGAAATCAGGTTGGTTCTTTAATATCTGGATCTTATTCATTTATTGTGTGTCACATTTGATGAGTGTGAATTATTAATGAATAGGATCATACATGATTCAGAACCATATTTTTACATGTTTCGTTAAGTTGTTATATTTTTTCCCTATAGTTTTTACGGGGTTCTGCAACGTTTTTTTCGATTCTTGATTCATAGGATGTTGATTGGAAATGCTAATCTTATTTTGACAACTGTATTAAGGATGCATCCAACCCACATCATTTGCTTAATTATGTCCCCACAATGTACTCCAAGAAGTTTTGGTATAAAATTACATAGTTATTGAGAACAAAGTATTCTAGAAATATGGTACCAATGGGAGTAATGGTTCACAAGCCCATATGGGCAACTTGTATAACCCTAATATATAAATGGTGAAGTTTCCTAGACCCTAATATATAAATGATGAAGTTTCCCAGAGGCAAATTCACAGTAGTACTCATAATAAGCATTTGGACGTGCAAAATTATAAGAAGATTTATTAGAATGAGAGAAGACAATTTGAATGGGTGTTTTAAGAAGGCATGGGGATAGGTTTGTCAAATAGAATTTTTAGTGGTCGAAAAATGTTGTAGGAGGGTTTTCTTTTGGGTATAAATAACTTATAAAATCAGAAAATTATGAGAACAAAATAGATAGGAATCACTTATAAAATCCTTCTTCGTAGCATGTCTTCAACTCGAGTTTCTTCCTTCTTGTACAAAATAAAAACCAATACTCTATTCCTTAGGGATGTATGTTACTTCTCTAGCAAATTGACCAAGAATTTATCTAATGCTCGATAATCCAGGACCTTAACTATATGCATAACATTATGGTTGGCAGCTAAATCCTCAGAATCTATAACCATTTTAACAAGGATGGTATCCATGAACTTTTGAGATAATTAATGGATAGGCAGATGCCATGTTGCACTAAACATTAGGATTTAACGAGTATAGTTTATTTTGCCCAGTATATATCGAACTTAAAGTTCAAAGCCCATATCAATCATTCGATCAACTTCATCTAGAACCACAAAAGATACCTCCTTTAAGAGGGAAACTCCCATTTCCATCAAGTCCCTCAAACGACCACGAATTCCAATAACAATGTCATCACCAGATTTTAAGGAAGATATATGTTGTCCTTTAGATCGTCCTCCATAAATACAAACTAACCTTACGCGCCACTGGGTTTCCCAGAATCGCACTGAACATCCAAAATTTATTGATCTATTTCCCTTATTGATGAGAGTACAAGGCATAGAAGATTGTATTCTGAAAGTAATATGTCTTTGCTTACTTTCTATCACTATTTTAAAATAATGACAATTACTTTATTTATTATCTTCTTTAATCTATTATGCCCCCTATATTTCTTCTTGTCGGAGCTCACTAATAACATCATCAATTTTTTATTCGTAACATCATTCTCTTCGATGATTGAGGGGAGGAATGAAGAAATGTCTTTCGACATTTATTGCTTGCAGGTTACTTGTTATAGGACATTTTTAATGTTGTATTACCTTTTTCCCATACATAAAAATGAATGATTTATTAGTATTTAAATATTCATTACACTATATTTGGATGTCAAAAGTATATAGGACAATATGAGGGGATTTGTCAAAAGTTATGGTCTTCCCTACGTTTCATTTTAGAATTTCATATTGTAGGGGATTGGCATTGTAAACAACCCTCAAAGTATATGATTGTTAAAGTCTTTCCAATTTTTCATTTTAAAATTTTGCATTGTAGGGGATTGGCATTGGGGACAGCCCTCACAGTATATGGAAGAGAAAAGGCAGACACCCTAATTGAACAGATGACTCGGGATCAAGACCCTATTTTACATTATGGTGGCATGTATGCATTGGAATTGGCATACAATGGAACAACAAACAACACGGTCATCTTCCAACTACTTCACTTTACTGTAGATGATGTCAGGAGCACTGTTGTTCTAGCCCTTGGGTTTGTCTTCTACTCTGACCTAGAACATGTTGGTGTTGTTTCTAATTTTTCTTTGAAGCACCCAAGTTGCTGCTCTTTTTTTGGCCCTCAACCTTAATCTAAATGCTCCTCTAACTAATTTGTGTATATGTTTCAAATGCAGTGTAAAAGACATTGTTCGGACTAAGTAATTTTGTTAGATTTTAACTATAATATGACCTCGATTTAGAAAACTTTATTTAATGAAGCAGTGTCTTCTGATGTGTCTTTTTTCCCTGATTAAATTTTAGTTATAATGGTCACCCCCATTTTGTTTACATTTATTGTATTGCTTGTAACACTGTCTCCTGTAGAGGCCGTAATGTGCCGATTGAATATCACCTCAATTCTTCTAATTTATTCACTTCATTATATAATTACATATAGTAAATATAACTTGAAATTTATCGTATCCTAGCTTTATTTTGATATAGTGCATTCTATAGTTATCTATTTTAACACTATTTCTGTTAGTTGAAGGATCTGAAGTCTGAACTATCTACCCTCGTGTTAGATGATTAATAATGGGGTTGCATTTAATTTCAATTAAACTTTGTTGTGTTATTTATTTGTCATCTCGAAATGAGAATTCTCTGAACGAGAAACCTTCATTAATTTTATGCCTTTTACAAGTTGTAAGAGTTGAATAATGTGAGCGAGTTCATGTAATCATGGCAGCTAAACGAATCTATATTGCTAATTGTCGCGAATGTGTGTTCTTCTTAGGGGTCAAGAAATAACCCCTTATTGTTGGCGATAACCATAAGTTGGTGGTATGCACAATTAAACTTTATGCATTCATTTCTAAATTTCTTGCAAGTTTACTTCCATTTTGTATTTTCTAGAGGAGACTTTTAAAAATGGGAATTTTTTACTTTGCCCCTAGATAATTTGGTATTTAGAGATGCCTTCTACTTGTTCATAAATTACAGTTTCCCCCATACGCAACAAATAATGCATAAGGTACAAGTGGGTTGATGCACATGTGTAACTCCAAATAATGAATACACAGAGGGTATCTCTAAATACCGAATTAGCTTAGGGGGTAAATAAAAAGATCCTTCAAAAATTTCATTTAGTGAATTTTTTACTACTTCCGTTTATAGGTGGCACCATATAATACATATTCATCAGCTTAGTCTGATGTGCTCTACTCTTAAATTTTTTTTTTCTTTTAGGGTATTATAATTTAGCATATATGCCTTTTTATTATTGTTGAATTTGTGTCATTTGTTAATATATTACCGGTTTATACGAATAGATTCCAAACTGGATTTCTATTGCATCCGGGTCCACAAAAGACAATACATTCCCATTACCAGATATCTATTTGGCATATCAACAGAGAAATGTAAGTGCAAGAATTATAATCCTTACTGTGTAGCCATTAATTTTTGTTTTTTGTTTTGACAACATGTTATTTATAATTTTTTGAATTGATGTTTTGCTATTTCCAATAAGTCGTAATTAAATTGCCAAATGTTTAATGAGTCATCTTTTATTCCAGCACAAGAATTTAGGGGACCTAAAGCAAATTTTGAAGGAAACGTAGCTTGAAGATAGCAGGAAATAAGAATTATCAAGTGCACTCCATGTGTACTTTAAAGAACGGTTATATGGTAATTGCCCTTAATGATTTGTTCCATTTCATTATGGGCCTAGATAGGATGTGTTTACTAGTGATGTGATGCGCATCTGTGCATATTATATATTAAAATTAGCACTTGGTCCTATTTAATCTATTTTTGTAGTATCTTATCCCATTTTTTTTTAATTTTTAGTGTTAAATCCAAGAGTCCTCGCTTATAATTGGTTGAGTCCCACTTTTTTAAATCTTATGTCTTAAAGTTGTCAAACATTGGTTTTTACTTCCATTTTTACCCCACAAACAGTCCCTTATCTCTTAACCCATACATTTATCACCTTTTTATGCCAAATAGACGTGGAATGTGTAAGCGTTACAACAATAACCAATAAAGAAGAATTTAACTCAAGCTCTCATATATTCAATGAATTACCCACATTCTCCTTTAGATATTTAATGAGTTCCATCCATTAGATCCACATTGCAGCCCTCTAAATTCCTTTACAATTTTCACTCTTTTATAGGTGAAATTGCGACCTTATCGGCTAACATTTTCCAATTGAATTTACAAATAGGCAGGCCCTCAATGATTTTCAAAGTATTTTTTTTGTAAAACTTGGGTAATAGAGAATCCCCAAAACCTTTTACGTCTCTAATCTCCGATCATTAATGATATTAAGTATTTGTTTTGTGTGAAGTTATTAATACGGGCACACTACCTACAATCAAAGTGAGTTGTAATTCTCGATTTTGGTTTCTTTGAAATTTTATAATCGTAAGATTTTAATTGTGTGTGGTGCACATTATCCGTCGTGAATAAATTTATTAATATTTGAGTCATGTTTAGCATAAATCAGAATTCGCAAACAGTATTTTATTGGTATTGTTGTTATGAACTATTAATTTTATTGTTGGCATATTTTATATTTTTTAAACAGGGTGGATACCTATAAATAGAGGAAATTACGCCCAAATTTTTTAAAAGTTTTTATAATTGTTTTTGTTGTATAAAAAATCTTTTCGACTTGTATTCTTTTACTATTTGTTCAGTAATAATGTTTTGTGTTAACTATTGCCCAAAGAAAGGAAATGATAATCTTCATTACGGATATTTTGTGTTGAAGTTCGTGAAGTACTTCGTGGAGGATTCTTCAATAACTTTTGAAACAAATGTATGTTACCACCATTTTCTATTTTTCTCCTATTATATAAAATATTGTTTAGTTATTAACTATTATATACCTCAATAATAAATTCAATTATATCTTCAATTTTTAGATGAGAAGATTACTCGATAAAGCAACGTACACTTTGAATGAGCTAAATGAAGCTCAAATGGAGTTCATTGAGTTCATTATGGATTATATATATTAGGTACTTTCGAATAACTATATTTTCTTGTAACACCCCGTAATTTTGAGGACTTTTTATTTAACTATTTTTGGGAGTTATAAAAATATTTAAATTGGAGAAACTTAAATTTATGATTTGGAGAATTTACTTGAGTGGAAGAATTATTTATAATTGGCGACTTTAAGTTTAATTGTGTAATACCCCGTATTTTTATGCTATATTAATTTGGGGATTTATTAAATTTAATGTGAGTTATTAATTTAATATAAATCCGAAAATTAATCACTTTATAATTATTAACGTGATGTGAGTTAGTAATTATGGGAAACTTGTTTTTGAATATTACTAATGAGTAAATTAATATAATATTGGTTCTATTAAATGTCAAGAGTGAATAAAATGACAATTTTGAAAATTTGAGTCGGGACGCACCCGTGTCGCGTCGGGACTAAATATTGATTAATAAAAGTGAATAAATTATAAGTTACTCATATGGTCGTTTTGAGTGCGCAAAAGTGTCCGGAAGGGTCGAGATAGTCAGAATAGTCTACCCGGGGGTTTAGTTTGGGTCTCGGGGCGTTTTTAGGCTTAATTAATACCCCGGGAGGGCATTTTGGACATTTTATAATTTTGGGTAATTAAACCCACGAAATTTCAAGGGTTATATCAGATGTTTAAGGTTGCCTTCTAGGGTTAACACAACCAAAGACAAGTGACGGCCGTAGGAGAGGGAAGGAGAGAGCTTTCAAAGCAATTCTAGACCGAAAATTCATCTGGTTGCACCGCCACCACCACCAACGCATAGATCGCGCGACGGAGAACGCAACCACACCAAATTTGTCATCAAATCAGAACTTTGAAATTCCCAGGCAAGTATTTATCTTACTTATTTTCATTAATGCATCGTTCATGTTAGTCTAGGGTGATTAGGATGAGTTTGGTAGAAGAAAATCCATGTTGGAGATAGGAAAATCGCATGTAGTAATGATTTAAATGATAATCTGGAAAACCCTTCACATGTAGAGGCTTAACCACTAATTTATGATGAATTAGGAGTAGAAATTTCTGGAAAAAGACTGATTATAACCATGTTAAAGAAATTCTAGGGTTCTTGAGATTTATATGAGTTTTAGCCTATTAATCTATGGTTATTGATGAAAAATTTCATGCTATATGTTGAAGATGTATAATATGGGTTTATACTATTTGTAGTACAAATTTTAGGGAGTTTGGGTGTGAAAAATCTGGATTTGATTGAGGTTAAATTATGAAACCCGTAACTGTTAATCTGCAGAAATCGCCATACCTGTTTGATCGATCGATCGAAGCAGGAGTGTCGATCGATCGACGCATCGATCGATCGAGCCCCTGTCCTCGATCGATCGACCCCTTCTGGCAGACTCATATTTCCCCTTTGTAAATAGTTAAATTCAAATTAAATGAGTAGAAATATTTGGACATCCTTATTAAAATATTTCGGGAGATAAAGAAGACCAGTAGGACTTATGAATAATTATGAGACCTTTAATGTAAGACGAGATGTACATTTTTGGGATATTTACATACAAGGGATGATGAAATTATGCATTAAAGGGAGAGACGCGTAAGATAGTTACGTTGGAAAAATAGATGAGTACCTACTGAATTCTATACTTGGGAGGATAGGGTCCATGAGTGTTACGTAGTAAGTTGGATTAATCCCTCAATTAAAGTAAGAGACGTATCGTTATACGTGATAACTAAAGATTTAGAAATAAGGATAAATGTTATAATTATGGGGTATGAGATGAACCTAAATTTGATATGGTAAAAGTAGTATATTTATATATTTGTGTTTATGCATATACTATATACGCGTGAAAATCATGCCCGCGCTACTTGCTATCCCTAAGGTTACCGCGCTGGGATAGTCTTATCTCGATGTGCCTTTATGGGGGATATTGACTCGTACCCTAGAAGATAGATATCCTTGGTACATGCTATCTGATCGATGGTCAGACGGTCCTAAGAGACATGAGGGTATGTTCTTTCCTCTTAGAGACTTGAAATCTATGCTTCACCTCAATATTGTTTGTGTATGTGTTAATACAGTTCGACAGTGATTCCGAACTTGTATTTCCCTTAGTACGAGTGAGACGGGGATGGGATAGCAGAGTATGCCCACACCATTATTTTATGTGGGGTGCTGTTAGAATATATATATTATACGAGTATTTAATATATATATTAAATTCTGAAATTTGGAATTTCATACTGTGTTTATGGTAAGTAAGAAATGAATAATGACTTCATATTGGAAATGCTTGTTTTGAAAAGCATAATGGTATATTTCTGGAAAACTTTATTAATGAATAAGGTTAAGATGAGAGCTTTGTTACTAAATGAAATTTACTTCTTAAACAGTCGAATTGTTTAGTTTAAATCTTACGAGAAACTCAAGATAAGATAAATTAAACCGTTGGGAAGGTTAGTACGATAGGCGTGAACATTAGAAGAGGGGTGAGAAATTCTCAAGAGAGTGCCGCACTAATATGTCGTTGCATTGGCCTGTAAACATTTTAAATACTTGCTAAACAAATTTTAAACCATTTACACTATCGGGCTCTGACCCGTTTCTATTTTCCTTTCTCTCTTGTATATATATGTATATATTACAGGTGCCCAGCCACAGGGGCGTCTTGCATAGGATCCTTTGGAAGGAACGTGCTGCAGCTTAGGTGGGAGTTGTAGGCCTCTTGCTTAGACGACTTCATTTCTTTGATTCCACTCCTAGCATATTCATTCAGATGGGCATGTGTCGCCCGTTTCCCTTATCCAGTTGTTTTATTGGACATTGTGATTCATTTATTTCTAGTATTGTCACTTTGGGATTCATTACTGTCTAGATGTTTTACTTTAAGTTTTAATGTTGGGATTTAATTTTTGAATGTTTAAATTATTTGGATTATATGTTTCAGGATAATTGTGGTGTGACTATTAAATTGTGAATTATGCAAAGTTTTAAATGTTGGTTTATTAAATAAAATTTGGAAATTAATGTCTAAAATGGTTTAGACACTTAGCTTAATTAATTAGGGTGTTTAAATTGAAAAAGTTATTTTTACGACAGTGATGCTAAGAATGAACCAACTGTTCATTTTGATTTTAATTTAATAAAGGAGTGATCGCCCGGTATTTAATTAGGTGGGGTGTCCCAAATTGTCCGAATTAATGCGTATCGCATTTTGAGGTTGAAATTTAGAAATGTCAAAAAGTATTTCGGATGACAATTCTGAGTGCGCAGTTGAGTCCGAATGGATCGAGATAGTCGGAAAAGAGTACCTGGGGATAGTAATTGGGTCTCGGGGTATTTTGGGCATAGTCGGGCCCACACATAGTGATTCGGACCATTTTAATTAGGCCCATATGACCAAAAATGGGATTTAGTGTTTTTAACCTAATTGAGAGACAAGTAATGACAGATAGAAAATTCTAAACCTATGGTTTGGGAGAGGATTAGAGGAAGCTAATCAAGAAGTCAATTGGGGGTCTTCTAGAGCCAAATTAAGGGACTAATTTGGGGTGTTCTTCATCAACCTTTCTCTACACCAATGGAATCTAACCCTACGAACAATTCCAGGCAAGTGGTTAACTTTTTGTAACGATAGATTTATGATATCCAATTCATATTTTAGTGATGTGTAAACTAAAATTCATTTTTGGGTATAAATGGGTACAAAATGGAATTTTTGTAAATGGACCACTTGAATGAGATTCAAAGTAAGAATTAGGTGTGTTATAGATCTCTGAGTATATATATATGATTTGAATGAGGAACTCGGAACATAAGATGGTAGAAATTGAATCTGGAATTTGGAATTTGTAGAAAAGTTAATTAAATTTTAATGGAGAAAAACCCATTTCAAATATTATGAGATAAGTGGAGAAATTTATTATCTTAAGGTTCTATGATGCGTAGGGTGTGAATTAACCATGTTTATGTGGTGGGGTGATGTGATTAGAGGTTTAAATTAAGGTTTACAAACCTTGGATTTCGTCAATGGTGGAATTCAGTGGGGAAGAAGAATTGCCCAGGGATGATCGATCGATCGATCGGGGGCGATCGGTCGATCGACGATGGGAAACTTTTGCCAGGTCGGCTTGTTTAATACCCTTGTTTTATTTTTGGATTTTTGGGTATAATTTAAATTGGTGAAAAATTATAGAGAAATTAATAGCTAGGGTCTCAAAAGATAGTTATTAGGAATGTGCAATCTAAGTTAAGATTTGAGACTTAAAGTGAGAATTTTGGGTGAAACATATTCAATTTAATTATGGACCAAGTGGGCGAGTCCGGGTATGTTGGTAATTATAGTTAAATATAATTAGAAAATTTGATGGAGATGAATGTGTGACACATTGTGGGTGTATATGTGGGAATGAAATTCTGAGATGTAAAAATGGACCAAGTGAGCAAGTCCGGGTATGTTGGTTAACTGACACCAAAGTATTAAATTAATTATTGAGAGAGTAAATTAATTTAGAGTGGGACGATAGACTCGGGGAGGTATTTAATTAATAAGTGTGTTAATTAATTTAATTAGAGTCAAACGATAGACTCGAGGAGGTATTAAATTAATAAGTGTGTTAATTAATTTAATTAGAGTCGGACGATAGACTCGGGGAGGTATTAAAACAATAAGTGTGTTAATTAATTTAATTAGAGTCGGACGATAGACTGGGAGAGGTATTAAATTAATAGGTATGTTAATTAATTTAATTAGAGTCGGACGATAGACTCGGGAAAGTACTAAATTAATGGGTGTGTTAAATAATTTAATTAGAGTCGGACTATAGACTTGGGGAAAGTATTTTATTAATTGAAGTGTGAATTAAATATATTAGAGTCGGACCATAGAATCGGGAAGATGATAAATTATTAAGTGAAAAAATTAATTAAGTTGAGTCGGGCCACAGACTCAGGAAATTACAGGCTAGTGTACGGGATTTTGAGTACAGGGTAAAGCCGGGGTTTATATTATATATATATGGTGTAGTGATAGTATATATATACGTGTATATATTTTGTGTGATATTAAAGATCAGTGACTATCTATTTATTCAATTTATATACTATAGTATTATCAAGGGAGGTTGCGTGATGTGGGTGAATCCCCTAGCTTGAGGAGTAGGGCAAGTATATCCCCAGGTCATAGCGTCCGGTATATGGGTGAGGGATTTATCTCACTTTCAAGGAAGGAAGATGACCGCCTCCACTATGTTTATATTTTGGGCCAAGTTGGTGAGCGATTCCAACTTAGGGAACTAGGTTTTGTGAGCAGACCTAGTGAGATAGCATTTTATAGGGAATCATCCGGTGAGGGTATACTCGGAGGGATGGATGTGTATATATATATATATATATATATATATATATATGTGTGTGTGTGTGTTGATGTTGTGATAAAGGTATGTATATAATGGTAGTAAATATTATATGCGGGTAATAATACAGTGTGTGATGGAATTGTTTAATATAACTTGTATCACAGTTATATGTTATTATTAAAAGGAAATTAATTAAGTTAATTAGTGAGATAACTTATAAGCCAGGGATAATAATACTCGGTTTAGAGTGGAAAGGCAAGGGAGGATTACAAGGACTAGTTGGACGGGGTAGTACAATGTAACAACCCGTCCTTTTTAGAGACAATTAAATTCCATAGTTAAATATAAATTGGAGATTTGAGGAATTTCCCGAAATAGTGATTTTTGGGATTTTCGAGGATTTAATGATTTTCCATGGATGTTGTAATCACTTTTGGGACTATATAGGTCGCAATAATTTAATTATATGTCGCCGTGGAGAAAATTGACAAAAAGGTCAGATTTTAATTGGAAAACCCGCATTAAGTTATTTTGGGTTAGAATAGTGATTTACGGTCAAGTACCTCGGATGAGAATTTCTACTCTGACGTGAGTCTCAGAATGTCCGAGATAGTCGAAAAAGAGTGTTCGATTGTCGAAATTGAGTTTCGAGGAATTTTGGAGTTAAACGGGCTCGTAATTGAGTAAACGATTCGTTTTGGGGTTTTTAAGGGGTATAACCCTTTTCTTCTTATTTAAAGAGGGATAAAGGGAAAGAAAAGATAAGAGAAGGAAAGAAAGAGGCAGAAGAGAGAGAGCAAGAAGAAAGAGGAGGAGAAAAAGAGATCTTGGGCCAAACTCCCCCAGATTCGACTCGAGGTCGTCGGATTTTATCCACGAGGCAAGTGTTTACTTGCTTTATTTAATTTTTGATAAATATCTCATACCGTAGTTTGGTATAATCAAACCCTAAAGATTTTGGGTGGGGTATTCGTGGATAAAACGGGTTTTAGGGAGTTAAAACGAATAAACCCCTAAAAATAGTAAATTGGAGAAACTTAGGTTTTAACCTCAATTTTTGGGTGATTTTGGGTTCTAGGATGTTTAGAACCCGTATTATAAGTGTATTTGTTATTGGTTTGAGTGGTAGGCCGTTGGGTGCGGAGATGGAAGCTTGGGGGAAGCTTCCATGGATGAAACAGCTTCTCGGAGAAGAAGATGCCCGCCATGATCGATCGATCGATCATGGGTTTCGATCGATCGAAGTCATCGATCGATCGACAGCCATGGGTCGATCGATCGACCCTTGCTGAAAGATGGCAATTTTTCTAGGATGTTTTGGGATGGGATAGATTCCAATTCCTATTATTTTGAGGTTAATTATGTGATAACATAAGGGATCTTTTAGGACTATATGGTCCTTAAATTAAAGGAAATTTAGGAGGGTAAAGTAAGGGTTTTAGATGTATAACCCTTAAACTTTATTTTCGAGGAAAATAGAATAATTGTAGAATTTGATGGTTTAGGGTTCCTAAATTATGATGGGGACTTTTAAATGATAAATTGGACTTGATGTAGTCTTTGGGGTTTATGGAAATGAAATCCATAACCCACTAAATTTAAGGTGGTTCGGGAATTATAAATTCCTAGGATATTGTTAATGGGCATTTAGGCCTATATGATTATGCATATAGAAAGCATAATTATAATTGATTGTGTAGGTTATAATTAGAGATATCCAATAAATCCGTAGAGAGGATTTAGGTATATGTTGTTTATTAAAGTAAGGAAATACTTTAGGTTTAGTATCATGCACATATAAATGCTTGATGATGATTCTTTAAGAGAAACTTTGGGATTATTGGTCATCGCTAGATGAGATTGGCAAAGATGGCCATTTGTATATATTCGAGGAGGAATATATGATATGTATATATACTATGTGATTAAAGTATATATCTATAAATTGAGATAAATGATTTTGAAAATAAACTATGAATGTTTTCAAAATGGAAAGATAAATGATTTTCATAAATGATAAAAATGAGGATACACACCTCTCTAAATCTCTATCATAAGGGAAGTTGCGTGCGTATGGTGAAGCCCCCTGACAAATTAACGCAGGGTGGATATAGTCATATAGGCCATATGAGCGTTTGTTGTATTTTTCTGCGCTGGTTAGGAGATTTCGGGTGTGGTCTTGACTATCCCGCAGGCATATGGACACTTCCCGACGTCTTCCGATATAGGATCCCAGGTTGTCTTGATGATAGGCCCTGGAAGATTATAGCCATTTAGGGGCGCGCACAGTGGGGAAACCCGGACGGGCGGTCTTAGGACGCGTTATATATTAAAGCAATTCATGATAATGGATTGGCTTTAATTACATTTCCTGGATATAGGAAGAGAAATGGGATAAAGGTTTCGCTTCGGTAACACTCCCGGATGGAAGAAGGGATGTGGAAGCATATGATATGATCAAAGCATTTTCATGATAATGAAAATGGCTTTGGGTACATTTCCTGAATATAAAAAGGGAAATGGGATATTTTGAAACGGAAAAGCATTTTTATGATAATAAAACTGGCTTGTAAAAGTATATGATTTGTTAAAGCAATTCATGATAATGAATTGGATTTTAAATACATTTCCTGGATATGAGAAGGGAAATGAAAAGTTTTCAGAAAAATGGAATAGTATTGATAAATACTTTGTATATGAATCCTCAGCCCGGCAGATAGATCCGGATGTATATGGTAATATGTATATATATATATATATATATGGATAACTTGGGTGTCGGGGGTCTAATGGAACTCGATGATTGACCTTGCTGCATAGTAGTGTATCGGGGGGTTCCTTGTTTGGATTTCGCTTTGCGAGACACCCCACGCACGAACATGGCATAGCGTTAAGACTAGAGTGAAGTTTAGCCCTTAGTACATCTCTTGGACTATCTAGGGTATATAGTGGTTGGGTGATAGACTAGTTTAGCAGGGTAGATTGACTAGGATATTTAGAGGGATGCGCTAGGAGTGCACTGTTAGTAGAGAGGTGATAGGTATCTCATTGGAGTGCGATACAAGACTTAAATATGAGGTAAAACTTTTTTCAAAATAATAAGGCATTTATGCACTTGCTAAATATTTTCAAAACTCGGGCTCTGACCCGTTTATCTACTTTTCCTTTCTTTCTATATTATATATATAGGTGTCCAGACACAGGGACGCCTGGATGGCACTTCCTTCGAGTCAGACGTCAGCTGCAGCAGCTGTGGATGCGTGCAGGTTTTTGATAGCCGCTTCCATTCTTGTACTCTAGATAGGAGGTACTGTATAAATATTCGGGCCAATGGTCCAATTGAATTTATTTATTCTTTGAGTACATCATTCAATATGGTTGTATATTTTGATCGAGTGTTCGGTTATTTTATTTCATTTCAGTTTCATTTCCGCAAAACTGTGTGGATGTTTTATTTACGGTTGTTAAAAGGAGTAGTAAAGTTAAAATTTTGACACCGGCCTAATAGGTTATTAGTAATTAAATGGATTTTTGACAGTGATGCTAAGAATGATCCATATGAGACTCCTGTCATAATTTGATATAGGAGTGATCGCCCGGTATTTTATTAGGCGGGGTGTCACATAGAACTAGGTAGGGTTAAGGTAATCATTAGGTGTGCACTTTAGTGAATATCCTCAAGAAAGTGTGACACTAACTTAAATATGGAGTGCATTCATATATTTTAAATTACTCCAGTCAATTCACTTTCTAAATATTTTCAAAATGTTTTAGGTTCTAACGCTTGCTATAAAACTATTTACAAAACCTTTTTGGTGTCCAGCCACAGGGACGCCAGGATTGATATTCTATTCCAGGAACACGGAGCTGCGGCATATGTGGATGCTAGCAGGAAATTTGGATTAGACGCATCGCTCATTCATTCCTAGAGTAGGAACTATTTCTCAGTTCTAGTTTCATTCAGAGCATGTCGACCAGACTTTTCAGTACAGTTTCAGATTTATTTTATTCAGGTGTTGGATGTTTGTAATGGACTATTTACTTTGGTGGCCGATGGTTTATTTTGCATGTCATTTTATTTTTGTTCAGTTGATTTAATTCAGTTGTGTGAATTGTTTATATTTAATTCCGCATGTACTGTTTGTTAATTAAAAAGTTAAAATTTGGCACCAGCTTTTGGAATACTAGGTGGTTTGTAAGTTTTAAAAAGTTTTTGACAGGGATGCTAAGGATGAACCAACTGGGATTCCTGTTTTAATTTGGTATAGGACTAATCACCCAGTATTTTATTAGGCGGGGTGTCACAGATGCTATCAGAGCATCAGGTTCTAGTGTCCTTAGGATCTGTGCGGCTTTTCACGTTTTAGCTTAGCAATCTTGGATATAGAGCCCTATCATAGGATTGTTGCATTCTTATACGTATGCGCATTTACGTTCTTCTACCATTTATTTTATTTGATGGTGAACTCATACAATTCAATTCTCATTTCAGATGCCACCCAGGAGAGAGAGAGAGAGAGAGGCTAGACAACAGGGGGAGATGAGACTAGAGAGGCTCATCAGGAGCAACAGTTACCACAGCAATTGCCAGAGATGATTTCGGCAGCACAGGTAGCTGAATTAGTGGCACAGGCAGTTGAAGCAACGATGAACGTTATGGCAAGGTACTTTCCATGAGATCAGCCACAAGTGTTAGTGGCGCCAGATGTTCAGGCTCACGCGGGGCCATCGGGGTGGCAGCAAGTACGAGAGGTCTTTCAAAAAGGCCATCCACCAGAGTTTTGAGGGGGTTCAGATGTGGTGCTAGCGTGTTAGTGGAAGAGAGATATCCAGCGTCACCTACGCATGATAGATTGCAAACTTTTAGTTTAGTGGGAGCAGCACTACAGTGGTGGGAGTCGATCACCACAGTTGAGGAAAGGGATACAGTAACTAATGTCGAGTTTTGGGTGCGGTTCGACTGCAAGTATTTTCTGCCAGCAGTTGAGACTGAAATGAGGAGGAAATTTAGAGAGGTAACACAAGGGGACCGTTCAGTGGCCGATTACGAGGAAGAATTCACTCGTTTGGCAAATTTTATACCGGATGAGGTAAGCGATGAAGAAAGAAAGAAGGCAAGGTTCATGGATAGGTTGGTCTGGAGAATCAGAAAACATTTGATTGGTAATCCCGCGTTAGTAGCTTATACAGATGTCGTTAACGCAGCACTCCTGCATTGTCAGTAATATCGCTTCCACGTGAAAGGAAGAAATATGGGAGTGGAAACCAGCCAGTCGGATGAAGCAGGAGGGAGTAGTACTAGTGGGGTATCCCAACAGCAGACAGGGGGAGATCAGGGGAAATATTTTCGGTGAGAAAATCATGCCAAACGATTTAGAGCTGGAGGCTATCGGCAGGATGGCCAGGACTCTCGACAAGGCCAGCAAGGAAGAGATTAGCGGTAGGGTGAATTTATTAGGAGGTGTTTCATTTTTGGGGAAGCGGGACACGTGAAAAGAGATTGTCCTCAGCGAGGAGGGGGGTCAACTACCGGACTAGGTCCTGTATGTGCAACCACTACAACAAGTCATGGGTGCGTTCGGGCAGTGGGAAGCTGCTCAGGAACTCGAGGATCAGCCATTGGTGCTAGAATATGGAGGTAACTATCCTTTTTACCCTATGGGAATGGGGTATACTTTGTGTGACAGTGAGGGTGTCACAATATAATAATTATTTTCACTAGAGTTCGCGGGTAAGTCGAATTTAGTGGGTGCGCTGGCTATAGCAACCATATTATGTATATGTATATATTTTTCGTGGGGTAGTGGAGTTCTTTGGTGTTATCCACGAGAGAGTGGGGGGTGTACACTGAGAGAAGGTTTGAATTATGAAAGGGGTTACTACTTTCGAGAATTTTGGGAGTAGGTTTGATGATTTACCCAAGTATCAACTGGATAGAAGCAGATTTTAAATTATTGTGAATAGTAAGGGTAAGTTGGTGTTCGCGACACTAGGGTATGATGGGTACTAGGTATCACCTGAGAAGGCGTTTAGCCTATGTATATGTGTGTATATATGTTATATTGTGTGGTGCAAGAGACACAAAGTGAGGTCTTGTGTTCTCACATATTATCCCGGTAAGTGGGGGTGTCTACTGAAGTGAATCGAGGTGGTTAAATTTATTTTCGAGCAGGAAGAGATAGCTCGGGGTTTATTTAGCGCAAGAACTAGCGATAGTAAGGGTGCGGTATTTTATGTTGTCTTTGGTAGCATAAGGATAGGCATATATACTTTTGTGCTAAGTGACAAGTATTTAGGGGTGCGTGCTATGAACTGAGGGTGTAACAGATCTCGACGACCAATAATGTTAGGTAGTAATGTATCGGGGGGGTTCCTTGTTTGAATTTCGCTTTGCGAGACGTCGCACGCATGAAACTTAGCACAACATTTGAAAGTGGGGAGATGTTTGGTCGTTAGTCCACGGGTTAGGTACCCCGGGCAGTATATATATATATATATATATATATATATATATATATATATATATATATATATATATATATATATATATGTGTGTGTGTGTGTGTGTGTGTGTGTGTGTGTGTGTGTGATATGACTACGGGTTCGAAGTTATATTACAGGTTATGACTATTATAGTCGGGTAACTTTCATGCGGTAAAGCACGGGGATAGTGTATGGGCACCCGATTAATTAAGGCAAATTTTGTGCGGTTAAGCACGGGTATAGGGTGTATGGGCGCCCTGGTTAATTTAAATGCATACTTGTGTAACTTATGGTTAGAAGCGGGAGAGATAGATATAGTGAGCTTAGAGGTACACGATTATAGAGTGATATTTGTAGATTGGAACATTACTCTCATCTTAATTTCGAGGACGAAATTCCTTTGTAAGGGGGGGGGGGGGGGAGGGGAGTATGTAACACCCTGTAATTTTGAGGATTTATTATTTAACTATTTTTGGGAGTTATAAAAATATTTTAATTGGAGAAACTTAAATTTATGATTTGGAGAATTTACTTGAGTGGAATGATTATTTATAATTGGCGACTTTAAGTTTAATTGTCCGAATTAATGCGTGTCGCATTTTGAGGTTGATATTTGAAAATGTCAAAAAGTATTTTGGATGACAATTCTGAGTGCGTAGTTGAGTCCGGATGGGTCGAGATATTCAGAAAAGAGTACCTACGAGTAGTAATTAGGTCTCGAGGTATTTTTGGGCATAGTCGGGCCCACACGGAGTGATTCGAGCCATTTTAATTAGGTCCAAATTGCCAAAAATGAGATTTAGTGTTTTTAACCTAATTGAGAGACTAGGAATGGCAGATAGAAAATTTTAAACCTAGGGTTTGGGATAGTATTAGAGGAAGCTAATCAAGAAGTCAATTGGGGGTCTTTTAGAGCCAAATTAAGGGACTAATTTGGGGTGTTCTTCATCAACCATTCTCTACACCAACGGAATCTGACCCTACGAACAATTCCAGGCAAGTGGTTAACTTTCTGTAATGATCGATTTACGATATCCAATTCATATTTTAGTGATATGTAAACTAAAATTCATTTTTGGGTATAAATGGGTACAAAATGGGGTTTTTGTTAATGGACCACTTGAATGAGATTCAAAGTAAGAATTAGGTGTGTTATAGATCTCTGAGTATAGATATATGGTTTGAATGAGGAACCCGAAACGTAAGATGGTATAAATTGAATCTGGAATTTGGAATTTGTAGAACAGTTAATTGAATTTTAATGGAGAAAAACCCATTTCGAAAATTATGAGATAAATGGAGAAATTTATTATCTTAAGGTCCTATGATGCGTAGGGTGTGAATTAACCATGTTTATGTGGTGGGGTGATGTGATTAGAGGTTTAAATTAAGGTTTACAAACCTTGGATTTCGTCAATGATGGAATTCAGTGGGGAAGAAGAACTGCCCAAGGATGATCGATCGATCGACGATGGGAAACTTTTGCCGGGTCGGCTTGTTTAATACCCTTATTTTATTATTGGATTTTTAAGTATAATTTTAATTGGTGAAAAATTATAGAGAAATTAATATCTAGGGGATCAAAAGATAACCATTAGGAATGTGCAATCTAAGTTAAGAGTTGAGACTTAAAGTGAGAATTTTAGGTGAAACATATTCAATTTAATTATGGACCAAGTGGGCGAGTCCGGGTATGTTGGTAATTATAGTTAAATATAATTGAGAAATTTGATGGAGATGAATGTGTGACACATTGTGGGTGTATATGTGGGAATGAAATTCTGAGATGTAAAAATGGACCAAGTGAGCAAGTCCGGGTATGTTGGTTAAGTGACACCAAAGTATTAAATTAATTATTGAGAGAGTAAATTAATTTAGCGTCGGACGATAGACTGGGGGAGGTATTAAATTAATAAGTGTGTTAATTAATTTAATTAGAGTCGGACGATAGACTCGGGGAGGTATTAAATTAATAAGTGTGTTAATTAATTTAATTAGAGTCAGACGATAGACTCGGAGAGGTATTAAATCAATAAGTGTGTTAATTAATTTAATTAGAGTCGGACGATAGACTCGGAGAGGTATTAAATTAATAGGTGTGTTAATTAATTTAATTAGAGTCAGACGATAGACTCGGGGAGGTATTAAATTAATGGGTGTGTTAATTAATTTAATTAGAGTCGGACTATAGACTCGGGGAAAGTATTATATTAATTGAAGTGTGAATTAAATATATTAGAGTCGTACCATAGAATCGGGAAGATGATGAATTATTAAGTGAGAAAATTAATTAAGTTGAGTCGGGCCACAGACTCAGGAAATTACAGGCTAGTGTACGGGATTTTGAGTACACGGTAATGCTGGGGTTTATATTATATATATACAGTGTAGTGATAGTATATATATACGTGTATATATTGTGTGTGATATTAGATATCAGTGACTAGATATTTATTCAATTTATATACTCTAGTGCTATCAAGGGAGGTTGGGCGATGTGGGTGAATCCCCTAGCTTGAGGATAAGGGCGAGTATATCCCCAGGTCATAGCATCTGGTATATGGGTGAGGGATTTATCTCACTTTCAGGGAAGGAAGATGACCACCTCCACTACGTTTATATTTTGGGCCAAGTTGGTGAACGATTCCAACTTGGGGAACTAGGTTTTGTGAGCACACCTAGTGAGATAGCATTTTAGAGGGAATCATCCGGTGAGGGTATACTCGGATGGATGGATGGATGTGTATATATATATGTGTTGATGTTTTGGTAAAGGTACATATATAATGGTAGTAAATATTATATGCGGGTAATAATACAGTGTGTGATGGAATTGTTTAATATAACTTGTGTCACAGTTATATGTTATTATTAAAGGGAAATTAATTAAGTTAATTAGTGAGATAACTTATAAGCCAGGGATAATAATACTCGGTTTAGAGTGGAAAGGCGAGGGAGGATTACAAGGACTAGTTGGACGGGGTAGTACAACTAGGTAGGGTTAAGGTAATCGTTAGATGTGCACTTAAGTGAATGTCCTCAAGAGAGTGTGACACTAACTTAAATATGGAGCGCATTCATATATTTTATATTACTCCAGTTAATTCACTTGCTAAATATTTTCAAAATGTTTTGGGTTCTAACCCTTGCTATAAAATTATTTTCAAATCCTTTTAGGTGTCAAGCCACAGGGACGCCAGGATTGATATTCTATTCTAGGAACATGGAGTTGCGACATATGTGGATGCTAGCAGGAAATTTGAATTAGACGCATCGCTCATTCATTACTAGAGTAGGAACTATTTCTCAGTTTCAGTTTCATTTAGGGCATGTCGCCCAGACTTTTCAGTACAGTTTCAAATTCATTTTATTCAGGTGTTGGATGTTTGTATTGGACTATTTACTTTGGTGGCCGATGGTTTATTCGGCATGTCATTTTATTTTTGTTCAGTTGATTTAATTCAGTTGTGTGAATGGTTTATATTTAATTCTGCATGTACTATTTGTTAATTAAAAAGTGAAAATTTGGCACCAGCTTTTGGAATACTAGGTGGTTAGTAAGTTTTTAAAGGATGAACCAATTGGGATTCCTGTTTTAATTTGGTATAGGACTGATCACCCGGTATTTTATTAGGTGGGGTGTCACATTTGTTATGTCATAATGACAATTTATTGAGATGAATGTGTTATGATGAAAACTATGTTGGTTATATTTGATTGCAGGGTTACTCATTCTAGGTTGGATAGTGTGAGAACAAACTTGATCGAGTATTACATTTGACACGTCCTAGCTTGAGTATTATTTTGGATTTTGGATCTTATGATGTAGTTTGCAATGTTAGTTTTTGGACATTGTGTTGTATCATCACTATTTTTTGGATATTCTCACATAGATAACTAGACGTTAGCTAGTTTTTGAATATGATGTAGCTCACATCAATATTTTTTTATTGTAAGTATCTTGATGTATACTAAGTTCATGATATTTATGACCTTGATTACTATCTATTACAAGAGTTGATTTAACCTCAAATAATAGTTGTCTATTAATAGAGTAATAGTTTTTTTTCTTAATTTTTATATCAACAATTATGTCAGTTTTGAAAAAACTCTCATAAAATTGCTAAAACTGAGATTAATGTGGTGTTATTTATGTCAGTTTTTCATGAAAATGTGATTAAAAACATGGTGAATAGCGTAGTTTTTATGTGTGTTTTTAAAATCTAAAAAAAATGTGATCTCATTTATGTCAGTTTTACGAACATTTATGTCAGCGCTTTATATGTCAGTTTTGAAAAATTCTAAAACTTACATAAATGGTCATTTATGTCAGCTTTTTACTGACATAAATGACCATTTTTCTTGTAGTGACACCCCTATAATTTTGAAGATGTCAGCTAGAAGTATATAGAACAAACTCAGATGGAGTTCCTTGAAGAAAAAGAATGAATCTAACAAAAAGTTACAAGTTGTCGTTCCTCCCAAATTTCAGAAGTCCACGAGAATGCCTGATCCAATGTTCAAAAGAATTAATATATCCTCCTTGAAATGTAACAATAACTCAATTTCTCCTAAGTCTCAATGATCAATTTTCTAGTGTGGAATGTCGGAGGTGCTGCTAACAAATCCTCGAATAGAAGAATTAGAATATTATGTAAGATTTATAAATTGCCTCTCTTTGCTCTATTAGAACCTAAGGTGGATTCTTTAAAAATTGACTCTTTTATAATCAAATGGGAATTTGATGATAGTTTCAGTAATGTTAATGGGAAAATTTGGATTTTTGGAAGATTTAACATTTCTATTCAATGCTTAGTTGACCATCCCCAACATTTGATAGTGAAAATCACGCATCCCTTAATCAAAGATAGTCTCATAATGACCATAGTCTATGCCAAATGTACTAAAGAGGAAAGGACTGAACTGTGGAATCAGTTATCTTCCATTTATGCTCTTACTCAAGATAATTTTCATGCTGTAATTTGGGATTTTAATGTTGTTTCCTCCCAAAGTGAAAAATTGGGAGGGAATGATATAGACCACATCGTTGTTGAAGATTTTAATCAAGCTATTCATGATAATGGTCTCATTGATGTGGCATATTTGGGTACTCGATTCACTTGGAGCAATTATGGGAAGGAGGAGGACCTTATAATGGATCGATTACGTAGGTGTCTAGTAAACCAAACTTTTCTCTCTCATTTTCCCTATTCCAAAGTTAATCACTTAAACAAATCAGCACCTGACCATGCTCCCCTATTATTATCCTTTCAATCTTAGCTAGATTCCTTTCCTAAACCATTAAAATTTCAGCACATGTGGGCCAATCATAATTAGTCCTTAGACATAGTTCAAAAATCATGCGAGGAGGATACTCAAGAAGTTAGGTTGAAAATTTTCAGTAGGAAGTTACAAAGACTTAAAGGAGTTCTTATAAAGTGGACCCAAGACACTGTTAATGATGTTTTCCAAACCATAAGAGATTTAGAGGATGAAAATCTACAACTTGAGCTCAGTTCTGAAATAAACCCTACTGATTCAAATTGAGAAGCTATGAATAGGAGAGAATCAGACTTGTTTCAAGATTATGCTAATGAGGACGTATTTTGGGAACAAAAATCTATAGCTAAATGGTTAAAATAGGGGGACTCAAACTCTAGGTTTTTCCATAACAGTGTCAAGATTAAAAACCATAAACTCAACATTCACTCCATTCGAGATGACAGTGGGAATACCCTGGAAAAGTTTAAAGACATCAAGTAGCACTATCTAAGTTTTTTTGAAAATCTTAGTAGGGTGATCATGTCAGAAGCTTACCTGATGTATCAGATATCATTCCATCCCACGTGTCAGCTGATGAAAATGAAGAATTAGAGTATTTCTCTTGTGAAGAGGAAATTTTCAAAGCTATTTATAACCTTAATGAACATTCAGCCCCAGGTCCAAATGGATTTGGGGGTCTCTTTTACAAGAAATGTTGGCACATTATCAAACACGACTTATTGCAAGCTATTAACTCTTTTTACCCAGGTGATGAGTTCTCCCTCATCTTGACTAGTACTTATGTGGTATTAATCCCTAAAGTAAAGGTTCCTAAGACCTGTGGATACCTAAGGCCCATCATCCTATGCAACTTCTCTTCAAAAATCATCATAAAAATTCTGAATTCAAGGCTTGCCAAAGTGCTTCTGATATGATCTCTCTCAATCGGAGTGGCTTCATCAGAGGTAGATCAATACAAGATAATGTTCTTCTTGCTCAGAAGATGGTCAACAACTTGGGAAAGAAAATTCATGGAGGTAATTTGATTCTCAAGATTGACATGGAGAAATCTTATGATAGGGTTCAATGTTTTTTTTAATTCAAGTGCTTAGAGATTTTGACTTTGTGGAATGATGGTTAGACTTTATTTGGAGGAATAATATCAAACAAATGGTTTTCTCTGATCATCAATAGGATTCAATGTGGTTACTTCAAACCCCACGGGGTTATCAGATAAGGGAATCCCCTATCCCATAGTTTGTTCATTCTCTTGCATTTGAATATTTAATTATGGGAATTAATATTAAAATGGATAAAGGGCTTATAAAGACTCATTATGTTCCCAATGGCTGCCTTACTATTTCTCACTTAGCTTTTACAAATGACTTGATTATTTTTTACAAGGGTGACAAGAGATATTTAAGTAAGTTAGGAGACTTCATTATTCATTATTGTGGCTTTTTAGGTTAAAAAGTTAATACATCAAAAAGCTCGTTCACAGTTGGTTCTAAGCAGCCTATCCACATTAGAACTAAAGTAGAGGTTATTACTGGTATCATACATAAGGAGTTAGCAGTTTCTTACTTGGGATGCCCCCTCTTCAAAGGAAGGAACAAGGCTAAATATTATGACCCCCTCATCAACAAAATCATCAAAAATGTTATCTAGTGGTGGCAGGATAATCCTTCTTAAACATGTGCTAACATTAATTCATGTTTATCTTCTATCCTCTATGTCCCCTCCTAAAGTTATCCTCAATAAACTCCATAATATTCTCAACAAATTCTTCTAGGGTGGAAATGAAAAGCAAGGCTGGAAATACCAATGGAAAAAATGGAATTTAATTAGTAGAGCAATCAAGGAGGGTGGTCTTGGTCTGCCTAATTTTATTTACATTTTCAAAGCTTTTTCCTTGAAATTATTTTGGAAATTTTACTCTTATAACTCTTTTTGTTCTTCTTATATATTTAACAGGTATATGAAGAATGGGGTTCACAAACACTCAGTTTCCTTAACATGGATAACTTTAATGTAAGTTAAAGATGTATGTTTGGTGCACATGTCGAAATTAGATGGGCAATGGCTCTGGTCCTCTAATGTTAAAGGTGAATTCAGCTTCTCATCAGCTTATGCTTACGGTAAAACAAACTCTCATTTATCCTACATCAATAGCTTTATTTGGGATAATTTTATTCCAAAAGAATGCTCTATTAATGATTGGAAGATCTTAAATAACTCCACTCCTACTGTTGACAACATCAAATTTCTGGGTATAAGACTGTGCTCTAGATGCACACTCTGCCTTAATGATATTGATAATCTTGATCATCTATTTCTCCACTGCCTAAAACTTACTATAGTCTGGAAATTTTTCTACAACATCATGGTCATTTACATGAGCTTTAATTCCACATCACCCATGCTGCATAGCTAGTGAATTAAAAGTCAGCCTAAATATTTCTCAAAATTTCTAGGAAAATGTATTCCAATTTTTGTATATTAGGAGATTTGGAAAATAAAGAATAAAGCATGCTTTGAAAATGCCACATTTCATGAGAGAATCATCATCTCTCAGTCTATATTTTTTACCTCAAACCTGTGCAAGATGAAAAACTTCAATAATTTTCCTTCTCATTTCGATGCTGGCATGCAATCTTTCTTCAACCTCTTATTCAAAAGGTCCACCAAATCGATTAGACCTATAAAGTGGAACTTTCCTACTCAAAATTATTTTAAGCTAAATATTGAGGGTGCTTCCAAGGGCAATCGAGGGAGGAGTGGCGTAGGAGGTATATTGAGAAACGATAAGGGTGATTTGGTTTTTTCATATACCAAACCTGAAGGGCATGCCTCAGACACTTTTGTGGAGGTTAAAAGTTTATTTTGGGGTATGAAACTATGTTTAGATTTCAATATCTTTGAAGTTCTTATTGAATCAGACTCTTCTTTATGGTGAACCTCATTAATTTATAATGGAAACCCCCTTGGAAAGTGGCTAATTGAGTGAATGAAATCAGATCTGCATTATCTTCTCTCAAATTCTCCTTAACCCATTGTTATCGAGAATCTAATATGGTTGTTGATGCTCTGTCCAATTATGGATCCAATATTCAAGTTCATTCTGTTTTCAAAAACTACAAGGATCTTCCTACTATAGCTCGTGGTGCTTCTAAGTTAGACAAAATGGGATGCTTCTACATAAGACATTCTTAGTGTTGCCACTTATATTTCACTTTTGTAATGGGGCTATAATAAAGTCCCATATTTATTTATTTCTTAGTTCAAATCCTAAAGGCTTGTATTTTATCTTGCGTTTGCCACTTTGGAGAGGTTTTTCTCCTCAATCAATAATATGCTAGGGGGTTCTAACCCTCTTCATTAAAAACACATGCACTCAATGTGTGTGTGCATGAATGTGTGATATAGTATATAGTGTATAGTGTATGTGTATATCTATCAAGGTTCTAGAAAATACGGGGCGTGACAAACGCGTGGAGGCCAAGCCTTAGAAGCCTATGGGGGCCTTAGGCGTTTAGGCCCTTTTTAATATATTTTAACATTTTTATATTAAAAATATGTGTGAATATATGCATACTAAAGTAATATTTTTTTAAATACTAAGAAAAACAAAAAAGAAAAAATGCATGTTTTTGGGATGAGAGGCAGAGAGGTTTGGGATACCATTTGTCTTTTGATTGTTTTGAATGAGATATTTGTCCATTTTTTTTAAAAAAAAAAAGTCTTTAAAATGCAATATCGTTTCACTAAGGCATTTTTGTTTTTAAAAAAAGGTGCGGCTTAAGCCTTTTACCAAGAATAAAGCATAAAAGGCTAAGGCGGGGAGTTTCAAGCCTAGGCGTGCCTTTTAGAACACTGATATATATGTATCCATGTATATACATATATAAGTTTGTATGTATATGTATTTCTGTATATAAGTGTGTATGTTAGTTTATATATATATATATATATATATATAGTACTATTCTTGTGTGGACTAGTCCGCATTTTAAGAATGCGGACCGAACATGTGTCACCTGGCGGTGAGCCTAGAAATTATAGGCACACTCTCTCTCTTATATGGACTCACCGCCAGGTGACACATGTTCAGTACGCACTTTTAAAATGCGGACTAGTATGCACAAGAGTAGTACTCTCTCTCTCTCTCTCTCAGAGAAAGAGAGAGAGAGAGAGAGAGAGAGCGTGTGTGTTTGTATGTGAGTGTAGTAGTATTTATAGGTGTGTCTTATTATATATACAACGTTTCATGTAGTAGTATATATAGGTGTGTCTTATTATATATACAACATTTCATATATATAATTTGTATAATGTGTAATATATATTTATATATATATATATATATATATATATATATATATATAGTGTGTGTGTGTGTGTATGTGAGTGTAGTAGTATATATAGGTGTGTCTTATTATATATACAACATTTCATGTAGTAGTATATATAGGTGTGTATTATTATATATACAACATTTCATATATATAATTTGTATAATGTGTAATATATATATATATATATATATATATTCACACACACATAAAACACTCGAGAGTGATGTTATGAGTCTCAATTACATCCCACCAAATCACCCCTAAATAAATTGGCATACCATATTGTACTCTTTCATTATTAACATAAAATAGTATAACATTTTAATGATGTCTTAAATCATTTGGTAGAAGACTTAGGACATTTTATTGAGACTCAAATCATTATTCTTAACCATAAAAAGAAAAGAAAACCAAGTGATATTCAAAATAACAAAATTTAAATGACACATAAACATAGACGCGTATATACTACTAATAATAATAAAAATAATAATAGCATAATATATATATACACACACACACACACACGTATAATAAAATGCATACCCAAAACATACGGGATGTTAGGGGAGGCTAAGGACAGTTTGGAATGGGGCTTAACGGGTAGTTGGCTGTCTCGAGTCACATAAAATCTGACTTAAGCACTTTTTACTACATTTTTGGCACAATTGACTTGAATTGTGCATTTTGAAACTACAAATGCGTATTGACCTACAAGATAAATAAATACACACAAAGGTCCAATATTAACGAGAACTACGAATTAACATGGTCTATTTCGGGGCCAAAAATAATACTTGTGGGTGCTCATCACATCACCCAAAAATAACTTTGCTAGTCCTCAAGCAAAAATAAAGAGAAACTGAGATAAGTAACTAAAGTGTGCCATTTTTGTAAACACTTGCGATTTCACTTAGCATATGCAACAAGACGTTATCCTACAGGACGAGTGTTGTCTCATGAGAGTTTGTAGTGAATACCCACAAAATTCCGAAATATTTTTTTTGAAAATGATTTATTCAAAATCAGTGAGTCTCTTATATGATGTAGTAAACATCACACTATCAATCTTTAAAGAATTCAAAGATTATGAACAATGAACTATGAAGTGTATGACAAGATAAGCTTACTTAATAGCAAAGGCAAAATCGTTCTTAGAACTCAACGTGTGTTGTGTGAAAAATTTCAAATATCATAAGAGTAATTCATAGATTGCCTTTTATAATCAATTCTTCAACTTCAAATATCACCGGATATGTCTCTCTCAAATTAACTCTTCAAGATTTATATATCTATCTTGTGTATAAGGAGGTGATCATATTTAAACATTGTCAACGTCTCACATACATATAAGAAAGAACGAATACATGAAAGAATTGATCTCATGAAAGAATGCAAACCACTATGATGAGAACGTTGACTTACTCACCACATTGACTTCCCATTTTCCCAAATACCTCACCAAGGGTTAAAAAAGGCATCCGTGAAAAGGACGAGGGGAAATGAGATGGGGAAGATCATTAATACGATTTTTCTAGGTTTTAATAATAGTTGACTATAATATGAACAATTAATATCTTCATTTCACAAAATTTAGATCGCATTTATTTTCTTTTTATTTTTTCTAAATATTTTTCCTTTTTCATTCGGCGCATTTTTCTTTTATAATACGAATAAAGACATTCTTACATTTATAATTTAAACCACTATGTTTTACACTTCTAAACTTGTAACTGTCATGGTGTGATAAGTGAACAAAAAAGTGTTGAGTAGTAGGCATTCAGGGTGTAAAACATGCCTTGAGAGGTATTACATAAGCTTTCTAGGATTGAAGTATGACTTCATGTTCGAACACGATTATTCCTAAACTTTAAAAGAAATGGATAATGGATAAATCACGTAAAAATGTATAAAAGATGCTTAAAAATCACTTATTTTAGACAAAAAATTCAAATAAGGTATGATTTTGATAAATTTTCCACCCCTAAATAAAAGAAAACATCGTCCTCGATGTTTAAAATTATATTTTTAAATTGAAATCACAAGGAAAGACAGAGTTACCATAGTCAATCGCTAATGAAGTGCACCACAAGACGTATCCAAGGAGAAACTTGAATAAATGTTACGAGACACAATTTACAAGTCTATAAAGCATATATACAGAATCAGGGGGAGGATAGAAAACCACCCTGAAACAGGATAAGACTCACACTCAGAAAAAAGATGCAACGGGCTGCCTCCCAGTAGCGTTATGTTTAGCATCTTCATTCAGACTGATCGAAATCTTTTCCCACGTGGAATTAGAATTATGGGCACAAGTGGGAGATGAGAATGGGTGGGTAACATTACCATCAAATTAGATTAAAAAGTCAGTCTTCATAAATTGGGCCAACAAGGACAATGACTTTTATTTTAGGATAGGGTAATTCTAAGAAAGGCTTGAGACGTTGACCATTGACTTGAAAAAGTCTACCATCCTTAGGATTTTAGATGGTAATGCTACTATAGGGAGTGACAAACTTGAAAAGGAATGGACAATACCATCTAGTCTTGAGTTTTTCGAGAAAGATATGGAGACGGGAATTATATAACAAGACTTTTTTACCTGTGTGGAACTCTTTGCGCAAGATGTTTTAGTCATGGATTCATTTAATTTTTTCCTTGTATTTCTTGGACAAATCGTAGGCATCATTTCATAATTATTCTAACTCATTAAGTTGCAATTTCCTATGAACACCTGCCACTTCGATATCATTGTTAAAGGTCTTAATGGCATAATACACGTGATGTTCAAGCTCAATGGGTAGGTGGCATATCTTGTCAAACACTATCTGGTAGCTAGACATACCAATCGAAGTATTATATGCGATACAATATGCCCATAGTGAGTCATTCAACCATGAGGAACAATCTTTCCGATTAGGAAGTCTTCTCGAGGATTTACTTAATTTCTTGGTTGGACACCTCAACTTGATAACTTGTTTGAGGCTGATAGTAGAGATCAACTTTGTGAGTGACACCATACTTTTTAACAAGTTGTTCGAATACTTGATTACATAAATTCCTACCCCATCACTAACGATAGCTTTAGGGGGTGCCAAAATGGACAAAAATATACTCCTTAAGAAAGTTAAGAACAACACGATGGTCAATAGTACAACAAGTTATGGCTTCTATCTAGTTTAAAATGTATTCAACTGCAAATAAGATATATTGAAAACCATGAAAAGAGGGGAATAGGTCCATAAAATCAATACCCCACATATTGAAAAGTTCGATGAAAAGAATGGGTATGAGGGGCATCATGTGTCTACGAGACATATCCCTAAAATGTTGGCATTTGGTGAAAGCATGACAATATTGGTGCGTGTCTCAAAAACGCGCGAGACAATAAAAACCACCTTGGACGCGGTTTTATTAGAGATAAAATCGTCGCCATAAGCACTATCATGACACAATGTAACGCCCCAACCCAAATTTGGATTACCGTTGGGTCAACCCGCACAGAGTCAATGAGTTAAAAGGGAGGGGGGAAGTCCATTTACTTTATTTAAAAAAATCCTTTAATTTTCTCCACGATTAAGAACTAAATTTTTCGACTTTAACTTGAGAAAATAAATTATCACTTTAAGTAATTATTCGGTTTCAAGATTTATTTATAAAAATCCAATTTAGTCCACAATGCTAGTTAAATAGGAAATGAATAACATGTATCCTTATATTATTACAAGCCGTACCCAAAGGCCCGAATAAAAGTGTTAAAAGTTCCTAACCAGGATTATACAAAAATGACAAAGCTTTAACAACGTTGTATTCACTCTCATAGAGATTTGTCAATTTTAATTTTTAAAATAATTGCAACTGCCCAACTAGAATAAATGGGATAGAAAATAATTATGAACTGTATTAAATAAAAGAAACTACGATAAATGGGAGTAATACATGCAAGTTGTAAACAATATGAATTTTTTTGGATTTGGGGTCCATTTATCATGTAACTAAGATTGTACACTAATTTAATGTTGGCATTCCCTTTTCATAACTCAAATTAAATGGACTCCCATCGCATTTAACTGGGGAAAAAAATTGTTATGTTCGAAATAGTTTTAACGTCTCTAATAGACGACTAAAATCCCAATTCCCATAGAAAATAGACGTTTTAAAGTTTGCAAATATATTTAAGCATGGACTATCAAAACAATCAAAGTGCAAGCATAATCCATCAAAAATTACTATTTTTAAATCTCAAAACTTGATTTGACAAAACAATCGTGAAGTTTTTAAAACACACTCTCGTGTCATTTTAGAATGAATACCGAATCTTTAATAACAATTAAAACAAATAGGGAATGAACAACAATAAAATTAACATGACAATATTAGCTAACTATGATAAACTTCACCCTACTTCTAATATAAGAATCAAGTTACCATAATGAAAGATAAATAGCAAGAATAAGTGGATATTTTCATTAATAAATCAAACTTACAATAAGTTCTCTCACAATAATCTTCAATCCTCTAAAAAAATGATAAAAACTTGGCCCTCAAATTGATTACAATCACTCAAAATTTCCCCTCGAAATCTTTTGTTTTAAATTGTGCCCAAAGAGTCATTTTTATAGGACAAGTGGTGAGGTATTTGAGTTGTGGTGGGACTCTTCCTGATTGGTCGAATTGTGTTGGAAGTTATTATGACAACCCGCTCAAAATAATAACGGGTGGCTAGCCCTATACTACATTAAATCAGGTATCTCAGATAGCACAGTCTCAACATCAATTGACAATACTAATAATATAAGGCTAACTACCCGAAAGTATTAAAAGGGGATTGTCAAAAATTTAAAACTTTTTATTTAACAACAACAAAAAAATCAATAATGCAACTTAACCAACAATATACATCTAACTACGATGAGTGATAAGTGAAAACTCCAAAAATACACAAGAGTGCAATACAATGTACAAATAAGATCTCAACAATGAAATACCCGAATATGCTGTCGGGTAACAGACAATACAATAATCTGAGGAAAGAAATGTAAAAGTGTTAATCTACAACACTTGAGTACAAACTCAAAATACAAACTGAATCCTAATCTAGATGTACAATAGATAGGAATCGACTAAGACAAAGTGCCGCAACAGTCCGCTACTGCCACAGCTCCACGAAAACACTAGATGGATGAACATCAATGGCATCCTTGCGGAGGAACACCTAAATTAATACAATATATACATGGAGGGAGAAAATATAAACGGGTCAGAGCCCGAGTTGAAAAACATTTTACAGCAAGTGTATTAAAATGCATAATAATTATAAATGCATTATTACACGATTTAATGGAATCGTCCTCTCCATAAAAATCCATCTCACCTCTCAACTAGAGCATGCACCTAACGTATGCACGTTGTCTCCAAATGTATGCCCAAATCTAATTAGTCAATTAAATCTAACTAGATCCCAAAATAAATATTAGATTATGTTATCTAACTTATCTCAAAATCTACACTTATTAACATTCCCATTTAAAACATTTCATTACATTAATGTGTCATAGTTTTCATTATATTTGTTCATTTATTAAACATATAAGGTTCCATAATCAACCACATCATCACAATACATCAACATTCTCATTTACTAGAATTTCATATATTCTAGTTATGCCCTCATTTGGCATGTAAACATATATGTAATTATATATGAGTTATTAGCATCAAGAGTTAAGGACTAAACTCCTCCCGATTCTCAACACGGCACTGGATTTCCTGCATGGGGCGTCTTGCCGAAGCGAAATCCAAACAAGGAACCCCCCGTTACACGACTCCTGACCGTATTGATACTCGAGGCTCATTATGCCCTCAATGCATGATGCATGTAACCCAATTTATTATCCAGTTTTAATTAATTAATATTCCCAATTCTCAACAGTACACGGCATTTCATGCGTGGGACGTCTCTCCGAAGCGAGATCCAAACAAGGAACCCCCCCGTTACACTACTCCTGGCACTGTCGATTGTCGGGATAGGTGATATATATATAATTATGAGTATTAAGGACTAACTTCTCCCCAATTTCCAACATTACACTGCGGTTCGTGCGTGGGACATCTCGTCGAGGCGAAATCCAAACAAGGAACCCCCCCATACACTAGTCCTGGCAATGTTAGTCCTGAGGTCCATTATGCCCTTGATACCCAAGTACAAGCACAATAAACAATAACCATCCAACCGAGATATAACTCGAGGACGCAGGATCACATGCTATAATCTTCCAGCAGCCCATAAACGTAGCAAACTGGGGCCACCTGGTGGGGTTCAACGACGCCCACCTCGTGATCAATTCACGAACACAACGTCTCGGGAAGCGGTCATAGCTCTTAACCGACAAGTGAGAACGTCACATACCCCCGACTTCTCACCCCCAAAAGAATGAATATATATATCACATAATAATCACAATGGACGACTATGACCTGGGGAATATCCACACCGTGTCCTTTGAGCCAGGATGCTCACCCTCAACGCACACAACTTCCCAATGATAGCAAGGAGGGGTATGATTCACTATATATATATATATACCATCATATAAGGTATACATACATCGTCACATCATATAAAGATATACTGTCATATAAGGTATACATGCCACATCATTTACATTTTCAATATACGCTCTTCGGTGCAATTCAATTAATATTATTGTTTAGTATATCACTCTCTTATGATACACTAACCGTCAAATCTCACACATTAACCCCACTTAGTATACATTATACTATTTCTCGCTTGAAGCTCACAAGTCGCTTCTAATAATGAATTGTTTCAAATTTCAATTCATGATAAGGATATTCTTTTATCCTAATGCTCTTCAATTAACATTTTTCATTGTGTGAGACATCTCCCAAATCAAACATCAATAAGGATATTTCTATATCCGTACGCACATCAATTAGCATTTATAATTCTCCATCCATAATAGGGTTCAATTCATTTTATGAACCTTTAAAATTATCCCATTTGGGATTGGATCCTAAGATCCATTATCTCTAAGTTATTCTCATTCTTTAAATATGTAATCATTATTATCTCCAAATAAAATCCTCAATAAAAGTTGGCTTCCCCACTTAGAATATACCAAAATTTCTAATCGTTACTCCTCAAATTTAGTCAATATGACTCCAAAATTTCTTATAAGGAAAACTCTCTAAAAGTCTACAAAACATACTCCAAATATCTCCTATACAGGTTCCCAATCGATAACCTCGAACAAAACGGAATGAAATTCTCCTTAGAAAAACATCCCTCAAAAATCCCTGCTTCTGAATTGATTTGGGCCAATTCCGAATCGATTCGACCCAGTGAATCGTGTCGGCCTAGCGAATCGATTCGTCTAGGAAGGCGAATCGATTCGATTCATCAGACCTGGGACTCTGTCTCAGGCCGAATCGATTCGGCTGGGGTTCGAATCGATTCGGTCACTCAGACCTGGGCACCTGCATATTTCCGAATCGATTCGGGAGGAGGCCGAATCGATTCGGCCCTTCAGAACTCTCGAAAATGGCTACTTTTTAGTAAGCCAAAAATCCCAAAATCCATTTTAATCATTTTCTCTCCATTTCTCCTCCACCCAATCACATATATATCATCTATAAACACCAATAAACTAGTTTCTAACCTAGAAATCCTTTATACACCACAAATCTAAGGTTTTCCAAAAAAGTTAGGTTTTATCGAACTAAACCTCAAACCCAGAAATTTCATCCACAAATCATGCAATAAATGGAACACAATAATTATTTAGCAAGTTTAATCACTTGCCTCGGGTTCGTAGGGTCTGAATCCGCCTTGAGATCGCGTGGATGCCGGAAAATCCTCTTTCTCTCTCTTTTCTCCTTCTTTCTCTTCTTCTTTCTTCTTCTCTCTTTCTTTCTTTCTTTTTTTCTCTTTCTCTCTTTGGAGAAATATCTCCCGTAGGCTTAATAAGCCCTAAATCCCAAGATACACATCTTTAAATGATAATACCCACTTTAAATGACCCGGTAACTTTAATTCGAGTCACACGGTCCTAAAAATATTTCGGAACCTAAATAGAACCCAAGAACAGTCATTTCGACTTTCTCGACCCTTCTAGACACAACTACACCCTCAGAATAGCCATTCAATACACTTTCTAACGACTCCAAGTTTTGACCTTAAGTGCCAAAATTAATTATTCTCCAATAAAATATTATTTATTTCTCTCAAAATAAATAAATCCTCGTCTCCAAGACCTCAGGTTGTTACAAACTTCCCCACTTACAAAAATTTCATCCTCAAAATTTTAGCTAAGCCTAATTCTCCAAAGCTTAACTAGTTCTACTACACCCATCCTCACTAATCCTATCTCCAAATCTCTAACTTCCCATGGTGAATTAATTTAATTTATTTTATTTTAAGTTGAGAGTTATATAAAACCAACTTCCATAACTAGGGCGCCCATACACCCTTTATATTTAAGCTATCGCTCGTACCAATCATGATGAGGCTTCATTTGCCTCCAAAGTTCCACAATTCCATAAATATAAAGTATACTAACATTTTAATAGTGTAAAAATTTTGAATGGTCCAAAGAAATAACTCCTCTCAATTCCTGACATTCACCAATTTCATGCGGGGGACGTCTCACAAAAGCGAAATCCAAACAAGGAACCCTCCCAATACACTACTATGAGGCGACATCGGGGATTGAGAGTGTGTTAAATCCAGACTAGAGTTTAAAATATTTTGGTGAAAAATCATTTTGATATGGCCCAAGGCCTAGAAAAAGTTTTATTTTGAAAACAGTTTATAAAAATATTTTGATTTAAGTTTTACAATATTTACATAAAGTGCCTTATGTCCCACACAAGGTCTTTTAAATCATCATACATATAACAATATGTAGCTCACAAAAATTAGCATAATTGTGAGCTAAACTTTCCTGCGTTCATCAATCCACAAACTTTAAAACTCTTTTCAGTAATGATATCTCATATCATATTAACATATCGCCATTTATAAGGCTCATCCATAACTGGAATACAAAAATTATATAAGTCTAACATGACTACATAAAAATAAGTAGCTTTATCATTACTACTTATTACCCATAACCATTGTTACATTCACCACAAGGTTTATAGCTCTTTTTGAGCACCTTGCAAAATTATCTAATCTTACAAAAGATAATAACATAAGAGCCTAACTTGATCAAAATTCCCCTTAGGGTCAAAACATACATAATAGGGTTATAGCACTACCCTCTCAAAAATATCTCTCATACGATATTACCAAAAATTCATATTTTAATATTCCTATTCATAAAGAAAATAACTTACATCATCCATCTCTAGTCCGATTGCCCTTCCTCATCAATGGGCTCCCAAACAAAGTCCCCCCGTCTAAAATGACCTCGAATCTGTTGTAGGGTTTGCACTTCCAAAATTTTATCAAACTGTGGTCCATTACCTCTTTTAGGACAACCTCTCTTTTTATGACCTATTCCTTTACAAAAGAAACACTTACCCACAAATTCTTTCTGCCCACTCGCATTACTGGCACTCTCCTTGCCAAACTTACTTGATGAACTCGAATCTCCAAAGTTCTTTCCCTTTTGCGAACGAAGACGATAGTCATGACACTTTAGTAGTGCCGCATTCACTACCTCGACGAAAGTCACTAACTTAGGACTCTCTAACAAATGTTGATGGATTCTCCAATCTAAACCTTGAACAAACTTCGATATACGCTTCTCTTCCGTATTTACCTCATCAGGTACTAATTTTGCCCATCTGGAAAAATCTTCCTCATATTCTGCCACCGTTCTCTTACCTTGAAAAATCTACACATTCTGAGTCGGGGAAGGAAAATACCTTCAATCGAAAAGCTCCCAAAATTCTATTATAGGTAAAGTATCTCTCTGTTTAGATGTGGTGACAGACTCCCACCATTGAAGAGCTGCACCCGATAACTTAAAGGTGGCAAAAATTATTTATGCACCTCACTACACTCAACCATACGGAGGTGCCTATGCATACTATTCTTCCATTGACTTGCAGTCATTGCATCAACTCCCCCTGCAAACTCAGGATGATGCCCTATACTAAAATCTTCCTTCACTCTCTCCCATAAAGACAATCATAAATGGGGTTGGGCTGCTTGAACTACAGATTGTTGTGCCATCATGGAAATGACAGCAGTTACTGCTTGTGCCACAATATTGGTAACATCATCTGTAGTCATGTTCCTTTGACGCGTTTGGGGTTGCACATCCCCTTTATTTGCCCTGACTGAACGACCTCCCTTCGGTGGCATCTGAAATAAGAACAATTGTATCAGAACGCCTTTCAAAAAATTTCATATCGCAGAAAAAAATATGGACGTATGAATGTAACCGTCCTAACAATAAGGTTCTACATCAAGAACGCTTACGAAAGATCATAGTAACGAACACAGATCCTAAAGACACTAGAACCTGATGCTCTGATACCATCTGTGACAACCCACTCAAAATAATAATGGGTGGCCAGCATTATACTACATTAAATCAGGTATCTCAGATGGCACAGTCTCAACATCAACTGACAATACTAATAATATAAGGCTAACTACCCGAAACTATTAAAAGTGGATTGTCAAAAATTTAAAACTTTTTATTTAACAACAATAACAAAACCAATAATGCAACTTAACCAACAATATACATCTAACTACGATGAGTGATAAGTGCAAACTCTAAATATACACAAGAGTGCAATACAATGTACAAATAAAATCTCAACAATGAAATACCTGAATATGCTGTCGGGTAACTAAAAATACAATAATCTGGGGAAAGAAATGTAAAAGTGTTAATCTACAAAACTTGAGTACAAACTCAAAATACAAACTGAATCCTAATCTAGATGTACAATAGATAGGAATCGACTAAGACAAAGTGCCGCAATAGTCCGCTACTGCCACAGCTCCACGAAAACACTGGATGGATGAACATCAATGGCGTCCTTGCGGAGGAACACCTAAAGTAATACAATATATACATAGAGGGAGAAAATATAAACGGGTCAGAGCCCGAGTTGAAAAACATTTTATAGCAAGTGTATTAAAATGCATAATAATTATAAATGCATTATTACATGATTTAATGGAATCGTCCTCTCCATAAAAATCCATATCACCTCTCAACTAGAGCGCGCACCTAACTTATGCACGTTGTCTCCAAATGTATGCCCAAATCTAATTAGTCAATTAAATCTAACTAGATCCCAAAATAAATATTAGATTATGTTATCTAACTTATCTCGAAATCTAAACTTATCTACATTCCCATTTAAAACATTTCTTTACATTAATGTGTCATAGTTATCGTTATATTTGTTCATTTATTGAACATATAAGGTTGCATAATCAACCACATCATCGCAATACATCAACATTCTCATTTACTAGAATTTCATATATTCTAGTTATGCCCTCATTTGGCATGTAAACTTATATGTAATTATATATGAGTTATTAGCATCAAGAGTTAAGGACTAAACTCCTCCCGATTCTTAACACGACACTGCGTTTCATGCGTGGGACGTCTCGCCGAAGCGAAATCCAAACAAGGAACCCCCTGGTTACACTACTCCTGACCGTATTGATACTCGAGGCTCATTATGCCCTCAATGCATGATGCATGTAACCCAATTTATTATCCAGTTTTAATTAATTAATATTCCCAATTCTCAACATTACACGGCGTTTCATGCGTGGGACGTCTCGCCGAAGCGAAATCCAAACAAGGAACCACCCAGTTACACTAATCCTAGCACTGTCGATTGTCGGGATAGGTGATATATATATATATATATATATAATTAATTATGAGCATTAAGGTCTAACTTCTCCCCAATTTCCAACATTACACTATGGTTCGTACGTGGGACGTCTCGCCGAGGCAAAATCCAAACATGGAACCCCCCGATACACTAGTCCTGGCAATGTTAGTCCTTAAGGTCCATTATGCCCTTGATACCCGAGTACAAGCACAATAAACAATAACCATCCAACCGAGCTATAACTCGAGGACGCAGTCTCACATGCTATCATCTTCCAGCATCCCATAAACGAAGCAAACCGGGGCTACCTGGTGGGGTTCAATAACACCCACCTCATGATCAACTCATGCACACAACGTCCCGGGAAGCGTTCATAGCTCCTTACCGGCAAGTGAGAACGTCACATACCCCCGACTTCTCACCCCCAAAAGAATGCATATATATATCGCATAATAATCACAATGGACGACTATGACCTGGGGAATTTCCACACCCTGCTCTTTGAGCCAGGATGCTCACCCTCAACGCACGCAACTTCCCAATGATAGCAAGGAGGGGGTATGCTTCACTATATATATATATATATATACCATCATATAAGGTATACATACATCATCACATCATATAAAGATATACCGTCATATAAATTATACATGCCCCACCATTTACATTTTCAATATACGCTCTTCGGCGCAATTTAATTAATATTATTGTTTAGTATATCACTCTCTTATGATACACTAACCGTCAAATCTCACACATTAACCCCACTTAGTATACATTATACTATTTCTCGCTTGAAGCTCACAAGTCGCTTCTAATAATGAATTGTTTCAAATTTCAATTCATGATAAGGATATTCTTTTATCCTAATGCTCTTCAATTAGCATTTTCATTGTGTGAGACATCTCCCAAATCAAACATCAATAAGGATATTTCTATATCCGTATGCACATCAATTAGTAGTTATAATTCTCCATCCGTAATAGGGTTCAATTCATTTTATAAACCTTTAAAATTATCCCATTTGGGATTGGATCCTAAGATCCATTATCTCTACGTTAGTATCATTCTTTAAATATGTAATCATTATTATCTCCAAGTAAAATCCCCAATAAAAGTGGGCTTCCCCACTTAGAATATACCAAAATTTCTAATCAGTACTCCTCAAATTTAGTCAATATGACTCCAAAATTTCTTATAAGGGAAACTCTCTAAAAGTCTCAAAAACATACTCCAAATATCTCCTATAGAGGTTCCCAATCGATAACCTCGAACAAAATGGAATGAAATTCTCCTTAGAAAAACATCCCTCAAAAAGCCCTGCTTTCGAATCGATTCAGCCCGGAAGGCGAATCGATTTGGGTCATCAGACCTGGGACTCTGTCTCAGGCCGAATCGATTCGGTTGGGGTTCGAATCGATTCGGTCACTCAAACCTGGGCACCTGCATATTTCTGAATCGATTCGGTAGGAGGCCGAATCGATTCGGCCCTTCAGAACTTTCGAAAATGTCTACTTTTTAGTAAGCCAAAAATCCCAAAATCCGTTTTAATCATTTTCTCTCCATTTCTCCTCAACCCAATCACATATATATCATCTATAAACACCAATAAACTAATTTCTAACCTAGAAATCATTTATACACCACAAATCTAAGGTTTTCCCAAAAAGTTAGGTTTTATCAAACTAAACCTAAAACCCAAAAATTTCATCCTCAAATCATGCAATAAATGGTACACAACAATTATTTAGCAAGTTTAATCACTTGCCTAGGGTTCGTAGGGTCTTAATCCGCCTTGAGATCGCGTGGATGCCGAAAAATCCTCTTTCTCTCTCTTTTCTCCTTCTTTTTCTTCTTTTTTCTTCTTCTCTCTTTCTTTCTTTCTTTTTTTTCTCTTTCTCTCTTTGGAGAAATATCTCCCGTAGGCTTAATAAGCCCTAAATCCCAAGATACACATATTGAAATGATAATACCCACTTTAAATGACCCGGTAACTTTAATTCGAGTCACACGGTACTAAAAATATTTCGAAACCTAAATAGACCCCAAGTACAGTCATTTCGACTTTCTCGACCCTTCCGGACACAACTACACCCTTAGAATCTCCATTCAATACACTTTCTAACGACTCCAAGTTTTGACCTCAAGTGCCAAAATTTATTATTCTACAATAAAATATTATTTATTTCTCCCAAAATAAATAAATCCTCGTCTCCAAGACCTCGGGTTGTTACAGTTATCTCTTCACCTCTTTAATGTTTGGATCGGGATATGTGACCGAATTTCCCCCCACTTGAAAATTATTATCTTTTCCTTTTGAACGCGCACGCCGAATTTCATCCAAATGGGAGAATAAAAATTCCTGACTTTTTTATGATTAATCAACTTTTTTCGAACGATCGTAAAAATCAGTTTTTTCACACCTTTATCGAGTTTACCATCAATTATTATCTACAAAATTTTCACTAGGCCAACTTATTTGCACAAATTAGCATAAGAATAGTATAAAATTATGGAAGTGCCCATTTTTCACTTAAAATTTCCATTTTCAATCCAAATTCAATCATTCTTGCATTTTTTTCCTTTTTAATAAAATGGTACTATGAACTTATTATATAAAATAAAACGAGACTAAAAAGGTATAAATTTGGGTATAAAATATACGAAATAATGCACTTATCAAATACCCCCAAACGTAAACTTTGCTAGTCCTCAAGCAAAATTAAAATTATAAAATCTAACTCATTTTCGTAGGAATCACAATTGCACTTAGCATTTGCAACAAGCCGTTAAACCCCAAGGTTACCCCAGTGGACGATTTTTGTCTCGTGAGGGTTTGCAGTGAATATACTCACAAAATTTAAAAACTTGACTCAATACAAAAGTCACAAAAATAATATAACCAAGTATGAATGAAAACTTCATACATATAGTATAACTTCATTTTTCTATCTCAACTTATCATGCATGTGTGCATAGACAATATAACCGTCTATTTCAAAAGATTTGATGGTTACATTTCTTATCCGATAGTTCGTCTTGATTTCAAAATCTAACGGGATGCACTCTCAATCGAACACTCAGAAATGGGTTATTTTTTCATGGTATATGTGAATAAAAGTGTAAATTTACATGAGAAAATTTCACATATACATGATCGAAAAATGGTCTTTTTTATAATGGATGAATATGAAATCCTGAACGAAAAATCAATTACATTTTGAAAACGTTGAATCGCACAATAGATCATATTCATCTTCTCTCCACGCTATGACTAACTTCACTTGAGATCAATTAGGACTTTCTTTGGTTGTATTGTAGGCCCGAGATTGGCTAGAAATAATGTTTTATTTTTTGGAGTTCAAACTTTCTGAGAATATAGAGGGTTTTTCAGTATTTTGACTTTTAGCCATTTTTTCTTCGAACCTCCATTTTCCTTTTTTTCTTCTTTTTTTCCAACTCACGGTTTTTTCATCTTTTTCCTTCTTTCTTTCTTTCTTTTTATTCTTTTTTTTTCTTTTTCACACATCATTCTTGCAGCCTCATTTTCTTTTAGTGTTTTTCCTACCTTAATTTTTACCCTAGTGTTCTTAAAAAATGGGTATGACTTCTTTTTATGGTCTTTAAACTCCTAGTTGGAGTTGGCTAGGATAATGGATTTTCAAAAAAAAAAAGGCATATTTTTATTTTGGTTCAAATGGACTTGCAACGGAATAATGTAAAAAGGGTAGATTTAGGCTCAATTTCGGTCTTTCAAACGATGGACTAATCTCATTTCTCATGTTTCGTTAAGTTTATTTGTGTCTCAAGACAACTTACTAAGACTTCTAGTGCTTTAAGATTCACATTTTTACTTTTTGTTTTGAGTAATCGAACAAAACAAAGAATTTGAGATCATCGACAAATTTATCACTGAAGGAAAGTTTGAGTTATTTTAACTCGGATTGATTTAAATCTCTAAAAAATGAGGAATGGCAAAAAAATCTCACCGGACTAAAATCTCCACATTTATTCGTTAAGCATTAAATTTTGCCTCGATATCCATTTTCGATCATATTATACGGCTTATGTGAAAAACATTCATAAGTTGTGAGATCAATGAGTTAATTATATATTAAGAAATTGTTTCAAAACTCAATTATATTGAAAATATTTTTGAAATTTTTGAAATTTTTCTAATTTTTTTTCTTTTCAAAAATATCATCCTAACCCCCAAACCTAAATTTTAAATTTTACTCAATGTGTGCTCAAATAAAAATATGGACAAATAAAATAAAATAAAGATGTGAAATGGCGATATTATCTGTGAACTTCACTTTGCTATCAGCATCCAAATTAACGAGTGTATGTTAATAAAAATAAAAATAAAAGGGAAAAACTACACTAAAAATATACAAACCTATAAAAATTATCATCATCACCATAAATTAATAATCGAAACAGTTGTAGATCATTCCAATTAATAAACTTTATAGACCTAAGTGCTAAAACATCATAAATTTGAGAGTATAACCGCACAACACAAATTTCAACCATAAATTCTTGGTCATAATGGCGCGCTCTCACGTCATCAAAAATAAACAAATTTGAAACGCACGAATCATATATCGATTCATCTCATAAATACTTGAAGTATCACTAAAATCGGATGACGAATCCTCAAATAAATTTTCTCACATATAAAAAAATCAACATTTTTCTCCATTAAATTAAGAGAAAAATCTCGACAATAGTCAATATCCAAATCATCACAAGTATTACGTGTCTCAAGATTGTCAATTTTTTGCTTATCAGAAAATTTGTTATCCCCATTTAATTCCTGATTATTTTTAGAAATAAAGTCATTATACTGTTTGTTTACCTCTTTCCAATTGATACACCTTGGTGGACAAATAGTAATTAAAGGGGGATCTCATCCATACCTCCTTCAATTTTTAAAATGATTGCTGACCGATCTGACTCAAATTAAAATACGGAGTCATCTAAATTTTCAATATTTTGTAAAAATGCGTCCACAAACTCAATTGAGGATTACCCATGGTAATTTACAACGAATGATTTTTTTTGTTTAAATTTTTTTTGAATGCAGAAGAAATTATAATTGAGTCAAAACCACGTAAATTATGCGCAGAGAAATTTTGATTTTTCTAATAAGGAATCTCCTATTCTTTGACCAGGGAGAATTTAAAAGATGACCAGCTACGGTTATCGACTCAAATCCCGATTTTACCTCCAAGTAGTTGGTCGGTGCGAAGACTCATTAAAAATCACCAATACTAGAAATGTAAAACGGAATTGATTTGTCAAGTTAACATTGGGGTAGCTTTTATTTCTAGCCTCGTTAAGAGCTTGATTAATTAGTGTTTTTTGGGACAAGGAAGGGTGATGAAATCCCCACCTTATCTTTTATAAGTTTTTTTTTTATTTTTTACTAACAAAAATGCGAAAAAGTAAAAAAAATTAGTACGAAAGTCACAACTTCTTTAAAAAAATCGAACAAATCCCCGGCAACGGCGCCAAAAACTTGTTTGCCAATTTTATAAAATATCATAAGTGCACGGGCTATTATCGAATAGCGAGTGTAAGTACGGTTCGAACCCACAGAGATTTGTCAATTTTAATTTTTAAAAGAATTACAACTGTTCAACAAGAATAAATTGGATAGAAAATAATTATGAACTATATTAAATAAAAGAAACTACGATAAATGGGAGTAACACACGAGAGTTGTAAACAATGTGAAAAAATCAGGATTTGGGGTCCATTTATCACGTAACTAATATTGCACACTAATTTAATGTTGTCATTCCCTTTTTATAACTCAAATTAAACCGACTCTCGTCGCGTTTAATTCGAAATATATAACGTTATGTTCGAAATAGTTTTAGCGTCTCTAATAGATGGCTAAAATCCCTATTCCCTTAGAAAATACAAGTTTTAAAGTTCGCAAATGTATTTAAGCATGGACTATCAAAACAATCAAATTGCAATCATAATCCATCAAAAATTACTATTTTTAAATTTCAAAACTTGATTTAGCAAAACAATCTTGAAGGTTTTAAAATACACTCTCGTGTCGTTTTAGAATAAATACCGAATCTTTAATAACAATTAAAACAAGTAGGGAATGAACAACAATGAAATTAACATGACAATATTATCTAACTTTGATAAACTTCACCCTATTCCTAATATAAGAATCAAGCTACCATAATGAAAGATAAATTGCGAGAATAAGTGGAAATTTTCATTAATAAATCAAACTTACAATAAGTTCCCTCACAATAATCTTCAATCCTCTAAAAAATGATAAAAAAATTGGCCCTCGAATTGTTTACAATCACTCAAAATTGCTCCCCGAAATCCCTTTTTTTAAAATTATGAACCAAAGGGTCCTTTTTATAGGACAAGTGGTGAGATATTTTAGTTGTGGTGAGACTCTCCCTGGTTGGTCGAATGGTATTGGAAATTTTCTCTCCACCTCTTTAATATTTGGATCGGGATAAGTGACCGAATTTCCCCCCCACTCGAAGAATCTTATCGTTTTTTTGAGTACACACGTAGAATTTCATCCAAACGGGAGAATAAAAATTTCAGAGTTTTTTTACGATTTTACAAGTGTAAAAATAACTTTTTTCGAACGACCATAAAAATCATATTTTTCATACCTTTTTTTAGTAGACCATCAATTTACACCAAATTCCATCATTATCTGCAAAATTTTCACTAGGCAACTTATTTTCACAAATTAGCACAAGAATAGTATAAATTATCGAAGTGCCCATTTTGTCACTTAAAATTGCCATTTTCAATCCAAATTCAATCATTCTTAGATTTTTTTTCCTTTTAAATAAAATGGTCCTAAGAAATTATTTAAAAAAATAGAATGGGACTAATAAGGTATAAATTTCAGTATAAAATATACAAAATAGTGCACTTATCAAATACCCCCAAACCTAAACTTTGCTAGTCCTCAAGCAAAATTAAAATTTTAAAATCTAACTCACAATTGTAGGAATCAGGATTGCACTTAGCATGTGCAAAAAACTATTAAATCCCTAGGTTACCCTAGTGGACGAGTTTTGTCTCGTGAGGGTCAGTGAATATACCCACAAAATTAAAAAAAAAACTGACTCAATACAAAAGACACAAATGTAATATAACCAAGTATGAATGCAAACTTCATACATATAGTAGAACTTCATTTTTCTATTTTAACTTATCGTGTGTGTGTGCATAGCCAATACAACCATCCATTTCAAAAGATTTGATCGTTACATCTCTTATCCAATAGTTCGCCTTGATTTCAAAATCTCAGGGAATGCACTCTCAATCGAACGCTCAGAAGTTATCTCTCCACCTCTTTAATATTTGGATCGGGATAAGTGATCGAATTTTCCCCCACTCGAAAACTCTTTTCTTTTCTTTTTGAACATGCACGCAGAATTTCATCCAAACAAGGGAATAAAAATTCCTGTAAAAACATCTTTTTTCGAATGACCGTAAAAAACAGTTTTTTTGCGCCTTTTTGAGTTGACCATCAATTTACACCAAATGCCACCATTATCTGCAAAAGTTTTCCTTGGAAATATTTTTCACAAATTAGCACAAGAATAATATAAAATTATCAAAATGCCCATTTTTCACTTAAAATTGTCATTTTCAACCCAAATTCAATCATTCTTGCAATTTTTTTCCTTTTTTAATAAAATGGTCCTAAGAACTTACTAAATAAAATAAAACGAGACTAACATGGTATAAATTTGGGTATAAAATGTACAAAATAATGCACTTATCAAAGTCCATTTACTTTATTTAAGAAAATTCTTTAATTTGGTCCATGATTAATAACTAAATTTGTCGGTATTAACTTGAGAAAAGAAGTGATCACTTTAAGTAATTAGTCGTTTTACACGATTTATTTAAAAAATCCAATTTAGTCCACAATGATAATCAAATAGGAAATAAATCACCTGTATCCCTATATTATTACAAGCCATGTCCAAAGGCCCGAATAAAAGTATTAAAATTTCCAAATTGATCAAAGTTTCAACCCATAATTTTAGTAAAATGACATAGCTCTAATGGCGTTAGTTCCCTATGGGGCCATACTAGTGTCCTTTACGACGTCCCTACTCGATGTACCTCAGGGCAGCGGTGGGGTTTTTGACATAAAAAGTAGTGGTGAGGGAACACTTAGAAGCGTGTGTGATACTATGGTATATGCTTTCTACAAAATACTAAACATATATCGTTTACTTTAATCAATTCCAAAAATGTTAACAATTTAGTTAGTATTCATGAAACTACTATGTAATGAACCCTAGCGATGAGCACATACTCATTTAACCATTTCATCACCCTTATCGGTTCTAGAGATTAATTTTTCATGCTTTAGCCATTAGTCTCTTTGATTACCTTTCATTAGGATGCCTTATTTATTCATTCCCATGTACAACCATTATCATTTCTTTTTTAATTTATATTTTCTCAGAGACGTCCAATAACCGCATACTTTAACGGGCTCCACACCGCCAGCTATGTAGCCATATGCTCTGGTCAGTAATTTTGAATCTTTCACCTCGGGCTTCGGGGCCTCATTAATTATTCCAGTGTCATCTGAGTCCAATTTAATGTGTGTTAACATTTTATCTAATGTTCACATTATTCAAGCTTTTACCGTATTTCTCATTTTATGGTTTAAGTCATTCGTTCATTTCTTCAACGTGCCATTTATTCACTTTATTCGTTTTTTACCAAAAACTCGACCGATGATGCCTAAGAGGTAGTTCAACCACTAGGACCCTCGTTTTTGCTAAAAATATCATTTTTCCCTTTTATAATAGTTTTTATGAAAAACATATTTAATTTCATTTTGGCACAAGACCTTAACATTTTTCTTTCAAAACATACTTCTTACGATTTTATATCAAAAATCATGTTGTCCTTTTATGTTTGCCACATAAAATATAATCACTTATTCAAGACCATTTTGAACCAAATCTCCATAACTTTTCCTATTATCACATGTGATCCCAAATATCTATTTCATTCATTTTAACAATTTTTAACAAATTTTAGGGTTGTTTTTTCTACATTTATTCATTTCATCATAAAACCCATTTAAACATGCTTAAACAAGTCCAAGATATCATCATCTACCTTACTACATGACTCTACATGTGTGAAAGAGGATTTCAAGCCTAGAAATACCTCAAAATCCACTTAGACAATTAAAATCACGACTTTGTATATTTTTAACCCGCTTTCTTCCATTTTCAATGTAAATCACATAAATTTTTAATAAGACCCTTCTAGGGTTCTGTCTTATTAAAGAAACTCCATTTTTTGCAAGACTATAATATTTCATTAAATAACTTTTTTTTTTGCATTATAAATTATCTAGCATTCATCCAACATAATTTTCATTGCTAGAAAACCTTAAAACTTTGGAAGAGGAAAACCCTACCTTGGATTAGAAGAGGAGAAATACAAAATGGGTGACTTGAAAGCTCTTTAAAACTTCTAAGCTCCTTCAAATGACTCCAAAAATCTTCTCTACAAGCTTTGCTCCACCACTTTCTTCCTTGACCCGAGCTTGAAGATAGTAGAATGTGATTGAAAATGGTGTAACTTATGGTTTGGAGGTGGCGGCAAGGCTTGGCTATGGGAGAAAATGGTCAGAAAGGGTGAAGATGGGTGTATGGAGCTTAAAGAGACAGAGAGAGAAAAAGATGTTGAAAATGTGAGGGATAAGACACATCCTTTTTCTCCTCTTATAACCCAATAAAACTCATTTAAAACCATTTAAAAACTCCCCCCAAGCACACCAACAATATGTCTGCCCATCAAAGCCACTAGAAGTTAACACATCATCCATCCAACGATTGAAAACGCGACACCACATAAGGCCCAATCGAATTGATCAATTTTCTCCCAGGTCATTCGAATGAGAATGGGAACTCATTTGAACGAGACTGGGTTCTCCTTCGATCAGTCCTTCGAATGACTTTCTAACGAGGTTGTACACATATGTAGAGGTGGGTCATTTGATCGTCGTTAGATGTCCACTTCGAAAGAGGTGGGCTTTTCCTTCGAACCACTAAAATTCTCATTTGAACGAGACAAGGTCCTCGTTCGAATGACCTTAAGTTCGTCCAATCCACCCATATTTCTTAAATCTCCAATTTCACCTATAATTTCCAACAATTAACATCAAAGCCAACAGAGAAATTGGATATAGAGATAAAAGCCCATATATTAATAATCCAAATCCCGATAATTTCACATGATTACAAATTACATGGGGAAAGAATATAATACCAGGAACGTATATTACACACAATGATAGAATGCTTAAGTGTTCACTCTCGGGAACACAACGCTGAATTCCTTGATCGGGAAAGTGTTTTAAATTATATGCCTCATCCTTCGATTAATATTTAACATTCGCTAAGAACTTAGATTTGTCTTGTGTTAACCAATGATCCGACAATTGGTCGATAACAAGAAAGTTGACAATAGCTGCATACTAAGGCGATTTATATATAGAAAAGAGCTACTCATCAGGGAGTGACTCGAAAATAGGAATATGATCGGTGTCATACACAATTGACAGACAAGAGAGATGATTGGCAACAACATTTTCAGTACCACTTTTTTCGTGAATTTCTTGGTCAAACTCTAGAAGTAAGAGAATCCACCCTATCAATCGAGGTTAAAAATTCTTCTCATGAAGAAGGTGCCGGAGTCTGACATGATCAGTATAACTAACGATCGGCGAGCCTAAAAAGTAAGTGTGGAATTTGTCAAGGGAAAACACTATGGCCACCAACTCTTTTTCAGTTGTTGTATAATTGAGTTGGGCATCATGGAGGGTTTTACATGCATAATAAATCGTGTGAGAGTGATTATTAACCCTTTGTCCCAAAACGGCTCTGACGGAGAAGTCGGGGGAATCACACATGATCTCAAATAGAAGAGACCAATTTGGAGGTTGCATTATACGAGCGAAAGTGAGCAAGGTTTTAAGCATCTTAAAGGAGGTATAACAAGTGACATCAAATACAAAAGGGATATCCTTCGATAAGAAAGTTGTTAAACATCGATAAATTTGGGAGAAATCCTTGATGAAGCATTGGTAAAAACATGCATGTCCTAAGAAGAAGAGAATATCCTTGACAGACTTAGGAATGGGAAGAGTAGGCATGAATTTGATTTTGGATTTATCAACTTCCATTCCGACACTAGAGATGACATGACCTAAAATAATGCCCTTTTTCACCGTAAAGTGATATTTTTTCCAATTGAGAACCAAATTCTTCTCTTGACATCATTCAAGGACCTTGGTGAGATGTAACAGACATTGATTATAGGATAATCAAAAGATGGAGAAATTTTCCATAAAGACCACGATGAAATTTTCTACCATGTCACCAAAAATACTAGTCATACACCATTGAAAAGTCGCGGGGGCGTTGCATAAGCCGAAAGGCAGGTGACAGTAGGAAAACATGACAAATAAACAAGTAAATGTCATTTTTTCTTTGTCTTCGGGATAAGTGGGGATTTATTTAAATACCAAATATCCATCAAGGAAGAAATAGAAATCATGGCCTTCTAATCGTTCAAACATTTTATCGATGAAGGGAAGAGAAAAATGGCATTTTCTAGTGATGGGATTTAACTTTCTATAATCAATACAAACATGCCAACTAATTTGCATACGGGTAGAAACAAGATTATTGTCACTATTCTTAACAAGGATGACGCTAGACTTTTTAGGCACAACATGAATGGGACTAAACCATTGGCTATCCAAGTTTACGTAAATGATACCAACATCAAGGAATTTTAAAATTTCAGTTCTTAGGACTTCTTTCATCCCAAGATTTAGTTGACGGTGGGGCTCAAGATAAGTCTTCTCATTTTCATCCAAATGAAAGCGATGATTTCAAACATTAGGGTTAATGTCGTGAATGTCTGAAATGGTCCACCCAATGGCAGTGCTATTTTCGGTGAGAGGATGGACAATTTCTCTTCTTGATCCGGGGTCACATCATAAGCAATTATAACTAGGTGATGTTTGATTAGGACTAAGAAAGTATATTTCAAATCAAAGGGCAATGGATTAAGGTTGAAACTAGGTAGAGAATAGGGTGAAGATGTGGACTAGATGAATAAACAGAGTTCTTGGAATCATTAGGACAAAAGTATAGAGGTCTATTCTCCAAGTGAATAGGTGCAAAAAGTGTAGACTCGTACTGATTGTCCTAATTATCAGTGTACATCAATGGTGTGAAATCTAGTAGCACATTAAGGTCAGAGATGGAGGAATCAATGTCAAAATCCGACTCAAAATGAGCTAAATATTATTGAAGATGATCCTCGAGTTACTGTTTATACAACATCTCTTAAACAAATAAGTTAATCACACACACATCCTCAACAGACTCAACATCAGTTTTTTGTTTCATAAGGTGGAAAATGTTGACTTCGACAGTCATATTTCCAAAAGAACAATTTATGGAACCGTCACTATAACTGATGATTGCATTGGTCGTGGATATTAAGGGAAACCCGATATGATAAGAATACTGATTCGATCGAGAGTGGGGGTGTCCAAAATGATTAAATCTATGGGGTAGTAAAAGTCACACACTTTCACTAAAACATCTTCAATTATGCATTTAGCAATTTTCATGGTCAGTTGTCTAGTTGAAGAGTAACTCCTGTGGTTTTCATATGTTGTAATCCTAACTCAAGATAAAGTGATTAAGGCAACAAATTGACACTAATGCCAAGATCAAGTAAGGTTCGGGTGTTATACGTATCTCTTAACACGTAAGAGACAGTTGGACGACTAGGGGCTTTATACTCCACAACACAATTTTGATGAATAAGGGACGTTGCTTGCTTGGTGATAGAAGCGTCACGTGGAACATTCATCCGTCGTTTGATAGTGCATAAATCCTTCAAGAATTTGTCATAGGACAAGACTTGTTGAATTGTAGTGAGGAAGGGAATGTCAATGAAACATTATGAAAACTTATTTGATCTTATCAAATTGGTGAGCCTTCTTCGTGGGAGCTAACTTATGAGAAAACGGTGCCTTGGGCACATAGACGGTAGTGTTCTCGTTAGGATTTTACTCAGACTTTTCTACGGACATGTTGGGTGGGCAAACCTTAGCTATGGTTTTTATTGGACTTTTCGCAATGGGTTGGGTTTGACCATCTTCGGGTACGTCAACACAGTTGTCAACCTATTTCCTAGATCTTAGAGTGGTCACTGTGGTTGGATGTAGATCCAACCTCATAAGCCGACTCTTTACCATTCCCCTTAGGGTGAGTAATGGGTTGACATGGAAATTAACCTTTCTCTCGCTCGAACTCAGGTTGGTTAAAATAGTTATCAAGCCTTTGGATAAATTGATTATGTTCTTCTGTGGTTTGTTGTTGAGTCGTGGTGAATTGAGTGAGAATATCCTCGAGAGACAAGGTGGATGACTGGGTTAGAAGGGAATAATATGGTTGAGGTACCAACTCTCTTTCTGAACATAGAGCGAGGAATACTCGTGATGCCCCGTTTTCAAGGGTCAATGCAGAAAACCTTTTTATACTTTGGTTTCCTTTAAGAAAATCCTCCTTTTAAAGTAAAATCTTTCTTTTACATTTTTGTCAACAAATTTATTTAATCTAATTAATGAAATGATGTTTAGCTTGAAAATTTTATATGAACGCTTAAAATAAAAGATTTTTTTAAATTCCATGGAGTAAATAACAATTTAAGAAACTCCACATCATCCTATCTTATTACAACCAAATCGTAAACACTTCTAAATAGTTTCAACCAAACAGAAGTTGCACTTAAGTTACACATTTAAAGAAAATAGTAAACAAAGATTTGTTAGCACGTACATCCTTCCTTTCCTCTCACAGTTTCCTTGCCTTTATCTTTTTCTGAAGTATCTGAAGGTGGAAAATGATGGGGTATGAGCATGTGTCATGTAGGAGAAATACTAGCAGAGTAATACGTATAAAAAATATTTTAGCAATAATGAAATCATCCATCATTTGATTAAGTGTTCTCATGAAAAATGCAAACGTGACATGCAATTTACGTTTTGACCATGTAACCCGGGTGATGAGTCCACTCACACTTAACCTTTCTTTTAATGCCATCTATGTCCCGTTAATTTAACTATTAACGTACTTTCATATTTTCCATATTATTTCATAAATTTTTCTTTTTATTAATGAGCATTGTTCTCAAAATTATCTTTTCCTTTGATTAATCGGGGTACCGATTCATGAGTGTTATACTACTTTGACTCCCACTATGCCATAATATGCTACTAATTAGTTGTTTGGGATCTAAGCATTAAGTCGCACCCTAGAGATCCGAGCCCTTCTTAAATTTCCTCATTACCTCTTAGTGAATTTTACTTATTACATATTTGTTACCGTTTTCCTTTCTTTATTTTTTTTCACTTTTAACTCTTTTTCAATTATTTCCTTCATTTCTTTTTACCTTCCAATGAGACCAAATACGTGGAACAAGACAAGTCCCAACACACTTTACTTCTAAACTTCACACATTATAAAAAGTTTTTTTTCATTTTAGCTTAGACTCGATATTTTTTATTTTGAAAATGACTCTAATTACCATATCTTGTGAAACTTAACCTTTAAATCCAAATACTTATTTACACCTTTTATTGTGCTTTTCACCATTTATGCACACCTGTAAACTTGCGTTTTGTATACTTTGCCAAATATACTTCGTTCCACATTTACTTTGTACCATATGAGTTTTCACAACATAAAATCCAATTGTTTTAAGAGTCCTTTGGTTTGGAAAGTGTATTTGTAAGTCCACACTTTTTCACTAAAACATCGCTTTTATCATTTCAAGACTTATATTTCCAACTTATTGATTTTGAACCTTTTATATTACCTTTTTTCATGTTATATGGTTAAAAGACTTCATTTAAAACTAAATTTTCAAAACAATACTCTTGTTTGCAAACATTACTACAAAATCCACTCTTTACAAAAAATGACATTTTTGTACTAAAAATTATACTTTTGATATTTCAAGACTTATTATTACAAATTGATAACTTCTCATTTTAGACTTTTTATCCTTGTCATTTTATGTGTAAACATTACTATATTTACTGTTTTAACCTCAATACCTTACTATTTTCACTTTTAGTCCCTTAATTCCTAAACTTCTCAAAATTTTACCACATAAAGTAGCGTCATTTTATGTGACTAATTATTTTTCCAACATTATTATTTCATATTCCAAGGATTGTTTAAATTTATTTTCAACATATTGAATACATTTATCCTAACCATCTGAGTTTATGTTCGTGAATGTAAGGTTTTACACTCATAAAACTCATACATGTATCCTAGCATTCCTTCATCAAGTTCAACTTAATATTTGACGCTAAATAACTTGTTTAAACATGGTTTTCATAAGAAATAACTTCCATAAACATTCTGAAATTTTAACTTAATTTCAACTAACTTTTGATCATTTTTAACATATCTTTATCTATCTATATTCATATGTACTTCCTATACTATTTTCAAGTTTAAAATCAAGCACTCTAGTTATATGTACTGATAATAAGCATAAATAGTCATGTAAATCATACATATGTATACATATAACTAGAGTGCTTGATTTTAAACTTGAAAATAGTATAGAACCACTATCTCTTTAAGATATTAATTCCTTTGATTAAGAGGAAGAAATAAATCCCAAATAAGATCCTAGTTCCAAGATCCTTGTACGCTTTTTTTTCTTTCAAAGTAACACCTTAAAAACCTTCCTTAACCCTTGATAATTGAAGGTTGTAATAATTGTTTTGCAAGCTTGATGTATAGAGATAATATAGAGGACTTTATGATACTGATTTGGGCAAGAAAATAAGGCTAAAAACCTTGGATTAGGGGTTCCCCAACAACTCAACAAAATTTGAGACAATGTGAGCTAAGTGATCTATTCCCCCTCATAAAGTTCCCAAAGCTATTATAATGACCCCTACCCATCTCAAATGACTCATAAACATGTAGTGATGATACCCTATGCCAAATGGGGTAGAAAAGACTAAAACAATGGATGAAAATATTCAAAGTTGGCAGCCACACAACTCAAATTGCTCCGTTTTGTTTTCTTTTTTTTTTACTAACTTCGAATAGAAAATACCCTTAATACAGACCTAATTGATTTTTTTGACATCGTTAAAGAATGGAAAGTTGTCCAAAATTTAAGTTTATATCTTGTGAAAATTTTTCAATACTTTCTGAGCACTTTTATTTTTTTACGATAAACCATTATTATTATTATTATTATTATTATTATTATTATTATTATTATTATTATTATTATTATTATTATTATTATTATTATTATTATTATTATTATTATTATTATTATTATTACTACTACTACTACTACTACTACTACTACTACTACTACTACTACTACTACTACTACTATTATTCTTTGAATTTCCTTCTTTTATCCTTATTATATTATGATACATATATAATTCAAAATATTTAAATTATTCCAATTAATTTATTTAATCATCATTCGTAACACAATTAATCGTGTAGCGCATTACGTGACAAATGGAAACTTAGGAACTTCTTATTTATAAAAGAACCGGGTGTTACAACCTTCCCACCTTGGAAAATTTCGTCCCTGAAATCAAAACATTAAATATTTCTAAGTAAACCATTCGGGATGTTTCCTTCTCATTGTAGATTCTAATTCCTAAGTCGCTCCCTCAATGTTAATATTATCCTAATCAACCTTGATAAGGGGAGTCGTCTTCTTGCGAAGCATCTTCTGGTGGCCTACTATTGACATTGGCCTAGTCTTGTATGAAACATCGTATTGAAGATCTAACTAGCCCTAATTTATTATATGAGATGGATACAGAATGTACTTCTATAACATCGATATGTGGAAAATATTATGAACACTAGCCAACTAAGGCGGTAAGGCTAAATAGTAAGCTATTGGACCATACCTATTCAATATCTTAAATGGCCTTGTGTACCTTGGTTATAAATTCCCCTTCTTACCCAACTGCATAATACATGTTCTATCCTTGATCTTTAGAAATACATGACCATACTGAACTCTAAATCGTAACGACAAACATCAACATAGTTGTTCTGACGGCTATGAGCAGTTTCAAGTCTATCTTGAATAACTTGAACTTATTTTGTTCTCTATTCAATAGTTCTAACCTAGAGATGTGTTTCTCGCCGACCTCATCCCAACAAACTAGTGAACGACAAGGTCCCCCGTACAAGGCTTTACACGGTTCCATCCCAATACTAGCTTGAAAGATGTTATTGTAAATGAATTCTTCTAATGTTAAACGGTATGCCCAATTAACCTAAAAGTCTATAGAGAAAGATCATAACATATCTTTGATTATTTGAATCGTTCTCTTGAACTGTCCATCTGTCTATGGATGATAGGTTGTGCTGAGTTTTACAATCACTACTAACACTTGCTGTAGTTTATACCAAAACTTGGACACAAACCTCGAATCCCTATCTAAAATAATGGATAAAGTGTGCCATTCGACCTTATGATTTCATAGATGTAGAGTTTGGAAATCTTGGACACATTATTCGTGACTTTGATAGGAATTAAATGCACTGACTTGGTAAGAAGATTAACCACGACCTATACTACAGCATGCCCAACTTGAATCCTAAGTAGGTTTGTGACAAAGTCCATTTGTAAGGACATAAATTTCCAATTGAGTCCCTCTATTGTTTTGACTTAATTCCGTGAACAAAACTGTATTTGTAATATTTCATAGGGAGAATTTTATTTTGTCACGATCCCACTTGGTCTATGATGTATTGAAGAAATTGAAGGCGTTGCGGAAAAGCTTCAAAGAACTACATCATGCCGAAGTTTAATTGGTGCAAGTTTAATCGTCTTCAAAGTTAATTTCATTCCGAGATCACTCAGGTATGAATGCGTATAATTAATGGTGCTCGGAATTATTTTATAAAAGATAAGGATGTAATTTTTATAAAGAAAAATGTTTTTAAATGTTTTAAAAGTACTTTAAAGGTTTAAAGTACGTTTTATCATGGTAAGCTCGTAAAAGAGTTTGACATTTTTTAATCTCTCTTTGGAAGAGACGTTTTAAACAAAAAGTCAAAAAGTCAAACTTTCGCATTGTCGTTCAAACGACACCTAATATCGTTCGAACGAGATGGGATGTCGCTCGAACGAGTTCCTCATATCGTTCAAATGACACATTTTTCGAGGCGGCATTTAAATCCTATTTAAATAGTGTTTTCATCATAGTTTTGTAGGTGTGCATTCTAGAAAATATTATTCGACCAGAAACTTGTTTGCACATGTTTTCTAAGGTTTAAAAGTCTTAAACACATCCTTAGAGTTTGCAAAGATCCGAGTTATCATTCTTATATGTTTAAGTGATCTTGCCGCACCAAAGTTGTTTGTTCTACACATTGAACATCAAAGTGTTTTGCGGTAAAGAAAAGAGAATGACTTCTTGTTCGACACCGTAGATGAATCAAAGCCATTCGGTGGACACCGAGACATACGTGGACGCGTGTGTTATGGACATGTATCGTGGAGGACGGAATTTCTGAGTGGGCACTATTGAAGAATGGTTGAATATCAGAAGGAGCGTCAAGACCCGTGGGGATCGAGTCTTAGTGTAAGGCTAATCTGTCTTTGTAAAACCATTATTCATAGTGATTGTCTGGTTTGGTCCGTTCGAGGTTGTTTTCCCATTTTGGGTTTTTTTCTCGTACATCTGACATTGTGAGTATTCTTTACTTTACTTAACTTGCTTTAATCACTAGATGCATGTTTAGGATTAATCAAGATAAAACTGGTTTAAAGTAAGAATTGGGTTTTCACAACTTGGTTTGGTGCATAATTAAAAGTTGGATAATTTTTCGGAGAAATATTGGTTTGAAAGAAAACACACATATTGGGCACTCTTCAAATTGGTACCAGAGCTAAAAAACATTTTTATTTGTTTTGTGATCCCGTGTGTTTTCAAAGATGAATTCTGGATATAATGAATTTTCTCGAACTCCTATTTTTTATGGCACTAATTACACTTATTGGAAGATGAGAATGAGGTGTGCTTTAAAATCTATTTATGAGCGTGTTTGGCCTGCTATGGAGAAAGGTTGGACACCCCCTGTCACTATTGCAGGTGAGGTCACTAGTTTAAAGCCTATTGAGTCATGGACCAAAACTGAACAAAGACTTGCACAATATAATTCTAAGGGTCTGCACGTTATTTCTTCACATGTCACACAGGAATAATATAATAGAATTATAACTTGTGAAACATCAAAAGAGGCTTGGGATATTTTGGCACTCACTCACGAGGGCACTAGCACGGTTAGGGCATCAAAACAAATCTCACTACACAGTTTGAGACCATTAGGATGTTACATAGTGAGACCTTTGATGAGTTTTACGCTAGGTTGTCCAATATTGTCAACTCGTCATTTAACCTAGGTGAGAAAATTCCTGACAACCGTGTCATTAAGAAAACCCTTAGGTCATTACCTAGTAGATTTTATGTGAAAGTGACCATATTAAACTCCTTGGGTAGGTTAGAGTCAACGAAACTAGAAGAGATTGTAGGTGACTTACAAACCTATGAAATCGACATGATTACCTCTGAGCAAGTGCCTAAGAAAGAAAAGGGTTTGCTTTGAAAACCCGGAAGGAGGAAATAAAAATTTTGGATTCCGATTTTGAGTATGTTTCTTTGTTGTCAAAGAAATTTAAAAAATTTATTAAGTTTCAAAAGCAATCGAAAGATGCCAGGAAATTTGAAAAATTCAAGAACAACAAAGTAGATCCCACCTCTAAGGATAAGTTTGAGAAGCCTAAGAGAGATGAGTCGGATAAGTGTTTTGGGTGTGAGGGGTACGGTCATAAAAGTTAAGGAGTGTCCCACTAGATATAAGAAAGAGGTCAAGCAACCCATTGTCTATAATGCCACCTTAAGTGATAGTGATCCGGAAGAGGGAGAGAGTTCCCCCATTGATCGTAACTTTGTTGCATTTATGGCATGTCATGTGAGCGACGAAGATTCTCATGTGCATGACACTTCCGAGGAGGTTTTGGGTGTATCCCATGTTAGTGAGGGTGAAGAGAGTGACGAGGAGGAGGTTGATGTGAAAGAATTACAAAATGCGTTTAATGAGTTATATGCCGAAATGGTGAAGGTAAAAAAGGCTAAATCAAAATTGCAATCTAAGTTGAATGAGCATGCCATAGAAAATAATGATAGTTTGATTGAGGATCTTAGGGCACGAGAGAAGAAGCTTAGAGAGAAATTAGAGTTTGTGGAGAAAGAGAGAGATAATCTTCGTGGTTTGATTGAGTCCTTGAAAAAGGAGATTTTAGTGTTTGAGGAGTCTAGACATTTGCTCGAGTCTAGGATTCACGAGTTGGATGAGAGATTGATAGACTCGTCTAGAGTCAAGTTTGATTTGGAGGCTAGGTTGGAGAAGTTAGATAAGATCCTAGGCACCGTCCAAATTAAGGAAGATAGGGGATGTATAGGTTTTGGTGAGAGAATTGTTCCCATTCCCCCCGCACGTATGAGAAACACTAGGATGGTTAGAAAAGGTCCACATAAAGGTAATCATTCCCACCACCGCTACACTTGCTCATTTTGTGGTAGGAAAGGTCACCTTAGGCGTTATTGTTATGACCCTAAACAAGCTCCTAGGAAGTTTAAGAATAAAGTTACCCTGATTCCCAAAACCCCCATGCGTCATTTTACACCTACTTGGGTTAGGAAATCGTATTTAGTGGATTTAGGAATTAAACTTCATGATTCTCGTTTGGGTGCACTTGATTCTTCCCATGCTAAATCTAAAGGATGATAGTGTTTCCATGTTTGTCGTATGATAGTTTGCTTCATGATATATTCATTGCTAGTATTATGACATGTGTATCATTTTGTATTATAGTTTTCACTTGTTTGAGTCCTATTTGAAAAATACAAAAAGATTTTATTTTTTTGAGAAAACTTTTGCAAATCCAAAAACATTTTGCTTTTCTTTGAGTCAAATATGTTTGAAAAGCCAAAAAGATTTTCGGTTTTTGTTTTTGAGTTTACATGTTTGATATGGCTTATTGGTGTGCTTGGTCCCCCCGTCGTTTCATTATCCATGTGGCTAGGACATTTGGTCATTATTATCGATACTTAGAATGATCTTAACCATTGTTTATATGGGGTAGTTTCGAAGTTGATATGCATTTTGATTCAACTTTGTATATATACCAACATTGCACACATGCACGAGTTTATATGGTTGTTTGACTTCTCTTGCATATTTGAATTTGGTGAGGCATTCTTATCTCAATCTTGTCATCTATGCATAAGTAGACTTAAGGAGAAGTGTGCATGTAATAACCGTTTACCGTGAGGATTTAAAATTGGTAAAAATGATGAGTGATTCACGGGAAAGGGCTGCGAGAGTTCAAAATTAACTCGTTGTGAAAGCCACCATTTAAAAGAGCCCAAAAGAAAATGCAATATGATAAGAAAAGGGCCAATAAGATTTTCTCTAAGTTGAGAATGCTAGAAACCCAAAAGAACTTGAAAAAGTATATATATATGAGGGTGTTTGGTTAGAGAAAATTTAAACGGGTTTGAACAACTAATCCTAATGTTGAAACATTGCAATTTGACGCTATTGTTTGTAAAATCGTCAAAATTCTGGATTTGTGTGCATGTAGTATGTTTAGTTCATTAAGATCACACTTTAATTATCATATGGCTATGATAAAGTTTGATAATTTATCTCTATCAATTAGAGCTTCTTGATCGTTTCGATGTGTTGGAATTATGACTCATTTGTTGTAGTTTCACGCCCATACATTCCATGTCCATGTTTGAACACATCGGTACTATGTTTGCATGTAACTCGCATTTTTAGTTTCTATAAGTTTTTGGGTTTTTGTGTTAAAATCCCACTGTTTTAACACTGTTTTGATTCTGTCAGGCCCTTCCTGGAATATTTTTGCGGAATTTTTTTCACTAGGTAATACTTTATAATATTTTTGGGAAAGTGGGAAATTTTGACAGGTCACGCAAAGTCGTTCAAATGACAACTCATCTCATGCAAACAACATATGTACTTCGTTCGAGCGAATTCCTCATCTCATTTGAGCGAAGTCCTTGGCTCGTTTGAACGACAGGCTGAAAAATGGCTTCTGATTGGTTTGTAGTTCACTGGTTTAATTTGATATATTTTTGTTACTGCGGGAATCATTTCTAGACTGTTTGGTTTATATGCAGGTTCTTTTATGTTCCAAATTGGTATTTTGCATATGAGTTCGTTTATCACACTTGATTTGATTGCTATACTCTATGTGTGATTCCTTGGTTTACTAGCTACTGATTTGTTATTTCTTGATCATAATTAGATGGTTGTTTCATGATTATCTAGCATTTTTTCTCAAATTGGTATGAACTTGATTCAAATTGGTTTCATATTCTCATGCTAGATATTCCATATTGGATTATCTTTTCACCGAATTGTCTATTCAAGACAAAAATGGGGAGAGATGTATGTGATGTAGGGGGAGATTTGTTGAGCGCTACTATTGATATCTGGATTTACATATTATTTGATTATATTTGTTTCAAATTGGTATCAAATAATTACTCACATGTTTCAAATGATTTGTTCTTATTAGAAATATAAATTGGTATCATTTGTTCCTCCATACTTCACTGGGTATCTGTTTTTCTGTTTCATGTGTGTAAGTATGCCTCAAGGATTCGAGATTTCAAGTCTACATCACATTCGGACAGTTCATGCTTGCCGGTGCTACATATTCTAGTCCGTGTCCTGTATTTTTTATCTTGGGCTTTTGGGATGGGATTTAGGTGTCATACAGCTTGACGGCCCGGTTAGGCATTTTCACTTGTTTAGTTTTGTCCCGGAATAGTCAAAGGGGGAGATTTGTAAGGACATAAATTTCCAATTGAGTCCCTCTATTGTTTTGACTTAATTCCGTGAACAAAACTATGTTTGTAATATGTCATAGGGAGAATTTTATTTTGTTACGATCCCACTTGGTCTATGACGTATTGTAGAAATTGAAGATGTTGTGAACAAGATTTAAATAATTACATCATGCCGAAGTTTAATTGGTGAAAGTTTAATCGTCTTCAAAGTTAATTTCATTCCGAGATCACTCAGGTATGAATGCGTATAATTAATGGTTCTCGGAATTATTTTATAAAAGATAAGAATGCAATTTTTATAAAGAAAAATGTTTTTAAATGTTTTAAAAGTATTTTAAAGGTTTGAAATATGTTTTATGATGATAAGCTCGTAAAAGAGTTTGACAATTTTGGATCTCTCTTTGGAAGAGACGTTTTAAACAAAAAGTCAAACTTTCACGCTGTCGTTCAAACGACATCCAATCTCGTTCGAACGACATGGGATGTCGCTCGAACGAGTTCCTCATATCGTTCGAACGACATGTTTTTCAAGGCGTCATTTAAATCATATTTAAACAGTGTTTTCATCATAGTTTCATAGGTGTGCATTCGGGAAAACAGTATTCGACCAGAAACTTGTTTGCATATGTTTTCTAAGGTTTAAAAGTCTTAAACGCATCCTTAGAGTTTGCAAAGATCCGAGTTATCATTCTTATATGTTTAAGTGATCTTGCTACACCAAAGTTATTTGTTCTACACATTGAACATTAAAGGGTTTTGAGGTGAAGAAAAGAGAAGGACTTCTTGTTCGACATCGTAGACGAATCAAAGTGGACACCGAGACATACGTGGACGCGTGTGTTGTGGACAGGTATCGTGGGAGATGAAATTCCTGCGTGGGCACTATTGAAGAATGGTTGAAGATCAGAAGGAGCGTCAAGACCCGTGGATATCGATTCTTAGTGTAAGGCTAATATGTCTTTGTAAAACCATTGTTCATAGTGATTGTCTGGCTTGGATCGTCCGAGGTTGTTTTCCCGTTTTGGGTTTTTTCCTCATTCATCCGGCGTTGTGAGTATTCTTTACTTTACTTTACTTGCTTTAATAACTAGATGCATGTTTAGGATTAATTAAGATAAAATTGGTTTAAAGTAAGAATTGGGTTTTCACAACTTGGTTTGGTGCATAATTAAAAGTTGGATAATTTTCGGAGAAAAATTGGTTTGAAAGAAAACACACATATTGGGCACTCTTCACCATTATTATGTGTTCCCACTTCCACGAGCTTTTGGTACTCAGCCTTTACTTGCTAACAAATGAGACACTTTGCCACAAAAAATTTGATATCCTTTTTCATTCCTGACCACTAGTAGTCTTTGTACAAATCCCTGTACATTTTTGCACTGCCCGGGTGAATACTGAACCAAACTTGTAATATCCCGAAATATATTTTATAAATTAAATGAGTTCAAATGACTCGATTTATTAATTTTAGTCCAACCATCAATTTTCATAATTTTTATGTGTAGGTATTTATAATACCACATAATTTTATTAATTTTTATTTTAATTAAATTAAATGGGAAATAATTAGAAATTAATCCGAATTTAAATACTAGCGAGACGTGAGTTGGTATTTTATTATGATGATAATATTGAGTATTATAGAGTATATATTTTAATATATGATTATTGAAATTATTAAAATTGTTGCAAGTCATAAATACGACAATTAGGGAATTTAAGTTGGGACGCGCGTGTCAGTCGCGTCTGGAATTAATTTAATTAGATTAAAAAGTAAATTATAATTTTATCATATGTATGGTCATTTTGAGTGCGCCAACGTGTTCGGAGGGGTCGAGTTAGTCAGAAAACACTAGCCGGGGGCTTAGTTTGGGTCCCGGGGAATTTTTAGGCCAAACCGGCAAACCGGGAGGGTATTTTAGTCACTTTAAAATTTGTGAAAATAAGACCCATGAATTTTAGGGTTTATTTAATTATTATTGGGAAGGCCATTAGGGTCATTATTAGCCAAAAAGCAAATAGTGGGCTATGTGAGATAGAGGAGAAGTTACAGAAGGTCTTCAAACCATAACGACCACCAACCACCACCACTTTCGACGGAATTGTGACCGGAAAGAAGGAAAGAACCAGCCCCTGGACATCATCAACCATTCTGAATATCAATCTTAAGGCAAGTGATTTGGTTCCATTAATTTTCAGCGAATACTTCCTCCATGTTAATGTAGGAATTGTTAATAGCCTTGAAAGATGATGAAAACTTATGAATTTTGGTGTAGAACTCTAAATCTTGGATAGGAATTGCATATAGGTTAGTTTTGGATGAAATTTAGTAACCAAAACATAACCCTTAATGAATTAAAAATGGATTCAAGAAGAGAAATATCATGGTTCTTGAAGAAAATAGGAAACTAGGGTTTTTATGAAGATTTGATCCATATAAGGATGATTGTTGATGATTTAATAGTTTTGGAACATTAAAAATAATGTATATAGGTTGAATAATGATCCAATAAACTTAGTTTAGAATTTCATACCTTGTAATGAAGATTTGGGACAAATCTGGGACTGAAAAATGAAGCAATCCGTAGCCTCACCTGGTGCGATCGATCGATCGACATTCATAGGTCGATCGATCGACCACCATCGATCGATCGACATTCAAGGTCGATCTATCGACCTCCTCAGAAATTATTATATTTTTCCCCTTGTTGAATTTTAACAATTTTGATCCTAGAAAATCATTGGTGGGGACCTTGTGAACACTTTTGGATTTAAGGAAGACCAGTAGGCGTGTATATGAGACCCGGGTTGTTATTAAAAATAAAATTTGGGATTTAAGTTAAACCTAATAAGGTTCGACGAGTGAGGTACTATTAAAGACCGCAATTGAATGAGTTGAATCTATATAGTTGATAATATAAGGTTAGTGGAAGAAATATGGACCTTAAGAGTATTGGATTAAGGTGTGGGAATAATAGAAGACTTAGTAACTTTTTGGGTTAGGTTTTAAGTACTTGAAACTACGATGTGAGATGTGTCGGTGGACTATATTATATAATTATCCGGAAGTATAAAAATGTACTAATTGGAGTAACAGTATAGGATTGAGAACATACCTTTAATAATATTATACATTATCTAAGTTGTGTGAATGCTTAGTATATGGATTTATCTGTGTATGATATACCTACAATACTTGCTATCACGGGAGGTCAGCTTTCGAAACAGGGCCATCTAATCTTTGTGTGCCTACGGGGGGGGGGGGGGGGGGGGGGGGATTTTGATTGGTACCTTAAGGACATAGGGCTGTGAATGACTTATTTGTGAGTTAATAAGTCAGCTGACCATGGGAGCGTAGGTATGTGCATGACCCATGGGTATGTGAACTATGTTCGCCTCCAATATGTGTGAATTAGCTTATTGAAACGGTTCTTGAGAGATTCGAAACTCATAGTCCTTATGTTCGTGATGTACCGAGATTCGATAGCCGATTATGTGTGCACCGCAGCTTAGCCTAGGGGTTCCCTAATTGTATATTTATGTTGAGATTAATATACTTGTAATTATAACAGATTCTTTATTAAAGTGAATGTGAGTACTTGCGACATTTTGAGAAGGTTTAAAAATGAGAATCTCCTCTAATAATTATTATAAATTACTCTGGGAAATAAAAAGCTTAGATACACGCAGGTTATATTATAATATCTTGATAAAACCCTTATATTATAATGTGAGGACAGGAAATGGTACATACTAGATAGTTAACGGCATAACTAGGACGGGTTACGAATATACGTTAGGTGTGCACACTAGCTGAGAGGTGAGAAACTCATGTGAGAGCACATAACTAACATGTATTTAATATTCACTGTTTAATGCAATTAAACACTTGCTATATTTTAAACTGTTTTCACATCGGGCTCTGACCCGTTTTCTTTCAAATCTATTTTTCTTGAAAAACCTTTTAGGTGCCCAGCCACAGGGATGCCAAGCATAGGAGTTCCATTTCAGTGACTTGTTGTAGCTGCTGTGGAAGTTACAGGACCTCGATAGTAGACACCTCCACATTCTACATTGATTATATTTCAGATTCATTCATCTGTTAGGGCACGTCGCCCCTTTTCTTTTAGAGACAGCTTCATCACACTTTCAGTTTCCATTTCAGTTTTGGAGATTATTTAATTAATTATTTAGACTTGTATATGGTTTTATTCAGTATCTGGATTATTCATAGGAGTGTTACTACAGACTCATTTATTATTCCATTTATATTCTGTTGTGACTGTGATGTGATTGTGGTATCACATCACAGTTATGATGTGATGTGATGTGATGTGTTGTGATGTGATGTGATTGTGATTGTGCGTGATGTTAATAATTTAATTGGTTGCATGTTGATCTAATTTAAATAAAATTTGACAACTGATTTGTTAAATATTAGGTGGCTAGTAATTATTTAAAAATGTTTTTTACAGTGATGATATGAACTGAACCATCTTGAAATTTTGTATTAATTTGAATAAAGGAGTGGCTACCCTATATTTAATTAGTCGGGGTGTCACAGGTGGTATTAGAGATCTGTACGGCTTGTTATGTTTTCGCATGGTGTCTTTTTATATGGAGCCCTATTATTAGGACTGTTGTACTCCTTGATTACATTTTGTAGGCTACGTTCTTCTGCTACAATGTTATGTATGGTCAATGGACTTATATAATTCATTTGAAATTTCAGATGTCGCTCATGAGGGAGGTACAATCCAACACTACTAAGGGAACAAATGCGAGTCAAGACCAACGAGTAACTCAGGTACACCAAGAAAGAACGGAAATTACTGAGATAGCGAATATCGTGGCACAAGGAGTGACTGCCGCAATATTGCAGTAACAAAGTAGCAGTGTGCAGCTTGCAGGCAGCGAAAGAACGAGAGAAATTGATCAACATGACGCTGCTGAAGTTAGCAACAAAGGGAAAACACCGCCACAGCAACACCTAACAGTCGTCAAGGACATAAGGGCAATGGAAATGGCGGGAAGAGCCAAACCCGCTACAGCCAACAAAGCCAAGGGAAGAGGGCTACCACTAAGAGGTGTTTTAAATGTGGACGATATGGCCATACACGTCTTGCCTGCCCAGATTCGGCTGGTGAAAAACCTCGCCCCAATCGAAAAGGACAACAAGGCATAAAAGGGGGAGAGTTTCAGGTTCAGTATCATAAGTGCGGACAACAAGGTCACAGGTGGAGAGACTGCCCGCAACCAGATAAAGTGCTAGGGCAGGATGCCCAACATAAAGAAGCCCGGATAGTTACCCTAACATCGCAGGCACCACAACAACATCAAGGAGTATAGTATGGATGTGTCTATAATGCCCGATATATGCAGTTATGCCCTTGATACCGCAACTACCACATGCGTTTGGAGGTACGATACTTCAGTATTAATTGTATCCTTTAAGATAAAATGGAAATCTCGAATAACTTAGATGTGTTACAGTTTACTCCTATGCATTGAGAAACGTGAGTGTAAAATGCATCCTTATCCTGTTATGTTTTGAATTAGCTACAACGGTTTGAGTGTTAATAGACCATTATACTGATATAATGGCGTTCATTATAAATTATACTAAGTTTCACTTGAGTGGAGGCAAGCCCATATTTATATTTATATATTTTCATATGGTGGCATATAAAGACTTCGTAAAGTACGCCGTCTGGTTATATTTAATTCCGGTGGGTAGGGATGTCTATTAAGGAAATTTAAGATTTGTTAAAATGTTTCTGAGCGTGGGGATTATCCCGTAGTTATATTAGAGTCTAACGCCAAGATAATAGGAGGAATGTGTTGAGTGTAGCCTCACGTGTCATGAGAGGAGGTAAGTTAACTTCTTAGCAACAAGTAATGTTAAGGGACACAAGTCAGATACCGAAGGCCCCAAATCTCATTAACCAACAATGCTAGTTAATAATGTATCGGGGGGGTTCCTTGTTTGGATTTCTCTTTGCGAGACATCCCACGCATGAAACCTAGTGAACGTCGGGAGATGAGAATAATTGGCCTTTAGTACACGGATTAGTACCCTAGTTGTCATCCATAAAGAAAATGATTACTTAAGTGCTGTCGGATGTCTTACCTTGTGAGTGAATCGAAGCGACAAGGAGGATTATAGCTACAATTATTAGGCTGAATGAGCCTAACCCTATCGAACCTTCGGAGCTACAAGTCCAGACTGGGCAGCATTTGGGTCAAATCTCCATCTGGAGGAGCACCTCGCCTTAGGGTGCTCCCATCTTGTTTGTAAGGAGAAAAGGGATAGACATTTATGATTGTGTGGAGATTACCATGAGTTGGATAAAGTCATGATACGAAATAAGTATCCATTGTCCAGATCGATGACTTATTCGACCAGTTAAAAGGAGCTTCCTTCTTCTCAAAAATTGACTTGAGATCGGGATACCATCAGTTCCGAATCAGGGAGCAGGACGTCTTGAAGACTGCCTTCTAGATGAGATATGGTTCCTACGAGTTCAGGGTTATTCCTTTTGGCCTAACCAATGCCCCAGTCGTGTTTATGGACTTGATGAATAGGGTGTTCAGAGAGTTCCTAGACAAATTCGTCATCGTCTTCATTGATGACATTCTGTTTTACTCCCAGACAGACGAGGAACATGTCGAGATCTTGAGGCAGGTTTTGCAGACGCTGCATTAGAACGAGTTATATGCAAAGTATGGGAAGTGTGGATTCTAACTGAAGGAGGTTCAGTTTTTGGGGCATATCATCTCCGACAGGGGAATATCTGTTGATCCGGGAAAGGTATCAGCGGTGAGGGAGTGGGGACAGCCCACGACACCGATTGAGATACGTAGTTTCTTGGGCCTAGCAGGATACTATAGGAGGTTTATTCGGGGGTTCTCAAAGATAGAGGGTCCTTTGACAAATCTGACTCGCAAGGGGAGTGCCATTTATCTGGAGCGATGCCTGCCAGTTGGCATTCGACGAGTTGAAGGACAAGTTGAACTCAGCACCAGTGTTAGCATTGACCAGACCGGGAGTTGAGCATCTAGTCTACACCGATGCATCCTTACTAGGACTTAGGGGTGTACTACAATAGGAGACTTAGGCTATAGCTATGCTTCCCATAAGTTTAAGCCTCACGAGAGGAATTATCCCACCCACGACTTGGAGTTAGCGGCAGTTATATTTTCTCTTCGGATTTGGAGACATTATCTCCTGGGGGAGAAATTCCATTTAGTCATGGACCAGAAGTCCCTACAGTACCTCTTCACACAGAAGGAACTAAATATGTGTCAACGTAGGTGGATTGAGTTCGTGAAGGATTATCAGTTCGATATCCAATACCACCCAGGGAAGGCTAACGTGGTAGCAGACACGTTGAGCCGTAGGCCAGTAGGTGAGGTGGCCGAAGTATGGAAAGAAAAGTGGAAGGAGTTGGGACACCAAGACATAGTGGACCGATCATTCATATATGTGATGACAGTTACGCCTTAGATCGTTACGAGAGTGATACAGGCCCAGGAAACAGACGCGTTCTGTTAAGAACAGATAGTACGATTACTAGCAGGGGGCGAGTCTTATACCGTTAGTTCAGATGGGGGCTTACGCTTCAATGGAAGACTGGTTGTTCCTGAGGGGGAAGACTTGCGACACGAAGTAATGACATAGTCGCACGGTTTGCGGTTCGCGGTACATCCTGGTGGGGAAAAGATGTACCAGGATATGGACGACAATACTGGTGGAGCGGGATGAAGAGAGACATTGCCAAATTTGTTTCTAAATGTGCCACTTGTGAGCTGGTAAAAGTGGACCATCAGAGACCGTCAGAACTTCTACAACCATTAGAGGTTCCTCACATTTCCATACCAAAGTTGCTCATTTTCTACCAACCTGGACAGACTAAACTACATGACAGTATGCCCAAATTTTCATAGCGGAGATACTGAGACTCCACGTGGTGCCTCTCAATATCGTGTCTGACAGAGACAAGATATTTTTTTCATGATTTTGGGAGAGCTTCCAGGAAGCAATGAGTACGGAGTTGCGGCTGAGTACAGCATATCACCCACAGACAGATGGGTAGACCGTGTGGACGAATCAGATGTTGGAAGATATGTTGCGTATGTGCATCCTAGACTTTGGAGGTGATTGGGAGCTATATCTTCCACTGGTGGAATTTGCCTATAATAACTCCTACCAATTCACTATTGCCATGTCTCCATTCGAGGCGTTATACGGTCGACCTTGTCGTTCCCCAACATGTTGGACAGAGGTGGGCGATAATAAACTCCTTGGGCCAGAGGTGATTCAGGATACTTCGATGAGGATAGACAGGATACAGAGCCATATTTGGGTAGCTCAGGACCGACAGAAGAGTTATGCCAATGCCAAGCGGTTCTTCAGAGAATTCAAGGTGGGGGACCAGGTGCTGCTCAGAGTGTCTCCTATGAAGGGGATTATGCGTTACGGGAAGAAGGGGAAATTAGCACCTAGATGTGAGGGGCCATTTCCTATCATCGAGCGAATTGGGCCTGTCGTGTATAGATTTGGGTTATCGAAACACTTGCATAGGATCCATGACGTGTTCCATATTTCCTCACTAAGGAGATATCTTCGAGATAATTTGTCCCATACCCACGTTGCTTTAGAGGACATCGATCTACAGCCTGATAGTTCCAATAAGGAGGGGCCGATTGCGATTCAGGACCACAGCGAAAGGAAATTGAGATCGAAGACAGTACCATTAGTATGGGTTCAATAGCGGCATCATAATGCCGAGAAGTCCACCTGGGAGCGCGAGGATGAGATGCGAGAGAGTTATCCAGAGTTATTTTTTCCATGTATACTTTATTTCTGAATTTCAGGACAAAATTCTGTTATTAGGGGAGAAGTATGTAATACCTCGTAATTTTATTAATTTTTATTTAATGGGATTAATTAAATTAAATGAGAATTAATTGAAAATTAATCCGAATTTAAATACTAGCGAGACGTGAGTTGGTATATGATTATGATGATAATATTAAGTATTACAGGGTATATATGGTAATATATGATTATTGAAATTACTAAAATTGTTGCGAGTCATAAATACGACAATTCGGGAATTTAAGTTGGGACGCACGTGTCAGTCACGTCAGGAATCAATTTAATTAGATTAAAAAGTAAATTATAATTTTATCATCCGTATGGTCATTTTGAGTGCGCTAACGTGTCCAGAGGGGTCGAAATAGTCAGAAAACACTAGCCGTGGATTTATTTTGGGTCCCGGGGCATTTTTAGGCCAGACCGGCAAATCGGGAGGGCATTTTAGTCACTTTAAAATTTATGGAAATAAGGCCCACGAATTTTAGGGTTTATTTAATTATTATTGGGAGGGCCATTAGGGGCATTATCAGCCAAAAAGAAAATAGTGGGCTACGTGAGATAGAGGAGAAGTTACAGAAGGTCTTCAAACCATAACCACCACCCACCACCACCACTTTCGACGGAATTGTGACCGGAAAGAAGGAAAGAACCATCTCTTGGACATCATCAATGGATCTAAACATCAATCTTAAGGCAAGTGATTGTGTTCCATTAATTTTCAGCGAATAGTTCTTCCATGTTATTGTAGGAATTGTTAATAGCCTTGAAAGATGATGAAAACTCATGAATTTTGGTGTAGAACTCTAAATCTTGGATAGGAATTGCATGTAGGTTGGTTCTAGATGAAATTCAGTAATCAAAACATAGCCCTTGATGAATTAAAATCAGATTCAAGAAGAGAAATATCATGGTTCTCGAAAAAAATAGGAAACTAGGGTTTTTATGAAGATTTGATCCATATAAGGCTGATTGTTGATGATTTAATAATTTTACAACTTTAAAAATAATGTATTTAGGTTGTATAATGATCCTATAACCTTAGTTTATAATTTCATAACTTGTAATGATGTTTTGGGACAAATCTGGGACTGAAAAATGAAGTAGTCCGTAGCCTCACCTGGTGCGATCGATTGATCGACATTCATAGGTCGATCGATTGATCGACATTCAAGGTCGATCGATCGACCTCCCCAGAAATTATTATATTTTCCCCTTGTTGAATTTTAATAATTTCGATCCTAGAAAATCATTGGTGGGGACCTTGTGAACACTTTTGGATTTAAGGAAGACCAGTAGGCGTGTATATGAGATCCGGGTTGTTATTAAAAATAAAATTTGGGATTTAAGTTAAACCTAATAAGGTTCGACGAGTGAGTTACTATTAAAGACCGCAATTGAATGAGTTGAATCTATATAGTTGATAATATAAGGTTAGTGGAAGAAATCTCGACCTTAAGAGTATTGGATTAAAGTGTGGGAATAATAGGAGACTTAGTAACCTTTTAGGTTAGGTTTTAAGTACTTGAAACTACGACGTGAGATGTGTCGGTGGACTATATTATATAATTATCCGGAAGTATAAAAATGTACTAATTGGAGTAACGGTATAGGGATTGAGAACATACCTTTAATAATATTATACATTATCTAAGTTTTGTGAATGCTTAGTATATGGATTTATATGTGTATGACATACCTACCATACTTGCTATCACGGGAGGTCAGCTTTCAAAACAGGGACATCTAATATTTGTGTGCCTAAGGGGGGGGGGGGGGGGGGGGATTTAGATTAGTACTCTAAGGACATAGGGTTGTGAATGACTTATTTGTGAGTTAATAAGTCATCTGACCATGGGAGCGTAAGTATGTGCGTGATCCATGGGTATGTGAACTATGCTCGCCTCTAATATGTGTGATTTGGCTTATTGAAATGGTTCTTGAGAGATTCGGAACTCGTAGTCCTTATGTACGTGATATACCGGGATTCGATAGCAGAGTATGTGTGCACCGCAGCTTAGCCTAGGGGTGCCCTAATTGTATATTTATGTTGAGATTAATATACTTATAATTATAATAGATTCTTTGTTAAAGTGAATGTGAGTACTTGTGACATTTTGAGAAGGATTGAAATTGAGAATTTCATCTAATAATTATTATAAATTAATATGGGAAATAAAAAGGTTAGATACCCGCAGGTTATATTAGAATGTCTTGATAAAACCCTATATTAGAATGTGAGGACAGGAAATGGTATAGACTAAATTGTTAATGGCATAAGTAGGACGGGTTACGAATATACGTTAGGTGTGCACACTAGGTGAGAGGTGAGAAACTCATGTGAGAACACATAACTAACATGTATTTAATATTCACTGTTTTATGCAATTAAACACTTGATATATTTTAAACTGTTTTCACGTCGGGCTCTGACCCGTTTGCTTTCAAATCTATTTTTCTTGAAAAACCTTTTAGGTGCCCAGCCACGGGGACGCCAAGCATAGGAGTTCCATTTCAGTGACGTGTTGTAGCTGTTGTGGAAGTTACAGGACCTCGATAGTAGACGCCTCCACATTCTACATTGATTATATTTCAGATTCATTCATCTGTTAGGGCATGTCGCCCATTTTCTTTTAGAGACAACTTTATCATACTGACAATTTTCATTTCAGTTTTGGAGATTATTTAATTAATTATTCAGACTTGTATTTGGTTTTATGCAGTATTTGGATTATTCAGAGGAGTGTTACTCCAGACTCATTTATTATTCCATTTATATTCTGTTGTGAATGTGATGTGATTGTTGTGTCGTTAGTTAATTATTTAATTGGTTGCATGTTGATATAATTTAAATAAAATTTGAAAACTGATTTATTAAATATTAGGTGGCTAGTAATTGTTTAAAAATATTTTCGACAGTGATGCTATGAACTGAACCAGCTTGACATTTTGTATTAATTTGAATAAAGGAGTAGCTACCCGGTATTTAATTAGTCGGGGTGTCACAGTATTACTAATTTATTTACCACTTTAATTATTTTTAGTCAAAATCCCAATATGACATCGTCGGTAATATTCGAGTATAATTTTCGAGTAGTTAGTTAACAGTTTATTAAGTACTCAGTTTTAAAATTTTAACTTACCAAAACTTTGTGGTTAAAAGAAGAATAACCCAAAAATATACATACATATCTACCAACCTATATTTGTTAGATATAAAAGAACCTAAGAAGGAAATCAAAGCATAAAACAAAACAAAAAACCTATGAAATCAGTTTCTCTCTCAAACTCATGACTTCTCTGAGAGTAATCCGCCCAAACCTGATTTCCCCGTGTCCCCCAAACCTTTGACCACCGATCCTCCTCTCCCCCCCTTCCCCGTTACGCCGCCGACCAGTCGACCCTTCCTCCTTCTTTTATCTTCCTTTTTCATTTTTGTTTCTATTGCCATGATTAAAGCTTGGAAGATTAAATATATATTGATGGATGTGCGTGGATGTGTGTGCGCGATTTGATGTTCGACCCCACCCTTTCCATGGTGATGGTCGGCGATTGCCAAAACCCGATTTGGGTTTCTAATGTTTCGTTTTTCTTTTTAATTTTATTTATATATAAACGCATATATCTATATATACATACATATATGGATTTGAGATTATTGATGTATTGTTGTTCTTTGTTCGAATTCCATTCCGCTTCTGTGTGTGGATGTTCAGGTAGGGTAATCTCAATTTGCGAATTATTTAACTCTAATTTTTATCCGAAAAATACCTATTTATTATTTATACACATTTACGTATACAAATGGTCATAAACACGAAATTTTGACACGTACGAGTAATCATACATTTTTTCGAATAGATTTGGACTCGTTTTCAATTTTTTATATAAAAGTGTCACTTTTCATTTAAAAATACGTTTAAAACGAGTTACGATATTAAAAGACTCAAAATTATGTCGTTATAATTTGAGGCACTATTACGAGCCATTTTTATTAAAAATATGATTATGCAGGTGTTGGAAAAATTTGTTATGTTGTGTTAACTAATATTGAAAGTGGCATGTCCACTGATTTATTGTCCAAATAAGAAAGGAAGTTTTCAATTTTGTTTTAATTTTATTATGTCACGAACATTAATTTTATACTCACTGTAATAGTACTAACACTCAGATAATATAAAATATAACATAAGGAGAATAGTAAACACAAACACGGTGTCAGATTTGAACAAATATTTTAATTAATTTAATTAAACAATTAATCTCAAACTAACTTTGGAATTGATATTTTTGGAATTAGATATCGAGACAATACCCAGAAAAAATTTTCTTTTCTTTCCTATAAAATTGTTGATTTTGTTCAAATAGTCAAATCGTATATTTGACCCAGTTAATATTTTCATACAATCGTTGCTTATCCAAACAAATTGAATCCTTTGATTCTACATAAATAACATTTTACCCAAAAATTGTATTACTCAAATATAGAGTGTCATATAAACATATTTTCAAAATTACAAATATTACTTATATCGTCAATAAATTAAAAAGCGTAATTTAGAATTATATACATAATTCATATACTTGTGCCTGTCATAGCACGGGCTTTATTTGTATTTACCGAATGACGTTAAATATCCTAAACCCGAACCATTTTCCCCCAAAATCGATATAACCACACTCATTTAACCCCTCAACCCAAATAACTACGAGTTTTGGAACTCAATAATGAAAAATTCATGAATAACAACGAAAAGCTCGTAAACACCGGTAGGTGATTCTATTTCACTATTATACTTTAAAGTTATGTCTTTGACAATACTGCTTGTTATATCACTATGTGATAACCTTGAACTTATATTCTCATTTATGAACTCTTTCGATAGTTTAATTGTACCGTGAATATTGATTCAATCTTTTATTTGATTAAATGGAAGTTAGCCCAACTCTGACAACCTATTTGATTTCAATAAATTATCTGGATTGTAGTACAACACTGTATCTTGTTGGACACTGATTTAAATTATTTTACCATATTGCAGTATACCCTTCATGTTATTAAACTTTGGTTTTAATTATCTCATTTGCAGCATAGCCTGCTATTTTATAATCATTATTAATGAAACCTTTAGTAGAATATCGTATAATCTAGGGATTAGACACGGTAAACCCCCGATAAATCTAATTGGCCTGAAGGACTCAGATGTTGGGTTCCTTGTTGTTATATTTTCTCTACGCATGAGTGCCATTTTAGATAAATGTCCCTATGTATTATTCCCCAATTATTTGGGATTACCTCTTCAAGTGCATTTTATGCCTTGAGCGATATTATAACGGTAAGCATAAGCATTTCCAGCCACTATAAATGATAATTGATGGGTTATCGTATTATAGTCTGAACCATATTTATAACTCGATAAACACCATATCCGGTTATAATCACCATACAGTTCTTTCACATATATTGTAGACTTCAGTATACCCCTGTTTAGTTTTGTTGATATTTCATTTTGTTGTAGATTGCCATACATTGTTTTATATTTTGAGCATTTCAAACTGATTCGTATCAAATATTACATATTTTTGCTCGTTATCTTTATGCATTCTAGCACTTTTACGATCCTTAATGCCTATATTTATGCTCGTTAACCAGACAACCTTGGATTTGGATATATATATATATGTTTTGCAGGGGTTAATTGTGCTTTTGTAGGTATTGGAACGCTAAAAGTGGGGATCCATTGCATTTCGGAGAAGTTTCATCGTCGGACGCTACTTCAGGAGAATTTTAGTTAATTCACATATCTTATCAAGTTCATTTAAATTCCACGAATGCGTAGTTCATTGAGTTAGCATTGCGTGGCCGCAAACGGTGTGTCGTTTGGAGTTCGGACGAAGAAGTTATGCCCGTTTCCGTTATTGGACTTTTCCCCCTCATCATGGAACAAGGATTGCAGACGATTTGGTATTTTGCCGTGGGAAGGAGACAGTGGGCTTATACAAGCAGGACCGGTCGACCGCGCCCTTGGGACCAGTTATGCCAGATATTTTGGGATATTTTCTTTTCTTTTTCCTTTATTTTAATTTCCCACTTACTATATAAACCAAATTTTGTTTCTATTTTCATATATACTTAGATAGAATAGATTGCAGAGAGCGGTAGCTTAGGGTTTGAGGGTTTTGGATAGTTTGGCTTTGATTCTTCTTGGTTTGACACCCAATTGGGTTGTAAGTTACACTATTTATCTTCCTCTCCGTTTAATATAGTTTGTATTTCCTTATTTCTTGCTTTCTAGTTAATTTACATGCTTTCTAATTTAGGTTTACATGCTTTATTTCCTTTTTTTTAGTATAGTTTTATTGCGTTTATTTATTGCACTTATTTATCGCGTTTTTATGATGCTTTCTAGCTAATTTAAATTAAGTTGTGTTTAAATGGAACTCACTCGGGTTAACGCGTTGCTTCGCTTGGTGATAGTGTTTACGGGTCTATTTCGAGTGCATTGTCCTAGTTATTATGCCTAGGAGATTTGACGGGGCATATCATGTATGTTCCGTGCTTACGACCTTTCGAGCGTAATTTCCGGTATATTTGTTGACGCCAAAATCCTATTAGACTTTTATGAGGATTTAGGGGCGTGATAATCCTTGATTTAATTAATTGTCAAAATGAGACGCATTTGTAATAACTCGTCGACCCATGTAAACATTTTATACAAATTAACTCGGGTGAGGGATATTCGATGCAACCTATAGTTTTACTCGCTTTGTTAGTCTAGTTTCAATACCCTTGCCTAGATTAACATTTCCCCTTTTCGCATCTTTTCCTTTTTGTTATTATATATCTTTTACACTTTTATTTCGGAATATTAAATCTTATAAATTCTAGCAACTCATCCCTGTGGATTTTTTATACCCGACTTACCGCTCTACTTGCCCCGCAAGTGTAGTTGTAATTTAGGTTTGTTTGTATACTCGCGACGAGACAGAAAATAACGACTGTGCACCTACACACGCACACCTCTCGCGCGCTATCAAAATGGCGCCGTTGTTGGGGACTTGTTTATTTTAGACTTTATTTGATTTAGTATTTCATTGTATTTTCTTTCTATTTGTATTATTTACTAATATTTTGTAGGACTTCCACATTTGAGCACTTAGAAACGCTCGAATTTTTCCCGCGCGCACCTACTTTGTGGAATTCGCCACTTCGAGCCATTTTTGGGGTAAGCATGTTTTATTTCAATTCTTTCGGTAATCATTGTTATAATTCTCAAAATTCTCGCAAACCTATGACTTTCGGTGAATACTTAGGATCCCAAAGCATAAAAAATTCAAATATGACTTTGGACGAGTATAACGAAAGTCAAAATTTAGGTTATTGGAATTTTGATGATGATGACAATGATTTTGGGCCTTTACCTCCTTATAATAGGAATTTTGAAACGAATTCGAATAGTTTTCAAAATTCCTATAATAATGAGTTTTCGTTTAAGTCCGAAGGTAATTTTCAAAGTTCCCATTTTCATGGATCCTCATCTCGACCTATGATATTCGGTGAGGGCTTGCGTATGTATGAGAATGAAAAAATTGAAAATCGTTATCGGGAAGAAAATTATTCGTGGGAACATGACTTGGATTTATTATTTGAGTCCGACGACGATTTTGCTTCTGAGACTTTTGAAGTCGAGGAATGTTTTGAACCAAATGAGGTACTTCTGCCTACTTTGGAACAAACCATTCTAGACTTTACCCATTGCATAATAGATATTGAAAGTGAGGATGAAAATGACATAATATCTATTTGCAATGAAATGATTTCTTCTTTGTCCCCCAAAGAAGAACATTTCATTGAAAATGATATTATTTCATTCGAAACTCAATCTTCATGCGATGATGATTCATCTCATGAGTTTGAATTTCTTTCATCCCCATTTTCATTCTCTATTATCACACCGTCTTAAGTACCCGATGATTCAGTTTCAAACTTTAATGTTTTAAACCTTTTCGCCGATGAGGAGTACTTGCTCGAGTCGCCTTCCACGATCGCACTCGTACCTTCGCGTGCGCCTCCTCCCATTCCAATTTCAAAATCCTTGGGAGGATATTCGGATTTTCTTGGTCCCCACATGTTCTTGTCACCTGTTCAATCCAAACCCCCCATCGTCCCTCCAAAACTTTTAATTGGCGATGGTTCATTTCTTTCGCCTTACACATGCCTTCCGTTGTTTAAACGGAATTCATATTTTTCAAAAGGAATTCTTGTATGTGAGGGTACATCGGTTATCCTCGAAAGTGAAATCGTTTTTGTGGTAGACCCTCAACTATTCAGACTTCTAGTGTATAGTTAGTGTGAAGCCTAAATAGTAGGTTCTATATAGTTAGTTTTTTATCATTTCTTTCCTTTTTAATTTAGTCTAGTGTAATTAGTTAACTTTTTATTATTTTTTCTTGCTATGATCGGTACTAACTTGTTTTGTAGATTCTTTGGACTTGCTATTATGGGGATCGCTCCAATTTTGGGTAATATCGTTATTTTCCTCTCTTTAACTTGGTTCTTAATTCGCATTGAGGACAATGTTAGGTTTTAAGTTAGGGGGTGTGGGATATTCTATCCATTTCTTTATTTAGTCCATGTTTTTGCTCACATGTTAGTTACTTAGTATGCTTTTTTTAGAAAAATTAAAATTTTCAAAAAGATTTTCTTTCTTTTTTCCCGTTTATTTGGCATTTGGCCTTTGTTTCCGGTGATAAATTTCAATAATTTCCCGATACAATAGACAACTCAACGATGCATGTTCTCGATTTTAGAAGTTATTAGACTTTAGTCCTCATATCATTGATATTATGAATAACTTCATGAATTAAACTTTAATCCCATTAGCACATGTGTTTTCATTGTTATATTGATTTGGTTTAAGATTTTTATAACTTGGTAATCTTTTGTTGCATTGTATATACTTACACCGAGTAAGCTTTGTACCTTTCGTCGTTTGTGAGTTTATACACTATTCTTTTCTCATTGAAAACGTTGAATTCGTTGCTAATCTCACTATTCTTTCATTTTACCGTTCATTAATTGAGTTCATACTTGAAACGTGTTACTTGAGCATGATTTTCATATATTGTTTTCATTCAAGAATTATGTAAACTTTGTGAAATGATCATAGGCCATCTTTGTTATATCACCCATATTGACCTTGACCTCACCCTTATAGGTTTACCCCCGCTAACCCCTTTGATCCTAAATATAGCCTTTCGTTTCATAACTCAAAACTCCCAACCAACTCTAAATTGGAGTTTTAGCCCATACATACACTTTCCATACCTTTGTTTGGAATGTTACTTGGGATTGAATGATGTTATTATGATGTCGGTTGCAATTTAGGCGTATGAGAGTTTGATAAGTAAAGAAAAGAAAGTAGTGAAAAAAGTGAAGAAAAAGAAAAAGTAAAAAAGCAAAAGAAAACAAAAGAGAAAGTTGTAAATGTTGTATATAGTTCAATAAGTTTTGATTACTCTCCCCGAAGATATATTTAATTCCGTTTTGGAACTTGTTTTCCAATTTTTGATATTGCCCGCATTTTCCCATTATCCGATTTTCATCCCGAACACTTTGAATTCATACATACTTTCCTTTCATTTCGTACCCTAGCCTAACCAACATTATAACCCTATACAAGTACTATGTGATCTTAGGTTGATGTAATTCAAAAGTCATAATAGTTTTGATAATCTGTGAAAATGCATTTCGCCTCTTTTAGTGTGCGGTATCCTTTCATTGAGATTACAGTTTACAGTTTATATATAGCGTTCTTCATTTGTGACATGTGTGCAGCCTAGTTTCCATTTACATTTACTCTTTATGCCCGCATGTTCCGTGTGTTACCTCCCTATTTTGAGTGAATTCACTTGATGAGTGTAACGCCTGTGAGGATGGAATATATGCTCGCTTTAATGTTTATCCGGTTTATATAAGTTTTTCGCTAAATCATACTTTGCATGTGCTCGCTCCCCTCCCACATTTTAAGGTTTCAATTCTATGAGGTGCATTCTATAATGTTAATGATTCGGACTTTTGTTTGAATCCGTTCACTTTTCTAATAATGCGTATGAAATCTTTTTCGCTATTTTTGGGCTTGTCGCATGTTGGGTTGGGCATATTTTGAGGAAATCGTGTGATGTTTGTGAGTATCATCACTGAAAATCCTCAAGAGACAACACCCGTCCACTAGGGTAACCTAGGGGTTTAACGGCTTATTATATATGCTAAATGGAATCGTGCTCCCTACGAAAGTGGCATTTATATTTCGATGCATATATACGTCTTGTACCTACCTCTATGGTCTGGTTTTCTTTGTTTTATTACTAGGGACTAGCAATGTTTAAGTTGGGTGGTGTGATTCGTATCAAATATTGCATATTTCCTCCCGTTATCGTTAACCAGACAACCTTGGATTTGGATATATACATGTTTTGCAGAGATTAATTGTGCCTTTTTAGGTATTAGAAAGCTAAAAGTGAGGATTCATTGCATTTTGGATAAGTTTTGTCGTCGGATGCTACTTCAAGGGTATTTTAGTCAATTTAAATTTCTTATCTAGCTCATGAAAATTCCATGGATGCATAGTTCGTTGAGTTAGCATCGCGTGGCCGCAAACGGTGCGTCATTTGTAGTTCGGACGAAGAAGCTATGCCCGTTTCCGTTATTAGACTTTTCCCCCTAATCATGGAACAAGGATTGCAGAAAATAGAGTATCATTCGACCGCGTCTAGGGGATCGGTCGACCGCGATTTGGTATTTTGCCGTGGGAAGAACACAGTGGGCTTATACAAGCAGAACCGGTCGACCGCGCCCCTGCGACCAGTTATGCCAGATATTTTGGGATATTTTTTTTTCTTTTCTTTTTCCTTTATTTTCATTTCCCACTTACTATATAAACCAAATTTTGTTTCTATTTTCAGATATACTTAGATAGAATTGATTGTAGAGAGTGGTATCTTAGGGTTTGAAGGTTTTGGATAGTTTGGCTTTGATTCTTCTTGGCAATTGGGTTGTAAGTTACACTATTCATCTTCCTCTCCATTTAATATAGTTTGTATTTCCTTATTTCTTGCTTTCTAGTTAATTTACATGCTTTCTAATTTAGGTTTACATGCGTTATTTCCTTGCTTTCTAGTATAGTTTTACCGCATTTATTTATTGCGCTAATTTACCACATTTTTACGATGCTTTCTAGCTAATTTAAATTAGGTTGTTTTTGAATGGAACTCACTCGGGTTAACGCGTTGCTTTGCTTGGTGATAGTGTTTATGGGTATATTTCGGGTGCGTTATTCTAGTTATTACGCCTAGGAGATTTGACGGTGCATATCATGTATGTCCCGTGCTTACGACCTTTCGCGCGTAATTTTCGGGATATTTATTGACGCCAAATCCTATTAGGCTTTTATGAGGATTTAGGGGCGTGAAACCCCTTGATTTAATTAACTGTCGAAACGAGACACATTTGTAATAACTCGTCGACCCATGTAACCATTTTATACAAATTAACTCTCGGGTGAGGGATATTCGATGCAACCTATAGTTTTACTCATTTTGTTAGTCTAGTTTCAATACCTGTGCCTAGATTAACATTTCCCTTTTTCGCATATTTTCCTTTTTGTTGTTATTTATCTTTAACACTTTTATTTCAGAATATTAAATCTTATAAATTCTAGCAACTCGTCCGTGTGGATTTTCGATACCCGACTTATCGCTCTACTTGCCCCATAAGTGTAGTTATAATTTAGGTTTGTTTCTATAGTCGCATTGAGACAGAAAACATTGACTGTGCACCTGCACGTGCACACCTCTCATGCGCTATCACAAACCCAATTATACTATTACCATATTTACATTGTTATAGAACTATAATTATCTACAAGGAAAAGTTTTGCTTATTCCTTTCTTTTCAGTTATTTCACATAGGTACCAATAGGCCATAATGAATAGTTCAGAGATCACCTGATACATAGCGATAAAGAAACGTCAGGTTAAAAGAAAAGGAGCCTAGTTATCACGAGAAATACTTTTGTATTGTTCCTAGATTTCAGTTGTAACACATTTGAGAATCAATAAATGCCTCGGTTATTTCAGTATTCATATTTATTTATGATTCATCAATTATCAGGTTAACCCTCACCGTCGGATAAATAGGATATGGCAAGACTTGTGCGCTTCTGTCATGACTTATTCCCTGAGATATTCGATACTTGGGACTACTAACCTCCCTCAGAAATTTATGACGTTATCCTTATTGAGTGATAAGTCCTCAGTTGGTTCTCTTGCCAAAATCCAATTTTGAAAGCTCATCAAATTGTCATCACAAGCTTATGCATCAAGCAACTTCTACTATATGATCGATCTTGCCACCATCCTGTAGATGTAGACATGATGATCTCCCATTTTTTCCATCAATTCATATCTCTGAAGGTCTTACATAATCTTATGACGGTATCATTTCATTATCGCCATAGATATTCCTTGTTTCTTACTAAATGCGTCGACTACAACATTGGCTTTACCAAGGGGTAATGGAGATCGAAGTCATAATCTTGCATGAGCTCCATCTGTCGTCTCTACCTCAGATTTAGATTTTTGAGTGAAAATATATTTGAGACTTTTGTGATCCGATTACACCTTAAACCGTTCCCCATATAGGTAATATCTTAAAATATAAAGAGCAAAGACAACTGCCCCAAGCTCATGGTCATGCGTTGGTTAGTTCCTCTCGTGAATTTTTAATTTCCTTGACGCATAGGTTATTACATTCTTGCCTAGCATAAATATTGATCCTAAACCTACCCTTGATGCATCACAATACACGGCATACCCCTTTACTCATTCTAGGAGGATAAGTATTGGTGCTAAAGTCAGTCTAGTATATAATTCTCAAAAGGCTATATCACAGTCATCTTTCCATTCAAAGAAAGCGTCCTTCTACATTAACCTGGTGAGGTTTAAAGAAATATGAGAGAATCCTTGGATGAAACACTAACTCCTAAGAAACTTCTTATCTCAGTGACTGTCCTTAGTTGCTCCCAATTTAGCACTACTTCAACTTTAGTTGGATCTATAGAAATTCCCTGTCCTGAAATGACATGGTCAAGAAATTTGACATCACCCATCTAGAACTCACATTTACTAAACTTTTTATAGAACTGATTCTCTCGAAATACATGCAAAGTTGTGCGTAGATGTTTCACGTGATCCACTTTTGATGCTGAGTAAATCAAGATATCAGCAACATACACCACAACAAACCAATTTAGGTACGGATGGTAAATCTGATTCATCAAGTCCATAAACGATTCTTCTACATTAGTTAACTCGAATGGCAGAACCATGAACTCATAATGCCCGTATTTTGCTCAATTTTGACTCGCAACTGATGGTAACTAGAGTGAAGGTCTATCTTTGAAAATATATCAGTGCCTCATAACTGATCGAATATATCGACAGTTATGGTCATATGATATTTGTTCTTAATTGTGATTATATTAAACTATCTGCAGTCAATGCAGAGTCTAAGTGAATTTCCCTTCTTCTTGGCAAAAAGAACCGGTACGCCCTATAGTGACACACTTGGTCTAACAAAGCCATTGGATGATAAATCTTTTAACTGTATCTTCAATTCATTAAGTTTATCTCGGGATAAATGATGTGGAGGAATATAATTGGATGAGACATCTGAATATATCTCTATTGTTAAGTCAATCTACCTTAGCAGTGGTAACCCCGGAAGATCTTCCAAAAATACGTCAAAAAAATTCCCGCACAATTGGATAGTCTAAGACCATATGGTTAGGGGTATCTTGTGCTACAATGCCCAAAATCCATCTAAAATAATTTCATTATTCCTTAGTGTTAGTGTACTTATAAGTATGGTCCGTGAATTATTCACTATTAAATTTATGGTTGGACCCATTCAACGATAAGACCGCAACACTATAGTGATGACATTTAATCATGGCATTGAAATAAGATAGTCAATTCATCCCGAGGATTACCTTGAAACCTCCCAAATCCATGACAATAAGTCATACTCAAGAAAATACTTCCCTGTAACGATAACGTAATTTCAACAAACACGGTCTAGGGAAATACCTTTATCGATTGGAAGTCCCATGAAAACAGGGGATAAAAGTAATCAACATTAAGACCCAAACTATAAGCTAAAGTAATGGATATGAATGAATGTGAAGCACTAGAATCAAATAATGCTTGAACCTATATATGATAAATTAGGACCATACCTCCCATAATTATGGTGTCAAGTTGATTTGTTGATTGTGTGAGGGCATGGGAATGCCCTTGATTAAACTTGTTGTTTTGATTGCCCATCTAACTTGATTGACCCTATCCACCACACCCCTGGCTGAGACGTGAACCATCGTTATTGTACCTACCCAGCTGGAATCTACAAGACTGTTGTGGATGCTGGGTGGGTGTACTAAAATTTGAGCTCCTCATTGGCTATAAACTAGAACCCTGATTACTAGGTTATGGACCGCGGTATTTTTTGGGGCATTCCATCTTCCAATGGTTGAGTTCCCCATATATGAAACACTATTTTTCTGGCTAATCTGACCCTAAACCCTTACTCTACGAGGAACCATTACCAACTGCGGCCTTTAGTTTTTTAAAAAACCCTCTAGATCAACTATCTCTAAGTTTCTTTATAGCATTGTATTTCCCTCCATCGAACCATTTTATCTTCTCTTTATTAGTTTATCATCATTTAACTCCATCTCTAACCTAATGGATTTGCTGATTGCATCCCTAAACCCACGAATGTATTGTTCGACTATAAATCTTCGAGTGGACGGATTAAGACCCTTTATGAACAAACAAGTCTTTCATTATCATCACCGCTATGTATTTGTCATAATCGAATAGGCTTTCAAACTTCACCAACTAACATCTTCCATTGGAACATTTAACAAAACTCATCTCTCTTTCCATCATGGTGAGCTTGTGGAAAGTATCGATATAAAAAGGACGCCTTGAAATATTTCGAAGGGACAGTCCCATACAGACTTTCATGATAGGACATCCACCATTTCTAGGCATGGTCCATGAATTTAAACATAGCCAGGTGACACTTTAAGAACTTCAAATATACGAGTGACGTGTTGTAGCCATTCCTCGGCCTCTTCATGTTATGAAATACCGTTAAACATAAGGGGTTAAGTTTCCCAAACTCCTTCAGTGTATTGTCCGCTTTGTTATTCTCTGATGTGTTACCATTGCCTTAGTGCTGCTGAGAGAGGGAATCATCCAGCTATTGAATTACATGAGCCATTTGGCGTAACTCATTAGTTTTTTCACTAGTACGCCCACCACAACTATGTGTAGTCACTCTAAAGAGGGGATGGCAATATACAATGGGATATAATATAAATAACTATTATAAAGAAAAAAACTAATGTAAGCGCACTCTCCGACATACACGTAACCTATGCTATGATACCAAGTTGTGATGCCCCATTTTCGTGGGTCAATGAAAAAACCTTTTTAAATTACATTTATGAAAATCCTCCTTTTAAAGTAAAATCTTGCTTCTACATTTTTGTCGTAAAATTTATTTAATCTGATTAATGAAATGATGTCCAGCTTATAAAATTTATATGAACACTTAAAATAAAAGAGTTTTACAAATTCCATAGAGTAAATAAAAATTTAAGAAAGTTCACAATATCCTGTCTTATTACAACTGAATTTAAAACACTTCCAAATAGTTCCAATGAAAAAGAAGTTCCATTTAAGTTACACATTTGAAGAAAACCATTAGCGCATAAATCCTTCCTTGCCTCTCATGGGTTCATTGCCTTTATCTTTCCTTTAAATACCTGGGGGGTTAGCAAATGATAGGGTATGATCGTGCGCCCATTAGGACAAATACTAGCAGTGTAATATGTACAAATAATACTTTAGCAATTATGAAATCATCCATCAATTGATTAAATTTTCTCGGGTGAAATGTAACGTGACATGAAATTTATGTTTCGACCATGTAACCCGAGCGATGAGACCACTCACACTTAGCCTTTCTTTTGATACCACCTGTATCCCATTTATTAAACCATTAACGTACTTTCATGTTTTTCAATTTGTTTCATAACTTGCCTTTACATTAATGAGCATTGTGCTCAAAATTATCTTTTCACTTGATTAATCGGGGTGCCGATCCATGAGTGTTAGACGTCCTTTCATCGACACCCACTATGCCAGAATATGCTATTGATCAGTTGTTTGGGATCTAAGCATTAAGCCGACCCTAGGGCTCAGGGCCCTTTTTAATTTTTCCACTTATCTCTGAGTGCATTTTACTTATTATATCTTGGTAACCCTTCTTTCCTTTATTTCTTTCTTATTCATTTTTAACTATTTTTCCTTTATTTCCTTTTTACTGGACGATAAGTCCAAATACCTAGGACGAGACAAATCCCAACACACTTTAATTCTAAGATTCACCCTTTATAAAAAGATTGTTTTCAATTTACCATATGTAACACCCCGTATTTTTACTGCTTTTTAAATATTGGATTAATTAAATTCAATATGGGAAATAAATTGATAATTAATCCGGATTAAAATAAATATTAACTAGCGAGATAAGAGTTAGTACTTATTAGTGAGAATTATATTGAATATTACTGAGTGAATAAAGTAATATATCATTGTGAATGTGATTATGAATTTACAAAAATTATCGCGAGTGAGAAATACGACAATTAAGGAAATTAAGTCGGGATGCGCATGTCAGTCGTGTCGGGACTAAATTAATGGATTAGAAAGAAAATTAATTAGAGGTCAATCGGATGGTTATTTTGAATGCGCCAATGTGTCCGAAAGGGTCGAAATAGTCAGTGTATTCTACTAGAGGGTTTAATTTGAGTCCCGGGGCAATTTTAGGCCAAACCGGCACCCTTGGAGGGTGATTTGGTCACTTGTATTTTTGGGTGAATAGTACCTACGAAAATTGGAGAGGTATATCAGATTAGAAATTTGGGGATTTGGGTTATTATTCACAAAACCTAAGGTAAAGTCACAGAGGATGGGGGAGATCCAATTCTATGAGATTCAAGGCCAAACCACCACCTCTCCACCAATTCCACCACCGAGATCGCCGGATTGTTGATCGAAAAGTGAGGAACACCATTCAGATCATCTTCTTCAATGGATCAAACCTACATACCATAAGCAAGTGTTTATCTTGCTCTCTATGTGAATTGATATATCATCCCTGTTTGATTAGGACTGATTTTTATGAAATTGATGAACTTAGACTTGGAGATAAAAATTAATGTTCTTAAGTAAGAATGATTTGATAGATGAACACTATTATGTGTAGAATAAAACCCAAAAAATTATATCTATCTTGATGAAGAAATATGATTTATATGATGTTCTTGAAGAAAAAAAGAGAAACTAGGGTTCTTAAGGTTTAATCTTGAATTAACCCAAATAAACTGATGCCCTTTGATCAAATTGTGATCCTTGATCATTAGAACTTACGTAATTATGTTAGTATAACATTTTCTTTGATTGAATTGGTGTTTAGTATAATTAAACTAAGGATTTGGGGTTGAATATTGGAGAAATCTGTATAAACAGTAATGCAGAATTTTCCAGACCTGTAGAGGGGAATCGATTCGGCAGAAGCCAAACCAATTCGGCAAGGCGAATCGATTCGGTCCAAATCAAATCGATTCGATTGCCCAGTTTTTGCCTATTTCCTCCTTTTGTTTATTATAGTTAGAAAATCATTTGGGACTTATTCTTGGAATTTTTTTAAATACTTTGACTTATGTTAGAAGACTAGTAGGCCTAGGATGGAAATTGGGCTTGCTCTTATAATTGTACATTTAGGGACAAACATAATTAAGTGAACGTGAGAGAATTAACTAACTTAGAGAATAATTCGAATCTCTATAATTTGAGGACAACGATGACTTAGACCAGTAGGTTAGAGTAAGCTACCAACTGATATTATGTGTAGAATAAAGGATGCCTTTTGAGTGATGAGAAAAACTCGAGAGCTTACGTTGAAAAGTAAAGGTATAATTCGATAATACATGGGATATTCGGGAGATAAATGTACTATGTAAGCCCTGTGATATGGGACGAGTGTATACCTATATTGATAATATATACATAGGTGGTGTGAATATATATTGCTTGATTTTATACATTTTTTACAGTACCTACGCTTCTTGCTATCATGGGAGGTTGTAAAGGAGACCGTCTTATGTTGAGGAGCCTTCGAGGGGTATTTGACTTGTACCTCAGAACATAGGACTTAGGATGGATTGCCATTTATGTGAACAATGTTATTGAACGGCGTTTGGGTACATAGGTATGTGCGTAACCCAAAGGCTTATAACTATATTCGCCTCCAATATGTGTGATTTGTATCTATGGCTCGTGAGAGATACCGAACCAATTCTCCCTATTTAGTACGAGATGTACTAGGACTTGATAGCAGAGTATACATGCACCGCAGCTGTGTCTCGAGGTACCGTATTAGTATTTACATATGATAGTCTGATGATTATATATGTACTTATGATTTGCATGCCCCGCATCTGAGCCTATGGGTGCAATATTAGTATTTATATATGGTAGAGTGATGAAAATATAAATACTCGTGATTTAATCTAATGTGTGAACTTGTGGATAAGTAAGATAGTGAAATCTAAATTAACCTAAGTGTGAGAATGCTTAACTTTCATTCAGAAGACTCTTACTTGAATTAATAGAAATGGAAAGATTTAATAACGTATTGTGTGGGGAATACGGGTGGTACAATCAGCTATTACTTTAAATAAATAATAAAGTGGAACTAGTTACATAGGGTAGCATTACCTAAAAGGTGTTAGAGGTACGTTAGGCATGCACAATAGCTAAGAGGTGAGAATCTCAAGACAGAGCCCGCAAAACTAACATGTATGTAATATTAACTGGTAAGCATTTTAAATACTTACTAAAATATTTTAAAACTATTTTACACTCAGGTTGTGACCCGTTTCTTGTAAATCTATTTTCTCTTATGCATACTTTTTAGGAGTCCAGCCACAGGGATGCTAGGGGTAGATTATCAGATTGTTTAACGTGCTGCAACTGTTGTGAAAGTTACAGGTTCTCAAAATTAGATGCCTCCACTTCATTTCATTCAGTTTCTGATTCAGTCATTTCATTTAAGGCATATTTCCCATTCTTAGTTCCCATTTATTTCAGAGAGATTTAGTACTCAGTTATTTCCATGTGATGGGATTTGGTTTTATTTTGATTATTTATATTTGAAACTATTCAACTGAGACACTTATTACAGTCTTATTTATTCAGCTAGATGGTTTCTCATTTATTGTTGTTTTAATTATGGGACTGGTTAATGTAGTAAATGATTTAAATTATTGTTGACTAATTAAAAAGGAAAAGGTTTTTTTCTCCAGCTTAATTGATTATTAGGTGATTAGTAAAAAATAAATAAAAAATAAAAAGTATTTCGACAGTGATGTTAAGAATAAACGAATCGGACATTCTGATTTAACTTAATAAAGGACTGATCACCCAGTGTTTAATTTAGCGAGGTGTCACAGGTGGTATCAGAGCATCAAGTTCTAGAGTCTTTTAGGATCTGTGCGACTTATTACATTTCAGCATAGCGTTCATTGATGTAGAACCTTATCATAGAATTGTTGTATTCCTCTACGTTTGTGACTTACATTCCCCTGCACTTAAATATAGTTAATGTGATTCATATACGAGTTCGGTTGGGCTTCGTACACTGAAAATTTATAGGACGACCAGTGAGGGTCGTAAGAAGGATTATAGGAGGAGAAGGTCAGCATAAGACATAGAGTATTCTGGGAATGGTGATCGCGACAAAAGTCAACATGAGGATCATTCAAGCAAGTGATAATGGGAAAATCACTCGAAAGCATTAACTTCCCCAAACACCGTCATAGTTCAGGTTAGTAGTATTTCAAACTCGCCCAGCTTCGTCGGCAAAAAGGTGAGGGAGTCAGAAGAACTATTTTAAAGATCCATCTATATAGATGCGGGGAAGAGAAAATGTAATGGGCCAATGGAAGCAGAAAATCCAAAGGCAACTGTGTAGGTTGAAGTACAACAACACCCGGGATTTAATTTCGGGAAATTTTTTAGCTCATAGGAGCGATATTAAGTGGTGAGAGTAAATCACCACATATAAAAAAGTATGTGTGAAATTAAACAACAAATTTGAGTATGGTTTAACCATGAGGCTTCCATCTACTGTTCTAACAGAGATGCGAATAGAATTTTAAAACTTACCACAAGTGGTTAAGATAGAGACCGATCATAAGAGAAAGTTGATTTGCTTAACGAATTTTGTACCCGGCAAAAGGGGGTACATAGAACATAAAAGGATTTATAATTGATAAAAGTCCCGTGAGTAGAATAGACAAGTATGGATGAGAAATCCAACAAGGATGATTAATGTCAATGTCATCAAGGTTGTACATTTACAAGTTTATATCAGCACTTCCAGAAGAAGTGATCTAGGAGGGTTAGAGAATCTAGTCGAAGAGCAAGACTAGACCTAACGGTGTTAGTGAATCACCACATGAGAGTATACCTAGTGGGGAAACCATTTAGATGATTTTTATATATTGAATTCCTACAAAATGATGATGGATTCAATCAGGGCCATAGAGGCCAAAAATAAGTTCCATAAGGCCAGCATCGTCAAAGGGATAATGGGAGTAACAATTGGGGCCCAGACTAACAAGTTCGAGAGGAGGACACCTCGGCATGTCCAGTGAGGCCAAAGGCAGGGGAATAGAACAGGAAGTTGTCCTATGTGTGGAGAGTATGGTCACTTGTGTTGAACTTATTCACAACGAGAAACTGAGACCAGTCAGGGTAGGAACTGTGCTAGTGGATCACAACAGCAGGAAGAACGGAATTTCCAGTAAGGTAAATTGGGCTAAGAGAGTTAGGTTAGTGGTTACCAACCCAAGAGTGGTGGGTTCAGGTAGGACCAACAAGGTCCTCAATAGAAATAGCAACATATACATTCCTTAGGGTTGTTGAGGATAAATAGAAGGACGGGGGAGGCTAGTAAGGCCAGAGTCGGGGACAAGGGATTTTCTCTGATGGTTGTGACATCGAGAAGAGATTTTTGGGTCAATGCTTCACTTAAGAAAGTGTAGGACATAATAAAATAAGGAATTACCCAAAGCAAGGCATGGAGCAACTACATTATGAGATACTGGATGTACAACCACTATAACAGATCGGGGATCAGTTTCGGTACGGGAGTACGTTTAGGGAATCGATGATCAGGAGAGACAGAAGCTAAAGAGAGGCAATATCTTGGTTCACCCTTGTAAATACAAGATTAGATCAGGTGACATGTATACGTCTTAACTTATGATTGTTAACACTAAAAATTCGAGAGTGAGTCGGATTTAGTGGATGTGTTGGAAATATAGGCCTAGTTATTACAAATATAGCTACCATTGGGTAACGGGGATCATTTATGTGTCAACCGTAGGGGAGAGGGTGTGGGAACTGAAAGAAATTGAAGTTTTGATTTTTCTACTTTTGAGAGTTAGAAAAGTAATACCTTTTATAACATGTGTTGTGACAGGATACCGAGAGTTCGAGCGGTAGTAGGTTGTGTGATAAGACTGTCGTGCTTGTTATTCCAGGGTGAGATATATTATTTTGTGAGGCATAGCCTAAAAGAGGATTGAGCCTACTTTCATATAGTGTATGTTATGTTATGATCAAATGTAAAGAGCTATATCCTTGATGTTATATATAGAGATACTAAAATATTATAGACTTCAATGAGTATGTTGTCTAGTTGTATTTGATCCCGGTGCGTAGGGACTTTTCACTGATGTGATTAAGTGTGCTTTATGTTCTTTGTTGAGCGGAGATATATAACTCGTTATTTATATAGCTCTGAGAAATAGTCATAATAATAGCATTGTGTTTTGTCATCTTTAGTGACAGGAGAGTGGAAGAGTAGACTTTTTATGTTAACAGATAGGAATTCGGGGGGGGGGGGGGTACATGTTATGGACTGAGAACCTAACAGATCTCGATGACTAGCAATGTTAGATAGTAGTCTATCGCGGGGGTTCCTTGTTTAAATTTTGCTTTATGAGACATCACACGCATGAAACTTAGCGAACGTCGAAAGTCGGGAGAGTTTTGGTTTTTAGTACCTGGGTTTAGTACCTTGGTTATTATACATATGCGTGAATAAAACTAAGAGTTGGTAGTTATATTTTGATTTAAGGCCGATAGAGTCGTATAATCCTGATGTGAAAACTAGTGTAGAACGTTTTCACCATGAATAGATTTGGTGGGGCAACCTAGAAAATAACGGAGTTACAACTGAGTGGGTGGTTGAGTATAACCTTATAGTATAGTCATGCCAAGTATATTACATTAAATGCAAGTATATTATGCTCAATTGATTTGTGCTAAAGAGAATAGGACATAGGGTGCATGTCTGCCCTAGTTAGTTGAAATTTTTAGTATCATTCTCGAGGAGAAAATGTGGAAACATATGAAATGAACGTAGATGCACTAGTAATATAGATATGGAATTAAAATAAGACAATGAGAATATATTTGCGTTGAGAGAAAGGCATGTCACTAGAAATCGGAGAGTGGATGGAAAAGTGGGTGATTAGAGTGTTAAAAAGTACAAAGAATGTACATTTTTATTTTCTAGGATAATCATAAACTACTTAGCGCAGAGGAGTAGTATGACGAGAATTATGCCATAACCAATCGAAGGTTTAAAAATCTGACTTGGGTAGACGAGAAGTGATTAGGATGTCTTTTCTGTGAAATTCAAGAAGGTGGTGAGAGTATACCACCATACACCAAGTTTGGAATCTGACATAAGTGTTTATGGGTGATTAGGAATGTCTCCCATGGAGAGAGTTACGAGATTTAGCATCAAGGGAAATGGACACCCAGGCAGTATGGCATTTTCCAACACAGATGATAAAGCCAGTAAAGTGTAGGTTTGTCTTTTTATAGCATTATTAGTGGGTTCACGATAATATGGTATGCCATTGTATAGGCGATACTTCAAAAAATATATCATCATATAAGAATTGAAATGACTGGTAGCTAATTTGGAGTAGTAAGGAATGGACCTTCAGCCAAAAAGGGTGACATTGACATAGGTATAGTGGAAGTATAAAAACATAATTACGAGTTAACTTTAAATACGTTTGGATGAGTTGAGTGTTAGAATCCAAAGTTTAGTGCCAGGACATATTCGAATTCTTATGACAAATCAAATGTTGGAAGATACACAGCGAGTGTGTATACTTGACATGAGCGGAGGTCGAAAACAGTATATTTCACTAGTGGAGTTTGCGTATAATAACTCCTATCAGTTTATAATTGGCATGACACCATTCGAGGCGTTTTACGGTAGGCCTGGTCATTCTCCTAATTGTTGGCTAGAGGTGGGGGATAATAAGCTACTCATGCCAGAGTTGATTATAAACACTATGACCAGGATAGAGATGATTCGGGGTCAGATACCAAATGATTATTTCGAGAGTTTGTCATGGGGGAAATAGGTATTACTGCGAGTATCTCCTATGAAGGGAATAATGCGATTTGCTAAGAAAGAAAAGTTGACACTGAGGTATGTGGGGCCATTTTCTAGTATCGAGGGGATTGGACCGGTGGCATATAGACTTGGATTTCCGGAGCACTTGCATCATATTCATGATGTGTTTTATATTTCTTTGCTTAGATGACATCTTCGGGATGAGTTGGATCATACTCACATTGCGCTGGAGGAGGATAATTTATAGCCAGATAGTTCATATGAGGAGATACCGGTGATTATCTTCGACCATAGTGAGAGGAGATTGAGGTTGAAGGTCGTTCCACTAGTACGTGTTTAGTGGGAGCACCATAATGTCGAGGAGTCTACTTGGGAGCGCGAGGATGAGATGCACGAGAAATACCCAAAGCTATTTTTACCCGGTATACTTTTATTTTTTGAATTTCGGTATGAAATTCCATTGTAAGGGGGGAAGTATGTAACACCCCGTATTTTAAATGACTTTTAAATATTGAATTAATTAAAGTAAATATGGGAAATAAATTGATAATTAATCCGGATTAAAATAAATATTAACTAGTGAGATAAGAGTTGGTATTTATTAGTGATAATTATATTGAATATTATTGAGAGAAAAAAGTAAGATGTGATTGTGAATAAGATTGTGAATTTACCAAAATTTTCGCGAGTGCGAGATACGACAATTATGGAAATTAAGTCGAGACGCATTTGTCTGTCGTGTCGGGACTATATTAATGGATTAAAAAGAAAATTAATTATAAGTCAAACGAATGCTAATTTCTAGTGTGTCAATGTGTCCGAAAGGATCAAGATAGTCTGAAAAGTCTACCCGAGGGTTTAGTTTGAGTCCTGGGACAATTTTAGGCCAAACTAGCACCCCAGGAGGGCAATTTGGTCATTTGTATTTTTGGGTGAATAGTACCTACGAAAATTGGAGAGGTATATCATATTAGAAATTTTGGGATTTGGTTTATTATTCACAAAACCTAAGGAAAAGTCATGGAGGAAGAGGGAAAGTCAATTCTAGGAGGTTCGAGGCCAAACCACCACCTCTCCACCACCGAGACCGCCGGATTGTTGATCGAAAAGTGAGGAACACCATTAGTAACATATTTTTCAACTGATCAGGCCTACATACCATAGGAAAGTGTTTATCTTGCTCTCTCTGTGAATTGATATATCATCCATGTTATATTAGGACTGATTTTTATAAAATTGATGAACTTACGCTTAAAGAATTGAGATAAAAATTCATGTTCTTGAGTAGGAATGATTTGATAGATGAACCCTGTTATGTGTAACATAAAACCCACGAAATTATATCTATCTTGGTGAAAAAATCTGAGTTGTATGATGTTCTTGAAGAAAACAATGAGAAACTAGGGTTCTTAAGATTTAATCTTGAATTAACCCCAATTAACTCATGCCCTTTAATGAAATTGTGATCCTTGATCATTCGAACTTACGTAATTATGTTAGTATAAAATTTGGTACGATGAAATTGATATTTGGTATGATTAAATAAAGTATTTGGGGTTGAATATTGGAGAAACATGTATGAACAATAATGTAGGATTTTCCAAACCTGTAGAGGCGAATCAATTCGGTCCAACCCGAATTGATTCGACTGCCCAATTTTTGCTAGTTTTCTCCTTTTGTTTATTATGGTTAGAAAATCATTTGGGACTTATTCTTGAGAATTATTTTTTTTTAAACTTGGACTTATGTTAGAATACTAGTAGGCCTAAGATGGAAATTGGGCATGATCTTATAATGGTACGTTTAGGGATAAACATAATTAAGTTAACGTGAGATAATTACCTAACTTAGAGAATAATTCAGATCTTGGGAATTTGAAGATAATGATGACTTAGACCAATAGGTTAGAGTGAGCTATCTACTGATATTATGTGAAGAATAAAGGATGCCTTTTGAGTGATGAGAAATACTCGAGAGCATACGTTGAAAAGTAAAGTTATAATTCAATAATACGTAGGATATTCGGAAGATAAATGTACTATATATAAGGCTTGTGATATGGGATGAGTGTATACCTATATTGATAATATATACATAGGTGGTGTGAATACTTATTACTTCATTTATTATGTGTACTAACATATCTACGTTGCTTGCTATCACGGGAGGTTGTGAAGAAGGCAGTCTTATTATGAGGAGCCTTTAGTGGGATATTTGACTTGTACCTCAGAACATAGGACTTAGGTTGGATTGCCAAGTGTGTGAACAATGGTATTGAACAGTCATTTGGTTTCATAGGTATATGCGTGCTTAGAATTATGTTTGCCTCAAATATGTGTGATTTGTATTTATGGTTCGTGAGAGATACCGAATCGATTGTCCTTATTTAGTACGACATGTACTAGGACTTGATAGCAGAGTATGCATGCACCGCAGCTGTGTCTCGGGGTTATGTATTAGTATTTATATATTATAGTGTGATGATTATATATGTAATTACGATTTTTATGCACCGCAGCTGAGCCTAGGGGTGTCGTATTAGTATATATATATGGTAGAGTGGTAAAAATATAAATACTCATGATTTAATATACTGTGTGAACTTGTGGATAAGCAAGATAGTGAAATCTGAAATTAACCTAAGTGTGAGAACACTTAACTTTAATTGGGAAGACTCTTACTTGAATTAATAAAAATGGAAAGATTTAATAACATATTGTGTGGGGAATACGGGGGGCAAAATGAGCCATTAGTTTAGATAAATAATAAAGTGGAGCTAGTTAGACAGGGTAGCATTAACTAGAGCTAGAGGTACATTAGGTGTGCACAATAGTTGAGAGGTGAGAATCTCAAGAGAGAGCTCGCAAAACTAACATGCATATAATATTAAATGGTAAGCATTTTAAATACTTGCTAAAACGTTTTTAAACTATTTTACACTCGTGCTCTGACCCTTTTCTTGCAAATATATTTTCTCTTGTGCATACTTTTTAGGTGTCTTGCCACAGGGACGCCAGGCGTAGAATATCAGATGGTTTAACATGCCGCAACTGTTATGAAAATTGCAGGACCTCAAAATTAGACGCCTCCACTTATTTTTATTCAGTTTCTGATTCAGTCATTTCATTTAAGGAATGTTTCCCATTCTTAGTTACCATTTATTTTAGAGATATTTAGTACTCAGTTATTTCCATGTGATGGGATTCAGTTTTATTTGGATTGTTTGTATTTGATACTAATCAACTGGAACATTTATTCCAGACTTATTTATTCAGCTAGATGGTTTCTCATTTATTGTTATTATAATTGTGGGACTGGTTAATGCAGTAAATGATTTAAATTTTTGTTGACTAATTAAAAAGGAAAAAGTTTTTAGCTCTAGCTTAACTGATTACTAGGTGATTAGTATAAAAAATAAAAAGTTTTTCGACAGTGATGCTAAGAAGGAGCCAACCGGACATTCTTATTTAATTTAATAAATGACTGATCATCCGATATTTAATTGAGCGGAATGTCACATTATAGACTCGATATTTCTTATTTTGAAAACAACTTTAATTACCATATCTTGTGAAACTTAGCCTTTAAATCCAAATGCCTATTTATACGTTTTATTGTGTTTTTCTCTATGCACGCACACTAGTAAACTTGCATTTTACATACTTTGCCAAAAATACTTCATTTCACATTTTTTTCACAAAGCATGAGTTTTCACCACATAAAATTCAATTCCTTTAACTAGGGTCCTTTAGTTTGAAAATTATACTCATAAGTCCAAATATTTCATAAAAATGACACTTTCCCTCTAAAACATTATTTTGATCCTTTCAATACTTATATTTTAACTTATTGACTTTTTACCTTTTATATAACTTCTTATCTTTTTATGTAGTTATGAAACTTCATTTAAAATTAACTTTTTATAATAGTAATACTCATATTTGCAAAGATTACTACTAAATTCACACGTTACATAAAATGACATTTTACTACTAAAAATTATACTTTTGACATTTCCAGACTGATAAGTTCTCATTTTAGAATTTTTATTCTTGTAATTTTATATCTAAATATTCATGTATTTACTATTTTAACCCCAACACTTTATTATTTTCACTTTTAGTACCTTAATTCTTAAACGTCTTGAACTTTTACCACATAAAGTAGCGTCATTTTATGTGACTAATATGATGATTTTTGTTAACATTATTATTTCATATTCGAAGGTTTTTTTAAATGTATTTTCAACATATAAACCTATTTATTCGAAACACATAAGTTTATGTTTATTAATGTAAGGTTTTATACCCATGAAACCCATAAATGCATCCTAACATTTCTTCAACAAGTTCAACTTAATATTTGACATGAAATAACTAGTTTAAACATGGTTTTCGTAAGGAATAACTTTTGTAAACATTCTAAAATTTAATTTAATTTAATTTAATTTCAACTTTAACTTTTAACTATTTTTATAACATCTTTATCAACCTATATTTATATATAGTGATAATACGTATAAATAGTCATGTACATCATACAAATGTATACATATATAACCAGCATGCTGGATTTTAAACTTGGAAAAAGTGTAGAACCCCTACGCTATTTAAGCTATTAATTTCTTTGATGAAGAGGTAGAGAGAAATTCCAACTAAGCTCCTAGTTTCAAGATCATTGCAAGCTTTCATTTCCAAAATGACACCTTCAAAACCTTCATTAACCATTGATAATTTAAGTGTGGAATAGAGGTCTTGCAAGCTTTATGTATAAAGAGAATATAAAGGACTTTATGATACTAATTTGGGCAAGAAAATAGGCTAAAAGCCTTAGCTTAGGGATTGCCCAACAACTCGGCAGAATTTTAGACAATGTGAGCAGAGTCCCCCATACTCCTTACTTATAAAGTACGCAAAGCTATCTTAATGACCCATACCCATCTTAAATGACTCCTAAACATATAGTGATGATGCCCCATATAAAATGGGGTAGAAAAGACCTAAGGAATGGATGAAATCATCCAAAGTTGGCAGCCACCCAACTCAGATTCCTCAATTGTTTTTTTCTTTTTTTACTAACTTCTAATAAAAAATATCCTCAATATGGGTCTAAACATTTTTTTTGATATCATCGAAGAAGACAAAGTTATCCATTATTTAATTTTGCATCTCATGATTTTTTTTCCTGAGAACTTTTATTTTTTGACGAAAAATCCATTATTATTATTATTATTATTCTATGAATTTCTTTATTTTATCCTTAGTATATTATAATATATAAATAAATAAAAATATTTAAATTATTCCAATTACTTTAGTTAACCCTCATTAAAATTTGTAACCTAATTAACCCACATAACACTAATGCGATAAACAAAAAATTGTGAATTTCTTATGTGTAAAAGAATCGAGTGTTAAAATACTCATAAGATACTAGTGGAACAGGTACAAGCTGATGGTTGATGTTGATTGTATGGAGAGTGATGATTTGGAGAGGGAAGATTTTGCCATGATTGATTTGGTTCAAACCCCGGAGGACCCCCAACATGATGTTGTCATGATGGAGAGAGGTTGTTATCATACTTATATGAAAAATAAGGGTGGTTCCCTATTATCGGGATTGAAAGTAAATGATGGTGGCATGCGTTTCTAACATCCTCAGAGGCACATGATTGCGCCACTGTGATCTCGAGATCATCTTGAATGATAGGTCACGAATGAGACGAAATGATCATGATTTAAGCACATGACGCAAGATGAACGACTAAACTCATTGTCACTCAACATTGGTTTAGATAAATAGACATTTTGTTGCATTGAACAAGCAAGAACGTCAATAGTCTTAGTCAAAGTTCTTAAACCATTTCTTAAAGTCTTAAAATCTGGATCTTTCTTAACCTCATTAGTTCTCCTTGACGTGGTGGTTCAAATATCGAAAACTCATTTGTGCCCTCCTAATCTTTAGAGTCATCCCTTACTTCAAGAAGAAAACTATAGGTGGCAGTGGGGGTCAAATGCATGAAGTTCACTTTATGCTTGGATTCAACCATGGTGATAGATGGAGGGGCAAGGCTATTATAAAAGCTATGGACTAAAAGACGTTCTTCAAGTCCATGATGCGGTCAACTATTGATGAAACCTTGGAATGGAACCGTGCCTTATAAAATTGCCTATTTGACTTTTGTCAAAAGTTTTGAATAGCTTGGCTCATTTCATTCGTTTTTCTCATAGGGTAAAACTTAGACATGAACTTCTTCACGACCTATTCTCATGTATGAATAGAGTCTGATGGAAACGAATGGAGCCACACGGATTCATTATTATGTAGAGAGAATGGGAACAATGAGAGACAAACATTTTCTTCATCAAAATTTTGATTCTTGATTTTTGTGCAAATGGAGAGAAATTTTTTCAAATGAGGATATAAGGGCTCATGTTTGAGACCATGGAAGTTGGGCACCATGAAAATGATGGCGGGGTGGATTCTGATTTAAGTATCCGGAGTGGGTGGAAGAACAATACATGACGGTGGATTGACCATTATCGGGGTAAAATAATCTCATAGAGCATGTTCATCGGCCATAGTGGGAGGAGATGTAGGAGAACTTGGAGTCTCTGAAGATGAAGAACATGAATATGGGATATAAGGTGCAAGATCAATGATGAGAACTCGAGAGCCTCGGGGAGAATTTAAAGATGGATTTCTAGAGGAACATGTTAAGTGACGATCAAAGCAATTCCAATTGAGCATAAAAGGAGTGAAATTCTTTTTTATTTTTTTTAGTTTATGTTAAAGAAGAAAATAGTTTTGGATTTTTCACATAACGAAAAGGAGTGAAAAAACATTTTTGGAGTCTTATTGTCGAATTTTTACGAACAAAATATGCAAAAATATTTTTAGAATTTTTTTAGGAAAATGGGAATGTTGGACGCTCTTGGAAAATAGTAGGACGAAGCGTAAAATCGACTACTGAAGGATTTTTATTGATATTTAAAAAAAGACGAGTCCTAACTAGCACATAACAAATTTTTAATCTTTATTGAAGTGATGGGGTAGTAAAATTTTACTTTAATCCATAGGAAATAAAATCATTTAATTTGTTGGCGTCGCCTTTGTAAAAATTTATGTCCCTACTTCCTTTATAATACAACTAGTGGCTTTCCACGGAGAGTATCCACAAAGATACTATGACAAAATGGTCGGCCGATACAATGTCGGGGAGAACACAAACTGTGTTTGTGTGCGTGCGCGTGTATGGTGGGCAGTGGCAGTGGGGGCAAGGGGCAGGACTGGGGGTGGGGGTGAGCAGGGGGAAGGGGATGGGGGGTTATGTGTGTGTGTATATGTGCGTGTGTGTGTTTATTTTAATTAAATTTTATTGGTTTATTATATATTGCCCCTCATATTGTAGTGCCCCTTGTAAAAGAATTGATTGATTAAATATTGATTGGTTGTTATTTTTTTAGTAAATTAATAATTAGTGCCCCTTTCATATGCAAGTAGGATTGCCCCTCATTGTAAATTAGTAAATTAATAATTGTATACTTTAATTGTTAGTTTAATTGATGAAAAGAATTAATTGAGTAGATGAATTAGAAGGAGTGTGGGATACACATTTGTTGTTGCCATTGCGATTGGATTGTAGTGGATCGATGTTAGGTTGGTTAATTTTAAAAGTAACATGACCACTGGATTATTGTCCATATGGCGGTGGGATTTTTCAAATTTTTTTTTAAAATTACTTTGTATCACGAACAATATATATATAGGATGATAATTAAATGAAACATACTTGAAATTACATATAGTGTGCATAGATACTAGCCTTATAGTTCTTATGCGTACGCATTCAATAGCCCTTAGACCCATTCGAGAGTCATTACCCTTGTAATGAGATCTCTCGAATTGTCCCGTTTGGACAGTTTGGGACTGCATAATTTTTGTATAATAATATTCTTACTGGCTTAAAGTTTTTACTTTTGGAGGAAGTTCTGTAGTCGTATCTTAATGTTCTCTGGATACATACTATATTGACAACTGTGACTGTTATTTCAATTGATCAATTGAAATAACACACACACACTTGACAAACTACGTCGTGTAGTTGGAGAACTACGGGGATATGCTACCGAATTTTTATCAAATCATAACAATGTGCATGAGTTGTTAAGTATATTACAGAAATATGCGGTCTTGAATGGAATAGGACCACTCACCCTTTAGAGGAGATGGAGGAAATAGGAATTTCTATTATAAATTGAATTTGAATTTGAAATTTAAAAATCGAATATAAATAATACATAATTAAATAAAACATACTATAAATCTAAGTTTTGTTTATACTAATCCATGAATATACGCTTCTTACCTTTAATAGGTTATTAGTTATGGTAGTTGTGATGGAATATCCGAAATACAAAGAGTGGATGGGTGAGACAAATAGAATGGGGGATGTGTTTCGTAGAGGTGCTAATGAATTTGTGAAATAGGCAAAGAGATGTCATAATGATGAAGAGTTTTCGTGTCCGTGTGCTAGGTTTAAGAATGGTAAGGTGTTTGAGTGGAAAATAGTTAAACTATATTTGTTAAGATGGGGTATGAAAGATATGTATCAATTTTAGAGTTTTTATAGTGAATTGAAAGTTCCTTTTGTCCCCGAACAACTTTCACAAAAACCTTCAACAAGTAGGATAGATGTAGAAGGGGACGACGTAGATCATAATATGTTAGAGGATTTAGTTAATGATGCGTACAGAGTTTATGAAGCGAAGGAGAATGAGGTTACTAATGATGTACAAGGTTCAAGTACTCGTGAAGATATCGCGATAAACCTTGACGATGACTACCAAAGTTTAAAATTTAAGGCGATCCAATCGTTATACTCTGGCTGTGAGAAAGATCAAACAACTTTACATGCCATGGTTGGATTGCACAGTTTGAAAACGTAGTATGGTTTGTCTGGCAATAGCGTGATAGGAATTATGAATTGAGTGAAGGGCTTACTACCCAAGGAGAATATTCTTCCAAATAGCTATCATGGTATGAAGAATAGTTTGAAATGTTTGGGAATGAAGTATAAATCGATTCATGCTTATGTGTATGGTTGTATACTATACTAAATGGAGTATGAAAATCTCGATCGTTGTCTGGTATGCGATGAACCTAGATATGTCCAATCTACTGGTAAGGAAGGCACAAGTGATTCATATCGAATACTGCATATTTTTGCCCGTTATCTTTATGCATTCTAGCACTTTTACGGTCCTAAATTCCTATAATTATTCTCATTAACCAGACAATCTGGGATTTGGATATATACATGCTTTGTAGGGGTTATTTGTGCTTTTGTAGGTACTGGAACGCTAAAAGTGAGGTTCAGTTGCATTTCAGAGAAGTTTCGTCGTTGAATGCTACTTAAAGGGCAACTTGGTCTTTTCAAACTCATTATATTTTTTTTAATGAAGTTACCAATATGTATATCATCAAATTATCTTTCTGTGGCCACAGACCGTGCGTCATTCTGATTCCGTATGTGGAAGTTATGCCCATTTCCGGAAGGTTTTGATATTTTTTGCTACTTCAAGGGCATTTTGGTAATTTCATACTGCATAATTTGGATGGTTTCAAAACATAATCATGTAGACAATTGAATTATCTTCGCGTCGTTTCCGACCACGCCTCATTTCGATTTCGTATGAGGGAGTTATGGCCATTTCCGTGCAACGCGTCACAATTGATTCGGAGAGGAAAAGTGGGTTGTCTCCAGCCCAAGGCAAATTCCAAAAGTGTGGTCGACCGGTACCAAAACAGAGGTCGACCGGTCCCATCAGATATGGACGAAAATTGACTTATTTTGAGGTTTTTGGCTTGGTTTTGTTTGGGGTTTGTTTTGGGGTATAAATAGAGTGTTAGGGGCTTTTCTTTGGGGATATATTTTCATTTTAATTAGGGTTAGAAGACTTTGGGGATTTTATTTGTGGAGATCCCCTCTCCTCCATTTCTCTTTGGGTAATACCCATTAATGTAAGCTTTACTATTCATCTTCTTCCTTAAGCTTTGTTTTCCTTTATTTTTCATGCTTTGTTATTTATTTCAAGCCTAGATAAATTAGTTTAGTTTATTTATTTCTTGTTTTGTTTATTAATTAGTTATTTAATTAGATTAATCATGTGTAGTGAGTAGTTACATAGAGTTTGGATCATGTGTCCGCCATTGATGGGCATTGAGCTCTGAAAATTAGGTTTTGTATAAAATTGCATTTAATTGAAACCTCGTGTATTAAAGTCGAATTATTATGTGTTTAACTTTCTTTGTCATGCAACGTTAGTGTTTATAGCGGTAATCTGAATCTAAGATGCGTGTGACCATTATCTGTTAAATGTTTAATCTCGCAACTTTGGGTTAAATTCCTTATTGTGTGATGTTTATACTTAATTGAAAATGCTCGATTAAATGTTTTCGAAACGAAATTCTAATTATTAGTTGTTTAGCCCATGGTGGGGACACGATCCCGACTTTTGTTTTATTAATTCTAGTTTAGACTTAAGTTCTTAATTTTTCCCTTTTCTTTATTTCCAACCTATCACCTTTTACACTTTTATTTTAGGAGTATTAAATCCTATAAATTCTAGCAACTCGTCTTTGTGGATTTTCGATACCCGACTTATCGCTATACTTGTATCGCAAGTGCAGTCGTAATTTAGGTTTTTGTATTAGAGCGGTGAACAGAAAATAACGATTAGCGTTCTGACGCGACGCTACTTTTCACCCTTGGTCAAAATGGCGCCGTTGCCGGGGACTAGTTTGTTTTAGACTTTATTTGATTTAGTATTTCATAGTATTTTCTTTTTATTTGTATTATTTGCTAACATTTTTGCAGGACTTCCACATGTGAGCACTTAGAAACGCCCGAATTTTTCTCGCGTGCACCTACTTTGTGGAATCCGCCACTTCGAGCCATTTTGGGGGTAAGCATGTCTTATTCCAATTCTTTCGGTAATCCTTGTCATAATTCTCAAAAATTTTGCAAACCTATGACTTTCGGGGAATACTTGGAATCCCAAAAATTTGCAAATCCAAATATTACTTTGGCCGAGTATAACGAAAGTCAAAACTTAGTTTATTGGAATTTTGATGATGATGATAATGATTTTGGTCCTTTACCTCCTTATAATAGGAATTTTGAAATAAATTGCAATAGTTTTCAAAATTCCTATAATAATGAGTTTTCTTTTAAGTCCGATGGCAATTTTCAAAGTTCCCATTCTAATGCATCTGCACCTCGACCTATGACATTCGGTGAGGGTTTGCGTATGTATGAGAATGAGAAAATTAAAAATCGTTATCGGGAAGAAAATCGTTCGTGGGAACATGAGTTGGATTTATTATTTGAGTCCGACGGCGATTTTGCTTCCGAGACTTTCGAAGTCGAGGAATGTTTTGAACCAAATGAGGTACTTGTGCCTATTTTGGAACAAACCATTCTAGACTTTACCCATCGCGAAATAGATATTGAAAGCGAGGATGAAAATGGCGTAATATCTATTTGCAATGAAATGATTTCTTCTTTGGCCCCCAAAGAAGAACATTTCATTGAAAATGATATTATTTCATTCGAAACTCAAACTTCATGCAATGATGACTCATCTCATGAGTTTGAATTTCATTCATCCCCATTTTCATTCTCTATTACCCCACCGGAACAAGTACCCAATGATTCGGTTTCAAACTTTAATGTTTTAAACCCTATCGCCGATGAGGAGTACTTACTCGAGTCGCCCTCCAAGATCGCATCTTTGCCTTTGTGTGCGCCACCTCCCATTCCAACTTCAAAATCATTGGGAGGATTTTCGGTTTTTCTCAGTCCCCACTTGTTTTTGTTACCTGTTCAATCCAAACCCCCATCATCCCTCTAAAACTTTTAATTAGCGATGGTTCATTTCTTTCGCCTTACACATGCCTTCCGTTGTTCAAACGAAATTCATATTTTTTGGAAGGCATACACCAGTTATCCTCCAAAGTCAAATTGTTCTTATAGTGGACCCTCAGCTATTTAAACTTCTAGTGTACAGTTAGTGTGAAGCCTAAATAGTAGGTTGTATATAGTTAGCTTTTTATTATTTCTTTCTTTATTTTTTCTTTTTAATTTAGTCTAGTGTAATTAGTTAATTTTTGTTATTTGTTTTTGCTATGCTCGGTACTAACTTGTTTTGTAGATTCTTTGGACTTGTTGTTATAGGGATCGCTCCAATTTTGGGTAATATCGCTCTTTTCCTCTCTTTAACTTGGTTCTTAATTAACATTGAGGACAATGTAAAGTTTTAAGTTAGGGGGTGTGGGATATTCTATCCATTTCTTTAGTTAGTCCATGTTTTTGCTCACATGTTAGTTATTTAGTATGCTTTTCTTAGAAAAATCAAAAATTTTAAAAAGATTTTCTTTCTTTTTTCTCCTTTTTTGGGCTTTTTGCCCTTGTTTCCGATGATAAATTTCAATAATTGCCCGATCCAATTGACAACTCAATTATGCATGTTCTCGATTTTAGAAGTTATTAGACTTTAGTCTCAATTATTGATATTATGAAAAATTTCATGAATTAAACTTTAATCCCATGAGCACATGCACTTTTATGGTTATATTGATTTGGTTTAAGATTTTTATAACTCAGTAATATTTTATTGCATTGTATATACTTACACCGAGTAAGCTTTGTACCTTTCGTCATTTGTGAGTGTATACACTATTCTTTCCTCTTTGAAAACGTGGAATTCGTTGGTAATCTCGCTATTCTTTCATTTGACCGTTCATTAATCGAGTTCATACTTGAAATGTGTTACTTGATCATGATTTTCGTATATTGTTTTGATTCGAGAATTGGGTAAACTTTGTGAAATGATCATAGGCCATCTCTGTTATATCACCCATATTGACCTTGACCTCACCCTTATATGTTTACCCTCGTTAAACCTTTTGATCCTAAATATAACCTTTCGTTTCATAACCCAAATTCCATAACCAACTCCAAATTGGAGTTTTAAACCATACATACACTTTCCATACCTCTGTTTGGTTTGTTACTTGGGATTGATTGATGTTTTTATGATGTCGGTTGCAATTTGGGCATACGAGAGTTTGAAAAGTAAATAAAAGAGAAGTGAAGAAAAAGAGTGAAAAATAGAAAACAAAAGGCAAAAGAAAACAAAAGAGAAACATGAGAAAAAGAAGAAAACAAAAGAAAGAGAAAGTTGTAAATGTTGTGTATATAGTCAATAAGCTTTGATTACTCTCCCCGATGATATATCTAATTCCATTTTAGAACTTGTTTTTCAATTTTGATATTGCCCACATTTTCCCATTATCCCGGGTTTTCATCCCAAACACTTTGAATTCGTACATACATTCCTTCATTTCGTACCCTAGCTTAGCCTACATTACAACCCTTTACAAGTCCTATGTGATCTTAGGTTGATGTAATTCAAAAGTCATAATAGTTTTGAAAATCTGTGAAAATGCATTTCGCCTCCTTTAATGTGTGGTATCCTTTCATTGAGATTACAGTTTTTCATTTTATATATTGCACTCTTCATTTGTGACATGTGTGCGGCCTAGTTTCCATTTACATTTACTCTTTAGCCCGCATGTTCCTTGTGTTACCTCCCTGTTTCAAGTGAATTTCATTTGATGAGTGTAATACCCGTGGGGATTGAATATATGCTTGCTTTAATGTTTATCCAGTTTATATAAGTTTTTCGCCAAATCACACTTTGCATGTGCTCGCTCCCCTCCCACATTTTAAAGTTTTAATTCTGTGAGTTGCATTCTATAATGTTAATGGTTTGGACTTTTGTTTGAATTCATTCAATTTGGTAATAATGCGTATGAAATCCTTTTCGCCATTATTGGGCTTGTCACGTGTTGGTTTGGGCTTATTTTGAGGAAACCATGTGATGTTTGTGGCTACCATCCCTGAAAACCCTCACGAGACGACACTCGTCCACTAGGGTAACCTAAGGGTTTAACGGCTTATTGCATATGCTAAATGCAATCGTGTTCCCTATGAAAGTAGAAATTATATTTCGATTCATATATACGTTTTGTATTTCCTTCGGTGGACTAGTTTTGCTTGTTTCATCACTAGGGACTAGCAATGTTTAAGTTAGGGGGTGTGATTCATATCGAATATTGCATATTTCCGCCCGTTATCTTTATGCATTCTAGCGCTTTTACAGTCCTAAATGCCTATAATTATGCTCATTAACTAGACAACCTTAGATTTGGATATATACATGCTTTGCAGGGGTTATTTGTGCTTTTGTAGGTATTGGAACGCTAAAAGTGAGGTTCGGTTGTATTTCAGAGAAGTTTCATCGTTGAATACTACTTAAAGGGCAATTTGGTCTTTTCAAACTCACTATTTTTTATGTAATGAAGTTACCAACATGTAGATCATCAAATTATCTTTCTGTGGCCACTGACCGTGCGTCATTCTAACTTTGTATGTGGAAGTTATGCCCATTTTCAAAAGGTTTCGGTATTTTTTGCTACTTCAAGGGCATTTTGGTAATTTCATACTGCATAATTTGGATGGTTTCAAAACATAATAATGTAGATAATTGAATTAGCTTCGCGTCGGTTCCGACCACGCCTCATTTCGATTCCGTATGAGGGAGTTATGGTCATTTCCGTTCAACGCATCAAAATTGGTTCGGCGAGGAAAAGTGGGTTGTCTCCAGCCCAAGGCAAATTCCAAAAGTGCGGTCGACCGGTCCCAAAACAGAGGTCGACCGGTCCCATCATATATGGACGAAAATTGACTTATTTTGAGTTTTTTGGCTTGGTTTTGTTTGGGGTTTATTTTGGGGTATAAATAGAGTGTTAGGGGCTTTTCTTTGGGGATATATTTTCATTTTAATTAGGGTTAGAAGACTTTGGGGATTTTATTTGTGGAGATCCCCTCTCCTCCATTTCTCTTTGGGTAATACCCATTAATGTAAGCTTTACTATTCATCTTCTTCCTTAAGCTTTGTTTTCCTTTATTTTTCATGCTTTGTTATTTATTTCAAGCCTAGATAAATTAGTTTAGTTTATTTATTTCTTGTTTTGTTTATTAATTTGTTATTTAATTAGATTAATCATGTGTAGTGAGTAGTTACATAGAGTTTGGATCGTGCGTCCGCCATTGATGGGCGTTGAGCTCTGAAAATTAGGTTTTGTATAAAATTGCATTTAATTGAAACCTCGCGTATTAAAGTCGGATTATTATGCGTTTAACTTTCTTTGTCACGCAACGTTAGTGTTTATAGAGGTAATATGAATCTAAGATGCGTGTGACCATTTTCTGTTAAATGTTTAATCTCGCAACTTTGGGTTAAATTCCTTATTGTGTGATGTTTATACTTAATTGAAAATGCTTGATTAAATGTTTTCGAAACGAAATTCTAATTATTAGTTGTTTAGCCCATGGTGGGGACACGATCCCGACTCTTGTTTTATTAATTCTAGTTTAGATTTAACTTCTTAATTTTTCCCTTTTCTTTATTTCCAACCTATCACCTTTTACACTTTTATTTTATGAGTATTAAATCCTATAAATTCTAGCAACTCGTCTCTGTGGATGTTCGATACCCGACTTATCGCTATACTTGTATCGCAAGTGTAGTCGTAATTTAGGTTTTTGTATTAAGGCGGTGAACAAAAAATAACGATTAGCGTTCTGATGCGACGCTACTTTTCACCCTTGATCAACAAGCTCAAAATTTCCTCATAAAGTGTTGAAATATTTTCTCGTTGGTCCTAGATTAAAGCCTTTTTTCACAGTACCATGGATAGCGGAGGCAATGACTTGTCATGATAGGGAAGAAGTAGGGGGTAATCTCATGCGTCGTCGTATTGATTTGACAGCTTAGAGGAGGATGAATTATGAGTATCCCGATTTTTCTCAAGAACACCGCAACATTCGTATGGCTATCCACAAATGGTTTCAATCCATTTTGAAATCTAAGCACCAATTAGAGTGTGTGGTCAGTAATCCTAGCCCCACTCAACCCCCTCCTTCACAGTGTATGAGACCTGAATTTTTGATGTTGTCTTTGTTGATACCTAGGCCAAAGGCACCAAGGGATGACATCGACGTCTACCTGGCTCCTTTGGTAGAAGAATTGAATGAGTTATGGGAAGAGGGTGTGCAATCATTTGACTCTTTTATAAAAGAAGAGTTTACACTGAAAGCTATGTTGATGTGGGCAATTCATGATTTTCCAGCTTATGGGACATTATCCGGTTGTGTAGTACATTATTATTTGGGGTGTCCTATTTGTGGAGAGACTAAATCTCTTCATCTATCCGCTAGCTCAAAAAATATATACCATTTCCATAGAAGGTTTTTACCCCCGGCTCATAGTTTTAGATTTGAGAAATATTCCATTTTTTTATCGGGCAGGGTTGAACATAAAAGACGAAAAACAATGGTATAATTAGACAGCGAATTTAGGTTGTGGTTGTCACAAGAGGTAATTATAATATAAATGGTCATTATATAACGTTACATTACACTCAAACTTTACAACTAATCTAATTAATTTATCTATATTCTCAGCCCTTAAAGACGGGTGATGCGACATCAAGGCTTGCTCGTCTAGCCACTCGACCCTTGTTCATGGCACAAAAGTACAAAAAGAAGCGATTGAACGGTTACGTATTCGGCGCAAAAGTGTACAAGGAAAGTACAAATGTAAAGAACTCGGTCATTTCATACAAGGCTCTTACTTTCTTTCGAGCGAGCGTAAAAGATAAAAACCTCGTTGAAGCTGAAATGACTTACTATGGTGTAATTCGAAATATATTTGAATCGGATTAAACAAGCTTTAAAGATGTTGTATTTTACTGTGACTGGGTAAGAGTTGAGGATAAAAATGCTTGTAAAGTTGATCGTGGCATCAATTTGATCATGGTTGACTTGTCCAAGTTGAAGATCAACGACCACGTGAGCGATGAGACGTTTGTTTGTGCATTTCAAAAGGTCAACCAAGTGTTTTACTCGGAGTATATCAACAAAGAGTCATGGTCAATTGCCCTACATACGCCAAAGTGTCTAAATAGTAGTGTGGATGACTTGGGTGCTCCTACCGAATATCAATCCATTTTTTATGATGACCCAAATTTGAAACAATTTTTCAATTTGTAATAAATATTCCAATTTGTACTTTATCAATCCATTTTTAATGCTTTTAATTGATTTGCACTTTATCATTTTCTCCCTTGTGTAGTGTGCGTGTGTGTGGGTGGGGGTGGGGATGTTTCAGATTTTTAGTAATTGTACATATTATGAGTTAGATGTTGTTGTTTTGGAATTCAGAATTGAGGTGTTAACAGTAATAATTCATTTGGATTTGTAGTAATTGTACATATTTCCATGTCTTCTTCTAATTCATTTTGATTTGTACTAATAACAATATTTTTTTACAGAAAATGTCTCCTTCAGATATTAAGGCGAGGATGATGATTATGATTATGATGATGTCGTCTAGGCTCGGTGGTAGCGGAGGCGACGAGGGCTCCTCGGCCCCTAGGCTCCCCCAATATGGCAAATTGGGGATGGCCATCGAGAACAATACGGGGCTATTAGCGAGATCCGTTGAGTTGGTAAAGACGATCATTGGCCCGGGGTACACTAGTTGGAGGGAGGTTCCAAATGAGCACAAGTTAGCTATTTGGGCGGCACTACAGGTAATGTATTTATATTTATATTTATATGAATATTTCAATTTCGATTTCAATTTTATTTTATATTTATATTTATATTTATTCGCAACTAACATTGTAATTGTTGGACAGGAACAATTCAGCCTGGATCCAAAACTACACGATTCTGTCTTGAAGCAATTGAGGGAGCAACACAAGACGTGGAAGAAAAATATGCGGATCCGATACTTTGGGAAGACCCAAGACTTCGTTATCCGAATGCATGACTCCATCCCGCCGAAGGAGACGATCTCATTGGCACAATGGCAAAAGTTCATTAACAATGAGATCGAGGAGCGACAATTGGCATCTCGCCAATCGTGGAGGGAACATCGGGCAAAAAAGGCGGACGTGCACTACTCCAGCCGGACGTCTTACGCCGAGGTGGAGAATAGGATGATGGTGAGATTTAATGTTTCCATAATTACAGAAATATATTGTTCTGCATTATTTTTACTTTGCGTGGCCAATACTAATTTTGCATTATTTTACTTCAGTGGATGGGGAGTGGCGCTCGATACTTATGTGGCTATTCGGACGAAGAAGGGGAAGGATAAGGAGGTGTCCCCAAGCGCCGCGGCCATGATTGTAAGTAATCCAACAGTTTACTTTTTGTTAATTACGTTATAATTTTTTATTTAGTTATTTAACTAATCATGTGCTTTTTGTCATTTCAGGCAAAGCTTAAGGAAGTGCATGAGTCGCAGTCTGATGCCAACAAATCATATTTACCCACAAACTCACTCAACCAAGTGTTTGGCGCTGATCGCAAGGGGAGGAAAAGGGGAGTGAGCTCGCGGGTGGTCAAATGTAGGATCATCAAATTGGAGACGAGCGACACCGGGTTAGCTCGAACTGTGAACTCGCATGACACGAAACTGTCTCATTTGGAGGTGACGTTCCAAGATATGTTCTCATTCATGAAGCATTCATTGGGCGAAAATCGTAAGGGGAAAGTGAAGGAGAGGGTAGTAGAGGAGGATGAGGATGTGGACCTCGCTGCTTCATCGCCGACACGTACGAACTCTGATGATCCAGTCCCCTATTTGGTTCCCTTCGACCGACCGATGTCGACACTTGGTTGGACAAACATGTTTATACATGACATATTTGATGGCCAGTGGATAGGGCGAGGGTTAAGGGACCCGAATACCATCCAGGGTATGCCAGTACATGGACGTGCGCTTCAAGACATCGAGGCCAAGGTGCTCGTAATCCATGTGATACCCAGGAAGGAGAACTCCCCATTATGGTTATGCGAACAATGTGGCACGATGAATATACAAGGGAGTACTAATTCGTATAGCGTGCGGCCTATCCACCTCCTCAGACCTACCCTAGACATGTAGTGACATTATTTGAATTGAATTGATTTAAGTTGTTACATTTGAATTATATCGTAATGTATATTGTTTTGAATGTACATTTGCATTATCTATATTTTGTTTGGATATATGATGTTTGAACAGGTACAACGTTGCTATAACAGGTACAAATATATTATTGGGCAGTGGCAGTGGCCATACTGTCTAATATATTTTTTTTCAATTCTGCCCAGAATTGTCACGGTCAATAACCGTGACAATTTTTTAAAGATTGCCACGGGTTTGTCACGGTCCATAACCGTGACTAATCTTATCAAGCTTAAAGATCGTGATAAGTCTAATGAACTTATCACGATCAATGATCGTGACAAGTCCGTGACAATAAACGTTGTCACTCCCAGACTTGTCACAGTCATTGACCTTGACAAGTTGGACTTGTCACGGTCAATGACCATGACAAGTCGACAGATTTGGTGTAGTGATATAATATATCAAATCTGAACCAAAAATATAATTCCATGTGCAAAAAAAACTTGTTTAAGAGGTAATATAGAAAATACCATAGGAGCAGACCCATTGATGTTGTTCAACTTCGGTCGAGCAATATCTCATGTTTGTTAAATCTGAATGCATTATCAAGACAAAAGAAACAAAAGTCAGACCCTAAAAAATTAACAAATAAATGTTCATATCAATATATCTCAGCCTGAATATTGACATAATAAAATTATAATTAAGAAACTAACTCATTATCAATATATCTCTAGACTTTAGACATGTTTGGAAGGAACCCAAAATCCAATAATGTAAGGAATTTGTAAATAAAAAGAACACAAAATTCTGTTTAGAGAAAGTGGTAGGGACCCAAGCCTTTAGACATGTTTGAAAGGGATCCAAAATCCAATATTGTACGGGAATTGTAAATAAGGAGAACCCAAAATTCTATTTAGAGAAAGCCGTAAAAATTTATATCAACAACTGTGTAAAAAAATAACCACCTCATGTGTTTTGGTCATAAGCTCTGGAATTCACTTTAACATTAAAAAAACATATGTCTTTTCGTCATGACATCCACTTTTACAATAAAAATGCATAAATTTATAAACACAAAATTATATAAAAATCAACAAATTGAGGATATGAATAATGACAATGAAATGCAGTAGTGTGTTGTATATATTTATCTATATTCATCTAAGAAGATTTAAACCCCACTATTCATCCCCAAGTTATTTACTTGTGCATGAAACACTGACATTAAACAATACAATAATACAATATTTAGTTGTGTCTGTAACACTATTCACCCAAGTTATTATTCCCATGAAAGGCAAACCGAAAATTAAATTAATGATCAAATAAATACCTGCAAAACAAAATTAATTAACACCATTATAAGAACATAAACTAACTTGAATCCCCCAAAGCTTATTAACATATATTTAGTATTCTTCATAAAGTATGTCACAGCTTCTGCTATATTTTTACCTAGACAATTTGATACTCAACACTCCTTTAATTCTTTAACTTTCAGAATTCAAAACACTCTAATGTATTAAGTTGCATAAATAAAGTCAAATCTATAAACTTCATTGCTGGTACTCAAATAATATGTTAAAAGGGGAAATACCTGGGAAAAGTTGGCAAAGCAGCTTCAGTGAGGCAATACCTCCTCAACAACAAGAAAAATCCGACTTACGCATTTGCCTAACAGTGCGCAGGCCTCTTTCAACTTGTGGCATGCTATCATATTGGTTCCATCTGCAATTTTCATGAATATTATGAGTATGAGAACTATTAAATTGAAATATAAATATATCATCTTCTTTCCAATGGGTTTCAAGAAAATATGAGTAAAAGGGGTTTTGTACAAAACATATATACGTTGATTTTTATTCCATAATGATATATACCATTTTTTTTTAGTCACACAAAAAAAAGAATTCAAACACACAAAAAAAATGAAGCGAAGAAACTAAATGAGATGACTTAAAAGTTGAATCCCACGATGAGGTAAAGTAATATAGAAAATATAGAGCCAACTGATTGGAAAATATAGAGCCATATATCATGTGTTGGTTGTAAACACATCAGCTTTGAAAATAGAAAAACGTCAGCTCTGGAAACACATCATCTCCGCATAACATTTTTATACGAAAACTCTGAAAGTGGAAACACGTACCGAAAATTTCAACTCTACTTGGATGCAACTAAGTGGTAAACCATCACCGTAATGGATGATTCAACATTGTCATCGTACTCACCATCTGACAACCTTAGTAAGTTAGCATCAAGCTGCTTCGCATCTTCATCTGATCCCTCTCTAGTATCCCAAGAATTGACTTGTGGGAAAGGGGAATTTCTCAGACTCCTCAAATCTTCAGAGTTAAATGGTTTTTCCCCTAGTGTAATGCAGTTGAAGAGGTCCCCCATATTGTAGAAGCCCAAATCCATGCCTTAAAAGTTAGGAGTTAAGGCTCGAGCTTAAGTTCCTCCGTAAGTGAAATAACATATTTGTGTTAAAATTTAGCCTTCCCTACAGCTTTTTATGCAGCCCTGATGGCATTAGAAATGGGGAAGGATGCGACACAAAGTTGAACGGAGTCCCAACTTTATCTTATAATTGACACGTTCTCCTCATATTTGTCATAATCTAAAAATTAAATACCAAAAAATAGACTTGTTAGTTCAAATCCATAATAAATATACAAAAATTAACTTAATATTTAAGTAAGCAATCAGTACCAAGCATAAACATGATTAAATTTTACTGAAGTCATAAATAATTAAATGAGAGAGAATAAAGAAAAAACGATCATGGAGTGATGGGTGAGAATAATCTCAAATGATCATGTCATGTGGTTGTTGATAATCTCAAACGATCACAAATAATCTCAAAACACAACCATTATAACTAAAGAACAAACAATTAGAAAAATAAAAAATAGAATATTGATGAAGCAATGAGCAAGAATAAATCATGGAGTGTAATTTGGCACACGTGAATAAAAGAAGAAGAGGTTTCATGTCATGTGGTTGTGGCAGTAATCGACGTCAACGATCATGTCATGTGGTTGTTGATATATAGATAAAAAATAAGAAAGATTTTTATAAAATCAAAGTAAAGAACTTACAATAATATCCAAACAGGGAGTAGAACACTATAGTCACTAAAATAAGTGAATCACGAAAAACTTCTACTAAGAATATTACGGTGAAAATTCTACAAAGAAAAAATCTGCAAGCAATACAAAAACACATAAACACACAACACCGCGTCATTTAAAATTCAATTAAATGGCCGATGAAAGTATGAGAACCAACCTTTGAGCACATCATCCTAATCTATCTCAACTCAGTTGGTCTATGAATATTTCGATAAATTCAATCTTGCTCGAACTCAGTTTTATATTTCGATCAGTTAGTATAATTTAGGCAGTTATATGTATAACAAAAATGCTATGGAGGAAACTGTCTAGTTAGTATATATAAGGTTGTCTAGTTAGTATATTTATCAAAGGTGCATAACAAATTTTATTGTAGTTACTCACATAATGTGGATTGAGTGAGAACTGTTCAAGTTGACAGTTACCCTAAATGGACCTACTAAAATTGTATCCTCAATTATACACAGACCTATGCGCATAAAATAAAACGAAGTCAACAACAAAATCAGAGGCCATTAGTGTCTCGAGGTCATTACTATTAATTTATTCCAATGAAGACCTCATGGAAAATGTTGAATGTGGTTTCAAAAGATGTCACTGCTGCTATGAAACAATTTTTTACCAAAAATTGAATTCTTCCCCACCTAAGTTCAAATCTTATGGCCCTCATTCCTAAAGAAATTGGTGCAGATAATCCTAAAAATAATGCATTCGCCAACAAAATAAATATTATTGATAGTAATGGAGTTGTATCCTAAACGTAATGCATTCACCAACAAAAGAAAGAGTTCAAGGAGGTAATGTCGGGTTGAAAATTGATATCTCTAAATCATTTAACACCATGAGATGGGAGTTTTAGAAGATAAATCCACATCCTACTCAAGTCAACTAGACTTTCTATTTTAATAAAAGGTACTCTATAAGGTTTCTTATCTTGTAACAGTGGTGTTTGGCAGGGAATCCTCTCTCCCCATGCTCTTTGTCTTGCTGAGGATACTTTGACCAGTGGCGGTATTTTAAAATAGTATAAAATGGACAAACTATGTTCACCTTCATGTACATATCAAAATATATTCATATTCATGTACATGTCATGGTACATGTACATATCAAATTATCACTTTCATTATTAAAACATCATATTTACCTGCTGTACAGTGTGGTAAAGATAGTCCAATGTGTTGTTTTTGGACACTTGAGCAACGATTTCCAAATCCTGAAAAATGTAGTACATAAAGTAATTTTAAAGTTAATTGTGGGATATGGGACCACTTGTAAATCTAATTATGGAATATGGACAACTTTTAAACTAATTGTAAAACTAATTATCGAATTAATAAAGCATAAGACTAAACGCAGCTTGTAAAAACACAGAAAGCATAACTACTTATGGAATCCTAGTAATTTAGTTACCCTACTTCTCATTCTTTTTAGACCTTAAATAGGCATCAAGTTAAACAGAGCTATTTCAAAAAGAATGAAAATCAAATTATCCAAGAGAATGTGGAAATACTGATGCATCAAATTACTAACACATATAAAATAAATCCAATGCATGGTGATAAGCACCCAAAAGTGTCTATTTTATACCCCGAATAGATGCATTTTAGTCACTCGTATTAATCAAAATTGGCCTTATGTCGTATTTTATTATTTTTCTGGGTCAATACGCAGTCGCAGTGTTAAATGAAGCTAAATCCAGTCAATTGCGATGCAGAAACGATTAAAAGCATGAAACAAAGAAATCAAAGAGACCGCGAAGTCTGGAGTCCTAATTGAACTTGCCCCGAGATGTGTTCCGATGCCCCGAACAAGTCTCGTAACCTTAACCTACCCCAGACCGAGCCTAGTCAATACCCCGAGCCTGTTATGTGTTGAGTTTATACCTTTATTATTTTTTAGATTTTTTTATTCGTGTCGTTTTTATCTTTAGGAATTATTTTACAATTTTCTAGGATTTATTTTCAATTTTTTTATTTCTTTATTTTGATTTTGATTTTGATTAGTTTTTAATTTTTAATCTTTATTTTATTTTTATTAGGATTAGTTTTTAGAAATTTATATTCTAGTTTTATTAGATTTTAATTTCTTTTATTGTAATTTTATTAGGATTATATTCTTTTTTTAGTTTTAATAGAGTTTTATTTTTATTTTATTTTTATTTTTATTTTAGTGTCTTTTGAATTTTAGTTTGAGATGTTAGTTTTTTTAGGTTTATTAGATTTTAAGTTTTTTTTTTATTTATTTTAGTTTTAGTTTTAGTTTTAGTTTTTAGGATTGTGTTAATTTTTAGGGGTACAAATTAAACACACACAACCTACTCACACCCTAAACCCATACACTTAAACACACAAACACTCTCCCTCACTCATACCATAATTCCCATACACAAACACACACCTAACCACCCCTCCATCATCCTCACCCTTACCCTTTCACCCGACACCCTCACACACCTTAAACCCCCCCACTCCATCTTCTTCATAAACTCAATCGATTCTCTCTCCTCCATCACACCAAACCCACTTCCATTCCCCCATCTTCTACCTCCATTATCACCACACAAAACTCCAACCCCATTTCAAACCTCCCCAACTCCATTTAAACCTCAAATCGAAAAAAAAAATTAAAAAAAAAACGAGACAACCCTTTAACCCGCGACCCGAGCTCCGGGCAGTTCCAAACAACCCACCATGCCTCGACCAACCCAAGACCTCCTCATCCCCAAAACCTGAAATTAAAACCCATCCATGGCTGCCATCGAACCCGGATGCTTCAACCCGACATCCCTCGAACCCATAAACCCGGTGACTTTTGGAACCAAAAACCCATCTCCATGAAACCTGCTCACCCGAACTCGGATCGAGCCAGCCCCACCAGTTGCGTCAGTCCTCCAACCCGGAGCCCATCGTGAACCCGAGACCCCTGTTCGGCGACAGAAACCCAACCAACTGCTACCTCCACCGATCGTAACCCGAAATCCAACTCCGAAACTCGGAGCTTCCACCAGACCCGGACCCAACTCGCCAAACCGACACCACACCCAAATCCCTTTAAAATCGGAATTTTATCCCATGGAACAAAACCAAATAAAAAAAACACGTGAGCTCCCATTTTACATTTGACTTAGCCATGTGCAAATCCCAAACATCTCTCCTCAAAAAAATCAAGATCGTGGCTTATAAAACAATAGGAAGACTCTCAAAACAACAACAGAACAGACGCGTAGAGAGAGACACATACTTATATTATGTATCGTTTAGGGTCATGAAAAAAATTTAGAAAAATACAAAAAAATAATAATTTAGTTTAGAATAAATTTATAGGTTTGTTTTTATTCTCTTTGGTGTAATCAAGTGTTGAATTTGTGAGAAGATTGAGACACACTTTTATGAACAAGTTCGATAAGAAAATTTTGCCTATTGAATTTCTTTCCCTTTCCTTTTCATTCTTGCTATATTATTAAATGATGTTTATTCTAACATGAGAATGTTTGGCTAAACACCGCGTTCAAGGGGTGGGATGCACTGCGTATGATGTTAATTTAATTAATTGGTTTCATTAATTTTATATTTTTAGGTAAATTAATTTTAATTGTCACCATTTAATTTATGTAACGAGAGTTAGTAAATTAATTGAACAAATTAATGTTTGAATTTAGGAATCAAACTAAAGATAGGTTTTTTCGATATTTAAATATTAATTTGGTGTTGAAATTTGAGGATAGATATTGTTTTCGTTAAATAGATCTAAGCGGGTGATTTTCTGAAAATAATATAATTCCTAATTTTTCATTGTGTGACATTTTTAAATTAGTTTTTCGACAAAATATTTTATTAAATTTATAATTTTAACGAGAGTTAGATTATCGATTTAATATTATCTCGAAATATTTCAAATTAATAAATTGAGAAATTAAAATAATTGATTATGCGGTGTAATCCCATCTCTTGACCTTCTCACATATTTCACACTCGGTTGCACACTTTTTTTCATTATTTATTCATTTTATAATTTTAGCATTTAATTAGTTAATTTTTCCCTTGAAATTGTGTAAAAAAAATATTTTAATAAAAAAAGTTGAAATTGAAAGTATTCACATTAATTGTTTCACCTTGGAAGTTGGATTGATACCCGTACTTACCACAATACGAGTTATTTTTAGACAAGTTTTGTAGGTACTCAAGAGAATTTTGAGAGTGGCTTTTGAAGACAACGACCGTACGCAAAGAGCTTCTTATCACATGGAGTTATCGATATCACCCTCATTATATATCCAACATAAGACCCAATGCATCAAATTACTAACACGGATAAAATAGAAAGGTTTATATGCACGAGCTCGTAAACTTGAGAGTCATAAACTTATTTTCTTGATGCTTTTCCATCTATTATAGACCGCACATATTTTAACTGATCTGCAGCTTACATCGATCTGAGGTTTATGAGGGTATCGATAGAAGACAATCCCAATTTCTGTGCACCTGAGAGCACTGCCTCACTATCTTTGTTTTCCTCTTAAGGTACTTATGTTGTTTTCCATATCAGAATCACCCGGTCCTTTCGCCATACACCTAGAATGAAACTTATTCAAAGAAAAAAAATAACATAAGTACCTAAAGTGGAGTTTCTTACCATCATTAAAGGATAGAATGGGGTTTAGCATCGTTTCAAACATGGCACAGATGCTCGCAGAAACTAACCCAAAATCTGAAATAAAGAAACATGATGTAAAGACCTAAAGCCAGTATAAAATCAAGAAGATTGACTATTAAGAATAAACTAATCAGTAGACATATACTTATAAAAACACATTGTCAAAATAAATACAAATAAGAGAAGTCAGAAAGAAAAAAAAAAGTAAAAGTAAAACAAACATATTGGCCTTTTCTCAAACATCTAAGAGGCATCAAAAATACACTTTAGATCCTTTGAAAATTTACTCGCACATACCATCAATACACTAATTATCTCAAGAACTTACATTATAAATAAGAGTTCCAATCACCCCTCACTCTAACTTAACCCAAATAATCCCATTTCAAGATCAACGCTTTTTTTACTATTTCAAATAATATATTACACTTTTATCGAAAAAGAAAATAGTCCATATCAACATACCAAAACTAAAACGTAAAAACTCGCCCCAAGGGCCATAAAATAAAATGTAAATACTCCATAAATAAAATTAGAAAGGAAGAGCCCTCACCTCAATTGGAAGCATTAGGAAGGATTGCTTCGACTTCTTCATCAAGGACAACGTTGGTAATGTTGTTTTACTTGCTGAATTGTAGCAGCATAGCCACCTTGAATGTAGATATAATCAGGGTCAGTTGATGAGAAAGAAAGACCAATTATCTCATATTTTGAAAAGTGCACCCATCGTAAATGGTCCCGGTACAATTAGCTCCACCCACTGCAACATTACTAGTTGAAGAGTTAAAAATAGCATAAAACAAAATTTTTACTCCGTACGAAATTTATTTTAAATGAAGAAAATACTATAACAAAAAGTTGTGAAACCTAATCAAACCTAAAATCCAAATAGAGAAACTATCGAGCACATATGAGGGAGTTACCTGAGTGCGTAGAAGAGAAGTTTGAGAGAGACAACCTTGTTGTTCTGAATTTCGATCCATTTCATGCAACACCAACGAAGCAATTACCTAAGAAAATATATTTGGAGTGCACAATTAGCTTATGAATATATCAAATATATAAGAGGCTATAAATGATAACAAACTAAATTTTTCTTAAACTCTAAATAACCTAAATAGCAATATAAGTGAATAGAATAGCATAGTGAATCGAATAGCAAACATCAAAAATATTAATGGACCATGAATCGAAACAGCAAACCGCAAACGTGAACAAAAATAGGGTATTAAGAAAACAACAAAGTATGAATCAAACATGAATCGAGCAGGTAAACATAGTGCAAACAGCCTAACAAGTATGAAATTGACCATTAATGAGATCCAAAAATAAATGATGGAACAATTAAATTACTCAAGGAATCCAAGAAATTGAAAAAACTAAAGATCGACACAAACATATATGTTACCTATAAAACACCTAGAAAAAGGTTAGAATAAGTAAAATAAAAATCGAACCAAATGAAATGATACTAGTGAAACCAAATCAAAACCTAAAATCGAAACCATTCGGGATCCCTAATGAAAATGCAACAAATAACCAAAACCCTAATGAAAATGCAACAAATATTCAAAATAAAATCGAAATAAGATACCTGGTGGTGTCGATCATGGCTTGAACCTAAATGTAACAATGTAAGATTAAAAATATTACAAATCTAACACAAATCTAACAAAAATTTACATATCTAACAAAAAATGTTGTTGTAAGAGATGTCTGTACGCGTATGAAAACAATCGCATCTTAGATGCGTGTGTGAGAAAAAAACGGAACTATCAGACCAAAAGCCCACAAAAAATTGCATCTGAGATGCGTGTGTGTGAAAACAATCATATATGAGATGCGTGTGTGTGAAAGAAATTACCTGTAGGAGTGCATAGAAAAGGAAGAGGGGCATTGGTAGGGGTAACGGTGTGACACCCCACCTAATAAAATACCAGGTGATCAGTCCTATACCAAATTAAAACAGGAATCCCAGCTGGTTCATCCTTAGAATCACTGTCGAAAACTTTTTAAAACTTACTAACCACCTAGTATACCAAAAGCTGGTGCCAAATTTTAACTTTTTAATTAACCAAAACAGTACATGCGGAAATAAATATAAACCATTCACACAACTGAATAAAACTCAACTGAAATAATTTATTTAAACAATTTTCCAAATAAACCATCGTCCACCAAAATGAAATTCAAAACAAACATCCAACACCTGAATAAATACATCTGTAATCTGTACTGAGAAGTCTGGGCGACAAGCCCGAAGTGAAATCGAAACTGATAGAAGATTCCTACTCTAGGAAAGAATAAACGATGCGTCTAATCCAAGCTCCTGCTAGCATCCACATATGTCGCAGCTCCGTGTCCCTGGGATGGAATGTCAATCCTGGCGTCCCTATGGCTGGACACCTAAAAGGTTTTGAAAATAGTTGTATAGCAAGGGTTAGAACCCAAAACAATTTGAAAATATTTAGCAAGTGAATTAACTGCAGTAATTTAAAATGCATGAATGTGCTTCATATTTAAGTTAGTGTCGCACTCCCTTGTGGACATTCTCAACCCTCCACTAATGTTCATACCTAATGGTTACCTTAACCCCTCCTAGTTGTACTACCCCGTCCAACTAGTCCCGGTATAACCTCCCCTTGCCATACTACTCTAACCCGAGTATAATTATTCATGAATTATAAGTTATCTCACTAATTAACTTAATTAATTCCTTCTTAATTAATAGCATATAACTGTGACATAAGTTATATAAAGTAAATACATCACACACTGTATTATGACCCAGATATAATATTTACTGCCATATTATACGTATCTTTACTAAAACATCCACACATATAACGTGCGTATATCCATCCTTCCGAGTATACCCTCACCGAATGATTCCCTCTAAAGTGCCATCTCACTAGGTGTGCTCACATAACCTAGTTACTCAGGTTGGGATCGCTCACCCACCAGGCCCAAAACATAAACGAAGTGGAGGCGGTCACATTCCTCCCTGAAAGTGAGATAATCCCCTCACCCATATACCGGACGCTATGACCTAGGGATATACTCACCCTACTCCTTAAGCCAGGGGATTCACCCACATCACGCAACCTCCCTTGATAGCACTAGAGTATAATTCAATAAATATCTAATCACTGATATTTAATAGTACATATAATATATACACACACATATATATATACTATCACTACACCGTATATATATAAAACAAATCATGGCTTCACCGTGTACTCATAACCCGTAACACTAGCCTGAAATTTCCTAAGTCTCTGGCCTGACTTAACTAAATAAATTTTCTCACTTATTAAATTGTCATTACTCTGAGTCTGGGGTCCGAATCATATATATTTAATTCACACCTCCATTAATACAATATTTTCCCCGAGTCTGTGGTCCGACTCTCATATAAATACATTACACAGTAATGGTCCGACTATAAGATATTTAATTCGCATCACAATTAACTTATTACTTTCTCGAGTCTATAGTCTGACTCTAATTAAATTAATTAATACACCCATTAATTTAATACCTCCCCGAGTCTATCGTCCGACTCTAATTAAATTAATTAACACACCTATTAATTTAATACCTCCCTGAGTCTATCGTCCGACTCTAATTAAATTAATTAACACACCTATTAATTTAATACCTCCCCGAGTCTATCGTCCGACTCTAATTAAATTAATTAACACACTTATTAATTTAATACCGCCCCGAGTCTATCGTCTGACTCCAATTAAATTAATTAGCATACCTATTAATTTAATACCTCCCCGAGTCTATCGTCCGACTCTAATTAAGTTAATTAACACACCTATTTAATTTAATACCTCCCCGAGTCTTTCGTCCGACTCTAATTAAACTAATTAACACATATATTAATTTAATACCTCCCCGAGTCTATCGTCCGACTCTAATTAAATTAATTAACACATCCATTAATTTAATAACTTGGTGTCACCCAACCATTAATCTCGGACTCGCTCACTTGGCCCATAACTTAATATTTCCCGAGTCTGTGTTCCGACTCCAAATTAATTTATTCTTTCAATAATTTAATTTAGTACTTTGGCGTCACTTAACCAACATACACGGACTCGCTCACTCGGTCCATTTTTACGTCTCAGAATTTCATTTCCACATATTCGCCCATAATGTGCCATACATTCATCTCCAGCAAATTTTCCAATTATTTTACCTATAATTACCAACATACCCGGACTTGCTCACTTGGCCCATAACTTAATATTTCCCGAGTCTATGTTCCGACTCCAAATTAATTAATTCTTTCAATAATTTAATTTAATACTTTGGCGTCACTTAACCAACATACCCGGACTCGCTCACTCAGTCCATTTTCAACATGTAAAATCAGCCCAAAAATCTTTTTCTCAATAATTATTTCCATGTAATTAAAACTGGCGGCACTGCCAGAATTTATGCATCATCGATCGATCGAACCCCCTTGGTCGATTGATCGATCATTCCAGTATTCATCGTCTCCAGCCCACTGTCAGCCATGGACGAACCCTAAAGCTTTGATTCTCAATCTAAACCTTTACCCAAATACAATTAACATATCCTCCATATAGAAAAAGGGGTCTAAACATCCTACAGACCTTAATTCATCATCAATTTCCATTAATTCTAACGTTTTCCCGATTTGCGTATTATCCGAATTTCAATTCTTCAATACGAATTTCATTCATATTAACAGCGATTAACCATTGATCCTTACTGGTTTTAACATACGATTCATTCCTCTACATTCTAGAATCATAAACACAATAAATCTCACCCTTAATCCTATTAAGGTATATCAATTTCCAAAAACACAATTTTAATTTTGGTTACACACCCAAAACGAATTTTTCATATACACACACTATTATATGAATTGATTATCATCAATTTAGGAATCACAACAGTTAACCACTTGCCTGGAATTGTTCGTAGAGTCTGATCCATTGGTGTAGTCCCTTAATTTGGCTCCAAAGTCCCAAATTGGCTCTTGATTTGCTTTCCCCCAATTTCTCTCTTAAGCCCTAGGCTTAGAATTTGTGTTTTGTGTCGTTTAACACTTCTCCATTTAGGTTAAAAACCCTGAATCCCGTTTTTGGCCATATGGGCCTAATTAAAATGGCCCAACTCACCCCGCGGAGGGCCGACTATGCCCAAAAATACCCCGAGACCCAATTACTACCCCCGGACACTCTTTTCTGACTATCCCGGCCCTTCCGGACTCAACTGTACACTCGGAATTTCCATCTGAAATACTTTTTGACATTTCCAAATTTCGACCTCAAAATGCGACACACATTAATTCAGACAATTAAACTTTAAAGTTTCCAATTGTAAATAATTCGGCTCACTCAAATAAATTCTCTAACTTGAATTTAAGTTTCTCCAATTTAAATATTTTTATAACTCCCAAAAATAATTTAAATATTAAATCCTCAAAATTAAGGGGTATTACATACTCCCCCCTTACAAAGGAATTTCGTCCTCGAAATTAAGATGAGCGTAATGTTCTAAGCTTCGCATATCACTCTCTAGTCATGTGCCTCTAAGCCCGCTATATCTATCGCATCCGCTTCTAAGCATAAGTTACACAAGTATGCATTTAAATTAACCAGGGTGCCCATACGCCCTATACCCGTGCTTAATCGCACAAAGTTTTCCTCCATTAACCCGGGTGCCCATACACCCTATTCCCGCGCCTTACTGCACGAAAGTTACCCGACTATTCTAGTCGTAACCCGTAATTAACTTCAAACCAGTAGTCATATCACACACACACACACATATATATATATATATATATATATACACTGCCTGGGTTACCCAACCCATGTACTAACGTCCAAACATCTCCCCACAGAATACTTGTCTCTTAACACAAAAGTATATACGCTTACCCTCATGCTACCAAAGACAACATAAAATACCGCGCCCTTACCATCACTAGTCCTTGCGAAAAATAAACCCCGAGCTATCTCTCTTTGCTCGAACATAAATCTAACCACCTTGATTCACTTCAGTAAACATCCCTACTTACCGGGATAAAATGTGAGAAGACAAGACCTCACTATGTGCCTATCGCATCACGCAATACAATATATATACACACATATACATAGGCTAAACGCCCTCTCAGGTGATACCTATTACCAATCATATCCTGGTGTCGCGAACACCAAAACTTAACACCACTATCCACAATAGTTAAATTCCATTGCTATCCAGCCGATATTTAGGAAATATTATTAACCCTACTCCCATAATTCTCGAAAATAGTAACTCCTCGCATAATTCAAACCTTCACTCAGTGTACACCTCCACTCTCCTATGAAGAACACCCAAGAAACTCTGTTACCCACGAAAAGTTTATCCACATACTATGGCTGCTACAGCCAATGCACCCACTAAATTCGACTCACCTGCGAACTCTAATGAAAATAAGCCTTATACTGTGACATCCTCTTTGTCATTCAAAAATATACCACAAGCCCATAGGGTAAAAAATTTACCTCCATACTCCAGCTGCAACGGCTGATCCTCGGGTTTCGAAGCATCTTCTCCCTGCCCGAATGCGCCCATGATTTGCTTTAGTGGATGTAGATCCAGGACCTCGTCCTGTAGTTGACCCCTGCCTCGCTTAAAATAATCTCTCTTCATGTGTCCTGTTTCCCCACAAACGAAACACCTTCTAATACATTCACCCTGCCACTGATCCCTTCCATGCCGACCTTGTTGGAATTCTTGGCCATCCTGCCGATAGCCCCCAGCTCTAAGTTTAGCACGATTTCCTTGCCGAAAATCCTCCCTTGATCTCCCCCTGCCTGCTGCTAGGATACCCCACTGATACTATTCCTTTCTGCCTTATCCGACTAACTAGTTTCCACTCCCCTTTTGCTTCCTTTCACGTGAAAGCGATATTCCTGATAGTGCAGGAGTGCTGCGTTAACGACATCTGTATAAGCTACTAACGCGAAATTACCAATTAAATGTTGTCTGATTCTCCAGACTAACCCATCCATAAACCTTGCTTTCTTTATTTCTTCATCGCTTACCTCATCCAGTACCAAATTTGCCAACGAGTAAATTCTTCCTCGTAATCGGCCACTGAACGGTCCCCCTGAGTCACCTCTTTAAATTTTCTCCTCATTTCGGTCTTAACCGCTGGAGGAAAATACTTGCGGTCGAGATGCACCCAAAACTTTGCAATAGGTAGTGTGTCCTTTTCCTCAACTGTGGTGATCGACTCCCACCACTGTAGCGCTGCTCCCATTGAACTAAAAGTGGCTAGCATTTGCTTCTGCACCTCATTGCAATCTACCATGCATAGGTGACGCTGGATATCTCTCTTCCATTGACACACTAGCAATATGTCTGAACCTCCTCGAAACTATAATGGATGCCCTTTTTGAAAAACCTCTCGTATTTGTTGTCATCCCGACGGCCCCGCGTGAGCCTAAACATCTGGCATCATTAACACTCGTGGATGATCCCGTGGGAAGTACCCTGCCATTACAACCAACTGCCTGTGCCACTAATTCAGTTATCCGTGCTGCCAAAATCATCTTTGGCAGTTGGTGCGGTAACTCTTGCTCCTGACGAGACTCCCTAGTCTTAACTCCCCCTGCTGCCCTAATTGCTCCCTCTCCTGGGCGGCATCTGGTATGAGAATCGAATCGTATGAGTTCACTCTCAAATACAAATTTAGCAGAAGAACGTATATGCACATACGTATGAGAATACAACAATCCTATAATAGGGTTCTATATCAAAGAATGCTAAGCCAAAACGTGAAAAGCCGCACAGATCCTAAGGACACTAGAACCTGATGCTCTCATACCAACTGTAACACCCCGCCTAATAAAATACCGGTTGATCAGTCCTATAGCAAATTAAAACAGGAATCCCAGTTGGTTCATCCTTAGCCTCACTGTCAAAAAAAATTTAAAACTTAATAAACACCTAGTAATCCAAAAGACGGTCCCAAATTTTAACTTTTTAATTAACCAAAACAGTACATGCGGAAATAAATATAAACCATTCACATAACCGAATAAAACTCAACTGACATAATTTATTTAAACAATTTTTCGAATAAACCATCGGCCACCAAAGTGAAATCCAAAACAAACATCCAACACCTGAATAAATACATCTGTAATCTATACTGAGAAGTCTGGGCGACAAGCCCTAAGTGAAACTGAAACTGATAGAAGGTTCCTACTCTAAGAAAGAATAAATGATGCGTCTAATCCAAGATCCTATTAGCATCCACATATGCCGCAGCTCCGTGTCCCTGGGATAGAACATCAATCCTGGCGTCCCTGTGGCTGAACACCTAAAAGGTTTTGAAAATAGTTTTATAGCAAAGGTTAGAACCTAAAATATTTTGAAAATATTTAGCAAGTGAATTAACTGCAGTAATTTAAAATGCATTAATGCGCTTCATATTTAAGTTAGTGTCGCACTCCCTAGTGGACATTCTCACCCCTCTACTAATGTTCACACCTAACAGTTACCTTAACCCCTCCTAGTTGTACTACCCCGTCCAACTAATCCTGGTATAACCTCCCCTTGCCATACTACTCTAAGCCGAGTATAATTATTCATGAATTATAAGTTATCTCACTAATTAACTTAATTAATTCCTTCTTAATTAATCGCATATAACCGTGACACAAGTTATATAAAGTAAATACATCACACACTGTATTATGGCCCACATATAATGCTTACTACCATATTATACGTATCTTTACTAAAACATTCACACATAACGTGCGTATATCCATCCTTCCGAGTATACCCTCACTGGATGATTCACTCTAAAGTGTCATCTCACTAGGTGTGCTTACATAACCTAGTTACCCAGGTTGGGATCGCTCACCCACCTGGCCCAAAACATAAACGAAGTGGAGGCGGTCATATTCCTTCCCTAAAAGTGAGATAAGCCCCTCACCCATATACCGGACGCTATGACTAGGGGATATACTCACCCTACTCCTCAAGCTAGGGGATTCACCCACATCGCGTAACCTCCCTTGATAGCACTAGAGTATAATTAAATAAATCTTTAATCACTGATATTTAATAGCGCGCGCACACACACACACACACACACACACACACACACACACACACACACACACACACATATATATATATATATATATATATATATATATATATATATATATATATATATATATATATATATATATATACTATCACTACGCTGTGTATATATATAAAAGAAATCCTGGCTTCACCGTGTACTCATAACCCGTAACACTAGCCTGAAATTTCCTGAGTCTCTGGCCTGACTCAACTAAATAAATTTTCTCACTTATTAAATTGTCATTACCCTGAGTCTAGGGTCCGACTCATATATATTTAATTCACACCTTAATTAATATAATATTTTCCCCGAGTCTATGGTCCGATTCTCATATAAATACATTACACAGTAATGGTCCGACTATAAGATATTTAATTCATATCTCAATTAACTTATTACTTTCTTGAGTCTATAGTCCGACTCTAATTAAATTAATTAATACACCCATTAATTTAATACCTCCCCGAGTCTATCGTCGGACTCTAATTAAATTAATTAACACACCTATTAATTTAATACCTCCCCGAGTCTATCGTTCGACTCTAATTAAATTAATTAACACCGAGTCTATCGTTCAATTCTAATTAAATTAATTAACACACCTATTAATTTAATACCTCCCCGAGTCTATCATCCAACTCTAATTAAATTAATTAACACACCTATTAATTTAATACCTCCCCGAGTCTATCATCCGACTCTAATTAAATTAATTAACACACCTATTAATTTAATACCTCCTCGAGTCAATCGTCTGAATCTAATTAAGTTCATTAACACACCTATTTAATTTAATGCCTCCCCGAGTCTATCGTTCGACTCTAATTAAATTAATTAACACATCCATTAATTTAATAACTTGGTGCCACCCAACCATTAATCTCGAACTCGCTCACTTGGCCCATAACTTAATATTTCCCCAGTCTATGTCCCGACTCCAAATTAATTTATTCTTTCAATAATTTAATTTAATACTTTGGCATCACTTAACCAACATACCCGGACTCGCGCACTCGGTCCATTTTTACATCTCAGAATTTCATTTCCACATATTCGCCCATAATGTGCCTCACATTCATCTCCATCAAAATTTTCAATTATTTTACCTATAATCACCAACATACCTGGACTTGCTCACTTGGCCCATAACTTAATATTTCCCGAGTCTATGTTCCGACTCCAAATTAATTTATTCTTTCAATAATTTAATTTAATACGTTAGCGTCACTTAACCAACATACCCGGACTCGCTCACTCGGTCCATTTTCAACATGTAAAATCAGCCCAAAAATCTTTTTCTCAATAATTATTTTCCTATAATTAAAATTGGCGGCACTGCCAGAATTTCCGCATCATCGATCGATCGAACCCCCTTGGTCGATCGATCAATCGTTCCAGTATTCGTCCTCTCCAGCCCACTATCAGCCATGGATGAACCCTAAAGCTTTGATTCTCAATCTAAACCTTTACCCAAATACAATTAACACATCCTCCATATAAAAAAAGGGTCTAAACATACTACAGACCTTAATTCATCATCAATTTCCATTAATTCCAATATTTTCCCGATTTGGGTATTATCCGGGTTTCAAATCTCCAATACGAATTTCATTCATATTAACAGCAATTAACCATTGATCCTTACTGGTTTTAACATACGATTCATTCCTCTACATTCTAGAATCATAAACACAATAAATCTCACCCTTAATCCAATTAAGGTATATCAATTTTCAAAAACCCAATTTTAATTTTGGTTACACACCCAAAACGAATTTTTCATATACACACACTATGATATGAATTGATTATCATCAATTTAGGAATCACAACAGTTAATCACTTGCCTGGAATTGTTCGTAGAGTCTGATCCGTTGGTGTAGTCCCTTAATTTGGCTCCAAAATCCCAAAATTGGCTCTTGATTTTCTTTCTCCCAATTTCCCTCTCAAGCCCTAGGCTTAGAATTTGTGTTTTCTGCCGTTTAACACTTCTCCATTTAGGTTAAAAACCCTGAATCCCGTTTTTGGCCATATGGGCCTAATTAAAATGGCCCAACTCACCCCGTATGAACCCGGCTATGCCCAAAAATATCCCGAGACCCAATTACTACCCTCTGACACTATTTTCTGACTATCCCGACCCTTCCGGACTCAACCGCGCACTCAGAATTGCCATTCGAACTACTTTTTGATATTTTCAAATTTCGACCTCAAAATGCGACACACATTAATTTGGACAATTAAACTTTAAAGTTGTCAAATTGTAAATAATTCGGCTCACTCAAATAAATTCTCTAACTTGAATTTAAGTTTCTCCAATTTAAATATTTTTATAACTCCCAAAAATAATTTAAATATTAAATCCTCAAAATTACGGGGTATTACAAACGACAGAGAGAGGGAGTAGGGTTTGTGTTGGGAGTAGTAGAGAGAGGGGGATTCTATTTCTTTCACACTCGTTCAGCGTTGCCCAATTATTTTCCAAACGAAAAGAGTGTGTAGTCTAATACGTGGATGATAACCCTTGGATCGTACACGTGGAAAAATGTAGACCCTTTGATAAGATAAGACAAGATGTTACTATTCATAACACCATTGTCCCATATATATATATATATATATATATATATAGTAATGCTCTTGTGCGGACTAGTCCGCATTTTAAAAGTGCGGACCAGACATATGTCACCTGGAGGTGAGCCCAAAATAGAGGGCGAGTGTATCTATAATCTAGCCAATAATTTCTAGGCTCACCGCCAGGTGACACATGTTCGGTCCGCACTCTTAAAATGCGGATTGGTTCGCACAAGATTAGTACTATATATATATATATGGAGAGGTTCAAAAGTGAACCAAAAGAATGAACTTTTTAATGAACGTACTAAGACATTAAAAAATTGATCCGTAATTTCTTGTTATAATTGGTCCGCACCAGCGGCAATGGATAATTTTTCAATCCCCCCGCTGGCGCGGACCAATTACAACAAGAAATTCAGGATCAATTTTATATATCTTAGTAGGTTCATTAAAAAGTTCATTCTTTCGGTTCACTTTTTAACCTCTCCCTATATATATATATATATATATATATATATATATATATATATATATATATATATATATATATATATATATATATATATATATAGAGAGAGAGAGAGAGAGAGAGAGAGAGAGATTATATTACACGTTTACACACTACATATATGACATAATGTATATATAATCACACACACCTATATATTACTACACTCACGTGCACGCACATGCACACACATATATAAAATACTCAAGAGTAATGTTATGAGTCCTAATTATAATCCCTAAATCACCTGCAAATAAATTCACATACCTTTAAAATATTGTACAGTGTCATTATAAATGTAAAAAGGTACAATATTTTAATAATGTCTTAACTCATTTGGAAGATTACTCTGTACATTTTATTGAGATTTAAATCATTATTATTGAACACAAAAATAAATAAAATAAAGTAATATACAAACTAACAAAATAAAAGTAATACACGCCTATAATAATAAGCATTGACACGTATATACTACTACTAATAATAATAACAAATATATATATATATATAAAACACGCGGGGGTTAGTGAAGGCTAAGGACATGGTTTGGGACGAGATTTAATGGGTAGTTGGCTGTCTCGGGTCATATAAAATTTGACTTTAGTGCATTTGACCACATTTTTACTACAATTGACTTAAAATATGTATTTTGAAACCATAACTGTGTATTGACCCACAAGATAAATAAATACACACAAAGGGACAATATTAACAAGAATTAATAATTAAAATGAGTCTATTTGGAGTATAAAAATAACATTTTGGAGTGCTTATCAACCAATCCAGACACAATAATCATCTACGGATATGGAACATGGACACATAGCTTCTTTACCACAACACCATACAATGGAGTCCACCATGTGTAGATAGGAAATTGAGTATGAAATCCACGTCATAAAACTTTTCACTTTCAATATGATGAGATAAACAAACTATAGTGTCTACAAATAAGATCTCAAATAATATATTATAATGAAACTTGAATCTTAAAATGTTTGGCTGAAACTTGGGTTTGGGAGTTTTTTGGATATATATACGAAAATGATTTTCACCAATTGTCTCAATGAAAACAAATATCATAACCCCTTTAATAGAAAACACATTTTTGAAGGCAACATCCTTTTCGAGAAATCTCATTCAAATGAAAATAAGAGCTCATTCGAACGAGAACACAATCTCGTTCGAACCAACTCAAAACTAGTTCGAACGAACAACCAATGCCATTCAAAGAACCTTTGATCGAGCTTCGAACGACATTTGTTATGCTAACAGAAAAATGTCGTTTGATGTTCATATGAACGAATTACTAAACTCATTCGAATGAAACCTATAAAGTCGTCTGCACGACTTAGAATTAAAAAAAATCTTTTAAAAAACTTTTAAAAATAGTTCCAAACATTTTATAAAAACAAGCTTCCAAAATAAAATTCCAAGAATCAAAATGTGTATGCATTCATACTTGAGAGATCCTCAAAAAAATGAAGACAAAACATTGCACGAAATACGACACGATAATGAAATCTCTGAAGCTTTGTCGCTACGTCTACAATCAAACTCAGCATAGGATTGAAAGATCAACAACACAAAGCCTAACCGATGACTCAAACTGTTTTAAATGAAATTAATCCAATACATAGAGATTGACTCAATTGGAAATATGTCCTTGTAACTGCCATCACTTTTTCAATATTCAAAACTTTGCCATCCTTAGCCAAAAGCTCTACCTTTGTGCTTAGCGGTTCCTTGGCCAGTATCGCATATAACTTCCTAGGCAATAAACCACTCATAATCTCTGTGATCTCAACTACTTTAAGATTCTCTGTATTAAAGTGTGTGATAAACTCCCAAGTCATTTCATCTATTTTTGGATAAATGCGTAACAAGTGGGCCACCCTTTTGTCTGACTTTATATTGAAATAGAAATTATTGATGAAGAGATCAGCGAGGTGTTGAAAGTTTGACGCCTGCCCTCCTAATAAGATGTTATACCAAATTTGATCTCGTCTGATGATGGTAATAGAGAATTCCCTATAGCGTATTTCATCTGGGATGGAATAAATATCTGAAGTCATTTGGTACTACTCCACGTGTAGCATAGGATCTGACTTGCCATCGTATTTGGGAGTGATGACATGCGGTTTAAATTTTATGGGCTTTGGATAACCCACAATTACAGTTGTGAGTGGTGATACTTAAACTAAACCCCTCTACAAAGGGTTATTCGTCTTTATGATCTTACCCAAGTGATCCTTTAGGAGTTGCATAGACCTCTTCCAAGGTTGTTCCTCCTTGTCAGCCTTAATTGCCACTATTTTTTTTACTCAGCCTTGACTTTCAACTAAGCTCTCTTCCTAAGAAGTTTCTCGACTTTAACTAATCCTTGTATGCTTGGTCTTGATCTAGATGAACATTCAACCATTCTAGTCTCCGTTCTTCTAAATTCTTCTCGGAAATCCCTTAGCTCCTTTAGATTTCTATACGAGTGGGCCCTTACAGCTCTTTATCCCAATCAATTAAAAGGAGACCGTTTGTTGAGCCTTTCAAAATGTTTAGGAGTTCTATGAAGTAAGTGTGTTCATAATCATATCCACCAGATATGATGGTGGATGTTGACCCCTGGTGATAAGAATTGTTATCGCCTTCTGATCCAAAATATTTGGACTTGTTACCTTCACCTTTCGAATTGAAATCCAATCATCTAGGATTTTCCACAGCTCTTTCATGATGCCCCTGCCTCTTGTCCCTGGTATGCTGATGGAGGGGGAATCTTTCGCCTTTGACCAGAGCTTCCATCCCCTGCTGGGGTAACTGAGTTACTTTTGGTCCTATTGCCAGAATAGTCTGCGTCATCTTCTTAACGTTATCTTACATATTCTTTTGGCCTATATCCAAGATTTGTAATATTCTCTGTAGGTCGCCCATATCTACATGTGTGGAAGGCAGAATCCTCTCAGCTTCTCGACTGTCATGATTACAGAATTTACAGAAAAATAGAAACCCATAATATAAAAATGGGGTACAACAATCGCAATAGAATAATTTATTGAAAAAATGTATTTAAAGAAGGGAAAACTAAATTCGATGGTGGATTCTAATAATCAAATAAAATTGAAAGGAATTTGCAGATTAATAGACTCTAACCCATCGAAACACAAATGAGTCGGATTGCGATTTACTATTTTCTCGGAACTGTCCATCTTTGAGTTTAATAAATTAATAATGGTGAAAAGCAACAAATGGCTTCCAATTCCCATAGACGATGCCAATATGTTATCTTCTAAAACTAGTATACGGATTTAGTCTTAGCAAATCTATATTAACTACAAACAATAACAAATAAAGAGAAATAAACAAAGAAAAGATAATCTAGAGCAAATAATAAAGAAATATGAGAGAAAGAGAGTGAAACCAAATTTACGTGGTTCGGCCCAAAGAGGTGCCTACGTCCACAGGTACATGTGTATAGTGTATTGATTCTGTAGGCACAAGCCATGGATGAATGGAGAAAGTTCACTTTAGACATGGGCAACCACGGTATGAAAATACTGTATCGGTCCATTTATAATGAGGGATAACGTACTATTTATAGGCTATTAGAAGAGATAGGATAGAGAGGGATGTGTTTCATGCCTTCATAGGTTAGGCAAGTACACCTTTTACATGAAAATGGAAGAATAATGATAAAGTTTATTATAAAGAATATGGGGAAATATTCATATCTCCTCCACGTGGGGTGCGCTGCTGACGTAATCCAATCACCTAGTACATGCTTGCTTTGACGGAGTTACATAACGGTGTTAAATTGTTGTGAGCTGATTGTGCCAAACTAACGATCTGTGATGCTGGGGTTGACCAGAATTTCCCTAGCCGACCAGGTTGGTAGCTTAGCCGACCTTCTTTCTGGGAGAAACGAATTTAATAGTCATCTTCTGAGTAGTCTATGAGCTATACCATATCCATGTTATAACATGTTATCAATACCCTATATATCTAAGTGTGCCCCCTTAGGATAAATGTTATCAAGACCATATATATATATATATATATATATATATATGTGTGTGTGTGTGTGTGTGTGTGTGTGTGTTTGTGTGTGTGTGTGTGTGCATGCGTGTGTGTAGGTGTGTAATTTTGCAGACATGTACAAACTCCACCATTAAAAAATTATGAATTATTTTCAATATAGTATATTATCTCTTTCTATATAGTATATTGAAGGCAAGGTTGTGAATTTAGGTGTGTTGGTTTAGGTAGGAATGATGTTGGACATACATAGAAATGATGGAATCAACATTGTTGTGTCAAATTGGGATAAGGAGAACGTGTATATTGTATAGTGGTTGGTTACCTCTTATATTCCCAAAATTGCATGTTTCATTTTATCGTTTTGGATGGGACAATTCAATTACTTTATCTTCATTCCTCACTGCACCATTTTTTTAATATTTCGATTCATTTATTTGATATATATGTATATTTGTAAGCATAATAATTTGAGGTACTCTGTTTGTTAAATGTTTGATGTGTATCCTCATTTAAAGAGTTGAAACATAGCATTTTTAGTTTTTGTGCAGGACTTAAATTTACTTCTCAATACCCGTGCGTGTGTTTTTCTTGTGACTAGTTAACGTGCACACGCGATGCATCTGTGAGTCATAATTATGATTAAATTAAAAATATTCAACGAACCTATTGTTGAGAGAAGTATTGATAATCTGCAAAATTCAAAATATTATAGAAACTATTAATGGATATGAGAAATATTCTACATGTGAATTTAGCATATTGAGGGTATCCGAAAAGAACGAAACTTGTATAAAGTGAGAACTCTTGCCAATCAGACGATAAAACGATAAAACCATTCACTCTGAAATTAATTATTCATTAGTTTAGTTTTGAATGTAAAATGGGGGGATTAGATGAATTACTGTAATGAATTATATGTTTGTGGTACAACTCGATGTGATAGCTTTCTATATGCATATGATTCGTTGGACTCTAAATTACTTTCCATGAAATATATGATAGGGTTGGCAATCGATCTATAATATTAGGTTGTTGTGACTTGTTAGATTTGAAGACATTATGGGTTTGGTTAATTTTTTTTTATGGTTTGTCTCATCTCTATATACTATAAAATGCTAAACAAGCATTTAATGCAGCTTCTTCTAAAGCTATCCACGTGGCATCTCTATCTCTTTAAGGCTCCCTCTTATTAACATATCCACGTGGCAACTCAGTTACAACACCAATCTTTTATCTTTTATAAAACGAAACTTGGTATTAATATATGCATCTCTATCACTCTCTTCTCCCAAGTGGCTAATGTGATAATCAATATTAATGTGGGTCTGATCGTCTTCTTACAACTCTTGATTTTTTTTTAGCTTCACAGATTTCTTCTTTGATTTGCCTCTTCGTTTTCTTTACCTATAAGATTCTGTTGCTCCAGATGTCCTATTATAAATACCTGAAATGGTTTGAATTCACTGAAAAGTCATCAAATTAAGAGAATGAGAAAGGGTTGTAAACATAATTGTGAAGTTGAAGGGTTGAGATTAGTTCTGATATATTTGAACATTTCTTTCATTTTGAGGACCTGGGTAGAATAGGATCTGGATGGAAGTAAGGTCAGCTGGGTAGAAGGCAGGGGCTGCCTTGGTGGCCAGATTCGGGTGCGGGTTATGGGTTTGAGCAGGGATGAGGTTCGGGGGCAAGGCAGCTGCCCGGGTTTATGGCTCTCACGTCAAAGGTATAAAGGGGGCAAGTGGGGTTACAGGGTCGGAGTGGATAGAAATGGGTTAGTCTGCTTTGGAGTCGGGTTTTGGTTATTGCAGGAGCTGCCGTGGTTGGGTTCGGAGTGGAGTTGAGATGGGTTGCGGGTAAGAGGGTTATGGTGGATGGGAGATGGTGCAAATGGATGAGAGGTCGCAGATGATGATAAGAGGAGAGAGAAAGGAAAAATCGATTTGGTTAATTGGGTGATCCAAAAGAAGAGATATTAGCGTATCGTCAGGTACACATGTATTCTTAAACAAAATAAAAAAGATCTTTTTTTTAAAAAAAAATAACATTTTTAACATGACATTTCATTCATGAGCATGAAACTGTAAAAGTATCACCCAAATTTGCACATCGAATTTTTGATATAGTAAACATGTTATTTTTTATTTAAATTTTTTTGGTGTGGTATTTAAATCTTTTAAGGAACCAACTGAAAAAAAAATGTTTTTTACTATTTTATAAAAATCAGTCAAACTTTCGTACTTTTTAAAGCACTTTAAATGCTGTGAAAATTTGACCGATTTTTTTAAAATATAAAAAAAAATTATTTTGAGCTAATATGAGCCCCTTGAAATGTTTAAATACTGCATAAAAAAATCAACTCACAAATATTTTTTTTAATATTAAAAAAAGTAAGTTTGTGCCAGAAAGTATTCAAATTTGGCGTGCACATGACTCTCTCTCTCTCTCGAGAGAGAGAGAGAGAGAGAGAGAGAGAGGATTAAGCGAGGTCCCAGTTTGAGGACCCTGAATGAGGATCATTTTTTCAAATAGTAAAAAAAATATTTTGGGTTGATTTTTTTTTATGATTTATAAACATTTCAATAGGACCATAAAAAAATAATCAGCTCAAAATAAATTTTTTTGCTATTTTAAAAAAATCGGTAAAACTTTGTCAGTTTTTAAGTTGTTAAAAACTAACAAAGTTTGACCGATTTTTTTAAAATAGTAAAAAAATTCATTTTGAGTTGATTTTTTTTATATGGCCCTATTGAAATGTTTATAACTATATAAAAAAATTAGCTCAAAATATTTGTTTTACTATTTTATCAAAATTGGTCCGCGCCAGCAGTATGCAAACTGGGGTATGCATGAGAACCGCTCTCTCTCTCTCTCTCTCTCTCTCTCTCTCTCTCTCTATATATATATATATATATATATATATATATATATATATATATATATATATATACACCACAAAAAGGACTCACAATAAAATAATGAAAAGACTCACAATAAAAATTAACACAATAAAATCTAACACGCACGCATTAATAAATCATAAAAAGACTCACAATAAAATAATAATGAAAAATATGAAATATAAATAAAAATATAAAACAAAGAACACTAAAAATATAATAAGCACACCCCTAAATATATACAAATACTGGCATAACGACAAACGCGTACTATATAATATTTACCTAAAATAAAAAAAAAATACTTAAAATAAGTGTGGCTACAACTGTGTTGGAATTTTATAGGGAGCTTGACATATAAGTACTATTTACGTAAGACATTTCCTGATAGGTTCTATCGTAATATTTTTTCCCAGTAGGTCCTATTTATACATATAGTGAATATTCATTATATATTTACAAATAGAATCTATTGGACCAAAAATCGTTTTTCATGGGACCTGTTAGAGCAAAAAAAAAGATGGAGTGTAAAATAAGAGTAGTACCAAATATAAAACCTTCTGATTTTATAATCGAAAATGGAAAATTGGCTATGGAGAAGTCTATTTGGAGGGAGGATTACGAATTTTAAAGCTTTCGACTTTGTGTTAAATGAATGATAATATATGAAAAAATTTCATGTTTAATTATAGTAATATTTTTTTAAAAGCTCGCGCATCATGTGGGGTTATAACATAGTTGTGTTTAATAGTAGTGGACATTGGATTGAATAAGGTGAGTGGTCACTTTTTGTAGTTTCTTTTCAAATTAAGATTATGACTTTATAGGATCTTTTTACCTATGGGTTCAAATAACAACAGTTGTTTAAAATAACTATGATGCAATGAAAATGAACATGGATGCTTTTCCTTGAAATATTGCGATAAAAAGTAAGATCATAATGCATTATGGTGTTAACTTTATGAAAATTTACACCTACCTATGAAAGTCATTTTTTATAATAATTGGTTTACAAATAATATTGAACAGCCCCGTGTCTCTCTCCTCACGTTTTTCTTTTGCTCTTTGAGGAGTCCATCTCTACAGCTTCCCTCCTTCTATCTTTAGCTATTCTGCTCCCCTTTCATTCCTTATATATATATCCATCTTTATCTCCTCCCCTCTCAATCATAAATGATCGAGCAAAAATGGTTCTTCGAAAGAAGTGGATCATTTGAAAAAGGCAGGAGGGGCAACGATGAAGATTTGGAAGAGATTCAAGAACAGAGAAAAGGAAAAGACCACACAGATGACAGGCATTCCATGTAGAGTGTATCGATTAATTATTTAAATTTCCACTCTACTAATGTCCATACTACCTTTTACCTAACTTTTTTTAATGGGTCGATAGGCGATAGTTCATAATTGGTCCAGAAGGGTTTAGAAAGAATTATAATCGTGTCAGCTCTTCTAAATTACGGACAAACAATCTGACTTAAATCAAGGAAATAATCCATTAAATCCAGCTCCTAATCCTAATTGCCAAACAATATGACTTAGATTGGATTGTAGGTCTAACGACAAATGGATAGCCCAATTAACATTTTTTTATAAACATTCAGTTTTAGATCCTTACAAAAAAAAAAAAAAATACTTTGCATATATTTGTTTTTTAGACTGTTAAATTCTATTTACATTTTTTGTAAAATTTATTTTTAGTTTTGTAGAATTTAAGATTAGTACACTTTTAAAAAAGTGATTCTTGAATACGTCAATTGTTATTTTCAAATTCTTCCTTTTAACTAAGGTTTTTTTAATTGATAACTTTTATTACCCCCATATGATTTATAATCAAGTTGTTTAATACTTTCAGAGTCTATATAAATGGAATGATTAATGTTTTTCGATAGATAAATCCAGTCTGAATATCACTTAGAATTTTTCAAAGGACTTCAATGAGGAACGACAAAGACACTCTGTCATAAGCTTTGTCCATGTCCAAATGTACTTGGTAGCCGTGTGATATAAAAACGTTAAGAGGAGACATAGCATACCTTACAAGTTATATTCATTTACTGTTCTACCCATCAATTTTTACCAACATATACTTCTTCATAAATAGGTACAAACTTCAAATCTTAGTCAATGACCAAACAGCTACCACCACATTCGTACCTCTCACAAATTCCGCCTCAAGCTCAATAACTACAACTTAATACGTGGCTATGAAAACTTCACTGTGTCAACCATTTTTAAAGATTCTTCATACGGAAATACTTCAATGACTAACCACAATATTCAAAAGGTATTTTTTAGATACTCACTACAAATTTTATATTCTAATTTCTTTTCTTACTCTAATCATATCTCATTTACATAAAAGGGAACAAATCCAGTCTCAACAACACAACATCCAATCATTATCACATACAATGACAGTTCCTCTCACGAAAATGATGTCGAATGCGAAGCTAACCCAAAAAGGAAGCTTCCTATCACAATGTAAAACATTGGCAATCTTTCTATGCATTTCTACTTGGAGTTTACCGATCACTAATATTCATCAATTTCACTGTATTTCAGTTCTTTTATTTCTAATTATAATTTCATACTTCTATGACTTTATTATGCATTAATTTACGTTTTAACCGCGCATCGCGCTGGTTTTCACTTAGTTACTTTGTGTTATGGTTAATTCTCAAGTTTCATATGCGTGTGTTTAATATATGTATTTTTCATGAATTGCTTCATATACAGTGAAAGCCTTTTCTTTTCATCACCGCTTGTTGTTGTCGTTGATCACCTCATCTCCCCACCATTATCTTTAGTCTGTAACGTAACCTATACCCCACTTCTCATTAATTATTTCACTCATAGTTTCTATTCCCCATCTTTCTCTATGCACATGCATGCATGCTTCTCTTTTTTGAAAATTAGCATAGATGCACACGCAACATGTGCATTGCTTATCCAGAGTATAAATAAGGATAAGTCAAATTATGCACGAACGTAATGTGTAATTGTTGCATAGATAGATGCAGGTTAATATTCAAGTGTTTTCTCTAATTGTTTAAAAGTTTTAGTTCATCTTTAGTGCCCTGACCTCACAGTTGCAGCTAGTTTAGCCATTTACCATAGATAGAAGCGGGTAATTTTTTTTTAAAAATGAGGCTCTGTGTTTGCAAGCAGGGTGTCAAGTGTTTTCTTATGTGTTTGCAAGCAGGGTGAAATTTGTTTCCTACTTCTTTACTTCGTATTCATTTTCATTAACTGGGAGGAATGTTCCCCATATTGCCAAAAAATAGAAAAACAAGATGTCCTTGGTGGCATGACTTAACTCTGAATGTTGAACTTTAATCTCAGTCAACATTATGTTAAATCAATTTATATCTAGATGTTGAATTTTTATCCCAATCAACATATAAAAGTGTCATATTGATAGGCTATGAAAAATACCAATATGTCATGAGTTCTGAGGTACTAAAACTTTGTTGGATCAGTGTTATTTGTTGTTTTTGGAAGTAACTTACTCTTTCAATCAGTTAGGTTGCATTGTTTCTTTTATAGTATAGTCCGTTAGGTTTTTGAGTTATGTGAAGAACCTCATGTAAGTTAAGGTTCGTGGAAAGATAACAACATTTTAAATACTAGATATTATTATTGATAGCTACGACTAATGTTTGTACACCCTGAGATATCTGTAAATAATTTTAGGCCGTGGTAAACCCGTCGAAATTTAAGATTTGTGGTACACCTTACTTGACTTGTCATCATCATATTTTCCATGTCATGATGTAATTGAATGTTGATAGATACTCTATAGGCGATGTGACCATTTTATTGTTGCGGTCACTTGTAGGGATTTAATTAGTTGATTTTTTTTAGAGGTGTTATTCATTCCATGGGGACTTGGGGGAAATAGGTTCAGTTCCTTCGGACATCTTTTGTATAGGACTGACATCATTGGTGATCAAATGTGATTTTCTTTACCTTTTATTGCCCTCTTGGGGTTAGGTACATTAGACATAATTCATTTGACGGGAGCCTAGGATTTTTTTTCTTGATAAGCCTCAAGACCAATTTTTTTCTGTGTTTTGTATTCAATAGCATTATTGTATTTTTTTTAGTTCACTTAGAACGAAAAAATAAATTGATAACTACAGTGAACCCCTAGTTAAAATTTTATATATAAATGAACCAACATAAAAAGTTATTGAACATATCAGCCCTTAATATAGTAATATTCCTTAAATGTCGGCCTCAACTTTTTGTATGTGATATCTACAATTACAACACAATAAATTGACAGTGGAGGGATCATTAAGTTGCACAATTACATGTGTAAATAAATAACAGATATTCAAGTAATAGAATGGCCGAAGGTATATACCTATGTGATTGTCAATGGGTGAGATGGTAATTGAACGACAGATGGCATATGAATAGCAGAGGGTGTCTCCAGTAGGTAGTAATAGAATGGATGAAGGTATCTACCTATGTGATTAGGCGAGTATGTAAATTTAAATAGGTAGCTATATATGTTAGTAGATATCTACCTATGATTGCATCTTTCGCCATTACGTAAAGCAGACATTTATCTAGGAGACAGTTAGAGTTAGTTAGAGGGGCCGATTTATTCAATTAAAAATAACTTGGATATACATGTATAATTACCTTAAATTAGACTGAGGGGTGGAATGTATCTGACCCTAAAATAAAATAGAATATAGGAAGAAGACATTTTTGGGTTCGTTTCTTGCTTTGATATGTGTAGTGGAGTCCCATTGTTTTTTATTATCAGTTGACTCCAATGTATCATGAGTTTTGGCGATTATGTTTCCACAAATATTAATTTTGGTTTAATGAATTTTAAATATAGAGTTCTTGTCATTAGCGTTTCTCATTTGATAGTGTTTTCTTTGTTCATACGCATATCTTTTTTTCAGGGGTGTGTGTGCTTTCTCTAATTAATTGTGACGATTCCATATGTGCTCTAGACATGAAGGATTTGTTTTTTTTCCCTGAATACATAGCTTAGGAGATCTTTTTGTCTCTAATCCTCATGTTTGTGTGACGACTATTGAAAATTAATTAATTAAAAGGTAATTTCAGAATTAATTAATATCTCAGTTATTGTGGTCCTTAATAAGTCAAAAATTAATTAAAATTAGTGGAGGTTGGGCAGTCAAAAGTTAATGGGTAAATGGGAAAAAATTTCCTTTGTTTTTGGCCCACTTTGATGGGAAGTGGGGTTATGGGACAAGGGCAACTTCGGCCCTCCTCCACCCATATAATATAATCAGTAAGCTAATTCTGCCATTAGCACACTTTTAACACAAAATTATTTGGGTAGAAGGAGGAAATCCAAAATTCTAAAAATCATATTTTTTTACTCTTCAATTCTGGGGCAATTCTAGAGCAACTATGGGGCTATTCTCAATCAATTTAGGAGCACTAAACTAAGGAGAAACATCATTAACCTTCATCCCTAACCAATGGACAAATATGTGTTCGTCATATTTAATTTATAAACAATTTAATTAGTAAATGGATGAAGATTGAACTTCCCAGATTAAGTAGTAATTATGTTTTTTTATTATGACGCTAGAATCTAAACAATATATGTATATCAGAGCCTTCTATTTACAAGCTCGTACTATTCATTAAGAATATTTCTTGTAGTATAAACGATTTTTGTATGCTTCAAAAAATCAGTAAAACCGTATGCTTAAAATAGAGAAATTACAAAAATAGTTAGATAGAAAAATAGTTTTTCAAAATTGTTTCATTATGTTTATGAACCCTAATTTATCCCATTAATGTTCATCATCTATATGTCTTTATGTGATATGAAAACCCCTAATAATGATTCTGGCATGAATATAAAACTATTTTGAAATTATTCCGATTAAAAATGTCGATTACGCCCCAAACCGTTTTTTGCGATTTTGTCGCAGTGAATAGTGTTTTTCAAAATTTTAGTGTCCAATTGACCTGAAACTTTGTAGGTCGACTAGAAACGTCCCAACGATAAATACTCATGGCATTTAGCCATGACGCAAGGTTTTTTCGGCCATCCGAAACTGTTTAGGCCCTCAAAACCTTTTTTTTTTAAATCTTTTTTTTCTCTCTTTAATACAATTGTTACCTTCAATCTTTTTTTTAACCTATTTTTGTCATTTTTGGTAATAATCTAAAGTCTCGTAACTTTCTTTAGAAAATTGATTTTGATATTCCACAAATTGTTTTGAGTTTTTGGACCGATTTTCTTCAATTATATGGTGATAGATCATTTTTTCCAGTTTTGGCAAAAATCAAGTATTATGTAATTTTCATCATTATATGGGCAATTCTATTTTGTCGTCTTTAGTTAATATTCATACATGATTGTGTTAGTTATAAAGGACATATTATAGTTGATAGCAATAAATATTTAAAGTATTATTTCAGACCAATAAGTGAAAATTCATTTAAGTAGAATCAAAGGCTAAACACAAGCTGAGATTTGTATGTAAGAATCACTCATAATCATTATGCTATTTCTATAATGTTTGTTATAAAATTTGATGAAAGACCTTGTATGAATATTGAATCGTCGACATTAAGTTTATGTAATCATGTTTATGAAATTGTGACAACAAACACAAATGTCACAACTAAAGAACCATGATTATTGAAAATAAATGGGTAGTAGTTTTGTAATATAAATATTATGTGATGTCAAATACAAATGCCATAATATTGGATTTTATATTTAAGTCAACAATTCAATATTCAACCCCTTGCAAAATTATTGTGTTGTGTGTAAATCATTAATTTGTGAACATTGTTAAATTATTGCAGTTCCCCTTAACCTTAATTCGTATGTTGCTAACTATTCGAAATTTGATGGAACTAACTTTTTCAGAATGGAATGAGCAGGTCGAGTTTAGTTTGGGGTTTTTAGACCTATATATGGATATCCTTTTTTAGTAACTCACTGTTATCACTCATAGCAATAGCGAGGATAGTTGTTCATGAGGCATGGTCTAGATCTAACAAGCTTGCCCTTATATTCATACAAATGTGATTTGTTGCAAACATTAAGGCATCCCTACCTAAAACAACGAAAGGAAAAGAATACTTAAACAACATAAAGGAACACTTTCATATTGTTGATAAGTCCATAGTCAGAAAATTAATGGATGGTCTCACCACCATGTAGTTTGATGGCACTCGAACCATGAATGAATACATAATTGAGATGACCAATCTGATGCAAAGCTTAAAGGTTTAGGCATGAATGTGAACGACTTATTTCTCGTCCAATTTGTCCTAAACTCCTTACCTCATGACTATGGTCATTTCCATATCAATTACAACAGTATAAATGATAAGTGGAATGTACAAAATCTACAAAGTATGTTAGTGCAGGATGAAGGAAAGTTGAAGCAATAGAATGGTCACGTATCTAAAGGACTGGTGGCTAAATTGATGGTGAAAGGAGCTAGATGTAAGAAGAAGGCTGAAAAGGGAATTAAGCATGGTCCTAGCCCACCTCATCGGGGAGAACCTTCAACATATGTTGGTAAGAAGGAAAATAATAACAAGTGTCACTTCAATAAAAAGAAGGGCTATTTCCAGAAAGATTATAAGAAACGTAAAGCTTGGTTTGAGAAAAAGGTAAGCCTATGGCTTTTGTATGTTATGAATAATATGTTATTAATGTTCCTTATAATACTTAGTGAGTTTATTCGTATTCTATACTTCATGTTTCTAAATTAATGCAGTGATTCCTTTCCATCCGTAGAATAAACCAAAATGATCCATTTCTCTACATGGGCAATCGAGCGAGGGCTATGATAGAAGTTGTAAGAGTATTTCATTCTATTTTAAATTCTATTTTTTTCTTAGATTTGCAATAGACTCTATATGTTCCTTCAATTTCTAAAAATTTGGTTTCTTTATCTAAACTCGCTCTTGATGGTTTTATCATTGAATTTAATAATAACAATTTTAGTTTGAGTAAAAAATCTTCCTATGTTGGTTTTGGATTTATGATGGATGGTCTGTATCAATTTAATCTTGAAAATAAATTTTCTTAATCCCTAATATTCTTGCATCCTAATGTTAGAATGAAACATGTAACAAATAAGGAAAATTTAGTTTACTTGTGGCATAAACGCTTAGGGAACATATTCAAGCCAAGAAGTGAAAGGCTTATTAAAGATGAAATTCCCCATAGCCTGGATCGGTCCAATTATGATGTGTGTGCAGATTGTATTAAAGCCAAACAAACCAAATACACAAAGAAAAGAGACAAAGAAGCATCCAGCTACTTGTGATAATCCATGTGGACCTTTTGATGTTCCATCTATTGGTGTAGAAAAATATTTTATTACCTTTATCGATGATTTTTCATGCGTTTTCACATTATACTTATTACACGATAAATCTCAATCTGTAAATGCTGTTGAAACATACATAACTAAGGTTGAGAAACGATTAGGTAAAAAGGTGAAAACTGTTAGGTCCGATAGAGGTGGTGAATTTTATGGAAGATGTGATGAGTCAGGGCAACACCTTGGACCTTTTTCTAAACTCTTAGAAAATTTAGGTATATATTCCCAATACACAATCTTGAGATCACACTGGCAAAATGGTGTAGCTGAAAAGCGTGATCGTACCCTTATAGAAATGGTTAGAAGTATGACAAGTAGGACTAAATTACCTACATTTTTGTGGAGACGTGCTCTTATAACTGCTATGCACATCTATAATTAGGTACCTAGTAAGTTAGTTTCAAAGACCCTATTTGAACTGTGGAAAGTATGGAAATCCAATTTAAGATATTTATAGGTTTGGGTTTACCCAGCGAAATCTAGAATTTATACCCCACAAGAAAAGAAATTGAATCCCAGGATAATAAGTTGTTATTTTATTGGGTATCCAAAAAAGTCAAGGAATATAAATTCTATTGTCCTACTCATACTAGTAGAATAATAGAAACTGAAAATACTAAATTCACTGAAGATAGTGAAGTTAGTGGGAATGAAAAATAAGGGGAAGTGATCATTCAAGAAGTTAGGGTACTAATCCCCGTACCCCGAGTTCATAATGTACTTGTTGTTCCTAATGTGGTAGTTGATCTGGTGAATGAATCAATCAACGACAATGAACAATAAGTGAATGATCACTCACCTCAACAACTACATAATGAGCTTCAATCAACAAACCTATTGTAGAAGCACCACGGGAAATGCCATTAAAAAATCTCAAAGAGAAAGGAGATCAGTTATCCATGATGATTATGTGGTGTATTTACGAGAGGCAGAATTTAAAATAGGAAAAATTAATGACCCAATTTCTTATGAACAAGATATGAATAGTAATGATTCTTATAAATGGATTGATGCCATGAATGAGGAAATAAAATCAATGAATGACAATCAATTCTGTAAGTTAATCAACTTTCAGAAGGACAAAAGCGAGTCGGGTGTAAATGGGTCTGTAAGACCAAACGCCATCCAAAAGACAATATCAAGTGATATAAAACTAGACTAATTGCCAAAGGTATTAGTCAATGAGAATGAATTAATTATAATGAGACATTTTCTCCAATTTCAAAGAAGGATTCTTTGAGAATCATATTGTCATTGGTGGATCATCATAATTTAGAGTTGCATTAAACGGATGTAAAATAGCTTTTCTGAATGGGAGTTTAGAAGAAGAAGTCTACATGGAAAAGCCACAAGGCTTCATAAAATAAGGAAAGGAAAACATGGTCTATATGGTAAGGAATTCAATATATAGTCTAAAATAAGATCCTCATTAGTGGTACCTTAAGTTTCAAGATACCATTATCTCTTTTGGGTTTAAAGAAAATATCGTTGACTAGTGTATATACCTAAAGATCAATGGGAGTAAGTTTGTATTTTTAGTGATATATATTAACGATTTACTTATCGCCACTAGTGACCTTGGTTTATTACGTGAAACCAAGGAATACCTTTCTGAAAACTTTGAAATGAAGGATATGGGTGAGGCATCCTTCGTGATCGGGATAGAGATATCCCGGGATAGATCACGTAGAACGTTGGGACTGCCTCAAAAAATCTTCTATTAACAAAGTGTTAGAAAGTTCAGCATACAAAGTTTCAATCCCATCTACATTCATTTTCATAAAAGGATAAGTTCAGCTTAAGCCAATGACCAGGAAGTGAATTGGAAAGGGATCACATGAAAGGCGTGACTTATACCTCGCTCATAGGGTGGTTTGCACTAGACTGGATATATTTTTGTCGTTGGAATGCTAGGCAGATATCAAAGCAATCTGATAAACCATTAATGGAAAGCTACAAATAAATTATTGAGGTCCTTGTAAGGGACTAAAGAATATATGCTCACATATAGGAAGACTGATCACCTTGAGGTGGTTGGATACTCAGACTCAGATTCGGGAGGATGACTCGATAGTAGGAAGAGCACTTCGGGATGTGTCTTCCTCCTTACTAGAGTAGTCATCTAATGGAAAAGTTCTAAGCAGAGTGCTATTGCATCAACAACAATGGCGATTGAATTCGTAGCTTGCTTCGAAGCTACAAATCATGAGTTATGGCTGTGAAATTTTATTTTAGGAATTAAAATCATGGGGTCAATATATAAGCCATTGAAAATTTAATGTGTTAATGTTAGAGCAGTATGTTTTTTAAATGACAAGTACACTAAAGAGGCTAACATTTTGAGATGAAGTAGTTGTCACTGAAAGAAGAAATTCTGAAACAACGAGTGTCAATTAATCATATTAGTAAGAGTGATAACATAGTAGCTCCTCCTACAAGAGGACTATCTCTTAAGATCTTTATGAAACATGTCGAAGATATGGGTCTCGATTAATTGATTATGATTGCTATAAGTTTAGTTATTTGACAATATTCATTTGCATTAAATAAAAGTGTCTCAGATTTATATCATGTATGTCTTTAATTTATGAATGCTCATGAATGTGACCTATTGTGTGACGAAAATAGTATTTTCTTAAAAGACATTATTAGGCCTTTATGATAACCCACATTATAGGCCTGGTTAAATAAAACATTAGTGTTATGGTACATGGAAGGAACCATGCTCCTGAATAGTGTGGAACTTCCATTACTCCCATTGGTCAATTATTAAATTATGGCAATAATTATTATTCTGCTTAATTTTACACCTTATGTTTCCTAAACAAAGTATGAGGTTATGCTTATTAGGACCATGTGGGAGACTGTTGGAAATTAATTAATTAAAAAATAATTTCAGAATTAATTAACATTCCACTTATTATGGTCCTTAACAACACAAAAATTAATGAGGGTGGGCAGTTAAAATTTAGTGCATTAGTGGGGAAGGTTTTCCATTGTTTTTTGTCCACTTTGATGGAAAGTGGGGTTATGGGACAAGGGACATTTCATCCCTCCCTCACCCTTATAATCAGTATGCTAATTCCATCATTAACACACTTTTAATACATAATTATATTACATAGACGGAGAAAACCCAAAATTCTAAAAATTAGATTTTCCCTCTTCAATTTGGGGCAATTCTAAAGAAATTTAGGAGCACTAAACTAAAGGGAAACATCAACAACCTTCATTTATAAGCAATTAACAAAAGTGTGCTCTTCATATTTAATTTATATGCAATTTAATCTGTAAATGCATGAAGATTGAATTTCCTGGATTAATTAGTAATTATATTTTGTATTAGCATGATAGAATCAAGACGGTATATGTATAATAACATTATGTTAGTATGGGAATGATTCCACCAATACATTAAATGTTGATTTCGAGGAGATGATTGTGACCCTGGAGGATATATTGGCTCTAACTAGTCTTATAATATGAGGATATATGATTATTATGAACTGAGAAACTAATCCCATAAATGCTGTTATGGAGGATGCTATAGGTGATATTCGCCACACGTCTAGTGAGAGGTCTTTATCGTTGGGTTCTTTCAAGAGTAGCTTGGTAGGCTTGCTTATTGTTACGATAAATGAATGGGATCTGCATTGCCATTGTCGTTTTAATAGTAAATATCGAGAAAGTTATTATCGTTTGGGGGTGGCACCGTCCATTATTGATTGTTTTAATTTTTGACGAATTTTACTTGTATCCTTTAATATTATTAGGGAGGCTTAATCTTGGGGCATCTTTTTTCCATGCTGACCACCTACTCCTGTTGTGCTTCTAAGTATCTAGGTGGATTCACTCATGTAGCGTAGGAAAGATCTTACATTTTTGTTAAGTAGTCAATTGTCTTTCCACTTTTTCATTTATTATTGGTATTAATGTAGATTTTGCTTGTAATGTGTGTTTTCTGGTTACCTTGGAGGTTGCCTAGTCATTATTTGGTGTGCTACTCCTGATGGGGTATGTATATGTTACCTTTTGTGGTTAGAAAATATTCACAACTCCATGTTGAAAACTCCTATAATAAATTGGGGAGTTTATAATGTTTTGTGCTGTTTTGGTTCAATATTTGTTAAACAACACATAGTACAATTGCCTTTTAGTGTGTTCTTTTATATGTTTCATTAGTACAATTGCAATATTGAAAGATCCTGAGATTATAGGATGGTCTTTGTAGGTGAAGTGTAGTCTACTATTATGGTCATGAGATTCTTGAACTTACTGAGTTAATGTTTGAAAGCCCAATAGGGTGTTAATACTAGACTTTTTTGGGGGTAAAATCTCATGAGAGGTAATCTTGCAGTATACTTTGTTAATTTTTTACATCCATAAATATTTGATTATATCTACTTTAGATTAAAGTTTATTTATCATTAAAACTATTGCTATTATATACTGTATAATAAGAACATTAAAATATATTTTATGTAAAAGTATTAATTAAAGAACTTGAGACTTTTGACCACAATTTGAACATTTATTAATGTTAACCACATTACTTAAGTTAGTTAGGTAGATAGTTGTTAGTGTTTTTTCTTTTCATGCGTGTCCTTTAGCTTCTACATGTGTGTACTTTAGCTTTTATAAATTAATATTTCTATTTCCTGATATCTTAAGTTCGAAATAAGAATTCAATTCATCTTTTCTCTCTTTTTCATATCGCAAGTTCGTACCAGAGCTAAGTTTTTGTTGCCTAAATGGCTAATTCATCTTCTAATTCTCAATTCTTTTTTTCCAACCCAATAATAGTTCCTACTACCTTACCCGTACCTTCTATAAAACTTGATCAAACAAAATATTCCTACTGGAGAACTCAAGTACTACCATCATTACGTGCTCATCATCTAGATGAAATTCTCCTTCAAACTAAAGAAGAAACTGAACCATTCATTCTTGACTCCACTAATCCAATAATTTTTGCCAATAATCTATCCTACAATGCATGGGTCAAACTTGATCAATTCTTGATCAGTTGGTTAATGTCTTAAATATCTGAATACATGTTAGGACATGTTTTTCGTTGCACAACCGCTGTAGAGATATGGACTACTTTTCAAAAAGTTTACAACTAAGTCATGATCTAGGGTTTTACACCTACGATCTCTTATTAATGAATATATTCCCAAAATAAAAGGATGTGATGATAGTTTAATGGCTGCTGGACAAATAATATTTGACGATGAGTTAATTCTATAAGTTCTTGGGGGACTTGGAAGTGAATATGACTATGTAGTTATAAACCTTACTACTGAAGACTCAGTTATAATTCAAAAAGCTCAATTATTGCTTCAAAATCATGAAATGGCGCTAGAATTAGTGAGTTCAATTACTACTCTAGATGTAAATTCCACTTAAACCAACGTTTTCAAATCAAGAAACCATTTAATATTTCTCAAAACTTTCATACTGCACATACCTCTTAAAACTTTGACACTGTAAGAGGATATAATAATAATCGTGGGAGAGGAAGAAACTTCAGGCCTAGCAATGTAAAGGGATATTCAAATGGGAGTAAGCCCATATGTAAGGTTTATGATAAAATTGGCCACATAGCAATCAAATGCTCCCATAGATTTGATTTAAGTTATCAAGGACCTGACTCTACAAATAACTCAACACATCAAGCATATATTTCATCTCCTCAAATGGTGAATAATAATTTTTGGTATATGGACAGTGGAGAATCTTCTCATGTGACCTCGGATTGCAATAATCTAATTTAAAAGTTGTATACAAAGGAGATGAGAAATGGATTGAAGGTAATAGTTCTAAACTCAATATTATTAATATTGGATCTAGTTATTTTGTTGCTAAAAACCCATTATAGCTAAGTAATGGCTATCAAACATAGTTTATCTTATAGCCTTCTTCAAGGTTGGACTAACATTGTAGTTGAATCATACACTTATCTAATAGTCATTTGCATCAATGGTCACCTGAAAATCCCATGGAGAATTAGAGAACAATTATTACAAATTCAAGATCTCATCAAGGGGATCAACATCAAATTTTCTCATTGCTTTAGGGAATCAAACTTCACAGTTGACGTCCTATCAAATATTGGAATGAAATCTCAAGCATCTAAAATGTTTAATTCTTTGATTGATTTGCCTAAGAATATAAAGGGGGCTATTTATTTAGATAAACATCAAGTCCCTTACTTGAGAAAAGTTTACGAAAATTCTAATTTCTCTAGATAGCTTCATTTCCTCTATGTATAAGCCATGAGAGAATATTTTTCTCTCCTTTCAACAAATTCTTATTTTTCTGGGAAAAAAAAAAGAAATAGCTAAGTAATATGCTTCATATTCCAAACATAACCAAAAATTGTATAAGCCTTTCTCAATTTACACAAGATAACAATGTGATTATTGAATTTACATCTGATTCTTATTTTATTAAGGAGAAAATCTCGAAGACTATTGGAAGGAACACTTAGAGATGGATTGTTCCAGTTACCCTCAGTTGCTATCAAGGAAAATCACTCAAATTCTAGAAAATCTTTTTTCTTGAATGCTAGTGTTTCTCAATGTACTAAAACAGCTCTTCTTTCTCAAAACAGTCATGCTTCTAGTCCTGATCAAAGTCTTGATCGAAATTCAGTAAAAAGGAACAATGTTGATGTTATTAATATGTGGCATAAAAGACTTAGCCATCCTTCCAAAGTTGTGTGGAATAATCTTCTTCAACATTTGAATATTTGTGTTCCTCTCATATTCTAGATTTCCGTTATGCTTATCAATGTGGTAAATTACATCCATCACACTTTCCATCATCCCAAACCTCTACATCTAAGGAATTTGAAATTGTCCCATTCTGATGTATGGGCTCCCTCGTCATATTCATCTTTAGAAGTATATAAATACTATGTTCATTTTGTGGATTATTTCACTAAATTTACTTAGATCTCTCAAACTGAAATTTTATGTTTATAATGTTTTTATTTAATTTAATGCCTATGTTGAAAAACAATTTTCTTGCAAAATCCAATGTCTCCAAACTGATTGGGGTGGGCATATAGACCTTTGCAATCTCTTCTTGCAAATTTAGGCATTGTCTTTAGTCATCCATGTCCTCACACTCATCACCATTAAGGTAGATCTTAGAGGAAGAATATACACATAACTAAAATTGGATTAACTCTACTTGCATAAGCCAAACTTCCACTTCAGTACTGGTGGGATGCCTTTGTTTCAACCACATATCTCATAAATAGACTTCCTATAGAAATTAAGTCTCAATCTCCTTTTAATCTCTTGTTTCATAAATTTCCTAATTATTCTCTTCTCAAAATATTTAAATATGCTTTCTTTCCTTTATTAAGACCATACGATAAACACAAGTTTGATTTCGAAACTACTACTTGTTTTTTTCTGGGATATAATCCATCTCATAAAGATTATAGATGTTTTCATCCTTCTGGAACAATTTACATTGCCAAAAAATTTGATTTTGATGAATCAAACATTCCCTATTCTCAGTTATTTCCTAAAAACTTGTGACAACCCGCCTAATAAAATATCGGGCGATCACTCCTCTTTCAAATTAAAACAGGAGTCGCATATGGATCATTCTTAGCATCACTGGCGAAAAACCAATTTAATTACTAATAACCTATTAGGCTGGCGTCAAAATTTTACTTAACTAATCTTTTTAAACAACTACACGATATAAACATTCACACGGTTTATATAAATGAAATTGGAAAGAGGTAAAATAACCGAACACTCGGTTCAAATATGATACAACCAAATCAAATGCCGCACTAAAAGGTGGTAAAAGAATAAATAAATAAAATTGGGCTTTCGATCCGAGAGTAACTACAATGCTTCCTATCTAGATTGCAAGAATAGAAGCATCTAAATCAAACCTGCATTCATGCACAACTACTGCAGCTGACGTATGACTCGAAAGGATCATCATCTAGGCATCCCTGTGTCTGGACACCTATATATATATATATATATATATATATATATATATATATATATATATATATATATATATATATATATATATATATAATATATAGCAAGAGAGGAAAAATATAGAAACGGGTTAGAGCCCGAGTTGTGAAAATATTTAGCAAGTGCATAAATGCTTTATTTTAAAAATATATTTTATCTCATATTTAAATTGGTATCGCACTCCCATGAGATACCCCTCACCTCTCTTCTAATAGTGCACACCCAGCGCATCCCTCTAAACATCGTAGTCAAACCACACTGCCTGACTAATCCATCACCCCAAGCTATAGAAATCATAAACAACCCAAGTACTAAGGGCTCAACTTCTCCCTAATCTCAACGCTATGCCATATTCGTGTGTGGGGTGTCTCGCAAAGCGAAATCCAAACAAGGAGCCCCCCCCCCCCCCGATACACTACTACTTGGCAAGGTCGATCGTCGAGATCCATTAGACCCTCAGTACACGAAAGATATATATATACACATATAATTATATTCATTATCGTACTCATCTTTTATTTTTCATATTCAATTTTACATACGTATCATGTTACACTTCTGGATATATCTCCCGAAATGAGAATTAATCCTTTTTCATTTCATACTCATTTTATCTCTTTACTTTCATAGAGATATAATATCTTGTTCTTATACACAAATAATGTACTATCACACAAGTACAATAACCATCCCAACGAGCTATAACTCGAGGATGCGGTCTCATAGTGCTGATCCAAAATCCGAGTTTACTCACTATACCACGGTACCAAGCCAGACTCCATTAATGGACATGGTAAACAAATACACAACGGTGGAGGCAGTCATGTTCCTCCTGCAAGTGGAGTTACACACATCTCACTCGAACACGGGACGATAATGACCTGGGGACTATACTCTCCCTGCTCCTCGAGCCAGGGGATTCACCCACATCGCGCAACCTCCCTGGATCGTACTAGAGAAAATATATATTCTGGCTGTTATAACCCTATACCAAAGGAAAGCCCGTGGAAACCAGCCTCTAAATACATATATATATCAATCACACACAGATATATATGTATTTGTATCATATAATATATATACTTTAATCACATAGTATATATATACTATATATTGCTCCTCGAATATATATAAATGGCCATAATTGCCAATCACATAATAATATTTAAGTATTCTCTCTCTTAAATATTACTCACACCTTAATCACTATTTAAGGACTTGTACATAAACCCGAATGTACCAATTCATACTAATAATAGTATTTAAGTAATCGCACACTCACGATACTAAACCCAAAGGTATTCCCTCACTTGATAATTAACTTGTACGTTATTCGCATTTAAGGATTTACACACATCTAATCCGAAAGATATAAATCCCTAGAAATCGCGTCCTGGGATTTACTCAGATGTATTCAGCTCACATACATTCAAATACATAAATACCTATGCTCGATGGTAGCATAACTCTCTCTCTCAAATGTTGTTCGTCTCGAATGTTTACTAGGTTCGTTCCCCGGATTATGCCCTACGCCAATCCAAGGTCTTCTCTTTCATCTAAAGGTTTACTTACCCTCAAAATCATCATTTAGGGGTCCCGATATCATAACTAGGATCCCCCATATGAAACCCGAAATTGTAATTTAACTCCCCATACTCTTAAGGGAAGAAAATTGACGAATCTGACCAAAGCGAATCGATTCGCCCTAATTGCTAATCGATTCGGGTGGGCGAATCGATTCGGCCCCCAATTCGAATCGATTCGGAAAGTGTTCTGCAAGAAGGTCCTTAATGGAGAATAAATTCAATTTAAATCCGAATCAATTCGGCCCAAGGCAGCCTTACAGATCCCCTTAGGCGAATCGATTCGTCCTAGACCCGAATCGATTCGGCCTGTTCGAGGGGCACTGTTTGGGAATTTTTTTTTTCTTTTTCTTCAATCTCCAAATACCCAAAACTCAATCCAATCTCCATTTAAATCATAACTTAGATTTATTCCTACAAACCCAAAGTTTTCATATCTCTTCAAGTTCTTTAGAGATCCTAACACTATATTTCAGAACCCCTAATATTTATCTCCAATAAATTCTAACCTTAATTTCTGACTAACGATTTCGATCTCGGACTACTTTTCGTAGAAAAATCACTATAAATCTAAAAAACTCAAAAAAATACGCGGTTGGCGCCCACGCGACCGCATTAAAAGGATCTACAAATTTCATTTTTTGACCAAGATTCGAATCGATTCGTATCAGGGCCGAATCGATTCGTATCAGGGCCGAATCGATTCGGAAAGGCCGTTGCCTTACTATTCAACATCATCTCCAAAAATCCCAAACCTCCATTAATACACCACCAAGCTTTTTATCTCTTCTCCCACTAACATATAACTACACCTAACTATATATATACACAACGTAAATAGGTTTTAATTATCCTAGAACCAAGAATCAACCATTAATTTCGATTAAATTCTAAGTTACTGCAATTTGACATTTTTTGGCTTTCAACCGTTAAACTTCTGAGAAAAACCAGTTTAACCCACGAAAACCCAACCCAAAATCTTTAGGGTTTGTTATTACCAACTATGATATGAGATTTATGCTCAAAATTAAATAAAGAAAGTAAACACTTGCCTCGTGGATAAAATCCGACGATCTCGAGTCGAATCCCGCGGAGGTTGGCCGAAATCTCCCTTTTTCTTTTCCCTTTCTTCCTCTCTCTCTTATCCTCTTTCTTTTCTCTATTCTCTTTATTTTCTTTCCCCCTCCCATGCCTTATATACGGAGAAATGAGGGTTTATCCCTTTAAACCCAAAAATGACTCGTTTACTCAATTACGAGTTCCTTTTAATCCAAAAATTTCCGAAACTCAATTTCGACACCCGAATACTAAATTCTGACTATCTCGACCATTTCGAGACTCATCTAGCAATCAGAATATCCATCTGAGGCACTTGACCGCAACTCACTAATTTAACCCACTACATCTCAATGCGGGTTTTCCCATTATAATATTATCCTCTATCGCTTTACCCAGCTTCGACATATTATTAAAAATGCTCTAATTCATTTACTTAATCCCAAAAGTAAATATTACACCCATCGAAAATCATTAAATCCTTGAAAACCTCAAAAATTACTATTCACGATAATTTCTTAAATTCTCAATTTGCACTTAATTATTAAATTTAATTTTCCATAAAAGTGCGGATTATTACAAAACTTGTCACCATCTTTTACTTAGACCTTTCCCAATTCTTTTGTTCTACCTATTTCTCCAACTATCATTCAATCAACTATCACTAATAACATACACATTAGTTATCTGATTCCTCTATCTCCTTTATCCACTTCATCTACTCACTCACCCAATTAAAATCATACCACTGAGTTCTAGCATACTCCTGGTCCTATTGAACTTTCTCTCATAAACTCTCCAACTAGTCAACAAATTTCTCCCTCCCTTCCTATTAACACCTCATCTCCCATTATATCAGCTCATCCTACACAAACTATAGCTAAATCTGGAATTTTTAAACCAAAACTTTTAGCAACATAAATAACTAAATATAATATTGATTATATTGAACCAACCATTATTGCACAAGCTCTTTCTGATCTCAAGTGGAAGGCAGCTATGGAGTCTGAACGTCAAGCTCTACTTGTAAATAACACATGGTCCTTGGTTCCCTACTCTCCTCACATGAATGTTTCTAAAAATAAATTGGTGTTCAAAACAAAATTAAGTGTTAATGTCTCTTTAGACAAATTCAAAGCCAGACTTGTTGCTAAGGGATTTCAACAAACGCATGGACATGATTATTTTGACGCATTTAGTCTTGTTGTTAAAGCCCCCACCATTCGTATTATGTTCACTCTTATTGTTCAATATGGATGGGATATTCAGCAAACTTGTGTAAATAATGTCTTTCTTATTGGTGACTTATAAGAAACTATTAATATGACTCAACCTAAAGGTTTTTAAGATACCTCCTTTCCAGCACATGTTTATAAGTTGAGAAAAGCCTTGTATGGGCTAAAGAAAGCTCCTAAAGCATGGTTTGATAAGATAAAAAAATGTCCATGTCTCACGGGGCTTTGTTAATTCAGTTTCAGACACTTTCTCTTCTATTACAGAAAGCATGTCTCCTTCATTATGATACTTATCTATGTTGATAACATTTTGATTACTAGAGAAGATAAACATTTCATTTAAAGCCTTATCACTCAACTTAATACCCATTTTCTCTTAAAACTCTAGGCTCTTTTAATTACTTTTGGGGCTTTGAAGTTTCTAGAGATACATCAGTCCTTCATCTTAGACACACCAAATATTCCCTTGAATTGCTCACTCGAACCAATATGGAATCAACCAAAGCTACCTCTATACCTATGTGTCCTAGCCATAAGATTCATCAAGAAAATATCACTCTTTTTTAAATTCCCACATTATATAGATGTACCATTAAGTCTCTTCAATACTTTACTGTTAATAAGTTGAGTCCGTTTCTTCGAAATCCAACCATTTCTCATTGATGTGCTTGTAAAAGGTTATTAAGACAAATCAAAGGCACAACTCACCTAGGTCTTACATTCAGAAGAGCTTCTCATCTTACACTTGAAGTTTTTTTTATGTAGATTAGGCTTGTAATCTTAATGGCAGAAAATCTACAACAGTTTTTAGTATTACCCTTGGTGGCAATATGATTATATGGGGATCAAGGAAAAAAAATCAATGGCTCGCTCAAGTACTAAAGCTGAATATGGAGCATTATCTACAACATCAACTAAACTAGTGTGGATTCAATCCTTGCTCTTTGAATTAGGCCTTAAATTGTCTCATACTCCTATATTATGGTGTGATAATCAAGGAGCTCAAATGTTAGCTCCAAATCCTGTATTCCATTCTTTCACCAAACACATTGAAGTAAAAGTTCATCTTGTTCCAAAGAACTTAAAGTTTTCTAGATTCCATCTGAAGAACAACAGGTAGATATAATCACCAAGGCTCGTACAACTTAAGGGGGGGTGTTAAGCACATTACTACGTGTACTTTAGCTTCTACTTGTGTGTATTGTAGCTTCAATAAATATTTGTTTGTATTTCCTCATATCTTAAGCCAAAAATAAGAATTCAATTCATCTTTTCTGTCTTCTTTCATATCTTTGCTGTTGGATTATATTTATTATTTTGTACATCTTGATAGCCTCAAAGAGTTGTCTTTCTTGTTGGATTATATTTCGTAGTTTGTACTTTTTTTATTTTTTGGATTTTCCCTAATTTTCAATTTCAAACTAAAGTTTAGATTTTTGAATCGGCCTATGACTAATATTTGTAGGTTTTCTATTTTTTTCTCTTTTATATAGTGCTCCAGAGCTCAGAGAAATTCCTAAGTGGAGGGACACATTGGGTAGAGCCAAGCGTCAGGTCGGGATCAATCAATGCTGCCAGACGATGGTTTAATCCCACTCAGTACTATTTAGAGGAAGTCCATGGCTTCAATGAAACTTATATTCATCGCCGCGAGTATGAATATCCTGTCTAAACTTAACAATAGATACATCCATTTAATAGTGTATTAAGGGTGGGTAGTATCTTAGTTCTTTCAATGTGGGAGTTCGTAGGCTCCTATTTTGAAATTTGATTTTCGTTTGACTTCAGTCCATTATTCTTATTGATGAGAATAACAACCAGTAAATTTCAGGCTTTTTAATTACATCGTAAAATTGTAGGATCCTGTTAATCATACTAATAAAGTCAATCCAATCAAAGATTCTCAAGACAATCACATAAGGACTCTAGGGATTCAACCACACACGAGTACAACTCATAGCAAATAACAAAATGTAATTAGTTATAACTTCTTCTGTAACTAATTTAGTTATTAGTTATCCAATCTAGCCAGTCTTTGTACTACTATATATACGTGTAATATGTGATGATTCAAATTTAATGAGAAAGATTTCATTCATAATTGTGAACACTTTATCTCTCTAGATTTACATATTGTTCATGGTATCAGAGCCTAAAAAGGACCAACGTCCTGTGATCCAATTAACTCAGAATCTAATACTTCTCAATCAAATCCATCCATGGCTACCTCATTAACAGTAGCTAGAAATTTTTCATCTCTATCTCCAATTTATCTTCTCTCAAATATCTATAATCTCATCTCTCTACGTCTGGATTCTACTAATTACGTTCCATGGCATTATTAAATCACATCAATTCTTAGAGCACACTCTCTTTTTGGATTCATTGATGGATCAAATCCCTCCCCTCCGAAGATAATTGATGGAACTACTCAAGAAAATCCCGAGTTTTTGCAATAGTTAGCTATAGATCAAGCTTTGTTAACACTGATCAATTACACGCTGTCAACTATAGCTCTCTCTCATGTCATTGGACATACCAATTCCAAAGATGCTTGGATAGCCCTAGAACGACAATTTTCCTCCAAGTCAAAGTCCAACATTCTTCAATTAAAGGCTAATATACAAACTATATCCAAAGGTTCTAATTATATTGATACATACATTCAAAAGATTAAAGAATCTCGTAACAGTTTAGCTGTTGTATCAATCAATGTTGATGATGAAGATGTCTTGATCTATACACTCAATGGCTTACCTTCTCCCTATAGTGCATTCAAGACATCTCTTCGCACTCAATCTCAATCAATCATAATTGAAGAAATACATGCTCTTCTTAAAGCTGAAGAACAAGCACTCACTCAGTTCCAAGAATCTAATTCCACTTTCACTACGGCAATGATGGTTTCTCACGATTCTGGATCTCAACCCCGACACAATTTCTCTGGTCACCATAGAGGTCATGGTCGTGGCCAATTTAGAGGTCGTGGACATTTCTACAGTGGTGGAAGATCTAATTTTCCATTTTCACAGATCTCTATTATATCTTCTTCCTTCTTGTCTTCTCCCAATAAAAAATTCAACTCTGGACCACGACCATTTCAAAGCACTGCTCCATGTCAGATATGTGGTAGAACTAACCACACCATAGTTGACTGCTATCAAGGTCGCCCTCCACCATCTCATCTTGCAGCTATGGCTACTAGTCCCACTCAATACTCCAATAATACCTGGTACACAGACTCAGGTGCATCCTCTCATATGACAAATGATTTCTCTAACCTTTATCTTACTCAAGATTACCAAGGTGATGAGTCTATTTCTGTTTCTAGTGGATACTCTCTTCCCATCACTCACTCTAGTACAGCCTCTCTCCCTACCTCCTCTCACACTTTTAAACTTCTAAATACTCTTTATGTTCCATCGCTTACCTCTAATTTGCTCTATGTCCACAAACTTTGCAAATATAATAACTACTCCTGTATTTTTTATGCCACTTGTCTGAAAATACAGAATAACAACACAGGGAGGATTATCTTTCAGGGCCACAGTTTTAATGGTCTATATCCAATCCACTTCAATAATTGCTCTCCTCTCTTACACTCTTCATCAGCTTCTTCTCCTTCTCACAAAGCTCATTTGGGAAGACAGACTCCAGCCTTCTCATGGCACAACAGGCTAGGACATCCAGCTAAACCTGTTCTTCATCAAATTTTACAGCAAATTTCTATCTCTCCTACTAAAAGTGATTTACTTAATCTTTGTAAACACTGTCTCATTGGTAAAATGTGCAAATTACCATTTCCTGTTTCAGAATCTAGATCATGTGCTCCTTTGGAATTGATTCATAGTGATTTGTGGGGTCCTTCTCCTGTTCGTTCTCTTAATGGTTACAATTACTATATTTCACTTGTAGATGATTTTAGTAGGTATACATGGATATATCCTCTTACTTACAAATCTCAAACTTTTGTTGAATTCACACACTTCATTGCTCTCACACAAAACAAATATAATTGCTAAATTAAAACTCTTAGAACTGATGGTGGTGGTGAATACAAAAAGTCTGAATTTCTCACCTTTCTTTCAACTAATGGTATTCATCACCAAAGATCATGTCCTAAAACATCTTCTCAAAATGGCATTGCAGAGAGAAAGCATAGACATATTGTAGAAAAAAGTCTAACTCTTCTCTCTACTGCCTCTTTATCTTTTAAATTTTGGTACCATGCCTTTGCAACCTCTGCCTTCCTAATCAATATAATGCCTAGTAAAGTGACTCATCGTCAGTCTCCATTTCAACTTTTACACAATTATATTCCTGATTACAACCAACTCAGAACCTTTGGCTGCTCTTTCTATCCTCTTCTTACTCCTTTCAATTCTAATAAACTACAACCCAAAACCAAAACATGCATTTTCATTGGTTATCCGAATGACTAAAAAGGGTATCTATACTTTGACCCCACTACATGTAAAACTAATGTCTCTAAACATATACTCTTCAATGAATCTGAATTTTTAAGCTCATTTCCTACCTCTCCCTTACCTCTTACCTCATGGTTACCTTCTAATTCAGATTTTTCTTCCTCTTCCCCAATCTTACCTCTAAGCATCTTACCACCATTAATCCCCTTACCAATATTTCTTTCTCCACCTCCCCCCTCCTCTGTGCCTCCATCTACTGTGCTTTCCCATCCTACACCTCCTATAGTTCCTTCAACTAACACTCATCCTATACAAACTAGAGCCAAATTTGGCATCTCCAAACCTAAAGATTTTCTCACTTCTCCTCTTCCTACTGAGCCTAAATGTTACACTGAGGCTATTAAGAATACTGATTAGAGGCAAGCAATGGCTGTTGAGTTCTCTACTTTACACAAGCAGAACACTTGGACATTAGTTCCTCTTCCACCTGGCAAGAATCTGATTGGATGCAAATGGGTTTTTCGATTAAAGTACAATACAGATGGGTCTTTTTCTAGGCATAAAGTCGGGACAGTTGCCAAGGGTTTTCATCAGGAAGAAGGGTTGGACTACACTGAAACTTTTAGTCTAATTGTTAAATACACTACCGTAAGGGTTGTCCTCAAACTTGTTGCACACTTTGGCTGGCCTTTGAAGCAGCTTGATGTTAGCAATGCCTTTTTACATGGGTCTCTATCTGAGGAAGTTTATATGAGTCAACCAGAAGGGTTCATTGACCCTCAATCCCCTACCTATGTTTGCAAGCTCAAAAAAGCTATTTATGGTCTTAAACAAGCTCCTAGAGCTTGGTTTTAGACCTTCACAAATCATCTATTGCAGCATTAATTTCTTCAATCTTTAGCAGACTCCTCCCACTTCATCAGACATTCAGGCACTTCATACACCATTCTTCTCTTATATGTTGATGATATTATAGTCATAGGAAATGACTCTTCTTACATCTCTCAGATTCTTCCTATTCTCAGGGTTACTTTTGACATGAAGGACCTTGGTCCTCTACACTATTTTCTGGAATTGGAAATTAAACACTCTTCTCATGGGATTCATGTCTCCTAAGATAAGTATCTCAAAGATTTACTTCAGAAGACAAAAATGAATGATTGCAAGCCCTGCCAAACACCATATAATACCTCCTTTTGACTCAGCAAAATGGATAGTACCCCCTAACTGATCTTTCTCAATACAGGAGCATTATTGGTGCCTTACAATACCTTACTTTCACTAGGCCTGATATCACTTTCTTTGTGAATCATGTCTACCAATACATGCATTGTCCTACTGATATACACTGGGCTGCTATGAAAAGAATTCTTCAATACCTTAAAGGTTCTCCCTCTTATGGGTTATACAACTCTAGATCCACCATATCACTCTCTATTTCTACATTCTCTGATGCAAATTGGGCTGGGGACCCCAATGACAGGCGCAGTACCACTGGCTTTGTGGTTTTACTTGTTTCAGATCCTATCAGCTGGGTTATTAAGAAGCAGCACACAGTTGCTAGGTCTTCAACCGCAGCAGAGTACAGGGTTCTAGCTATTACCACTATTGAGGTTGCTTGGATTCGAATGTTACTTCATAATCTCTTGGTGCCTCTCTATCAACCTCCAGCTCTCTACTGTGATAACATCTCAACATTAGCTCTTGCCTCAAACCCTGTGTTTCATGCTCGCACAAAGCACATTGAGATTGACTATCATTTCATAAGAGAAAAGGTTCTCAACAAAGCCATAGTCATCCACTTTGTCTCCTCTAAAGACCAACTTGTAGATGTCTTGACCAAAGGTCTTCCTTCAGCTCAGTTTCTATTATTTTGAAGTAAACTGATGTTTTGTCGACCCATCAGTTTGAGGGAGGATGTTAATCATACTAATAAAGTAAATCCAATCAAAGATTCTCAAGACAATCACATAAGGACTATAGGGATGCAACCACACACAAATACAGCTCGTAGCAAATAGCAAAGTGTAATTAGTTACAACTGCTTCTGTAACTAATTCAGTTATTAGTTACCCAATCTAGCCAATCTATGTACTACTATATATATGTGTGATATGTGATGATTCAAATTCAATGAGAAATATTTCATTCATAATTCTAAACACTTTATCTCTCTAGATTTACATATTGTTCAGCTCCGTCCATCAAGAATTATGAGAATAAAAACATTGGGACATGTTTTGGATGACGAGGAATATGGCTCACCAGAAGAAACATAAGTTTGTTTCCTATTGAGTGTTAATTTGTTTCTTCCTGAACTCACAGTGCTATTTTTTTGGGTATTTTGAAGTGCTCTCTATTAAAGAGTTTGGTGAAGGTAAGATTAATAGCTATAAAATAAATAATAAATAAACTAATAATACATGAGACTTGGAAACAATTGTACCTTTTACTATGTAAAGGTATGAAATTCCTTCGGAAACTTCAACTAATTTTGTACTAATTTCAGTCAAAATAATAAATTTTTAATTTATTTTATTGGTCCTTATTTCCAAACAACCACTGATGTATCCTTTGTATTCAGTATATTGGTGCTGTATGTATATTCACGTGTCTCACTCTATATAAGCAAATGAATTAGTTTCATTTCATTTTTTTACAGTTGAATTCAATCATATATATACTAACCCCCTCTTGTATTGTGTGGGATGGATTAATAAGGGGTGAGGCATATATTATCCATATAAATAAAAAAAGAAGAATTTTATTCCACTCACATCACATAAAAAATACATTTTAGGCATATTTTACAATGCCCATGAAATAGATTGTACTCATGTAGGATATTACAAACATTATGCTCTCAGAATAATAATTTATTAATATGAGCCCCTTATAATCGTATTTTGAGAAAACTTAAAATACGAAAGTTGTTCAGAATGTGATTTAACACAAAAACACACGAAACATCTCAATTTACGCCTTCTACGGCTGTTAAAAAATTCATTTTCTGTAACATTACTACACGTCAACAAATATACCTAGTCCAGTTATTTTCATTTTCCAGAATCTAAATGACCTTTTTGGAATTTTGTTAAAATATGAAACTTTTAGAAAATTATATGTTGCATAGACTATGAAGTTTCATAATTTTCTGAGCAGAGTTACTACTTTAAAAAACTCAGACTCTCTTAGATCTTCAACATAATTCATAAACCCAAAAATGAAGAAGTTAATATTTACTGGAACTCCAATTTTCTTAATTTAAAAAAAATAATATAATAAGACATGAATTTAATCGATTATAATGATTTTCAATACATATAATTCATTCAATGTTAGATTTGATATTAAAATCGAACCAATAATGTACAATTCATGATCCATTTCAATTATACCAAATTAGACTTAATTAATGAAGTACATAGTTTCATGAATTAGATTCATTAAATTTATTCATCAAAAATCATAATTCATAAAGGTGTGATCAAAACAAAATAAACCATAATTATCTCTACATATGTTTTAAAATTTGTTTAAAAAACTATTTAGGTAGAATATATTATTTATCTTATGAGAAGAGAGAGTGGAATTATCTTGCCTCAAAATTTCTCCTCAATTTATGAAAATAATCTCCCAAATGTGTAGAAGAAATCCTTCTTGAAAATTAGTTTAATTCATCTCCAATAATCTTTTAGAATTAATCTAAAGTAATCTCAAAAAAAATTTCCAAAAAAATATAAATTTTGGCTAGAATGAAAGTGTGTAATGTAATGGTATAATCTGGGTGAAAAATGGGTTAAGTTTTTAGGTTGATTTGTGTATTGAAATGGAAACTGAAGTCAAGTTTTGGTATGTCAAATGAAGAGAATGAAGAAGATCATCCATTTTTACTATAATCTTTCAATGTTACTGTTCATGAATAGTAGAATCCAATATTAGTTTACATTATTATTATTATTATTTATAAATTTAATTTCCAATGAGATTGTTAATTAAAAATTCTCAAATTTAATATATAACTTTTAATAAATACCACTAAATTTTGAGGTATTACATTCTGAAACTTAATGTTTAACTATTAATAAATACCACTAAATTACGGGGTCAGGGAAATAATTAATTAAAAATTCTCAAATTTAATATTTTACTATTAATAAATACCACTAAATTTTGAGGTATTACATTTTCCAATTTAATATTTAGCTATTTGTAAATACCACTAAATTATGGGATATTACAATCTTCCCTCCTAACAAAAAGAATTTCATCCTCTAAATTCACAATTAACCCATATTTTGCCTAATTCAAAGAAATAACCCCTCATATAATTGAGTCAAATATTAACACATCATATATATAAAATCAAATAAATTGAGGTATTATTGCCTAATCAAATCCTCTCGTTCCCAAGTGGACTCCTCCTCATTATGGTGATTCCACTGTACTCGTACTAACAGTTTCTCCTTGGAACGTAACTTTTGGATTCATCAATCCAAAATACTAGAACCCCAATTTTCAAAATTATGAAAAATAAATTTTAACATAATAAGAGATGAATTTAATTTGTTATCGTGATTTTCATCATGTATAATTCTTTCAATGTTAGATTTAACATTTAAATCAAACCAATAATGTATAATTCATGATCCATTTCAATTATACCAAATTAAACTAAATTAATAAAGTATATAGTTTCATGAATTAGATTCATTAAATTTATTCACAAAAAATCAGAATTTATAAAGTTGTGATCAAATTAAAATAAATCTTAATTATCTCTACATAAATTTTAGAATTTATATAAAAAACTGTTTAGGTTGAAAATACTATTTATCTCGTGAGATGAGAGAGTATACTTATCTTGCCTCAATTGAAAAAAAACTTCAAAAAATAATATGGAACAATTGTAGAAGAAGTCCCTCCAAAATTTCTCCTCAATTGATGAAAGTAATCTCCCAAATGTTTAGAAGAAATCCTTCTTGAAAATTAGTTGAATTGGCTTCCAAAAATCCTTTAGAATTGATTTAAAGTTATCCCAATTATTTTTTCAGAAAAATATAATTTTTGGCAAGAATGAAAGAGTGTAATTTTTTAGATGTAACGGTGTAATTTGAGTGAAAAATGGATTAAGTTTTACGATTGATTTATGTATTAAAATGGAAAATGAAGTAGAGTTTTGGTATGTCAAATAAAGAGAATGGAGAAGAAGAGAAACAGTCGTCCATATTTAAAATAATCATTCAATGTTACTATTCATGAATAGCAAGCATTTGATGCTACTATTCATGAATAGTAGCATCCAATGTTAGTATACATTAATATTATTTTTTTATAAATTTAATTTGGATGAAATAATTAATTAAAAATTCTTAAGTTTAATATTTAACAATTAATAAATACAACTAAGTATTGGGATATTGGTGATAATTTGGAAATTGAAGCACTTTGCAATGAGATAACTTCTTATTTTGAAAACAAATAGGAGGTTGAGAATTGTGTTTCACCTCAAACATTTTTAGAAGAATATTTTAATGAAAGTGAGTCTTTTTCCTTTGAAATTAAATCTCCAAGTGATGATGAATCACTTGATATTGACTTTATTTCATCCCCATTTACGCTCACCATTATTAAACTATTACAAGTACCGCAAGATACCTATGGGTTAATTGAAAACTTTGAAATGTTTATTCCTTTTACCGACATGGACTCTTTACTTGAATTCTTTTTCAAGATGGGTTTTTCTATTTTGTGTGCTCTGCCTCCTATTATACTTAAAAAACCTTTGGCAGGAAATTTTGTTTTTCTTGGATCCCAATTGTACTTGTCCCCTTTAGCATCCAAAACCCCCATCACCCTCCAAAAATATTTAATCAGCGATGGTTCATTTTATCTGCCTAAACCATGACTTCCCTTGTTCAAGAGGAATTCCTATTTTTCAGGAGGTATTCACTCAAATGGGAGACCACCTTTGATTCCTCAAATTCAAATCATATTTTGGGTGGATCCTTAGAAATTTCAACTTTTAGTGTATAGTTAATTAGAAGTTCAAATTTTAGATTGTACATATTAGGTTGATTTTTTTTCCTTTTCACTTATTGTCTAATGCAATTAGTTTAAATTTTCATTATTATTTTTTGTTATGCTTGGTGCTTACATGTTTTGTAGAATCTCCGAACTTGTACTTATCGGAGATCGCTCCGTTTTGAGTAATATCTTTCTTTTCCTCTCTTTATGTTGTTTTGTTGATTCTTATTATGAACAATGCAAAATTTAAGTTGGGGGCGTGGGTTATTCTTCCCATTTATTGATAGTTCTTTGATTCGACCACATGTTATTTCCATGCATGCTAAAAAATTGAAAATTTTCAAAAATATTTTCTTTCTTTTTTCTCTTTTATTGGGCGTTTTGTCTTTGCTTCTAATGATAAATTTCAATAAATGCCCAATGTAATAGATAATCAAATGATGTATGTTCTCGATTTTAGAATTTATTCGACTTTAGCCCTCAAATCATTGATATTTAAACCCATGAGCATATGTGTTTTTCTTGTTTACATGAGTTGGTTTAAGATTTTAATAACTCGAAAATCTTTTGTTGCATTGTATATACTTACACCAAGTGAGCATTGGGATTTTTTCATTTGTGAGTGTTTATATATTACTCTTTCCTTCATAAAAACGTTAAAATCATCGATAATGTCACTATTTTTTCATTTGATCGTTCATTTTTTGAGATCATTTATGAAATGTGTTATTTGATCATAATTTTCAAAGTTATTTTGACTCAAGAATTGTGTGAACTTTAGGAAAGGATAAGAGCACCTCTTTGTTATATCATCCATGTTGAGCTTGACCTCGCCTTAAATGTTTTCTCTCTTCAACCCATTTAAGCCTAAATATGGACTTTCGTTTCATAACTCAAAATCCCTTAACCAACTCCAAATTGGAGTTGTAAACCATACATATTACATTTCATATTTTTGTTTGGAATAATCCTTGAGACTGAATGATGTTCTTGTTACGTGGTTGTAATTAAGCATGTGAGAGTGTGAGAGAAAATAAAGAAATGAAAAAATAAAACCAAACAAAAAGTGGAAAAGAAAACAAAAAAAAAAGAAAAAGGAGAAAATAAAATAATGAGAAAGTATTTCCATTTTCTACATAGTGTTCAATAATCTTTATACCTTTCAAATGTTATATCTAATGCTTGTTATGGAAATCATCTTCCAATTCTGAAATTGTCCACAATTTTCCATTATCCCAAGTGTTCCATTCCCAAACACCTTTGAATCTGTACATATCCCCTTCTTTCATAACCTAAACCCCAAACCTATATTACAACCCTATAAAAGTTCTATGTGATCCTTAAATGAGTGCGAATCGAAAGTCATAAAATTGCGATAATCTATGAAAATGCATTTCACCTCATTCAATGATGATATCCTTTCATTGAGTTTACCTATTTTTCATTTAATATATAGCGTTCTTCAATTGATGACATGTGCGTGACCTAGTTTCCATTTGCATTTACTCTTTACTGCTGCATGCCCCATGTATTACCTCCCGTTATTAGTGATTTCATTTGTTGAGTGTAATATTTAGAGAGGATTAAATATCATGCACACTTTCATGCTTATTATTTGATTTAAAAAAGGTTTTCCAACTCAAACTTTTTTCATGTGCTCTTTTTTCCTCCCACTCTTAAGGTTTCAATTGTGATTGAACTTGTTCTATAATATTAATAGCTATGGAATTTTGTGTGAATTCATTCACTTTGTCAATAACATGTTTGAAATCCTGTTCGTTATTGTTGAGCATGTCTTTTTAATTTATTGGGAATATTTTGTGGAAACTTTAATGTTTGTGGGTTTCATCCCTTAAAACTCTCACGAGACAACACTCGTCCACTAGGGTAACCTAGGGGTTCAATAGCTTATTTCATATGCTAAATGCAAACTCCTTTTCATATATCTCCCCTCTTATGGTGCTACTTGTAGTTCTTATTTCTTTTCATTTCATTGTTAGGGACTAGAAATGTGTAAGTTAGGGGGTTTGATTCATATCGAATATTGAATTTATTTACCCTTTATAATTATACATTTTAGCTCCCTCGGGTACCTTAATACCTATTTTATGCTCATTAACTAGACAACCTCTTTTATGTACGTTTATATGCTTTGCGAGGTATAATTAAAGTTTTTTAGGTAATAAAGTGCTTAATGTGAAGTTCGGTCCCATTTCGGGAAAGTTCTTTCATAAAGAAAGAATTCAAGAGAACATTATTCATTTCATCATTTGTGTTTATAGCTAAAAGTCTTCATGGAAGTTTTAATGCTCTGAGCTATCTTCTCATAGCCTCCGACTGCTCCTAATTCCGATTTATAACAAATAAGTTATGATATTTTTCGTATGTTGATACGGGAAAAAGAATGAAGCCTGTTGGGGCAAATCGATTCCGCCATTTTGGGGGAATCGATTAGGATTAGACTAGATCCAAATTTTCCTTATAGCATAATTAATTTTACCCCTTTAGCAAATCGATTCGGTCCTTTGGATTTTATTTTTTGATTTACATGTTTTCCCCCAGGGTTTGTTTAAATAGATATTTACTCTCATTTGTTTCGGGGATCATATTTTTAGTTTAGATTAGAGATTTTAGGTTGGGGAGCTTTCCTTTCTCCCTATTTAGCTTCCATCCCTTTGTGTATATAAGTATACTTTTGTATCGTCTTTTCCATTTATATAGTTCTATTATCTTGTTATAATCTTTGTTATCTAATTTATTTGCTTTGATAATTAGTAGTTGTTTGTTAATTAGTTATTTTCATCAGTTAATTAGTTATTTTATTGTCATTATCATGCGTAGTTGCTAGTTTTAAAGTTGAGTTCATATTTCCACAATTTATGGGTTTTGGTTTGAAACACTTTTAATTGAAACTTTGTTTATTGAAGTCGGGATATTATGCTTTAAAATTCTTTTGTCACGCAACGGTAGTGTTTATAGCAATTTGCGACATTAATCCATTTATGACCAATTTTGATTGAAGTTTAATCTTTTATCTTCGAATTCTATTTCTTCATGTTTGATGTTTATAATCAATTGAGTATACTCCATCAAATGTTTACGAACCAAAATCCTTTATATGCATGGCTAAGCCCATGGGGGGATGTTATCCTAATCTTGTTTTGTAAATCTTTGTTTAGTTTTAATTGCATACTTAAAATTTTCCTTTTTAAACCATCATCATCTTCTACACTTTTATTTGAAAAGTAATAAATCAATTAATGTCTATCAAACATTCCATGTGGATTTTCGATACCCGAACTAGTCGCTATACTCCGCAAGAGTGTAATTAAAGTTTAAGTTTTTTACATTGTAGTCGAAAACAAATAATAACGATTAGCGCAACTACATGGATGTTGAGTTTCTGCCCTATCACCTGGATTCCTGTGGATGTTATCTCGGTGAGTTTGATCAGAAAATATCTCAAGGAGTATGGACAACTTGGAGATGATGAGCTTAGATGAGTACTGCATTTGACAGATAGGGCAAGTTCTAGTGTCAAACAAGGACTATAGATTTGAGGGCTACCATTGCCTCTTATGCCTTGGATGTACCACCTTATAGATTTTAGAATGCACCAAGCGAGCAACCTCCTTCTCGCTGATAACTTATTGCATTTTGTTTGCTTTTTAATAACTTTTTATAATTCATAATGGAAATTTAAATATTTCTTTCCTTTGTGCTCGCTTATTGAATGCTAGTTATTTAAGAATGGTGTAGTAGTAGTTTAGTCGTATGATTATATAGTTGATTATTATTCAACTAATCCTCCTTACTAGTTATTAATATTGGACAAACCTGGGTTGTCAGGTCTTAGGTTCTATTAGCGTCAAATCCAACATCCTAGTTGTATGAATGGATATTGTCATTTTAACAAAGTATCAACATTAGTTACCAAAGACAACCAAATGTGTTAGGATTTATCCCTACTTTTAATCAGATATAGTCGGATTCTGTCATCCATATGAGTGCAATGGATTTCCTAAATTATGTTAACTTCTTGTTCTTGGTCTTCCCTAGGGCGAGATCATACATGAAGTGAAACTTCTTGTTCGTGACATCTAGTGTCATACATGAAGTTTATGTAGCCTATGTGTAACTAAGATGTCTTTGGTGTTAACATATCTCCCCACATCGATAAATAAAAAAAATGACAGCATTCATGGTGAATAAATATTTTTAGTGATTATTAAAAGTGGTTACAGGAAAATAAAAAGAATTCAAATGAAAAGACTTTACAAGTTTGCCACTATTGATAATATTTTCCTATGTGTTTGACGTTCCTAGAGTTCTTAAACCGCTCTCCTCCCAAGGTCTCTATTTTATAAGTTCCTAGTCTAATAACCGCATAAATTTTGTATGAACCATGCCATTTGGACTCCAACTTGTCCCCTTTCTAAATAACCTTCTTCATCATGTAATCTCTCTCTTCCAGAGTGCTCGACTTCACTTTTTTATGGTAAAATTGAGCAGTTCATTATCGGTAGGCTGCCACGCCAAGTGAAGTACGTTCTCTGACTTCTTCCACTAGGTCCAGATCTAGTTTTCTCATGAGTTCGCTCTTTGGTGAGTCAAATTTGAGGATGCTATGACTTGGCAAACTAATTTATGTTGGGAACACTACCTTATTTCAAAGGCCAGAATATAAGGGGTTTCACCCGTGGTTGTTCTCGATGGTGTGCCAGAGGAAAATTTGGAGTTCATTGATATAGTTTGCTTTAGCATCATCCAGTCTTTTCTTCATTTCATCAAGAAAAGTTTTATTTATGACCTCTATTTGTCTGTTACACTGTGTATATCCTAGTGTTGAGTACAGTTTTTGGATTTTAGATTATACACAGTAGTCTTTGAACTCTTAATTGTCAAATCGAGTACAATGGTCAGTGGTGAAGGCATTTGAAATCCCATAAAGATAAATAATATTTTTCCATGTGAAATAGAAGACCTTCTCATATGGCATCTCTACTAGTGATTCGGCTCCCACTTGGTAAAGTGGTCAACTGCAATGACTAGATATTTGAACCTATCTCTGGTTTTAGGAAGAGGGAAAACTAGGTCTATTCCCCATATGGTAAATGTCCAAGGGGTTGTGATCGGTGTGAGAAAATTCTCTATGTCTTGTGGATTATTGCATATTTATGGCATTTATCACATTTCCTTTTATATTCTGCACAATTTTCTTTCAACGTAGACCAGTTGTAACCTTGCATTGAAACTCTCTTCACTAATGATCTTCCTGATGAATGTGCTCCATAAAAACCTTATACACCTCCTTTATAAAGTCAAGGACCTCAATCGAGCGAACGCATTTAAGTAATAAAATGATAAGCCCTCTTATGAATAGGAGTCCTCCTTCTAGGACATATCTCACTACTTTGTATCAAAATCTTCTTGATTCTTTAAGATCTGAGGTAACAACACCATTCTCTAAGTACGCCCGTATTAGATCCATCCATGATGTCCCCAAATCCAATTCTAATATATTAACAACCTTCTCATTGGTACTTCGATTCATGAGGATTTCTATTGGAATTGTTCCCCTTAACTCTATTCTTGTGTGATAAGCAAGTCGAACAAGCGCATCTATTCAGGATTTATCGGCCCTTATAATTCTTACCATCCTAACTATTGGGAACTTTGATACTAGTCATTTGGATTTGGCCAAGTACATCACCATGGATTCCTCTCGTGACTCATTAACCCCCAGTATTTGGTTTACTATGAGTTGTGAGTCGCTATTTGTCAATATCTACTCGGCACCAAGATGATGCTAGGATAAACCTAACTATGAGCTCCTAGTATTCTGCTTTATTATTGGAAGGTTAAAATGGAATCTAAGAGAATATTCCAAATCGATTTCATTTGGTGTTCTAACTATAAAGCATTCTCCACTTCTAGAGGCACATGATGAGCCATCTACAAACATTTTCCATACATGGGGTTCTTCAAAATTTCCTTCGATCAAGCTTCCAGATTTAAAAAATTTATTCAGTTTCTCCAAGTCACGAGTAATTTCCTCTTTCTTGGTCAATGATTTTGGTATTAGTATTGTGGTCGATCAGAATAATGATTGAGCTCTCTCTTATAACAATCTGCTCGTCTAAATGAACTAGAGAGCTCTCTTCGAAAGAAGTTTGCTCGATATGTTGTGGAGGTAAGCTATCTCTGCTCGATATGTTATGGAGGTAAGCTATATTTTGTAGAAGTATATTTTTCTTCTTTTTCCATTGAGTTCTCATCCTTAGAAGTCTGCTCGGTGTGTTTTTCCTCATGTGTGAACTCAACAATGAAATTTGTTACTGTTTGGTGGTTGATTGTAGTATTGGCTCATATTCCCTAATTTTGTAGCCCAAACCATCATTTTTCCTGATTTCTCATGTTTATGAACAACTTGGTGTAGTGGTAGTTATGTATAGAGAATAATGGTATGAGCTGAAAAATACATCTTTATCCTTTGGGAAGCCTCAATTCGGGCTAGTGCCAATTTTTCCTGTCTTGGATACCAAATCTCTTCCCCTATGTATGCCTTGCTGGTATAGTAAACAGTTTTTTGCACTCTATTTTCTAATTAGATCAGTGTTAAGCTAACTGCTAATTCGAACATGACCAAGTAAAAATAAATCTTTTCACCTAATATAGGTTTTCCAGAGGTGAATATCGTAAAAGTATTTCTTCAATTCCAAGAACACATCTTCAGATTCATCATTTCTCTCAAAAAACTTTAGCAATACTTTAATGTTAGACATTTGTTAGTAGCTCTTGAAATGAATCTATTCAGTGCAGCTATGCATCCGGTCATCTATTAAACGTATTTCTTACTCGTTGTATTGCATATCAATCAGTGTCTGGATCTTTTTAGGGTTGACCTCAATCCCTCTTTTATTCACTATAAATCCTAAAAACATTGCTTGTTTATTCCCGAATACACACTTGATCGGATTGATTTTCATCTTATGTTTTTCCAGTTAGTCAAAGATATGTCCCAAATCCTTGTGATATCGGTAACCTTTTTTGTCTTCGTCAACATGTCATCGACGTATACATCCACATTCTTGTTGATCTGATTTTCAAACACTTTTTTCACCAGTCTTTAGTACATTGCTCGTGCATTCTTGAGTCCCAAAGGCATAACATTGTAGTGGTAAGTTCCATAATTGATGATGAATGAAGTTTTCTCTCGACCTTTCAGCTTTATTTTGATCTGGTTATACCCCGAATAAGTGTCCATAAAGCTGAGCAGTTCATGACCTGGTGTAGCATCAACTAGTTAGTCGATCCTAGGCAAAAGATAGTGATCCTTTGAACACGCTTTGTTCAAGTCAATAAAGTCAACGCACATACACCACTTACTTTTTTCCTAACCATAACCATGTTGGCAATCCATTTTGGGTATCTTAAATTTTCTATAAAGTTTTCTTTTTATACTTTCTCTACTTCTTTTTGCACAACCATGTTTTTCTCTTGGCTGAAGATGCATAGTTTTTTCTTCACAGGTTTGTACCTTTCACTATGCTCAATTGATAACAAATAAACTCCGGATTAATTCCAGGCATATCCTCATGGCTCCGTGAAATATGCTTTTATACTGCCTCAAAAACTTTGCTAGCTCCATTTTAAAGGCAGGATATAATGATGATTCGATCTGGGCAGTTCTTTTCGGATGCTCATCATCAAAAATAACCTGTTCGATCTCCTCCATAACTTTTCCTTTAACTAGTTTATCCTCATCTCATGAGTCCATGGTTTCAATCAGGTAGGTGGTCGTCAGTTTTTTTTGCTATTCCTGCAAGGCATAAATGTAATATCATTCTCTATCTTCGGTCTAGTTTCCCTTAACAACGCCAACTCCATAATGAGTGGGGAATTTCAAACACGAATGCACTGTAAAAGGGATTACTTAAAACTTATTCAACACTACGCTATCGAATATAATATTATATGTTGAACTGATGTTCTTGTCTTGGACAAAGAAATAGAATTTCTCTGTACAGCATGTAGTTCAAGTATCGATGATAACTTCCAATTCGATTGTCCCCAAGGGGTATACCTTCACCTCAGATAAATCGATGAGAGGCCAGTGATAGGCTTCGAGTTTGCTATCCCTCAATCCTAAACCTTTGAAGCAATTATGTAATAAGACATCTATCGAGTTATCGTTGTCGACCAAACTCTCGCCATTTTTCCAATGTGTATCATCATTATGACAACCAAAGGGTCATCATGAGGGTAAAGTACTCATGATAGGTAAATTTAAAAAAAAAACTACCACCATGCGATCTTTGTTCACGTTCCTTGAACGAGTATCTTTATTATTGATCATGTTGATATATCTAATGTAGGAATAAACTTTTTATCGTTCAGGTAGGCTTTCCTTTCGGCTGGTTCATCTCATCCACTTGCATCATTCATGCAATATATTTGCACCCAAAAGAGATCATTTTTACTTCATGGGCAAGTTATTTTAGTCTTTTGGACAGGTCTAGTTCATTCTTAGAATCATTATTTCTTCCCCTTTTCTTTTTGTCTTCCCTTTTACAAGGATATTCTGATTATTTTCTAGGCATCTGATCGACCATATTTGTCTATAAATTTTGATAGTTTGCCTCTTTAAATCAGGTTCTTTATTTCGTTTTTCAGGGTTACACAATTATCCATGTTGTGGTCATGGTCCTTGTAGAACTCGCAATATTTACTCTTACCTCTTCGATTTGGAGGAGCTTTAATCTTTTCAGGCAAACTCTGGTCCTTGCTCCCGTAAATTTCCTATAAGATGTGAATCCTAATGATTAGAGGGTGTACTCATTGTATCTCTTCGGCTTTTCAACTATCCTATTTTTCTATTCTTTCTTCTCAGAGCTGCCTTGGAGATACTAGACTCTTTAGTACCCATAGATTCCTCTACATTTATAATTTTGCTTTCTTTGGCCAATAATTTAGTCATAGTATGGGGTGGATCCTTAGCCAGCACATAATACAACTTCTCGATCATTTAACCACTCATTAATGCAGTGATCATTGTCTTCTTAGCACAGTCAATTACCTTCAATATCATGTGTGGTCTCACCTACCCTCTGGAAGAAGTTTAGCAGATGAGCCACTCTCTTGCCTAACTTGGATCCAAAATAAAAATCACTGACGAAGAGGTCGGACAGCTGCTAAAAGTTTGAGATTTATCCCTGTGGAAAATTATACCAGGTCTATGCCGACCTAGTGATCATACTAGAGAGTGCTCGATAACACATCTCATCTGGGACTGAGTAAATCTTACCGAAAGATTTGTATTTCTCTATGTGTAGTAATGGATAATCTTTTTCATCATATTTTGGGATTACCATGGGTGGTTTGAATTTTGTATAGTAGGGTAAGCCATAATTGATGGAGTGAATGGATACCTTTTTTACTAAACATATGTGCAAAAGGTTCTTTTATTTGTCCATTTCTCCCAAACGATCCTCCATTTGTTGAATTGACCCTTTCCAAGGTTGGTCTTCCTGCTCAGCCTTCACTGTGATGATCTTGGCTGCTTAGCTATTACTTTAACTTAAGATCTCTTCCCGGGAAGTCTTCTCGGCTCCTACCAGACCCTATACTTTCATTTTTAACCTGACTCAGCCCTTTCAGCATTCTCTATGACCTATAGGTTCTTTATGAGGGAGCCTTATCACTACTCGTGTTCCTAGCCAATCAAATGTAGATCATTTGATCAGTCTTTCCAATACACTTAGACTCTCCTCAGAGAAGGATTGTTCATCAAAATAATTAGTCGTCAAGAGGGATGAGGTGGATCTTAGGCAATATGACCTATTATTTTGTGATCTAGAATACATGGATCTACTTTTTTCATTTTAAAAGCCCAAATTCAATCTCCTAGGGTTCTCTAGAGCCAGTTCGTGGTAGGTTGTTTGCCTCCTGTCAAAGCGTTCTCCCCCCGTTAGGTTGATAGTATCCGCTCCAAATTAATTTTTCCCGACTTGAAGCATCAGTGTCAATTGTTTCACTCTCTCTTGCATTTCCTCTTATCCCCTGGATAAATTCATCAAGATTTTTTGTAGGTCACTTATGCCAACAGGTGTATGGGGTGGAACTGTTTCATTCGCATGGAAACCTTCTAGGTTATCTGCCATTCCCAGAATATAAGGGCACAGACAGAGAATTGAAAGGAATTAGATGGAAGATATTTAACGAAATTGGACTCATAATTTGAGATTAGTAGGAAATAACAACAGGCTTATCGAAAGTTCTCGCAAATGGTGCCAATATGCTATCGTCTAAAAATGGAATTAAGATTTTATGAGTCTTAGATGATAAGTACAAGTGATAAAATATAACAAATAAAGATATTAACATCGTAGATTAGAGATATATAAGAGATAGAAAATTAAACAAGTGATTAATGTGGTTTACCCCAATGAGGTGCCTACATCCACAATTACAGTGTTGTTTTGTATTAAGAGAAACTATAAGCTCTCAAGAATATCTCTAAAGTTTTTTGTATGGTTGCTAACTTTAATATTTTAGGTTTGGAATTTAGTCCCCTGTTACCGTGGGATTAAGTGACATTTATAGGATACACTATGAGTGTGTGTGTGTGTGTGTGTGTGTGTGTGTGTGTGTGTGTGTGTGTGTGTGTGAGAGAGAGAGTGAGAGAGAGAGAGAGTGAGAAAGAAGTTAAAGAGGTAGATTTCCTTTATAAGCCAGGAAATTATACCTTTGTACATGTAAGTAGACAGCTAATAATGAGTAGCCAAATCTGATAGGATTAACCCACGTGTGTGTTTAAAGAGATTGTACAGATTCACACGTATGGCCCACATGTTTGATTAATAAGCAATAGCATTGATTTTTTTTTTGGTCGGTCACCCGATCAACCAAAAGTAATACTGATCCGACCATATAAATAATATGTCGACCACCTTTAGTGAGCGAGATAAGTCACCTTCTGATGATAGGTGTCATTGTATCATTGGTCCACATTGTATTCCATACTTATAAAATGACAATGTTCGAATTATGGAGAGCATTTTCATTAAGATGTTAAGACATTTTATGGAAATGTCTATGACATGTATTTGATTTAGTACTTGAGGAAACGTACGATCCAAGATGACCGAAGACTGCTCATAAAAGGGGAGCAATATGATTTTTCGAGCATGCTAGGTAGCATAGACTACATGCACTCGAAGTGAAAATTGTTTTGTGGCTTATAAAGGGACATATTGAGGTTGCCACAAAAAAACTATGATTATTTTTTTGACATAGCTGACATGAACTTTGGTTTTGGTATGTCGGGTGCTAACAACGATTCGAACATTTTCGATTAGCCGGACATTTTTTAGGATCTCATTCAAGGTAGGGTCCTAGAATGAAAATACGTTATCAATTAATGATCGTACGATACACGTTATTACCTTCTTAATGGAATTACCCACAAAAATTCCACTTTTGTCTATACAATTATAGAGGCGCGGACCTAAAAATAAAAATACTTGACACGGTATTAAAGGGATGCTCATAAGGATGTGGGATAAGATTTTGGTATCTAAAAATATTTCCTTGTAATTGTCGAAAGCTCAACTCGTCTTTGGTGTCATCATAATCTAGGGCACGTCATGATAACATGTATTATTCTTCATAGCATGATTATAATAGATGAACAGGATGAGCCCAATCTTCCGTTGTTGTAACTCAATAATCGGGAAGGAGTGCTAAAGCTCGTGTAGTTACTCAACTGGAATGACATAAATGATGCGGTCTGAATATTTTACAGCTCACTCTTCATGAATTCACAATAAATGTGGATTTTCACTACAATTTACAAGAGCATTTGTGAAATTTGCGTGATGGCAAGTAGTATTTTTCATTAATGGATTTTTATAAGTGTATGTTTTGTATAGTTATGTTTCCTCATTGTATGGGTTAATTAATGGATTTGTTCTTTATTATGTTGTGGTCGTAATTAAAAAAACATAACACAAAAAAAAGGGTTAAACAAAAAAACTAAAATAAAACAAAACAAAAATAAAATAAAATAAAAACAAAAACATAAATAAATAAAAATTGGTATCCATGCCATTCTAATCAGTGTTTGTTTCATTCCTACCACATTTGGTTTATCATGTCAAGATAACCTATTTTGATTCTGAACGAGAAAAATCATGAGCATTTATTAGTTCGAAAAAACCTTATTACTTTGAACACTACTGTAGAGAGCCAAAATCATTTAACGGTGGAGAAAAAAAATAGTACTATGCTATTTTTCCAAATACCTTGGAGATAGTCTTCCTCACTTGCAATAATCAAGAAGCGAAGAAGGGAAAATGAAAAAAGATGTTAACAAAACCAATTCTCATAACACCACATGTTTCAAAACACATCCAGTATAAAAAGCCATCATCAAACCACGAAACCTCAATTTGCATGTTCTCTCATAATAGCCTTTAGAGACTTATCTCCACCTCCGTATATAGTCAAGTTTCAGGTTAAACTCTCCAAAGAATACACATACATTCGTCAAATCCAATAGAAAGATACCCATCAAAGGCCCAAACGAGCATGATACCCACATTATATCCTTTATAGAAGATGAAACCATCTAATTATCATTCTTTTGAACAAATGTTTGCTTGAGCTCAAAAAAAACATTTGAATGTTTAATAGTTTAGTAGGTTCAACACATATGCCTCTACAAAAAGGGAAGAACATATGCAAACACCACACAAGGAAAAATCTTTAGATATGCTCATTCTAGACCGTTCTCACTGCATTGTTTCAATAATAGCATGAAGTTATATGAATAAAGCTAGATCTAGATCACACTGAAAAGATAAGCTTCAAACCATTTATTTGAAATCTAAATACACAAACCACTTACAAAAGGTACATGCACTAACTATTTCATCGCTATTCTTAGGGAGATTCATAAGAGATCCTCAACCTTCGTACAATGCATCAACCCTTCCTCTTTATTCCAATTAGTTATTTAATTTTCATTCATGTTTGTGGTAATGAATTTCACCTCCCTAATCTCTCTGCCTTCTTTATTAATTTCCCATTAAACCTTTTTTATAATCCCGTGTAATCTTAATCGTTGCACATCATAAATATTCATTTTTTACCTAAAATTGGTCATGTTCCATGCACATGCAAGTTAATTATTTTTAAATGACTAAAATACATCGACCTTTGTTTATTCTTAATTAATTCATAGAATTGACATAAAGTTATTACATATATATATAATTAAACCAGTCCCATTCACCAATTTCATCTCCAATGCATAACACCACTAACTTCCCCCACCTTCTTCTTAAGTCATTAAAAAAAATTATATCCAAAATTTATTATAACTCGAAAATTGTAAGTTGATTAAAGAACTAGAAAAATGAATAAATGAATAGGTTAAATAAAAATCGATCAACCCAAATATCAATTAAATCAAAACTAATCAAAACTAAAGACATTGTGAAAGTTTTGCCCAGATAAAAATAGAGAAATAATATATATTAATATATCTTCATTTTTCTTGTTATGAATTTAAAATTTGGTTTGAAAAGTTGAGAAAATAAGCATCGTGTTTGGAATCAAAATCCAATTTGAAATTTCATCCCAATATTAGGTGAATCAAATAGAAAAATCTAAATACAATAGAACTTGATACGGAAATCGAGATCACAGAAAAATGAAAGGCAAAATTAAAGAAAATTTTGACATTATATTGGACACATAGAGGATAAACATGCACAAATAAATTTACATGTTGAATATAGTTCATCGTCATCATCCTTGAATTAATCCCATCATATGGGGTCGGCCACATGGATTCTCCTTTTCCTTTCTAATCTATTATATGCAATATTATCATTTAAGTTTAATTCCTTAAGATCTCTCCTAATAATTTCCTTCCATGATAGCTTAGGGAGAACTCTTTCTCTTTTACCCTCCATTTCCAATAATATTCCTCTTGTTATTGGGGCATCCACTGGTCTACACAACACATGTCCGTACCACCTATGTCTATTGTCTCTTAATTTATCACTAATGAGAGCTACTCCTAACTTTTCTCTCACGTATTGATTTTTAATTTTGTCCTTTCTAGTAATTCCTATCATCCACCAGAGAATCCTCGTCTCACTAACATGGAGACTTTGTTCATGTTTTTTCTTTAACGCGCAACACTCAGCTCCATATAGAGTCACTGGCCTAACAACTATTTTATAAAATTTTCATATGAATTTATCAGTTATCCTCTTATCGCATAATTCCCCACTCATTTGTCTCCCTTTCTTCCAACCAGTATATATTTTACTCGTAACATCCTCATCAATATCCCCATCAATTTATAACATTAAACCTATATAACAAAATTTTGTATTTTAATTTATCACTTTTTCTTCGATCTTTAACATTATGTTACTCGACGCCTCCATAAATTTCGTTTTATTTCTATTGATATTTAGTCCCTTAGACTGTAAGGATTTTCTCCAAGTGTCTACTCTCCTCACTAAGCCCTCATTTGAAGTGTCTACTAAAACTATATCATCCGCAAACAATATACACCATGTGACATCTTCTTGTATGTCCTTAGTAATCTAATCCAAAACTACGACAAATAAATAAGAACTTAAGGCTATATATAAATTTTTATCTTAAGCCTTTTCTAATTCTATAAAGACCATATATAAATTTTTATTCTTACTTCCACATTTCTTCATTAACTGCCTTAATAAGTAAATAGCTTACTTGGTGGATCGCCCTGGCATAAATCTAAATTGATTGTCAGAAATAGTTGACTCATTTCTTAAACTTTGTTCTATAACATTTTTTGATAATTTCATAGTGTGATTCATCAGTTTGATTCCTCTATAATTATTGCAGTTTTGTATATCCCCTTTATTTTTATACAAAGGTATTGTGGTGCTTTTCCTCCACTCATCTGGCATGTTTCCTTCTCGTAAAATTTTATTAAATAAGCAAGTTAACTATTTTAACCCTAGACCTCTAAAGGTTCTTCAAACCTCTATGGGTATTTTATCCGGACCAACTTCTTTGTTCTTAATCATTTTTTTATTAATATATCTACTTCTTTTTAGTAACCGGACATACTATTCCTATATTTCGGTTCAATGTTCTCGACATCTTGTTTCGGATATTCTTCATTCAATAATCCTTGAAAATACTCTTTCCATCTATCTAGGATTTTTTTATCATTAATTAATATATTTTGATTTATATCTTTAATACACTTTACTTAACCCATATCCCTTATCAATCTATCTCTATTTTTTGCCAATTTATATATTTATTTTTCACCTTCCTTGATACATAATTTATTATAAAGATTATCTAATGCGCTTTGTTGTACATTTCTAATAATATCTTTTACTTCACTTTTTAACTTCTTATACTTTTCTAAATCTTCTTGGTTTTTACTCTTTTGTCACTCTTTAAAACTTACTCGTTTCTTTTGTATTATCTTTTACACTTCCTCACTCTACCACCAAGTCTCTTTTTTAATTAATCTTTTTCCTTTAGTCTCACCAAAAACTTGTTTACCTATTTTCTCAATATCATTCTTTATTTTTAACCAAATATTTTTAACACTGTCATTCCAATTTCCCTTCATGTTTAACAAGAACTTCTGTCTAAGTTTAATATATTTTCATCGTTTTAGATCCTTCCATTTTATATTTTGATAACCTATTTTCTCTTTTCAGTACCTAAATCCTTTAATTTCTAAATCTATTACTATTAGGTGATGTTGATTTGTTAAGCTTTCACCCGGTATAACTTTAAAGTCTTTGCATGTGTACAATTCTCTTCTTCTAAGTAAGTCATACTCTATTTAAGTTTTATTCTCTCCTCTTTTAAATGTTATTAAATGCTCTTCCCTTTTAAAAAAAAGTGTTTGTTAACACTAGATCATAAGCCTTAGAAAATTCTAAGATAGTTTCTCCTCCTTTATTTCTCTTATCAAATCCACAACCTCCGTGTATCCTTGGATAACCATCCCATTCTACTCCTACATATCCATTAAAGTCACCTCCTAAAAATATATTTTCATGCATAGAAATTTGTTCTATTACTTCATCAATTGTTTCCCAAAATGATTTCTTTACATTTTCAGCTAAAGCTCCTTGGGGCACGTAAGCACTTATAGTATTCAACATTATTTTATCTAAGACGATCTTAATACTCATTAATCTATCTCCCCATCTTTTAACATCTACGAATTTATCTTTTATATAATGATCAACAACAATACCCACACTATTTCTACGATTATCTATTTCTCTCCCCAGTAAAATAATTTATAACCTTCTCCTATCTCTATAACCTTTTCACCCTTCCATTTAGTTTCTTGTAGGCACGCTATGATAATTTTTCTCCCTTTTAAGGTATTTATAAGTTCCTACCAGTTAGTGTTCACAAATTCCACATACCCAACCTAATTTTATGTATGTTATTTTTTATTTACGTTTTTTTCTTTTCATTAGAGAATCCATCACAAGATGTGACATAAATTTTACATTCGGTTGTCAACCTTACACTAATGCACCTCATTTCACATCCGAACTGAGGCACCGGCAATGGTAGAGCCAAATTGATAAATTAATTAATTAGCTATTAAATTAATTAAATACTCTTATAAATAAATACATAATAAATTACCTAACAACTGAACCAAGAGTACACTATATAACTAATAGTTGTAACTGAATTTTGATATATTCACTATTTTGTTTTTCTCATTGCCTTCCCTCTTTCGCTTGTTTCAGGTTTGGATATGATCCTCCATGGAAGACCTTAACAACCTCGCCATTTCTTTTCCTCCAAAGTAAGTTATGATAAATCTTCGAGAGAACTTTGCGATAGGCTAACAATTTCCTTCTCGAACATAAACATTTATTCACTTACATTTCCTTTCATGTACACTCCTATAGGTGAATTTTCTTTTGGAAGGCAATCACTCGTAAATATTCTAAAAGTGTTTACATATTTGGCCTTTAAGATGAATTTATAAACTATAATAATATACAAAAAAACATGTTCTAATTAGAATGGATCGTGAGAAATACTTTCATTGATTTTGGTTTAAAGAGAATTGTGTAGCACCCTCAAGAAATCCATAATAGATTGGTCAGGTCTAATACAAAAGTCACGGGAATAAAAAAAATTGTTAACATTCTCAATGTGGCCATCCCCGATCCTCGCCGCGAGGGCAGGTAGCGTGGAGGAAAGGATCCTTCAGGTCCCGCGCGTCCCTCTCGGGAGCGCTTCGGCCGGCGTCGTTTGAGATGTGGAAATGTAGAGAGATTCAGAGTTGTCAGTCTATTTTACTCAAAACAGACAAAAGAAAAAGGGAAAGCCACCCCGAAGGATGGCATCCAAAGACATACTGGTGCGTGCGAAACCAAGACGATTCGAGAAGGGTTCGGAGGCTTAGTTACGAAATGGGAAGGTGTTAGGCACCCATTCCGCCCTTTTGGTCTCTCATAAATATTTGCTATTATCCTTTTGTTTCCCCCCGTGATATGTTTGCATGTGTATGTATATAATGGAGGTAGTAATCCTCGACTTGTATCATGGAAAAGATAAAGCGAGTCATCCGGAGGAAGATATAAGAATAATATTAGAAAAATAAGATTTATGCGATTACCCCTATGTTGATCGTTATAATGGAATGATAACGCATGTGGGGTAATACGTCACTAAGGGCAAGTATATAGAATATATGAAGATTAGAGTAGATATAAAAATGAGAGAAAAAGTGGAAAAAAGGACTCGAGTCTCGTGTTTTACCCCGAGACGTCTACATAGCCTATAAAGGCATCAAAGTCCACGTAGTTCGCATACAAAATAAGGGGTGAGGTTTATCCCATAAATCGAAATGGGAAATCTCTTATTTGTGAGTGTGTGTGTGTGTGTGCGTGTGCGTGTGTGTGTGTGTATGTATAGAAAAAGGGTTTTAGATTGTGAGAAAAGTGTGGAAAAAGTGTGAGAATCCCTACTTGGAATTTATGAGCAAACCCTCTTTTTCTTATTTTTTGGGTTTTATTTTTATGAACATAGGAGATGTGCAATAATAATAAATAAAAAGTATATTAGGATGTGTGAGATGAGATAATAAAAGTGCTAAATAAGAAGACAAGTTATTGAGAATTTAAGAGAATTTAAGAGAGAGTTTGAGAAAGTTAGACCTTCTTGAACATCTTGAGCTTGAGCTTGATCTTGAATGTTGGAGAGCAGCCCTTGCACTTGGATGATGATGGAGAGTGGATATTTCACCAAGTTTGATGAAAAGTTTTATGAAAAGTGGAAGTAAAAAGGGGATTTGGATGTTGAAATCACGCTGCCTTCGAGAGAGGTTTCTGGGATTCGTTGAGAGAGATTTCTATCAGATCTGGGCCCTCTTTTGAAATGAGGTGAAGGCCTCCTTTTATAAGCCCAGGTGAGTGCCGATCGGCATAAACCTGTTCCTGCCTATCGGCAGGTGCCGATAGGCAGGGTCTGGAACCTGCCATTTGGCAGTGCACTTCAGGCTTTTTTGGAAAATTGGTCACCGAGGGTAAATCGTTGGTCGGAATCGTGCACGGGGCATATCGTTGGAAATTTAATTCAGAGACGTTCGATAGTCCTTTGGACCGCTCCTGGGTTCGGGAGTTGACTTTGGGTCAAATATGGCTTGGAAACATTTGTCGGTCCATTGGACGGGGAATTGCTCGGACGCAAACGGATCGTTCGTTCGCATGGTAAGTCCAAATTGCACACTGCGTGGACTGTTGGAAAGGTTAGGAGATGTAATTCGACATTCTAAAGAGTTTGACCCGATTTGGGGAGTTGACTTTGGTCAACCAGGCCTGGGAAGCATTCAGTGACCTCCCGGAGTCAAACGGATTGTTCGTCCGCATGGAAAGTCAGAATCGCATACGGGGTGGACCATTGGAAAGGGTATTTAGTGCCCTTTGAAGATTCATTCAGCCTCGGTCGAGCTGAAGAGTTGACATAGGTCAAATCGAGCCCGGGAGCGCCTGGTGGCCTCTAGGTCAAGTTTCGGACGCAAACGAATCGTTCGTCCGCATGGTAAGTTGGAATCGCGCACGGGGTGGACCATTGGAAAGGGTATTCAGTGCCCTTTGAATATTCATTCAGTTTCGGTTAAGACGAAGAGTTTGACTTTTGGGTCAAACTGAGCCGGGGAGTGCCCGATGGCCTCCAAGTCAGTACTCAGGACATGATTTGGGTTTACGGTGATGAAGGGAGGTACTAGGGACCTAAGGAGAGTTAGGGGTAATAGGATGGGGTGTTGACAGAGCCCCTCGATGGGCAAGTTTGGAGCAAATAATGACCGTCGAATAGACACCACATGATGTTTTTGAGGGAGTATGACCGATTCAGAGGGTCGAGGCCGATTCTGCGGACCTAAGGAGTGTGTTGGGGATGAATGACGATCGGAGGTTTAGGTCAATTCTGAGGACCTGAAGTAGTGTTAGGGAGGGTGACCAATTCTGCGGGTCAAAGCCAAATCTGTAGGCTTAAGGTGAAAATTTAATAATCGAGGTCAATTCTGACCTAAGAGTGGCGATGACCGAGGGCCGATGTCAATTCTGACCCAACTCAGGTGACGATCCAAGACCGGGGCCAATTCTGATCCAAGAGTGGTGACGACCGAGGATCGAGGTCAATTCTGACCTAACTTAGGTGACGATCCAAGACCGGGGCCAATTCTGACCCAAGAGTGGTGACGACCGAAGACCGAGGTCAATTTTGACCTAACTCAGGTGACGATCCAAGACTGGGGCCAATTTTGACCCAAGAGTGGTGACAACATGGATCGAGGTCAATTCTGACCTAACTCAGGTGACGATTCAAGACCGGGGCCAATTCTAACCCAAGAGTGGTGACGACCGAGGACCGAGGTCAATTCTGACCTAACTTGGGTGATGATCCAAGACCGGGGCCAATTCTGACCCAAGAGTGGTGACGACCGAGGACCGAGGTCAATTCTAACCTAACTCAGGTAACGATCCAAGATCGGGGCCAATTCTGACCCAAGAGTGGTGACGATCGAGGACTGAGGTCAATTATGACCTAACTCAGGTGACGATCCATGACCGGGGCCAATTATGACCCAAGAGTGGTGACGACCAAGGATCGAGGTCAATTCTAACCTAACTCAGGTGACGATCCAAGACCAAGGCCAATTCTGACCCAAGAGTGGTGACGACCGAGGACCGAGGTCAATTCTAACCTAACTCAGGTGACGATCTAAGACCGGGGCCAATTATGACCCAAGACTGGTGAAGACCGAGGACCGAGGTCAATTCTGTCCTAACTCAGGTGATGATCCAAGACCGGGTCCGATTCTAACCCAAGAGTGGTGACGAACAAAGACCGAGGTCAATTCTGACCTAACTTAGGTGACGATCCAAGACCGGGGACAATTCTGACCCAAGAGTGGTGACTACTGAGGACTGAGATCAATTATAACCTAACTCATGTGACGATCTAAGATTGGGGCCAATTTTGACCCAAGAGTGGTGACGACCAAGGACTGAGGTCAATTCTGACCTAACTCAGGTGACGATCCAAGATCGGGGACAATTCTGACCCCAAGAGTGGTGACGACCGAGGACCGAGGTCACTTCTGACCTAACTCAGGTAACGATCTAAGACCGGGGCCAATTCTGACCCAAGAGTAGTGACGACCAAGGATCGAGGTCAATTCTGACCTAAATCAGGTGACGATCGAAGATCGGGGCCAATTCTAACCCAAGAGTGGTTACGACCGAGGACTGAGGTCAATTCTGACCTAACATAGGTGACGATCCAAGACCGGGGCCAATTCTGACCCAAGAGTGGCTAAAGATTGGATTTTGATTTTGTTGGAGAAAGAGCCTTGTGATTTTGATCTGAGCTGGGGAGCTGATAACTGGGGAAGCTTTTAGGAGACCTCATAGGGGGAATAACCTATTTTGGGTGCTATAAGAGAATTCCGCTAGGGAAGTGATCAGGTGATCCTTAGGGATCCTCCGGAGCTTTGCCGAGAGGAGTTTTCACTTGATTTTAGAGGATTTTGCTAGGGAAGAGGGGTTTTGCTTGGGGGAATGCGAAATTTTCTTGGTAAAGAGGCTTTAAATCCCACCTGGGATTTTTAGGAATTTTTCGGGGATTTTTCGAGGCTTTCTGGTATTTTTTGGGAATTTCTATACGAAATTTAGGGGGGTGCCGATCGGCATTGTATGAAGGGTGCCATTCGGCAGTGGCACGGACTTTTGGGCTACCCTGAGAAGGCAATGGGTCAGTGCCGATCGGTATGGTAGGGGGAGATGTCGATCAGCATGGCGCTTGGCATCCTATATAAAGGGGGCGAATCCCCTCATTTCTTCACAGCTTCTTTTGCCTTCTCTCTCTCTGCGATTCTTCTGCAAATCATTCTATCATTCTGATCTTTAAGAATTGGTCGCTTTCGTGAGCACTGCAGTCCACCGGGAGTGGTTGACCGTTCATGATTGGGCGAATGTGGAGTGGGGGGCTAGGTCGCCTCTTGCCTTGGGGAGTGAGAACTTCTTTGATGCGCTCGAGCCTGTTGCGGATGAGCGGACCTTGCTTCGGGAGCCATCACATCATCACTCTTCGAGAGTGATCCCTGGCAGTTATGTAAGTAACCCGACCTTTGGCATTCTTCTCTTTCAAGTGATTTTTCTTTCTTGACTTTTGATGAGGCTTTTCTTTTTGCTAGTCTGATATTTCTTTGAAGAACATGCGTGCCCACAAGACAACGGGGCTCAAGGATGTCTGGGAGCATCTCCCACCTGTGGTGCACTGGGTGGTCTCATCAGCGGATTTTGGGCAGTTGGCATCGGCACTGGATGAGATGCCTCGTTCGACAGCAGTCTTGTTCGCTTTGTGAGAGAGGTGGTGGGACACTACCCACACCTTTCATTTTGGATTCGAGGAGATGACAGTGACTCCCATAGATGTGTAGAAGCTGCTGGGGCTGGATTGTGATGGAGAGAAGATAGAGGTGGATCGCTCTTTACGGGTGAGACCGGAGGCAGTGCGTGCGGCACTTAGTGATGTAGTGAGGATAGTCTCTAGGGATTTTATCCGGTTGTCCCTGCTGAAGGATGTTCTGCTGGGTAGGGAGGTCGATGTGGAGGACGGGCTGCAAGTGAGGCAGATGGCTTGGTTACTTATTCTGCTGGTTCTGGGAGGTTTCATGCTGGCGTCGAGCGGCGACGTCGTCTATTTATGGTTTTTGTCGTACTTGAGGATGTTTTTGAACATCCCCATCTATGATTGGGGGAGTCTGACCTTGGCGACCCTTTACTTTTCTCTGGATGCATTCAGCCGGTGCTGCCGGGAGACCTTTACTGGGGCCACGTACCTTCATGAGGTATTATTCAGTTTGTGCATTTCTTTTCATGCATTCGCATTTTCCTTATGCGTCTATTTTTGCTTGTGAATTCAGACGTGGTTCTACGAGGTGATTGGGTGCAATACTCCGCTGATTGCTTTGAAGGACGACACTATTAGGGACTTCTGTCGATTATATCGATGGCGTAAGGCCAATCGACAGTCGAAGGGATCTCTTTCCCTGGAGGCGGTGCATCAGGTCTTGAATGACTTGACCAGTGGTAGGGTAAGACTCTTTCCATTTCAGTCTTGGTTTTTGTTCCTTCTGGTCTTGTATTGATTTATGCTTGCTAGGAGATTTTCAGGTGACCTTTTACTCGTGGGGGACAGCCATTCAGGATGTGGGGGTGACCGGGGTGAACGCGCGGATGAGGTGTTTACTGGCGTATGAGTTTGGCCATTCCTGGTACCTTGGGGAGAGGGTGGTTCGTCAGATTTCTAAGGAGGAGGTGGTGGTGCCACCCACGTAGCCTCCTACATCAATGAGGCAGGAGCGACTGATGTTGGAGGATGAGAGGATTGCGGCGATGATCGGCGAGTCCTACTTGATATACAGCGATATGGCTGCGCCGTATGACTATATGGATTTTGTGACGAGCTGGTTGATGGCGCCCAGCATATATGATGCGCTGTCCTTCCCTCCGGCAGGTTCGAGTCGGGCGGTGGGATCTTCTCACAGCGGTGGTGGTCCGTCGGCATCTGCGGCGGCGGCGACCTCGGAGGTCCCTTTCGTGCGGTTGCACACTCCTTCATACAACATTCGACTAGTTGATGGAGGGATGGTGCCTATGTTTCACCGTCCTCATGTGATGGATCTGGAGGAGTTGGGTTTAACAGAGGAGGTCCTTCGACCTGCGGTGTTCTTCTCTTACTTTCTTTTTTGTTTTGGTCATTTCCGCTTTGATACTGATTTCACCTTTTCTTTCAGCAAGTTCGGGTGTCGACCACTTTACTGAGGGACATCGGAGACTGGATATCTTCGGCGACTGTCGACATTCAGAACATAGTTCCTATCCCTTCTTTCTTGGTGTCGTCTACCTCATCCGGAGAGGACTTGGGCTCAGGTAGTGGTAGCGCATCATCTCGCCGTAGGGGGAAGAGAGCATGCCGCAGGGGTGGAAGCTCTTGAGAGAGAGAATTTGGGTTCGAGCTGAGTCCCGTTGTTTTTGCTTTTTTCTTTTTATTTCCTACAAAGATGATGTAACACAGAATGTAGATATATGCAATGAAACGCATTTTTTTTTTATCTTTTATTTAATGATGACTGTATGCATATGCGCTTTTTACTTTGCTGCTGAGACCATAAAAAGGAAATATTTTTGGAATTTTTTGAAGTAAAGTTTTTGATTAAAAAGGGAGAATTAAAGGGATTTTGAACTTTTGTTGAGAATATTAATTTATTTTTATTGAGTTTTCCGATTTGACAAAAGAGGAAAAAAAGGAAATTTCTAAAAATGGGGGGGGTTACCGATCAGAAAGCACCCTGACCTGCCTATTGGCAGTTCAGTCCAGTCCCATCAATTCAAAGCTTTGAATGGTACCCTTTCCATCCTTTGGTACCTTGTGGGGTAGGGTTCCCTTCAATTTCTGCAGGGCTTGTGTCTCTTATAAGGATCTTCAAGTATAAAAAGGGGTAAGGGTGGAGTGTTGTCATCACACCTTTGCATTCTTACCTACTTTCCCACCATCTCTTAGCCTTGCAAGATGGCTCTCCCTGGTAGCACCGAGTTTGACAACTACCTCGAAGCCTTGGAATCTATGTTCTCTTATAATGTCGACTACGATGCTTTCAACATGTGTCAAGTCTCCTTGTGGCGCAATCGGCCTATTGAGTGGAATATGCTGATAGGGAGGTACAATTCTAGTACCCCGAAGACCATGTATTCCGCTTTGGGTTGGAAGAAGTTTATCCTACCTACGAGGAATTTTCTGCCATACTGGGTGTAAATCCCAGTGTTGTTGTGGCTATGCCTGAATTTTCCCGCTCTCCTAGGGATTTGTTGGCCGGGCTTCTTCATATTTCACCTTCGATGGCTAGATCTTTGGTTGATGGAGGAATGATCTCCCTCCCGACGGTGCTGCGGTCCGTGCATTTGCGAGAAGTAGGTGATGTTGGCTATGCTGGAGCCGTTGTTTTGGGTCTGGTCTCAAAAATATTGATGGTGACTGGGAATTGCAGGAGGACCCACAACTTACAGCCATTACTTCATGGATGTCATATCGTCGCAATCCTGCGGCGGTGATACTGGCGGAGACCCTGAATGGCCTTGATGCCTGGATATAAGGTTGTTCTAAATTTTTGAGGGGTAGCCCTGTGATGTTGTTCATGTGGTTGTCTGAAAGATTTCGCTTGTTGACTCCTCCAAAATATCCCTTATCGGTAGTACCCAACTTCTTTTTGCGCTACTTCATCCGCGTTGTCTTGTATGTTGAGAACTTGGAGAATTGGCTTGTGGAACATGGGGCTTGTGGTCTGTATTAATCATTGCCTTGGTGGGGACAGTTGCAGCCTGTTCTGGAGCTAAGAGAGTATTCATATGTGCGGTTGGTTGGTCTCAAACAGACCTCTTTTTATTTCCCTTGGCGGCTTTTGCGCCAATTCGGCTGAGCGCAGGTCGTGCCCCCTCGGACCTCAAATTTCTTTTCGGTAGAATATTTAACTGAGCGACTGCGTCTGTTTCTTGGGTCTCTGTAGGAAAATCGGCGTCCGTCGACCCATCCCTCTCAGTCTGTCGGGAAGGTTTGCCATGTCCCCAAAGATTGTATGAAGTGGTTGTAGAGGAAAGTAATCAGCAAGATGTTGGCAGTGGAGACTGGACAAAGATGGTTTATTTTATCTAACACCATGGAAGGGAGTGTTGCGGTATTTTCGAAGATGGTTAAGTCTCATCGATCCATGGAATGTTTACGCCACTCTATTCAGGCAGGGGAAACTTGGGGTCCTCAAGACGTAGATGATGAGGGTGCAGGCTCCTCTAGTAGCTGTGGGTAGGACTTCTGGGGAGTTTGTTTGTGTGATAGGTATGGGGATTTTATTTGGCTTTTTATGGTAGTGGGGAAGGGAGTTATCCATCCCTTTTTCTTATGTAATCCGTACTGTAATTTCTTATTAATGAAATAAATAAGTTTCTGATCATCCAGTTGTGCCTTTCGATGAATTTTATATTTTGAATTATCTATACTGATCGCTAAGGCATACATAATCCTTTTGTTCAAATAATTTTAGAATGAACCGCCGTTCTTGGAGGTAAGAAAAGAATAGTATTTTGCGAAAAAGAAAGGGGCCGCACTCATGTGAGGTGCATGAGTTGCCTACGTACCTCTGGGATTTTTTGAAAATGTTTTAAAATAGTTTTTGTAGAGGATCAGGCCCACGTAGTTCTGGGTAGAGGGAAATGAAGTGTTTTTTTTTAGAATAGCAGGGGGATGAGAAGAGTCGTAGCACGTCGAGATTTTGGACTAGGGGTAGAATTTCTTGAGACGGTCCAGATTGACTGGACGAGCCATCTCCTCCCCATCTAGGTCAGTGAGCATGGCGGCACCACCGGATAAGATTTTTTTCACAATGTAGGGGCCACTCAAATTGGGCTTGAATATCCCTCTAGGGTCCTAGATGGGTTCTATTATCTCCTTGAGGGCTAAATCCCCCTCCCAGACACCGCGGTCCTTGAATTTTTTATTGAATGATCGCCCTATTCGACGATGGTACCCCTGTATGTGGTAAAGATCTTTTAATCTTCTTTCATCTTGGAGGGCTAGCTCATCAAGGCGGCTTTGGCAGTAGTCTTCTTCACTAACCTTACCTTCGAGCATGACGCGTAGCGAGGGTATTTCCAGCTCCATAAGTAGGACTTCTTCCATGCCATAGACGAGGGAATAAGGGGTAGCCCCAGTAGAGGTTCGGATTGAGGTTCGATATCCCCAGAGGGCGTATGGAATCCGGTCGGTCCAATCCCTACAACTTTCGGTCATCTTGCTGATGATGGCTTTGAGGTTTTTGTTGGCGGCTTCAACTGCACCATTGGTCTGAGGTCGGTAGGGAAAAGATTTGTGTCTCTGAATCCCATACTCATTGACTACTTATGTGACTTCTGCTACGAAATGCAACCCGTTATCTGATACCAGCTCGTGCGGGACCCCATATCGGTAGATGATATTTTTCTTGAGGAATTTGGCCACTTTCTTGGCATTCAATACTACGTATGACTCAGCCTTGACCCATTTGGTGAAATAATCGATGGCAACCAGGATGAACTCATGTCCGTTTGAAGCCTTTGGTGTAGCCTTCCCTATGATGTCTATACCCAAGGTGGAGAACGGCCAGGGAGAGGTCATGTTGTATAATTCTCGCGGAGGTAAGTGTTGAAGATTGGAGAATTGTTGGCATTTGAGGCACCTTCGGACATAGGCGGTGCAATCCTGGATCATGGTGGTCCAGTAGTAGCCCTATCGGACGATCTTCTTGGAGAGGATGTGACCATTCATGTGGGGTCCGCATTCCCCGCTGTGGTTTTTTTGCATTATTTACTCAATCTCTACCCCTGCGATGCAATGTAGATGAGTTCCATCGAAATTCCTCTTGAGTAGAGCTTTATGATAGATGATGTACTGGGCGGACAGTCTTCGAAGGGCTGTTCAATCTTTCTTGTTGGAACCCTCGGGATACCTACCATATTTGAGGAGGCACCAGATATCATAGTACCAGCAAGTTCGGGATCTTCAGTGGAGACAAGCTCAATATAGTAGCAATGGGTCGATTTGTCTTGCTTTTGGACCAAGAAGGGGGTCATTGTTATTCCTTCGGGCATGTCGACCATGGAGGCCAAGGTGGCGAGAGCATTGTTTAGGTTATTCTTTGCTCGGGGTAGGTAATGGAAGGTGATATCTCGGAACCGGGAGGCTAACTCTTCTAATTGGGCATAAAAGAGTTGGAGCTTTTCATCCTTGACTTTCCACTTTTTGATCACTTGAACGATGATAAGGATAGAATCCCCATAGACATCAAGGTATTGAATACCTTTCTTGAGAGCAACTTTGAGGCCCACTGTGCATGCCTCGTATTCTGTCATGTTGTTGGTGCAAGGGAAATCCAATTTTATGGCGATGGGAGTGTGGGAGTCATCTGGGGCGATCAGGAGTATCCCAATGCCATATCCCTTTTTATTGGCAGCGCCATCAAAGAACATTTTTCATCGAAGGCGATCTTGAGTGGTGCAGAGGATATTTTCATCTGAGAATTCGGAGATCTGGAAATTTGCTTCGTCTATAGGGTAATCAGCAAGCTAGTTAGAGATGGATCTTCCTTTAATGGCTTTTTGCGTGACGTACACGATATCGAACTCGGTTAGGAGCATCAACCATCCGGCCATTCGACTGTATAAGGTGGGTTTCTCAAGAAGGTATTTGATGGGATCCATTCGGGATACAAGTTTGATGGGGAAAGAGAGCATATAGTGACGCAACTTTTGGGTAACCCAGACAAGTGCGACACATGCTCTTTCCAAGGCAGTGTAGTTAACCTCGTACCCGGCCAATTTGTGACTGGCGTAATATATGGCTCTTTCTTTACGGGAGTCTTCAAGATATTGGGCTAGCAAAGCCCCAACTGCAGTGTCGGTTATGGTTAGGTATAGAAGCAAAGGGAGACCAGACTGTGGTGGCATGAGCACTGGAGGTTGGGTCAGGTATTGTTTGATTCGGTCAATAGCTTCTTGGCAGGCCTCGTTCCAAATCTTGGTTGAATCCTTTCGGAGGAGCTTAAAGATTGGTTCACAGATGGAGGTTAGCTGGCTGATGAACCGGCTGATATATTGTAATTTCCCAAGAAAACCTCGGACTTCTTTCTCTGTTCGGGGCGGTGGCATCTCAAGTATGGCCTTCAGCTTTGCAGGATCTGCTTCTATCCCCTTTTCTCTGACCATGAATCCCAAGAGTTTTCCCTTTGTAACGCCGAAGACACACTTTTACGGATTAAGTCGCATCTGATACCATCGCAGTCGTTCTAAGAACTTCCGGAGAGTGGGAACATGACCCCCTCTAGTTTTGGACTTGATAATCATATCATCCACATAGAACTCGACCTCTTTGTGAATCAGGTCGTGCAGGATGGTTGTGGCATCCCTTTGGTAGGTAGCCCCAACATTCTTGAGACCGAATGGCATAACGGTGTAGCAAAAGTTTCCCCATGGGGTGATGAATGCGGTTTTTTCTTGGTGGTCGGGGTGCATTTTGATTTGGTTGTATCCAGCAAACCCGTCGATAAAAGACTTGAGAGCATGACTGGCTGTGTTGTCCACGATCGTGTCGATATTGGGTAGAGGATAATCATCCTTTGGAGAAGCTTTGTTTAAATCTCGGTAATCTACACACATTCGAACCTTCCCTCCTGATTTCGGCAAAGGTACAATGTTGGCTAGCCATGTGGGATATTCGATCACCCGAATGAAACCCATGTTTAACTTTTTGACCACCTCTTCTTTGACCTTGAGCGACCATTTGGTGCGGAGTTTTCTCAATTTTTGTTTAACCGACTTGTAATCTGGGAGAGTGGGGATCTCGTATTGAGCTATTTCAGGATCAATGTCGGGCATATCATTATAGGACCAAGCGAAGACATCTACGAACTCCTTCTGTAATTCTTCGAGTTGGGCACGCTCATGCTCGTCAAGGGTGGCCCTTATCCTAATCTCGCATAGTTGGCTACTAGAACCGAGATTAATAACAACAGTCTCTTATTCATTGACTTGAACGCGGTTATGTTATTTATTATTAACCTTATTTAGATCAGTTAAGAATTGCTCATTTGAAAAATCATCATCATCAAAAGTTTGACTAGAATTCAAGCAGTTAATGTAAGGCACAACAAGATACTCAAAATCTTCATTTATTTCATTGATAGGAAAAACATCATTGAGAACCTCATCAAAAGAGGTCTCGATTACATTTGAGCAAGGATAGACAACAGAAGAAGAAATAGGGTAAACATTGGGGTCAGGGGAGATTTCACGAGGTAGAACTGGCGCAGCATGCCAGTTGAGGAGAGGTGTATCAGCAGCTTTAATCAAACGGGATGGGTCCATTGATGTAGTTCCTGAATTAACCATGCAGAGTGCCAGCCCCAGTGTCTATAAGTTGAAGGAATCTTCGAAATTGCCTTCCTCAGTCTCTTCAGTATCTTTGATGAGAGGTTGTACGCGATGTGGGAAACTTTCGGCCCATTGGTAGCTATCTTGGAAAAAGATCTCCATTACCGGCCTCATCTTCTTGTCTGTGTGGTCATACCATGGTTCTGGAAAATCGCAAAAGGGGAAGTCCTCGCCTTCTTTAATGAATCATCCATTTAAGGAGTCTCCTGAGATAGTTCGGATGCAGTCTGATCTTCTCTTTGGTCGAGACTGGCAGATCATTCTGAGCTCTTGTTCTGATGGTTGATACCCCAAGCCACAAGGAGGGAAAGTTTTCTTCAGTTTGATGGGCTCGATTATCCCTTGTTGTCTTTGCCCTAACCCCAGTTCGGGCATGAAGTGCATGTTTCTGAACATTTGAATCACATTGACATTGCCATGAGGGTCATATTCTGGACAAACCCTTTCTTTGAAATTGTCCCCTGTCGGGAGTAGGAGTGGCTCGACTCTGAATCCTGATAGGAGCACATCATTTAATCCGTGTTGTATCTCAAGAATTGGACTGCCGGTGCTTTGCCCCCTCGGCATTTTCATTGTCGCCCAAAATGGTGATGACTCGCCCATCGACGAAAAAATTTAATTTTTGATGGAGTGAGGAAGACACACCCTTGATACTGTGGAGCCAGGGGCGTCCGAGCAACAGGTTGAAACAGGCTGGGATGTCTATGACTTGGAATTCAACGACGGGGTTTATAGGGCCAACCCCTATTGCAAGTTTTATGGACCCCATCACCTCACGAAGGGTATTATCGTAAACACGCACAGCGGCAGAGGTTGGAGTGAGGTCGTTTTCTTTCAGGACTAAACACTTGAAGGTTCTCAATGGGCAAACATTCAAGGCCGATCCGTTATCGATAAGAGAGAGTGGCACAGCCTTCCCCATAACTTCGACGGAGATATTGAGTGCATGATTGTGATTTGGCCCAATTCTGGGGATTTCTTTTTCAAAAAATGATAACATTCGGGTAGAGGTTAAGGATCCGACCAGATTTACCACTTCTTCTGGTATGGTAGATGGAGGAACTATGGGTCCAGTGAGCAGCTTGATTAAAGTGTTTATATGCAGCTGGGAAGACATGAAAAAACCCCATAGAGTGATGTTAGCTTGGATTTTCTTCAGTTGATCGAGGATCTTGCTCTCCTCGATGGTCATCTCTGGCATAGGAAGGTTTTCAACGCCCTTCCCTTTGTCATTTACTGGTAGTGAGCTTGGAGCCTGGTAATGTCTCCCTGATCTGGTCATGTGATTTACTGAAGAAGGAAAGAACATGAATCCCGTTTCCTCGTCAATCTCAGGTGGTTCTACCTCCCTATTTATTTCTCCGAGGAGTTCTTCAAATGATATCATCCCACATATATTGGCTACTGGGCCAGTTCCTCCTGAAGCTTGTTCTTCACTTGAATCTTCAAATTCTTCCCCCCATCCGGTGGTAACAATTCTATCTTTCCCTGTAAAGTTGATGCATTCCACAACTTCAACGGCTTCTTCATACAAGTTCTCCCATTCCGTGGGGATATGTGTGATTGAAGGGACCAAGTGCCCTTGTAGCTTTAAAGTGTCAAGTAACCTGGTGATACTGCAAATGCTGTTGGTTTGCACGAATAATCCTGCCATAGTCTGGACAACATCATCTAAGCTGACTTCAATGATTGGTACCACCCATTTGTCTGAATCTCCAGCCCACTTTCATGCCTCCAAGAATAGTGTGCTGAACTTCTGGCAATCGATGACCATCTGTGAGGGCAATTTCAGCGCGAACTCTAGGAATTGGTTCAACACCTCTGACAATTCCATACTTCCATTTTTAGATTGGGTACGGACAACGATGCATGCTCTGGTAAGGAGTGACAGTGCCAGATCTACGAGGCTAGTAGGGTGTAGGAGGAAATATGGGCATGTTTGAAGAGGTTTAGGAGAGTATATGGGTGTGATTTGAGTTGAGGGATCGAAATCCGAGTTTTCTTCTAAGAAGATGGCATTGGTGTGATTTGGGAGTGGGTTGTGAGTAGTGTTTGGCTTAGGATTGGTTGGTGGAGCGATGGTACCCCGGTCAATGAGATCTTGGATTATGTTCTGAAGGTGAAAGCATTAGTCGGTGGTATGGCCGGCAGTTTGGTGGAAGGCCCAATGAGCATCGATCTTGAAGTTTCTTGGGAGTGGGTTTGGCAATGGACGTGGATCCAAGGGTTTGATGAGATTTTGGCTTAACAGGGCTTGGTAAACTTTAGATAGGGGAGCATGGAGCTCAGTGTATTCCCTTCGGATGGGGGCAAGGAGGTTTTCTGGTGCCCATGATGTGGTTGGTTGAGAGATGTTGTTGATGGTCGAAACGGTAGCACTGGCAGGCTTATCATACTTTCTCGGGGTGAACTGTCCGGACACTTTCTTTGGTTCAACCTCTGTTTTAACAAGGCTCTCCTCGATTTCCACTCCAGCCTCTCTGAGAGCTCGGAAGTGGGGATAGTATTGTCCTCCCATCGTCGCTCGAACATGGGGTAAGAAATTTTTCTTCACTATGTTGACCTATTCTTCTTCAGACGGTCAATTGGTCATGGTAGCTACTCGCTCTCTCCATCGAGTTATGAAGTTACTGACTGATTCTCCTGGATTCTATTTGAGCAGCTCTAAATAACGATGAGTGGCCTCAAGCTCTTCATTGTATTTGTACTGTGACATGAATTCTAGGGCTACATCCTCCCAGCTACGAATTCTGGATTCCTCAAGAGATAAAAACCATCGGAGGGCACTATCCTTCAAAGTTTGCTAAAATAATTGGGCCATCACTTCTTCAGAAGCCCCTAGTAGAGTCATGGAACGATGATAACTGCGAAGATGAATAATTGGGGGTCCACTCCCTCCGAACTTCTCGATATTTGGCATCTTGAACTGCTCGGGTAACCTCGTTTTAATATAAGGAGACATGTGGGTACAGTCCATGTAATTCCCAGAGATCCTGGCTTGGTCAAACTTCTTGGTGAGCATCTTGAGATCCTCTTTGGCTTTATTCAACTCATCTTCCTTTGGATCAGCGACCACATGCAGGTTAGCCATAGGCTGGGCAATGTTTAGCATTTGAAGTTGGGCAGGCGGCGGCCCATTGGCAGGAGGGGCACGTGGAGCGTGTTGATATTCTTTCGGAACCTATATAGGCTCGAGTGGACCCATAGCACGAGGGAATAGGGCCTCGGGCTCTTAAGGAATAGGAACTTGGTTTCGTTGCCTCTCTCGAACCTCGGTTTGGAGGTTGTCAATCTTGGACACGAGCTGAGCTAGGACTGTCGTCAGATCCGGCTGTATGATTGGTGCTTGATCTGTATTCTCCATGGAAGATGCATGGATTTCGGACTCGGAAGAAGTAGTAGAAGAACGGATGAAACTCCGGGGTGATTCGACTGAAGACTGAAGCCAATAGGGAGCCAGGCCAAGGGCTTGCGATCGACCTGAGAAGGCGTTGAATGAGATTTTTTAAAAAAAGGAAGAACTATTTTTGGATTTTCGATAAAGAAGGGAGAAATATTTTTGGATTTTTGATAAAGAAGGGAGAAAGGTTTTTGGATTTTTTATAAAGAGGGAAGAAATGTTTTTGTATTTATGATAAAGAAGGGAGAAATGTTTTTGGAGACGGAACTCAGCATGATTATTATGATTATTATGTTTTTACTTGTATTTAATTCTCCTAAATGCAATGCCGGACAGGACCCGAGCCTGGAGAAGTGGGGGTCTTAATATATGCAAAGCTACGGTTTGGACTTGTAACCAGGCTCACGGACAGGGTCCCATTTTAAAAATGCGCAAAAATTGGGCGGCAGGCTGACCCAGAATTTCGGCAGAGTTTCGGGTTGAAATCGACAATCTAAAGTGCATGTCCTAGGTCTGACACCTATATGCGGGTATGCAGTTGATTGGGTGAATCGGCAAGGGTTCCCCCCTTTGGCGTGACTTCCACGATATACGTCTTGCTCTTGCGGGCAATCGGTACGTGTGGACAAGCCATTTGATATACATGAGTGTACGTGAATTGCCTCACCATATACCTCGTAGGGACGGTACGTGTGAGATAGAATTCGATATACTCGACGTACGTGAATGAATTCCCTGCGATATACCTCATGTCATGACTTTGGTCAAGCGGTACGATGCGGGGGAACCGTTCGATATACGTCGAAGGTACTTGGCCAATGGAAGGTGAGAGTCATATTGCTTAGGCTAACTGCGACCTGTCGGACCAGCGCCCATCACGAAGTGACCCTCCAGTTACTGGGTAAAATTTGGTCAATATCAATGCTCTTTGGTGCTGTCGTGTGAATCATGCATGATTATCTTATTAGTATCTTATGATGAGAATGCCTTTCTTGATTATTCCAAACAGCGAGCAAAGTACAAGTACCCCAAAAGGTACACCAAGTATGAATGGGTGATGAGTGCAACATGGGGATATACATGTGATCCTAGGTGCACGTGGTGTGAAGTGTACATGGAGAAATTTCTACAAGTGTGTGAACATAAGCATAAGCATGGGATACATATGAGAAAGGGGAACATGAAAACATAGGGAGAAACATAAACAAATATAGCATTCATGTAAATAGAGTTAAGCCCACAAACAAAAACACATATCCCCAGTGGAGTCGCCACTGTGGCCATCCCCGATCCTCGCCGCATGGGCGGGCAGCATGGAGGAAAGGATACTTTGGGTCCCGCACGTCCCTCTCGGGAGCGCTTTAGTCGACGTTGTTTGAGATGTGGAAATGTAGAGATATTCAAAGTCTCCAGTCTATTTTACTCAAAACAGACAAAAGAAAAAGGGGAAGCCACCCCGAAGGATGGCATCCAAAGACATACTAGTGCGTACAAAACCAAGATGATTCGAGAAGGGTTCGGAGGCTTAGTTACGAAATGGGAAGGTGTTAGGCACCCATTCCACCCTTTCGGTCTCTCACGAATATTTTCTATTTTCCTTTTATTTCCCCCCGTGATATGTGTGCATATGTATGTATAGAATGGAGGTAAGAATCCTCAACCTGTATCATGGAAAAGATAAAGTGAGTCATCCGTAGGAAGATATAAGAATAATATTAGAAAAATAAGATTTACGCGATTACCCCTACGTTGATCGTTATAATGGAACGATAATGCATATGGGGTAATACGTCACTAAGGGCAAGTATATATAATATAAGAAGATTAGAGTAGATAGAAAGATGAGAGAAAATGTGGGAAAAAGGACTCGAGTCTCGGGTTTTACCCCGAGACGCCTACGTAGCCTATAAAGGCATCAAAGTCCACGTAGTTCGCATACAAAATGAGGGGTGGGGTTTATCCCATAAATCCAAATGGGGAATCTCTTATTTGTGAGTGTGTGTGTGTATAGAAAAAGGGTTTTAGATTGTGAGAAAAGTGTGGAAAAAGTGTGAGAATCTCAAACCCTCTTTTTCTTATTTTTTGGGTTTTAATTATATGAACATAGGAGATGTGCAATAATAATAAATAAAAAGTATATTAGGATGTGTGAGATGAGATAATAAAAGTTCTAAATAAGAAGACAAGTTATTGAGAATTTAAGAGAATTTAAGACAGAGTTTGAGAAAGTTGGACCTTTTTGAAGATCTTGAGCTTGATCTTGAATGTTGGAGAGAAGCCCTTGCATTTGTATGATGATGGAGAGTGGCTATTTCACCAAGTTTGATGAAAAGGATGATGAAAAGTGAAAGTAAAAAGGGGATTTGGATGTTGAAATCACGCTGCCTTCGAGAGAGGTTTCTGGGATTTGTTGAGAGAGAATTCTATCAGATCAGGGCTCTCTTTGAAAATGAGGTGAAGGCCTCCTTTTATAGGCCCAGGTGAGTTCCGATCAGCATAGACATGTTCCTAACCTGCCATTTGGCAGTGCGCTTCAGGCTTTTTCAGAATATTGGTCGTCGAGGGAAAACCATTGGTTTGAATCACGCACGGGGCATACCGTTGGAAAGGTAATTCAGAGACCTTCGAAAGTCCTTTTGACCGCTCCCGGCTTTGGGAGTTGACTTTGGGTCAAATATGGCTCAGAAGCATTTGTCGGTTCATTGGACGGGGAATTGCTCGGACGCAAACGGATCGTTCATCCGCATGGTAAGTCCAAATCACGCACGGGGTGGACAATTAGAAAGGTTAGGAGATGTACTTAGGCATTACAAAGAGTTTGACCCAATTTGGGAAGTTGACTTTGGTCAACGGGGCCCGGAAAGCATTCGGTGACCTCTCGGAGTCAAACGGATCGTTCGTCCGCATGGAAAGTCAGAATCGCGCATGAGGCGGACCGTTGGAAAGGGTATTCAGTGACCTTTGAAGATTCATTCATCCTCGGTCGAGCTGAAGAGTTGACATAGGTCAAACAGATCCCGGGAGCGCCCGATAGCCTCTAGGTCAAGTTTCGAACGCAAACAGATCGTTCGTCCGCATGGTAAGTCAGAATCGCGCACGGGGTGAATCGCTGGAAAGGGTATTCAGTTCCCTTCAAAAATTCATTCAATCTCGATCGAGACTAAGAGTTTGACTTTTGGGTCAAACTTAGCCAGGGAGTGCTAGATGGCCTCCAGGTCAGTACTCGGGACATGACCTGGGTTTACAGTGATAAAGGGAGGTACTAGGGACCTAAGGAGAGTTAGGGGGTAACAGAATGGGATGTCTACACTCAGCAAAACGAATCAACTAAAACTGAATAAGTAATAACAAGATAATGAAATGTTGAATAACACCAATCCAAATATCATATCAATTACTGTCAATACATGTAAAACAAACTCTAGAATATAAAATATAGCTCATATAATTTTTTAATACAAGAACTATATATACAATCTAACTGAACTAAAAGTGCAAGCGAGGATGAGCTATACTTGCTCGACTCCTACAATCTAGAGTCATGAATGAAACGTAGCTAAAGGTGCTCCTCCAACGATCAACTTTTTCAATGGTAAGGATAACGTTCTAAGACTTGTGAAAAACAGAGATATACAACAACGTAAACATTAAGTTTATGCAAAATAAAAAAATGACTGAATATGGGCCACATTATAGCAACACATTTTCCTCTCATCTTTTAGTGGATTTTAAGTTATTAGTTACCCAACCCAAAAATCTAAAACAAAATGCGATTATAAATTCATATCCTATATTTAGCACATATGATTATAGTTATACCTCTTCATTGTTTAACTTTACCATTACATCATTAGGTTAATCACTTTGATTATAAATCACATGATATACTAAGGTCTCAAACCTAAGGTACGTCTCATTAAAATAACCGATTTATAAAACAAGTGTATCCATACTAGGCTATCTCACACCAATAATACAATATACATGCCTTTAGTATATGTAATACACAAGTATGAGTCATAAGTATGTAGGTAAGGATCCATACTATAAGTCATATACATCTTTAGTATAGCCCATAAAATGGTACAACTATCTCTAGTACCACAACACATAATCGCACAAGTTATGATAAAGACAATCTTTATGTCTAACATCCATACATAGATACAGTACCCATCATTCATATGGTCTACCATACCAAAACCATACGATGAAATATATTCGTGAAACCTCTTAGTATACATATACCAAAACGTAGGACCCTATGGTAAAATGACTATGGTAAACTCGTCTACTCACCGAGGCAGCATCGCGGTCTACATCTTATGTTACCTATAATGGATACCTCCTAAAATGTCACCGCGAGAATTTATAAATCATATGCATTGCATGTAAAACCATGCAAGTGATATTGACCCTCACTAATGGGCAAAAGAAAACACACACACACAAAACCTCACTAACGGGATAAGGTAAATCACATACACCTGCTAACTCAACGCTACCAGGTCATACTAGCATTGCTATCATTAAAAGGTATAACACATCTTTAACCTTATATTCTATCCATAATACAGTAACCCTAACTCTCCCGAGTTTTCAAATCTAGGTATAATATCATCGTATCCTATGCTAAACGCACTCGTAACAACTAAATTCAATCGTAATTAACCATAGTCCAATCTCCCAAGTCATTATGTACAGGCATCAACCCACATCTAATTTTATGTTAACATACCATACATGATAACTACCTTACTCTAAGGTTTTTAACACAATCCTAATCTCACTCAAAAGATATACGACCTAACTAGTCAGCTAAATCACGACCAACTAGTCCAATCCTCTAACTTCTAAATTTTATATCAACAAACTCATCTTATACTCGAGTTTAAAATCAAATGACCAATCCTCAAATTAACCCCTTCAAATCAATTTTTTTTCCTAATATCCAAATAACCCGAATACCAATATCTAATAACTCAGTTCATAAGAATTTATCTTTATTCTATGAGTACATAAAAACTATATGCTAACAAATCCTAGACCTAGGACCCAAAGCCAAAATTTTTAACCAAATATACAAATGCCCAAACTAGGCATAACCCGAGACCATTGACTGATCGATAGCTTGGGGTCGATCGATCGATGATCCCAAAAATCAAACAACTTCTATTTGTTATGAGAATCATCATCTTCAAGCTCTCGTTTCTCCCTCTCAAACTCCATTAACTCAAAAGATTCTTCTAAACCTCCAACCAACATCCAAATAATGAAATTACATCATATTAACAATTGGAACCTAATTCTAACATCAAATACCAAGTTTACATCAAGATTTAAATGAAAAAACCAAAATTATCACTTAAGAATAGCAGCCCTAATTTTATGAATTAACTAATGGTTTCAATGGGTTAATTCATAAAATCAGAGGTCTTTTACTTGATATATAATAGGAAACATTATTTAATAATTACCTAACAATTTCAATCCAAGTTCATGAGGAAATAAAATAATATAAGGGAAAATTATCATAATTAATATCATGATTAGATTCATTAAGAAAATTAACTATTTAATCATTAAAAATCATATTTACAGCATAATTGGTTTTAAATTTCATTGAGTAGATATAATCTTTTCACATATGCAATCATATTCAAATTGTATACAAACTTGCCTCATTTGATTTGTAGAGAAACGATGCTAAATTCCTCAATTTCCTTCTCTTCTTTTCAAGTTACTTATCCATCTCTCAAAGAGCTTCCCCAAATTGTGTTTTATGAATAATGAGGCTCCTAAGGTTTCATTAAGCCCATTATTTTTCGAAACTGGGCTTGGGCATATAATGCGCCTCTAACTAAATGGTCCAAAATAGTCTCTAAATGATCCAGAAATCCACTGAGGTCCTATATTAACGTAATAGGCTTGTAATCTGCCATTTTAAGCTAAAAACGAACCTTCTACACATCCCAAAACCAAATACCAAATATAATAAAAATAGATAACTCGGTTATTTATTAATTAACTGATACAACTCCAAATATTAATTAATTTAGTTAATGAATTGTCTTATCTTAAATCCGATTTGAAATCCGAATTAAATAAGAAATAAAATATAAATAGTGACATCTAACATCCCAATCAAGCAAACATAATTAATTTGCTTCAATTTAATCATTCACAGAAAATATAGAGTATTACAAAATATTTCATTTGTAGGTATCTTATGCGAATTTTGAAGTGGATCCAAGATTTTATCCACTAGGGAATCCTCAATTGGTCCATTTTAGATTAACTTTCCTCTTCCTACATATTCATTATAACAAAAGAGCTAGAGTTCTATACATAGGTAAAATGGAAAGGTATGTACCTTAAGGGTCCAAATTAATTAATTAATAAGTAAAATAAATTAAATGTTTTTTTTAATCTAAACTGAAGTTTGGATTTAGCAATTAATTTTTTTTTTCAAATTGCATGCAGTTGGTGATTAACAACGAAATAAAATATAAATTAATCACATAAATCACACTGGGATTTAGAGTGGAAACCCTCTTAGGAAAGCCCACTACCTCACCCAACACGTTGCAAGTCCACTAGTAATATATGTATGCATACATGACTTAACATGGACTCAAACATGACTTATATATATGAAAATTATTACCGCCATGATGCCTCTTCTTACATTATGCTCGTCCACCTTGTCTTGTACTAGTGATAGTCGTTTAACTCTAGGAAAATAGATGCACAATCTTTAAGGCCTTGATATCCACTAATATTGGTTGGTGAATACTGCTCACACACAATCATATATGCTATCCTCTTTAATGTATAATGTCATCAGGGATTTGTAAATCTAGAGTCTACTTTAGTTGTGGGGAGATGACAGGCAATTCAAAATGGAAGGACTCTAGCAAAACAAATTTAAGGTTTTCTCAATTGGAATACTCATTTAAAGGTGATTAAATAGTTTTTACAGTGGACGAAATCCATTCAAACACATGTTCGGGGATGAATATCCTCATTCAAACTAAGGAGCCCTTATTGAAATGAGATCTTTCAATCGAGGGGATCTCAAATGATAAAATCTCCAGTTGAGGGCCAGTTTTGATGGACAGTGATCCCTCATTTGAAATGGTCTTCAATCAAGATCCTCATCATAAAAAATTATCTCGATCAACACCATCTTTGATCATGGGTGACCTCATTCGAACGAGATCCCTCTATAATGACCTTTGACATAAATAATGTTTAAAACCTTTTCCTAAAATGGTTTTCATTAAAGTCTTTTCCTGTCACTTTTAATGAATCAAAATAAACTACAAGGAATTATGAAACTTTAAAAACTTGTTTTCTTTACCAAATCTCCGCTATGGAATGAAGTTGTCCGATTCGATTTAGTAATCTCAATAATGATTTTTTTCTTTATTGTCTTCATATGATGTAGCATTGCAAAACGATATGCTTGATATAAAGATACAATGACTGAAAGGTTTTTTCTCGAACTAATTCAACACGAACAAAAACCTAAAAGGAGTGTAAAATATGTCCTTACAAATTTGTCCCTTTTTATTATTTCGGAACAAAACCAAAAGTGGAAAAGATAAAAAAAATGGTCATATAAAAACTTCCTAAACATCAATCTACCCAATCCAAATCCCAATCCCCGTGAGACTCAATAAAGATGTATGGCATCTTCATTCAATGAAGTATCAACATTAAAATCGATATAATTCCACGACACTTTAACACATATCCTCGTGAAGTAATAAAGATGCAAGTGATGTTAATAATAAAGGAATAAAAAAATGAAATTCATGCACTAAACAAGATCCCTTAAATATATACTACCCTGAATCCCAAAATTTATTCCCCTTTTTTCTCAGATAGATAAAGGAAGAAGTAAAATAAAAAGTATGTCACAAATATATTATATTAAGCATTTACGATAATCAATGAAATCATATGTTCAACGAGATGAGTAACAAATAAGCATGGAACATTGAATATGATAAAGCATGTATAAATAAAGAGCATTATATCCATGTCTTAACATGACATGTAACATCATCAATATCATCTAAACTAAAAATTATCCATAATAGATGTCACTATGTAAAAGAAATGATGAATACACTGAATCCAAGGTTGTGTCATATATGATATTATCCAAAATAAATAAATACGTGTTCACCAACTATAAATCAAAACAAAAGTATACAAGAATACAAATATACAACATGATAAATCAAATCTCTCTATATGTGTGTAAAAAATTACATCATTAAATAAAAGATAAAATCTCAGATCATGCATTTGAACCATCACCATTATCCTTGGTTATTCGTAGTAGTTTTGGTTCATCTCTCGATCCTGTTGAGCTGGTGTAGGTGAGTTAGCTCTCATGCTAGATGCCTAATGTCAAGCGATGTATATGGACTCATCGTACATAGTATCTTCCCCATCTGAAGTTATAGGAGGATGAACTCAGACATCGTCAAGTACATGAGACTTGGAGCGGTAAGCTATATCCTCATTGATCCACGAAGGATAAATTAATGTCTTCTCTCCAAGATTAGGGGTATGTCGATTTCCAATATGATGGTGGTGAGTAACATGTATGGGGTAGGGACATACACAATCGGGTATATCCATTATTCAGGATGGACGCCATGTGCCTCCAAATTGAGGAAGGAAGATTGATGGTCATACTGGTACTGATGGTATGCATAAACTAAACGTGCTCGGGGTTATAGGTATTATGATTCCCTATAGGTCGAAGATTAAATGTAATACCCCGAGAATTTAAATATTAAATATTAAATTATAAAAATTGAATAATTATTTAATTGGATATTTTAATAAGAAAATTTTATAATTTTTATAATAAATGTAAATTGGTCATTTTTATAAATTAAGGCAAAAAACAATTTCTTAAATTAAAAATTAGATATTTTTCGTATGAAACTAATTGGTTAATTTTTTTTTATAGAAAGTCAATGGGATAATTTCCCTATAAAAGAACTGGATATTTTTGGGTCAAAATATTGGATTAGAATTTTGGGATAAGATTATATTACATTTGGGTTTGTTATTTTTTATGCGTTTTATTGGGTTAATTTAAGTCTCAGGTGGTATAGAAAGATGGGTAATTCGACTTATGGGTTAGGTAACCCACTGGGGGAAGTTTGGAAACCTTTGGGATTAGTTTTGGGGCCCATTAGGTGGAGATAAAATATGGCTTTAAAAAGTGACGAGATTAATAACTTATATTCATAAGGTTGACTTAGAATAAACTACTTACCATATGTTTAACCTAAGCCCTAAACCTAACTTAGGACACTAAAGTAAGAAACTTTTGAGGCAATTGGGAGAAAAAAGTCATGCGAGATTAAGGAAAGAATAATGGAAGCTACAATAATGGAACAACAAGATTTCTTCTATTTAGTCCCTTTGATTAGATTAAGGTACATTAGATCTCATATAAATTATTCAATTAATTAGAAAAATATTATAGGTAAATAAAAATGTGATTTGCAAAATAAAGTTTATGCGTTGAATTGTTGAGAATTACACCTGGAGTCAAATTATTAGATTTAGGGTTTCTGATTTTAATTGAGGATTGGGATGTGAATGTTTATATAGATTTTAATAGACTATATCTTATGTTATAATCCATATTGGAATAATGAACTTATATTATATTAGGTTAGATGGTTGAGATTTATATAAATAAACCCCAGAATCGAATAAACTGGGGCTTTCAGCTAAAGTAATCGGGGCCTTTGGAATCTTATTAAATGTAGTTGTACAATTGAAATATAAACCTCTAATCATATTATTAAAATAATAAAATTGATATATGAATGATAAAATATCATTATTTATAGTTTAGATAATTCATAAGAATGTGATTCATGGTAGAACATAAGTTGGGTTATTGGTTATTCATCTCTCAATTTCTTTTAATGAGATCTAGTGTCAGAATCTATGTATATATGCTGTAAATCATAATAGTAGATTAAATCCATGTCATATTAAGTTAATTTATATTTTGAACTCATACTTCTGGTCAATGGGTTCTGATAATGTTAAATACTTAATTTGTGGTTTATCAGTTCAGTTGATGATGCGAGATAGACTCGAGTTTTTTAAATAGTTAATGTGCTCAAAAAATTATGAACATTTGTAGTCTTATGTAAATTTTAATTTTTTAAAAATTTTGGGTTTTAACGAATACCTAAAAAGGTAATTGGGCCTGAAAAATAAGAAAATTCGGATTAGATAAATTTATTAAAGTATAGTAATGTTATTAAAAATTGAACTTTTGACCCCTATAGATAGTGTAATTTGAGACGTTTCGTGAGTTTTGATAGGAAATCACATTGTGGATAACTTTTGTATTTAAAATTTTCCCAAAATTGGATCAAAAGAGGGACATATTAATAAATTATTATTCTGACATCATAATACTTATAATATCCCAACTAAGTAATATCCTAATTTACGGGCATTTGAAAATATTCTTGAAATTTATTTCGTCAATTTGAGGTAGAATTAACATTGAGAGTACTCTTAAATTAATTGGAACCAGTATGTGCCTAATAAAATCAGAATTGATAAGTAGTGTAAAGTAATAACTGTTGATAACCTACAGAACTTAAAATGTAAAGTTAATGTAAAAGATGAATTTAAGGGGTGGAATTTATTTAAATTTTTTTCTAAGTAAGGTAAGTATATTGAAAGAATCCGCCTAAGGGCATAACCCATACACGAGATATAAAAAGGTCTAATTATTGATCAAAACCAAAAAAATGGGATGGAGAGACAAAAACCCTCCCTACTTACTCGCAACACTAAAGTAAACCTAGGAAATCAACGATCAATTCTCCATCCCCTACTCACTCAAAAAATCTAACAAGCAATGGAGTGGAGAATATGACTCTTACTTGACCTACATATACAGATAGCTCAAAAGATTTTATCAAAGTCTAGCTGGTTCAATCTCTTCCTCCTCAAGGCACCTCTTATTCCTCTCAATCCCAAAAAAATGCATAAGGGAGCCCTTTTCCATACAAACCATACCTCCCTCCTCCTAACCTATATCCCCAAGTTTCCACATGTGGCACACACCCATTTCATCCTAAATATGGTATAAATGATCTCCCACAATAATCTAACAACCAAACGATGAAATAACAAATGATTGACTATTTCCTTTGTCTGGTTATACATCCAGCACCTACTTGACATGTGCATGCCTCTTTTTATTAGCCCATCCATCATCGTGATTTTTTATCTCACTATTTTCTAGGGTAAGAAAGTGCGCCAAATTCATTTCCAAGGAAAGTCAACTTCATCACTTCCCACCATATCCATATAATAAAAACGCACCAAGAATACCCCTTTCTTATTTCCCCTCCACCACACACTATACTCACCACCCTGACGCAATCCTCTCCCACCTAACCAATCAAACAATTCATTTTACTCATCTATCTCCTAGTCCCTAAACCACTTTATAAATCTAGGGTTGCACCCCTCCTACCTCCATCCCTCCAAATATGTCTAGACACCGAGCATTCCCTCTCACTCTCTATGCAAAATAACCCTAGGAATGTATCCTCTAATGGTTGATCATCCCCCTCCAAAGGTATCTCTAAAACCTTACCCTATTTCCATTCCCTAGATGTAAAGAAGTAAGTCTGAGGGACTCCCTACATCCCCCTGCGATGTTCTTCCACAATCCCACCCCGTTGGAAACAACCTTTGAGCAGATCCACACCCATTGTGACCCATCCCAAATCTCGCCACCATAACCTTTCTCCATAACCTATCTGCATTAGTCGAGAACCTCCACAATCACTTCCCCAGGAGGGCTTTATTGAACCAAGCTAAATTTGTAACTCCCGTTCCTCCCTCCCTCACCAGTTTACACACCTCCTTCCAGCTGACCAAACTATATGAGTAACATATCCTTTATTGTTTAGTTAAATTAATATAATAGTGATGGGTGGCTGCACAAGTATGTAATCACTTATTTTGGATATATGGCAGTATTATGGATATATTATGTATTGAAGCGAAATAAGCCATCTGTAATATATATATATATATATATATATATATATATATATATATATATATATATATATATATATATATATATATATATATTATGAGTTGTTGTGAATACCCTCTACGTAGTATAACTATTTTATCTAAGGACTATGAGGATATCCTATGTATTTATGACAGGCATTGGGGCCTTATACTGTTTTTAAGATAGTCGATGGGATACCGTATATATAAATATATTATATTTGTGTCATGAGTGACGCCTATATAATATATGTGATGGGATTATATTTGTGCCGTGAATGGGACCTATATAATAGATGTGATGTTATTGTGATGTTAAATGCTTATATGTGTATTGAGACCTTAGATATTATGTAGATCTTTATATGATATTTATTTATATGGTTACTAAAATTGACATAGCTAAAACGGACCATTATGTGATTCTTATTTATGTGACCAATAATATTGAGATAGATATAGTTAACTGAATTGTGGGTATCGATTAATCGCTTAAATAATAAGAGTAAATCGTGAGAAGAGATAAACATGAAAATGATTACCTAAGATGGTTTTATGATTTGGATAGCCAGATAAAGTGTTATATCCTTTAAATGTGTAATCAAATAATAAAATAAGGAAGTGACATAGTGGTAATATATGACCTTATACTACTTAAAATACATAGTATTAGGATAGGGATTAAGGTTAGACTCCCTATGATGTAGCATAACAATATAGCTAGTATTAGTTCCTGTAGGGTTCAGTAGTAGATTGGTGAAGGAGTCAATAAAATGATATTGAGCATCCAACAACCATTAACTCTAAATGATTAATTGATCTATACATAAGTATACTGGTGGGTTCCTAGATTGGATTTCATTTACGAGACGTCCCACGCATTAAGTTTAGTGACGGTTTAGAACTGAGAGATAACGTAATGCTCCGATGCCAAATTTCAGTATCTTAACAATAGTTCAATGGGATAGTTATCTAGGTATACTTAGAGATTAGTATAAAAGGTTGGTCGAAGACTAAATATATAGTACCTATCATGGGAGTCTAGATATCATATTAAGAGTTATATTTACTTGCTAGGATCGATAATTTTGTAATATTATTCTAAGGTTGCGTTTATATTTTGGAGACTGATATTTATACATCTTGATGATCGAATGTTTTTCTATTATGCGCTAATCCTACCACCATTGGGTTAAATAGGAGATCTATTATAGAGTTTAACGCTCTTTCATTGACTAATATATTTATGTTCTATAGTTGGAGCTTGGATCATAGCATGGGAGTTTCATCATGTAGAAATCTCCTTATTCAGTAGTATGGTGTTGTATATTTCATATTCAGTAGTGTAATTTCTTTTCATTTATATCCTTTTTTTTATTCATTCAATCTTATTGTATTGAGAGGAGTTGTAAAAATATTTGGGTTGTACATATTTAATTAAATCCTAATTTTTATTTGTTGAGACATTAGGATTATTTGAGATTTATCATATTCTTTTGTACTCGTATGTTATTCCATATGCTTAGAATGTTATTAATTGTTCGACTTTTGTAAATTGTATATTGAGGACTTATCAACCTAATTATGCAATTTACAAGGTGTCCCATTAAACTAATTATCTTATTCAATAGGAGATACTCAGAATAAAAGTGGCTACTCTGAGATGGCTTATGATTTTATAAGGTGATATTCATACAATGAACGGTGTTGTACTTAGTATGGTAGCAAGTGAGGTGGTGATTATGCTTGGGGTACTAAAGAGACAGAACCCTAAGAATATTTAGAAGCTCAACAATGGTATTGAATGAGATGATAAGATCAATCCCTCTAATCGTGGATATAATGAATTCCTCATCCACCCTAGCAAGGAAAAAAAATCCCTGGCCATATCAATATTTTCAAAACTGCACAATTGGAGTATCGACCCCCATCCCCTTATGTCAAACCATCAGTGAACAATAGTACTTAATAATAACATATTTGCAAATAGGAAAAAACTCTGTGGGAATATCTTCTCAAGGCTGCAAAGTATAAGAGCCATCCAGTCTTCAAACTTTTCCAAATCATTTGCGATAATTGCACTTGAGCACAATATCATGAAGCTATTTTTGTAATTCAACTAATGATTTGACATTATGCTTTGGTAATGCCCTTCACCCTTCTATAAGAAGTAATTTTTTTAATAAAATGTGATTATCATGGATCTTTAATCCCGAAATATATCTTTCTTGCATGTGCACACACCGTGAAATGTTCGATGAGTAACCATTGAGAGTTTTAACATCCCGCAACACTGTCAAAAAGATTCCTTCTCTCTATTACTCATCATGAACTCTATTGGGGGAATGTACTATAGATTTGACCCTTATGGTTGAGGATGTAGCTCAGATATATAATATTGAATTCTTTGAGCTCTTTCGAGACTTTAAATTGTCCTTTATCTTACCTTTAGTACCTAGCAATGTAAATATGGCATCATCATACACGTTCTTCTCAATATTCATGATATTGAGATTGTGGTGAATAAGATTATCCTTCTAGTTCAGTAAATAAAAAAAATAAACTTTTCTTCTTCCTCAATAATTTCTTTGTTTTCTTTTCTAGAGCCTCTATTTCCCTCTTTCCAAAGACATCTTCCATCTTATATTCAGTTTCAATGTTAAGATCATTCAACTTTTGCAACACTTGGAAGCCCAGAAGTTGCAATGGGGTTCGTCATAATTCTACCCTCCCATCGGGGGTCTAAGAATCGTCGATGACCCCAATAACAAAACTTATTACCATTATTTAATCGCATTGCGTGATGGTCTTCATTACAACAGGGATAAGAAAATATACCTTTTGTGCTCCATCCTAATAACATGGCATATGAGGGGAAATCATTAATAGTTGACATCAACGATGCATGGAACTAAAAGAACTCATTACGTGATGCATCATAAGTGTGTACACCATAATTCCATAGCTCAATCAACTCTTCAATCAATGGTTGTAAAAATACATCAATCTTATCTCCGAGTCCATTTGGTCCATCGATAAGTATAAAGAAAATAAAATTAGGTTGCATGCACAACTACGGAGGTAACTAATAAATAATGAGGATAACGAGCCATGTGTGATGTTCATATTACCAAACGGCTTATATCAACTAGAATTTAACCCAAATCTAACATTGCGACCGTCTCTCGTAAAAAAATGGGTTTTGGTCATCAAATGTTTTCAAAGCACGAGAGTGTGTTGGATACCTCATGATATTGTCGTCAATCCATTCCTTATCATGCCATTTCATTAGAGGAGTTGAATAGGATGACTAAAATAATTTCTACAATCTAGGTATCAAAGGGAAATATCTTACTTTCTTTAAGGCTACCTTCGGTCCTTGGACACCCACACATTCATCTTCATATTTATATTAATAAGATCTGCATATATCTCACATTTCATGATTCTTGACTTTGTTTCGAAACAACATACAATTATTTGGGCATTCATCCAATGTCTCATACTTAAATCCTAAGTCCTTCGATAGTTGCTTGACTTGGTAATAAGACTTGGTAATTCTAGCACTAGAAAATACCCTCCCCAAAAAACTCAATAAAATAGTGACAAAATGATTTGTCCATCCATTAACTTACTTCATGTGCAAAAGTTCAACGACAAATAACAATTCGGTAACACCATTTGGACAATTTTCATACAAATCACATTCTAACTCTTTCAAATGTCTATAATAATTTGGAATATTTTCTTCATTCGAAAACATCTTCGGTGATGCATTCCTCATTATTACACATATTTTCATATGTGTGAGGTATACCCCTTCCTTCTTGAACCATTGTAATCATGTTGTCTCGAGCATTCAATTCAATAGGTATATCGCCAACTAGCATGTCGTCCCTTGAAGAATTTATATTGCTTCTTACACCACCAAAAGCCCCTCCATATAAAACCCAAACCTTATAAGTATCATCAAAACCATGCATATCAAGGTGATTTCTAACCATTTGTAGGGAGTGGTATACTCGATTTTCACATCTTTTACATGAGCAATAGGTTTATTTTGTCTCAATGATCTTATTTGCATATGCATAGTTAAGAAATCCTTAAATCCTATAAATGTATTCTTTTGAACACAGGTTACGTAAACTAATCCAACACTTATCCATGATACCTAGTAAGACAAACATGATTATTCCAAATAACTTAATGCATCAATTTAGAAAATTTAGTAGCAAACTAATTATTATAATAATAATAATAATAATATAACCCAGCAATTTAACGGATCAATTTTAACATCTACATCATTAAAAAGTCACACAATCAACATAAAAAGCCAATAAAGGAAATAGTCTTACGCAATTAAAAAGTCACACAGTCAGCATTTTAGTACTAATGTATTAAAGCATAAGAAAGGAAAGAATCTTGCACAATTAAAAAGTCACACAATCAACATTTTAACATCTATATCATTAAACATTTATACATTGAAAAACTCATAACCAACATACCCATTTTTATCCCCACTAGAATCATTATGTTAATCTTCTCCGTTATATGGCACATACACTTTATCATCGTCAACCAATTTTTATTAAACTTTTATTTATTTTTCTTACTTTAAGCACAGTCCCGCACTACCGAATACAATTTATGGACTCCAAATTCCTTTAATTTTTTATATTTTCTTTTATTATCTTTTTCCTCTTCCTCTGCCTCTCATAATCCTTCATTGTTACATAAATAATATGATAAAAGATATGTAATTAGAAAATGAATGAGGTAGAGAGATAGTGAGAAATGAAGTTTATTTTTTTAGTTTCTTTGAAGATCGTGACATCACTTTTTTTTATTTACTAAATTTTTGTTTAAACTATAATTATAAATAATGCTTGTTTTTTTATTTATTGATTTCGGGTGCCCCCTAACATATTGGAGTGGGTGTGCCAACACTTAGTGATTTTAATATTAAGGTTTATCATTTGATATGGTATCAGATAACATTCACAATTTTTCAATGGTGATGCATTTTGGATTAATTGGTTCCTTCAGATAAAAAGGTTGTACTTAGTGCATAAGGCTCTCTCTTAACTGTAGTGTCTGGGAGAGGCAGATGTCGACTGACCTTACCCCCATATATAGAGAGGTTTCTCCCATTAATTGAGCTTGAGACTAACCATAGCTTGGGTCCATCACATATATCATACAATAAAATCATAATCAAATAGGGAATCAAATTAATGGCATAAACTACTTTCAAAGGACATGAATTAATTAACACAAATAAAAATATCAATAATTTTAACTAAAATTCACACAAACAAGTGTATAAATATTCTCATAAATTAATCTTAAAATTATACAACCACTAATTGACAATTTGAATTTTCAATTAGCTCACCTTGAACCTCCTATCACCACTATAAATCACTCCAGTATAAAAACTAATGATATTAATCAATAACCTAAGATTAAAATTACCTTTTATCTGCATCAATTCAACGATACTAAACTTGAATGACCATAATTAGATTAAATATTTAAATGCCAATGAACCGTGTCAAATACCCATGAATGAAAAACATATGATTTCAATTGAAAGCACATATTTATGATATAAGGCAGAAAAAAATATAATTATCTGAATAGAAGTAATTTCTGCTATAACAAAAACTCCAACTATCCTAATAACCAACCAATTAATTTTCCATTACCCTTCCTTTCATTTTAATAACAACCAAAAAAGAAAATTTACAATCAATAGATAACGAAAACTAATTTGATGTCTTCAACTATAAAACTCCATTTTTTTAGGCCCCACCTAGCTAGACACCTACACCACCATAATCCCACAACAAAAAGAAGGAAAGAATACGACTTACCCTATATTGTAAACTTAACTATCAAGGAGGGCAAGGGCTAGGGAAAGGTTTAACGAGGGCGAGATTAGGGTGGATGAGGTATGAGGGCAGCAAGGGCGACGAGTGGGATTGAGGTCATTTCTCGGAGAAGAAAGGAAGTCCAAGTAGGGTGGGAGTTTTTTTTTCTTATTTTTCCTTAGGCTAATAGTTCTAAATGGCTAATAGAAAAGTTTGAAGAGGGAGAGTTAAAAGTGTTAAGGGAGAACTCAAAATGGTTTTTGCTATCTCATAAGGTATACTATTTGGGGTGACTACTAATATGCAGTCCCTTTAGAATTACTTATGGGATAGGTAATAAAACGAATTTTAAAAACTAGTTATTTTCAAGATCACTAATTTATCCTTCCTAAAAGGTGGGTATTAGGGACCCGAATTTTAGCCATCCCAAAAGGTCAAGTCTCAAAAAGTACTTTTTATAGTAATTACACGCCATTTTATTGGGAGAAGGATCACATTAATAGGGGAGTAAGAGATGGAGTCATGCAGGGCTTCCCTTGCTTGTTGATAAACGTGTTGCTTGATTGTGATCATGTCATCTCGAGATCTACGCAGAGGGAAATCATATTTGTGATTCTCTCTAATTGCGATCCTTACCCAACTATGTTGGGATGGTTCCCAACTTATTCTAGTTGTTCTGATTGTTTCCCATAAAAAAGGTTCTTCTAGATCGATATAAATAAATAAAGCGAGAATTACTTCATATTATTTTTGAAAGTTTTTTCCTTTAAAAGTATTTTAGACATTTGATATCAAATTAATGGTTAAAAATCATATGCATTAACTGATGGGTCCATTTAAAATTTTAGTCAATCCTCAATTAATTTTGGGAGTCAATTATACACAAACAGTACTTTAGAGCAAAAAGTCAAATGCCCCTTAAATAAATTAATGCCACGCTATTAATATGGCATTCTATGAATATTTTTATTTGAATATGGAAAAATAGTCCTTCTATCGAATTAAGTAATTAAGTGCCTCTAGAAGATTTTAATCAGTGTTAATTACACTTAGGTCCCCTAAACATTACCCCATGTCACTTCACCATCCGAACTTTTGTTTTCTATACTTAACCCACTTTACTTTTGAAACGGTCTCAAGTAACCCCCTATTGTTAACACCACTAACTTTTTTAACAGAAAAGTAGGCATGTACCTTGCACATGAAGTCACATAAAGTTATTTTTTGAATAATCCAAAACCCTATGCATATCTCCTTCTCTCTCCCTCTCTCTCTCTTCACTCTCCCACCTTCACTATACGCCCTCAGTCCCATCCAACTCCTTCCCCACCCACATCCCCATAACCCACCACCACCTTAGCAACCTCCGAACAAAAAAAATCTCTTTCTCTCTCTCTTCATTTTCTGGACTTCTCTCAGCATTAAGTTCCAACATGTTTTCGTTGAAGGCGGGTAAATATTTTGAGTTTCACCTGCTGAGTTTTAGGGTGTAGATGTATTTTAGAGATGCATTTGTGGGATTGAGATTTGGGGGTCAGGGGGAATGAGTTTGAGGGTACGGGGGTAGGTTTTGGGATTTGACTTTGGGGTTTGAAGATTTGGATTTTTTTTAGAGGTTTGTTTGTGGGTTTGAGATTTGGTTATGGATTTTTTTAGATTAGTTTAATGGTTTTGATTGAGATTTGTTTACCCAATTTTTTTTAGATATGTTTTCCCAAATTTGTTTGTTTGGGAGATTTTATTTTTGTAAGTTTTCAGAATGTTTGAATATATTATGTGTAATTTTCACATGCTTATATTATTGTTAATTAGTTTTTAAAAATATTAAAAATATATTTTATTGATTTTCATTATTTTTAAAATATTTATTCTGATTTTCACATTTTTTAAGTTATTAATTCAGTTTTTCTAGATTTTTAAAAAAAAATTATTAAGTTTTTCTGATTTGTTCTTTTATGTCTCGAAATTGGTTGATATATTACTTTATTATTTTCATCTTTTTCCCAAAATTTATAAAATGTTTATTCAATTTTTCACATATTTTTGTTTGTACTTTTTATAACTCTTTAATGTTTTTTTTTTTGGAATTTATAATATGATCTTTCACATATTATAATTTTATGTAATTTTCAGATTTGTTTAAATTTTTTTGTATTTTTGTATTTTTAATTTTTTTTATATTATTTTTCTGATTTTTTATAAACTTTTTACAATTTCAATGTTTTCCTATAATTTTTACAATTTATAATATATCTTTTCCTATATTATATATATATTTTTTGTCATTTTCAAACTTTTTTTTATCACTGTCTGTGTGTGCGCACGCGTGTGTGTGTGTAGGGGGGCTTATTTATTTCAGCCCAAGAGAGTAGCTGACCAGCCCATCATGCATAGTGGACTGCCTCGTCCAAATCCATTATTTATTTGAAGTTGTGTATTTAACATTTGCTTAAATACAAAGAGATATATTCAAATCGGAACCTAACAATCTCGGAGGAGATATTCAGGGACGCCACGAATTATCTACGAACCAATTGAGTTACTTATACAACTCAATCTCTTAATTTCTACATTTATAAATTATAAACCTTGGCCCGTGGCAATGAGATGGAACCTCGAGAATTGAGGCACACTAATATAAACATAGTAACCTTCCCGTTGACGCAGGCAAGTTGCTGAACCACGTATATATGTTGTTATGTGTGTGATTAATTACTTTCATCTTAATATGGCTTTCATCTTGATATTGCTTTCTTAATCATTCATTGTGATAATTCTTTGTAATACTCCGCAATTTTTAATAACTTTTATTATGCGATAAATTAAACGTTAATGGGGATTAATTGGAATTAATTAGGAAATAATTAATTGGGATTAATCCGGATTTAATATTACTAGAAATTATTGTAATGTGTGATTCTAAATATTACTTGGTGATATATAAGCAATTTATGAATATGATGTTATTTATATTGTCGTGAGTTACCAATACGGAAATAATGGAAATTAAGTTGGGACGTGGTATGGGGCGTGTCGAGAATAATTTAAATGAATAAAAAAGAAACATTATTTTATATCAACCTTGTGGCCGTTTCGAGTGCGCTGTTACGTCCGAAAGGGTCGAAATAGTAAGAAAAATCTATTCATGTGTTGGATTTTGGTCTCGAGATAAGCGGGAGATTAAAGGACACCCCGAAGGGGCAATTTAGTCATTTTACTTGAAAGATGAATAGTAATTTTGGGTTTTATTTTATTGTAAAGGTGTTTGGTTAGAGGAACGTAGGTTCATTCCATTCCATCACAAAATATTTGAGAGGTGTTAGTGTGAGAGAGAGTGAAAAGTTCCTTGGGAGAAGAAGAGGTTACTTAGGAAAGGGGAGAGTCTTTTGGGGCAAACCAAAGGGGATTAACCACCTTCTGCCACTAGCACCACCACCGAAAAGTCGTCGAAAAACGAGGAAGAAATCCTACACCATCATCACCAAAGGTTCAGACCTACATAACTAAGGCAAGTGCAATTATTTCTTTATCTTGATGCTTAAAATATCCATACAAGATAGGATAATTAAGGAATTAAGAAATTGCATGTTTCAATGATAAACTATAGAGTTTTAGTTTAGTTCTGGACATAAGAATTAGATAGAATAAATCTCTTTCATCACAAAGGTATTAATTCATGAAATTTGGTTTCAATTGATGGGAGAAATCTAGGTTCATATAATTTTCTAGGAGAAATATTAATATATGAGAATTCTGTGAAAGATATGATTTAATCCAAACTATTTGATGAATTTAGGTTGCTTGATTGTTAGAATTTGATCATATACATTTCTATGTCAAATGAGATGAATTAGGAGGAGTTTTGGATTGATTTATGTTGGCTTTGATGTAAAAGAAGTATCAAACTCGTAGGTTGTAAAATGCAGAATCTGGGCAGATATCTGATCGATTGATCGATCGATCGACTCAAGGGAGAACAGTAGGATATACTTGAGACCCGAAAAATTGTGAAATGTTTTCTTTTTAAAGTTTGATTAAATCCAAAATTGTGAGAAATCTTTAGTGATGATTATTTTAATATGATGGGACTTAAGGGAGAACAGTAGGATATACTTGAGACCCGAAAAATGTAATTTGAGTGGGATTGAATCGGGAAAAGATTTAACGGGGAATTAATTATACAAATTTTGGTAGAAATAATATTCGAATAATATTGTATTTTAACAAAAGGTGAGGGACTTGGGTGAATGCTGGAAAATTATATTTAATCGAGATAAATATTATGTAAGTGGTATCCACGTAATAATATTCAATGAATTAAGTTTGGATAATTTTGGTACATTAATGAGGAGCGAAAGACTTGGGTTAATGTTGTAAAATTATTATTAAAGTGAGAAGGACATCATGTGAGTGATAACTACATAATAATAACAATGTGTTAAAGAAAATAATTATAATTAACAAGTACGGGTGGTATTGATAAATACAATGGGTACTTGGGGATATCATAAATTCCTAGTATTATACATAGGTCGAATAAGTACCTAATTTTATATAGGTAGATGATAATGCCTATTGTTTGATAAATTATGTGTATGACATACCTAGCTTACTTGCTATCGATGGGAGGTTTACGCGTGCGGACAGTCATATCCTGATGAATTTATGGGATCTTTGACTTGTCACTCGAGAACATAGGACTTAGGTCGATTATCATTAGTGAGAACAATGGTATAGAACGGTCATTTGGGTGCATAGGTATGTGCGTAGACTAAAGGCTTAGGACTATGTTCGAATCCACTGTTTGTGTTTGGTGATTGTGGTTATCTTTACCGAACCTATAGTCCCCTATACAGCGACGAGATGTATTGGGACACGATAGTAGAGTAATGCAACACCGCAGTTGTGTCTCAAAGTGCAGTATAGTGTATATATATATTATAGTGAATGTATATATATACATATGATGATATCTACTGTGTGACTAAAGTAGAATTAAAAGATAATAATAACTAGAATTAATTAAGTACGAACACTTAATTGAATTGAATTAATAAGGGGTTTATCCATATTGAATCTAAATGGATATATATGTTAATAACATTATTACATGTATTATGAGATTAATACGTAGGATGAATTGGGCTATAAATAGTGGATACATTGGGTTAATCTAGTTAGCGTGGGAATCGTAACTATGATGGCTTAGAGGTATGTTAGATGTGCACTCTAGATGAGATGTGAGAATCTCAAAGAGAGAGTCTCGTAATCTAACATGTCTATATTTTAAGTGATAAATATTGCAATTATTCACTTGATGTTTTAAAAACTATTTTACATCGGGCTCTAACCCATTTTGTTGCATATTCTCTTCTCTTTACTGTATCTCCTATATCAGGTGTCCTGCCACAGGGACGCCAGCCTTAGAGGATTATGATGATGACGAGTTATGGACGATATGGATATTGGAGCTTTGTATTAGACACCTTCATATTTGTTGATTCCTACTCTATAATTGATTTTTATAGGGCATGTCGCCCAAGTGGATTATAGTATCTCCCTTCTATCTGAGTTAGGATTTTATACTCATGTCGTTATGATACATTTTGTTATTATTGGGATTTATGTATTGAAATATTTTAGTGGAAAAGTATTATTCCAATTGCATTTAAATTCTATTGTGATTCATTTATTATTGTGGATTGGATTATTATGAAAATTGTTTGAAATGGTTAAAATATAATTTTATTACATTTAAATTTGAGAAGTTTAACACCTGTTTAATTGAATATTAGGTGATTAATGTTTTTCGACAGTGATGCTAAGAATGAACCAACTATAAATTCTGTTTTGATTGGGTATAGGATTGATCACCCGATATTTAATTGAGTTGGGTGTTACATTCTTGCACTCACAATTGGCGCTGTCTGTGGGAATCGATTCTTTTTTCTACGAAAGAATTCATCAACAGAAAGCCCGTGATCCTCACTACAACAGAAACATTCCTCAAGTTGGTGATGCACAGGATGACCCCGTCCCAACTAGGGTTAGGTCATAGATTCTTTAGCAACCAAATCCTAGGTTTCTCCAATAAAGGCAGCATTATGAAGAAAGTCAGGGACCACCTAGGTCTAACCAGATCTTCAAGTTGGTCGACGATTATAAAACCAGGCTTTGAGAACAAGAGGAGGACACATTCCTCCAGTTGGAAGAAAATGCTCGCTTGTAAAGGCGACTTGAAAGGATGGAGAGAGATATTTATAGAGATACCTGGAAGCATTGTGATAGGACTCCTAGTCCTCAGACGAGCAATACTTACAGTCAAGGGAGGAGCTCCAGATGTGACCAAGACTGATCTGAACGTGGTAGGTCAGAGTGTGATCGATCAGAGAAGTGCCACAGAAACAATGATCCTCAGGAAATGAACATCAGAATTTTGGTCCTCAAAGAGATGGACCAACATCCAGCCCATCGGGATCCAGGTCTACCATGGAGCTATCCAAGAGAGCTTTCAACACTCCGATGAAATTCCCTTTCTCAAGGGAGATTAAAGAAGAGGAACCCACAAAGAAGTGTTCTGTTCCCAGGTTCAAGATTTACGATGGGAAGACGGATCACATAGACCATGTTCGACAGTACGAGCAGGTGGTGACCCTGTGGAGCCATAATGACACCTTAATGTGTCAAATTTTCCCTTCTAACCTATATGATGTAGCACACAAGTGGTTCTAAAATCTACCCCATAAGTCGGTCAAGAGCTTCAAGGCTCTAATAAAAACATATATTTCTCACCTTATAACCAGTAGCTCCCACCCTAAGATGATGGTTTCACTGCTCACGATGAAGAAAAATCCATAAGAGAGCCTTCGCTATTATGGCAAGAGATACTGAGAGGTCTTCAGTGAGGTAGAGGACTGCTCGGAGTAAGTTGTTAATGCATCTTTCAAGATTGGTCTGTAGACCACATCTCTGTTTCACTAGTCCCTGGTAAAGAAACAAGACAGCACCATCGACGACCTTATGGCCCGTATTGAGAAATACATCAAGGTTGAGGACATGGTTCACTCTAATACAGGGGACAATGGTCAAGCAAAGGTAAACAAAGGAGGAGATAAGGGTGACACTCCAAAGAAAGGTAACAAGAAAGGGGTAAAAAATTACTCTAAGGATGGGAGTAAGGTTGATCCTTCAAAAGCGTTCCATCCTGTTAATAAAGTCTTCAAAGAATAAATCTATAAGGTCTTGAGTGAGATCAAGGATCAACCGTTTATCAAGTGGCCCAAGAAGATGGGTGAAGACCCAACACAGAGGAACAACGCATTGAGATGCGTATTCCACAAGGAAGGCGTCCACGGGACTGAGAATTGAAAGGCTTTGAAGTCACACTTGGAAGAGCTGGCCAAAGCTTGGAATATCAATGAATATATAGAAAAGAAAGCTGATAAGGTAGCAACCAATGACAATTGGAAACGAGACAATATCCTTGATGACGAGATGTGACAGGAGTTTGCGGTGATCCATGGAGCGTCTGATCTAAAGAAGATCTAAGTGAATGTTGTTCGAATGGAGCTAAAGAAGGTCACTTCTATCATAGAAGCATTCCAAATTAACCCTGCAAAAAGACAAGATGGTAATCGTCGACAACCAAAAGATGTCAACTACACCAAACACATCGTCTTCACTGAAGAAAATTTAATTAGAGTGAGGACTTCTCGCCATGATGCACTCGTGATAACTCTCAGAATTACAAATTGGGACGTCGACAAGCTGTTAGTAAATCAAGGAATCTCGTCGGAGGTGATGTACCTGATATTATTCCATAAGATGAAGCTCAAACTAGTCGACCTCAAGGAAACCATAGTTCTATTGGTCGGCTTCATAGGGAGAATTATAATGCCAGTGGGAAAGATAGTCTTTCAAGTTAGGATAGGGAATATCTCAAAGCTGATTGAGTTATTGGTGGTGGACATAGAGTCCCCATATCGTGCCATTCTAGTCAGAGGCTGGTTGCACGCCATGAGGGTCAGACTATTTACTTACCACCAAAAGCTATAATGTATTATCGACCGGGGCGTGGTCGAGATTCATGGTGACGCGACCATAAATGTGTCTAGTGCGCATTTTATATAGGCTCAAGTGCAAGCATGTCGTTCAAGTAATAATCCGATAAGTCGGGAATCGATCCTCAGGGAAACAGGACGAACTAAGTCATTACAACGTGGGAAAGATAAGGGTAATCTAACTTCTACTTTAATAAGAAGGAAAAGATGATTTGGAATACGGGACAACTACAACTAGATGAAAATTTAAAAATGAGTAACTAAGGAAACTACAACTAAATGAAATGTAATTGTTCTAATAAAACGTAAAGCTGATGACAATTTAACTAAAACTTCAACTATGAAATGAGAAAAATAGGTCGGGTTACAATCCCCCACACCCTAGTAATTCACTTCGTAGGATACTAGCTTCGGAATTAAAACCTTAAATGAATCTTTAGTACTCCCAAGTATTACATATATGAGGGATCGTAGCTCGCACAGTTTGTAAGAAAGAGACGAGTAAAGCAGTGTTGCATTAACCAATACGCGCGTCGCACTCTTAAGCATCCCGGTTACCTAAGGAAAACGAGATCAAAAGTCATACGACAGTTGTACCAGTTACACAACACGATTCATCTAAGACTTCAATTCAAAAAAACTATTTCCACTATCATGAATTACATCGGGTGGGGTTCATGCACCCCAACCCTTGAAAACTTAGTCGAACTTCTTAAAACGAGAGGAAAACATGCTTTGAATGAGAGAAAACATTTTAACTAACAACTTAAGATGAAGAAGAAAGAAATTACTAACTAATGAATTAACTAGAGAAATAATGAAAGCAGGAATTGGAACAAAATTAGTTGAATTGCATAATTGGAATCAAAGCTATATAAAACTAGGGTTTCTTGTTATTCTCTCCTCTAAACTAATTACAATGCTTTTCTAAACGGATAAGAAGCCTCCCTTTAATGTCTGGGAGGTCTTTAAATTTGTACCATACGAAAAATACAAGAGTTGGACGCATACAAAACTCTATCAAGAAGAAGATAATCCTAAATCTTGAACCCCTGATCAATCCGGTAAGGACATATGGGATTGGTCCGGGTGACAACAGGATCGATCCATTTTTCATATCACCCGGATTGGTCCGCTAGACAGAATTTATGCAGTGAAATTTTAGGGCCGAATCAATCCATTTTTTGGGAGAACCAGATTGGTCCGGTAGACGCTTTTTTATTCAGTGATTTCTAGTACCCGGATCAATCCGTTTTTTATATCACCCGAATTGGTCCGGGTTGGCTTCTCAATTTCTCTTGATTTTCTCTTCAAAATATCATGATTACCTCACATCTTCGGGTCTTCATAACTTCTCTTTTGGAACTCGGATTGGAACACCGTTTCTTCCTACACATTCATAAACTCTAGATCTTCGACTTTTATTTTGGGTCCTCAATCGGATTCCTGGTGGAAATTATGCATTTTCCCTTTTGATTCGTCCTCTTTATTTTCTCTTGCTTCTTCCAGTTTCTTTCTTTCTTTTATGTATTAAATACCTAAGAAATACACAAAACTTGGGATACTTATTAGACGACACCATTAGCAGCGATATGAGATAAACCAACTCGTTTTACAATGTTCGGAGTAATAAAAGCCTCTATATTAAGGGGTAAATTTGGAAGAATTTATGCCTAATAAAATCCCCCTAACTTAGAACTTTCATCGTCCTGAGAAATGTAAAAGAATCAAAACATGATCCTACTCTAAAATGGGATAGAAAACCTCTTTCGCGGGAAAGCGATTGCATTTAGCGTATGCAACAAGCCTTTAAACCCCTAGGTTACCCTAGCGTAATGAGTTGTGTCTCATGAGGGTTTGCAGCGAATATACCCACAAAATTCGACTCAAAGAAACTCAAAATACACAAAAATTGTATAATTCAAACTTTTTCAGAAAATAGTCATCATCAATTCATGTTCAAGGGTCTCAAATCATAGTGCGTGTATGCGAAGCCAAAAATTTAACTGCGAATTTCCACTAGTTGACCATTACGTTACTTATCCGAAATTCGTTTTGATTTCAAAATCTCACGGGATGCTCTTACAAACGAATCTCTCGGAAGTGTGGCTATTTCTCTCGGTGTTTGTGATATAAGGAGTAAATGCATTGGAACAAATTTCACGCACACTAATAGAAAGACGGAATTTTATGGTAAATGGATCTTATCATCGGATTACGGTTATAGGGAAACGGGAACATTGCCTCTAATTCACACTTTTAATCTCTTTTATTATCTTTTTTTGTTTTAGCTCTCCACGCGGTAACCAATTTTGCAATTTGGACTCGGTTAGGACTTTATTGGGTCATAAGGTGTATTGGATAAAATGGGAGTGATTGGGAATTTTGGAATTGGAAAATTTTCTTATGATATCCATTAGTGCTTTTTCAGGCTTTTGCTCAATTTCTCTTCTTTTTTCTATTTTTTTATTTTTATTTTTCTTGCTATTTTTGTTGAGCGTTTTCTATTTTTTTCTTGCCCCTTTTTTATGCACTTTTCGAACTTAATTTCTGATTTTTTTTTTATTTTTACAATTCCAGACCAATTGAGGTTTTTCGGGTGGTTAAACAAAAGGGAATACTTATTCGGCTCAAATTAGGTTGCAAAAAGGGTAATTTTTCATGACTTTTTCTGGCTAATATTTTTGGGTGACAAACGAGGGCCTAACTTCATTGTCCAAATTACTAATTGCGTTACCATATGCATTTCGATATTGTTTTAAGTTTAGAGATTTATTAGTGCGTTTTTAAAGGCAACATCACACATATTTCCCATAACCGGTCAAAGTGAAAGAATTGAGATCCTCAACGACTTGTTAGAATGTTGAAACGAACTTTGAGTTAACAATTTAACTTGGATTGATTTATAAACTCAGAATAATGAAAGGCTCGAATCTCACCGGGTTGGTTAATCTCCACATTTATTCGCTAAGTCGTTTATGTTCGCTCAATGTTCATCTTTGGTCAATTTCGGCTTTGTGTAATATGTTTTTACAATTTGAGACTTTAAACCAAATTTTAATGATATTTTTGAAAATTTTGAATTCCAATTTTTATTTATTTTGAAAAAAAATATTTTTGATTTTTCTGAGTTTTTTCAATTTTTTTGAAAATTTCTGGGCATTTTTGAAAATCTATGAAGTTTTAGAAAGACGCACTTGTGACCCCCACTAACTTAGACTTTTACGTTGTCCTCAAGAAAAAAGGACTAAAATCTAACTCAAAGCGAATGAAAAGTGCGAAGAAATAAAACGAACAAATATGAAAAATGCAGAATTTTATATAACTGGACAACATGTATTACAAATGGAAAGGAAACTAAATAACCATGTTATAATAGCCAACAACTAGACAACCACTATGTAGAAAAAAACATCACTGGAGCAGGGTATTGGAGCTTCTGGGCGCACTGGGGTCATACAGGTCATAGAAGAAGCTTGGAGGGGGCTCTCTGAAGTTGAGTTCGTACATATGAGTTTGGAGATGGTGCATCATGCGCGTATACCTATAGTAGGACTCTTGATCCCTATTGTATTGCGTGAGGAATATGTCAAACCGGGTTTCCACCGCCGAAAGACGCCGATTAATTTTAGCATTGGCGGGTGAAAAATCAGAATCCTCCTCACTATCATAATCTGCGTCGCCCTCGCCCATCACAATATCCTCCTCGTCTTCGTCGCTGCTCTCATCATTACCGCCCTCTTCCGCTTCTTCATCACTATCCTCCTCTTCGGTATAACTATCCTCTTATGACAATCGGGCCTTGATGTGGGCTTATTGTCTTTCACGTTTAGTCCGGGTGGTTGTCGCAAAAGGAGTTGGGAGGCGCGGGAAATCCTTTGGGGGGCAATTCCGACGTCGGCTAGCATGGATGTGATGAGCCGGGCATAGGGGAGAGGGGTGACACCCTTTTTATCCTTGGCGGCGAATAATATGTCCTTAAAAATTCAAAGAGCCAAGCTAATGGGGGTGTTGTGGTCGAAGAGGTGATATACGAGGGTGTCTTGATGCGGGCGCATCGCCGAGTTATTTCCCATTAGGAGAATGTTTGCGCACACTATTTTGAAATTGAGGCTCTCTTTTTCGCTTAGCTAGCCCACTGGGTAGGTTTTCATGACCTAGTTAGCATTGGGGTCAATGCGGGACATGCACACATCTTTTTCAAGAGGGGAAAGAGGGTTTGGGTAAATGTATTAATGCGGGGTTGGGACATCTTTGGCAGCCAACTTCTGGGTTAGAAGTTCCAAAGAGAATGGGACGCAAATGCCACCAATGTAAGCTTCAGTCACGCGGTGCCCGATGTGAACAAGTGAGCCATAGAAGGTGCGCATGACGTTGGGTCATACCGCGTCATGAGGTTTAGTGAGGAAGCGACACCATCCCCGGGCCATAAAAAGAGCGGTGACAGAATTAGGCATGTCATTCCAAATGACTTGGCGCTCTATTTGAAGTTTGTGAAGTTGGCCGAAGAAACGTTCATACCACCTTTTCTCTTGAAAGGAGCGGTAGCTGGTGGCTCCGTCGTCGAGAATTTCGACGGAATCTTATTTTTGTGTAGGTGGTTGGTTGGCCATGGTTTCGGTAGTGAGTAAAAGTATTGGACAAAAGTAGTGAAGGAGAGGATGAGAGTGAGTAGTGGTGGGGGAAATAGGGTGGGGAGGGTGTAGATTTTATAGGTGGTGAGGAGAGAGGGTAGGGTAGAATTTGGACGGAAAAGGGGGAGGGATTTGGGAGGGAAACGGGTTGTTGGGAAGGGAGGGGAAGAAAATGGGAGGGAATGAGAGGTATTGGGGGGGGGGAAAGGTGTGGAACCTAGGGAATGTAAAGAGTTGCGGAAACTGGACCAATCCGGGTCCCCAGGAACGAATCGATCCAGACCCTTTATTTATTTTTTATTTTTTTCGATTTTCCAAATCGGACCAATCCAGGTGCCCAGGACCGAATCGATTCGAACCCCAGATTAGCTCTAGTTCCCTTGTTGGATGGTAAACTCTCCTCTTACGACTTTCGATTGCTCCTACCTATGATCTGACACCTGCCTAACTTGATTACCTCTCACCTCAAAACTGCGGCTCAAAAATACTCGCCTCGTAAAGCATGCTGGTGCTCGAATACCTCTCCTTTTGTGATGTGATCCTACAGACTCTACTATCCTTACCTACGTGCAGCTACTATACACAAGAATTCACCCTATACACGTCGGGGGTGCGAAGACCTCTCAATTCGAGCTCACTCTACCCCGTAAATAGGGTCCGATAACCAAATGGTGTCGATATCTTCTACACATTCCTCAACATATGGCTTTGGACACTGTCCATTGACTTTGAACATGTTTCACCCTTTGGACCTTCTAATTCTACTGCTCCGTGGGGGAATACGCTTTTCACAACGAATGGACCAGTCCATCGAGACCGCAATTTTGCCCAGAAATAGATGAAGCCGGGAGTTATAGAGGAGTACCTTTTGTCCCAGTTGAAACTCTTTTGGTCTAATAATCTTATCATGCGCGAGTTTCAGCCAGGCTTTAGAAATATTGGCATTCTCATACGCATCATTGCGTATTTCATCTAACCCATTCAGTTGAAGCTTGCGAGCTTCATCGTCTTTGTCCATATCGTAATTTACCCTCATAATTGCCCAATACGCTTTTTGCTCCAACTCAACGGGAAGATGGCAAGGTTTGCCATACACAAATCGGAATAGGGACATTCCGAGTGGGTTCTTATATGCGGTACGGTAGGCCCATAGAGAATTGTTTAATCGAAGGGACCAGTCTTTCCCGTCGGGATTGACAGTCTTCTCTAGTATGTGTTTGATTTCACGATTTGCCAATTCATCCTGTCCATTCGTTTGTGAGTGATATGCCGTTACAACCTTGTGAATGACACCATACTTTTTCATAAGTTTTTAAAATGCCTTGTTGCAAAAGTGCATGCCGTTATCATTGATTACCGCTTTAGGTGCACCGAAACGAGAAAGTATGTGTTCGTGCAGGAACTTTATCACCACTTTATTGTCATTAGTCTTGGTAGATATAACTTCCACCCATCTAGAAACATGGTCTACCACGACTAGGATGTATATATAGCCAAAAGACGAGGGGAAAGGGCATATGAAGTTAATACCCCAACAAACGAAAACCTCAATGATGAGAATCGGGGTTAATGGCATCATGTCTCGTCGGGTAATCGCCCTCATCCATTAACACTTGTCGCATGCTTTCGAATGACAAAATTGGATGACTTTTGGAATTTCGTCATCCGTTACGCATCGTCGGATGATTTGATTGACACAATATTTAAAAAAGAATGGATCATCATAGAAAAACATGCGCGGCCAAGTGATGAACCTCTTCTTATCTTGCGATGTCAAATCGGGAAGGACGGCTCCCGTGACAACATAGTTCACTATATCCGTAAACCAGGGCAAAGAAGAGGTGGCAAAGAGTTGCTCATCCGAAAAATACTCGTCTATGGGTGTAGGATCACTAGGTACGTCGGACGAAAGCCATGATAAATGATCAGTGACGACGTTTTCTACTGCTTTTTTATCTTTAGTGAAGAGATTAAACTCTTATTGGAGTAAGATCCACCTTATGAGGCACGACTTTGCATCTTTCTTCGCAAGTAGATATTTTAAAGCCGCGTGGTTGGTGAAACAGGTGATGGGGGAACCGATAAGATAGGATCGAAATTTGTCGAGAGCGAATACTATCGCTAGAAATTCCTTCTCCGTGGTGGAGTAATTGAGTTGTGGTTCGGTAAGAGTCCGACTAGCGTAGTAGATGACATGAGCCTATTTGTCTTTTCGTTGGCCCAAAACAGCCCCTATCGCATAATCGCTAGCATCACATATGAGCTCGAATGGTAAGGACCAATCCGGAGCTTGCATGATGGGAGAGGACACAAGCATGTTTTTCAGTTTTTCAAAAGCGCTTTGGCATGCTTCCGTCCACTCGAATGGGGTGTCCTTCATAAGAATATTTCTTAAGGGTCTAGCGATGGTGCTAAAATCCTTAATGACCCTTCTATAAAACCTTGCGTGGTCCAAGAAAGAGCGCACGTCTTTCAGCGATTTAGGTGGGGATAGGTCAGCTATGACATCTATTTTTTCTCGATCAACCTCGATACCATTGGATGACACGATGTGGCCAAGAACTATACCCTCAGTTACCATGAAATGGCATTTCTCCCAATTCATCACTAAGTTCTTTTCCACACATCGGGCTAGTACTTTCTCAAGATTGGCTAAGCATAGGTCGAAGGAGGTGCCAAAAACACTAAAGTCATCCATAAACACCTCTAGCCCTCTCTCAACCATGTCACTGAATAAGCTCAATATGCACCTTTGAAAGGTCGCCAGTTCATTACACAAGCCAAATAACATATGTTTGTAGGCAAACGTTCCAAAGGGGAAAGTGAAGGTTGTTTTCTCTTGATCAAGTACATCTACATCAATTTGGTTATATCCGAAATAACCATCTAGGAAGCAATAATAAGGGTGGACCACTACTCTGACAAGCATTTGATCGATAAATGTCAAGGGGAAATGGTCTTTCCTAGTTCTCGCATTGAGTTTTCGGTAATCAATACAAACGCGCCATCCAGTGGTGGTACGTTGGGGAACTAGCTCTCCCTTGGAATTTCCAATCGCAATCATGCCCGACTTCTTTGGGATGACTTGAATGGGGCTCACCCACTTGCTATCCGATATTGGGTAGATAATATCGGCATCTAACAGCTTTATAATTTCAGTCCTCACCACATCTTTCATTATTGGATTTTTCCGTCTTTGCATTTATCTCGAGGGCTTAACATCCTCCTATAGGTGAATCTTATGGGTGAAAATTAGAGGTCTTGTCCCTTTTAGATCAGTTATACACCAACCAAAAGCACTTTGGTGCTTCCTCAAAATCTTTAATAGCTTACCCTCCTGCTCTTCATCTAAGCTAGAGGAGATAATAATAGTAAATGTCTCACTTTCTCCTAGGAAAGCATATTTAACATTGGAGGGTAGTTTCTTCAACTCGAGAGTCGGGAATGTGTCACTAGAGGGAACCATGCATGCTTCCCTTAGCAATAACTCTTCAAATTGAGAAACTTAATTAATATCTCTCGCGTCCTCGTCCGACGCTCTCTCATCGAGTAAACCTCTCAACTCCTCTATCTCCATCTCAAACTCGATATAATCTCCCTTACTCTCATGAATAGAAGCTAGGCAAGCTTCTAAGGATCTCCACAGTAATTTTCCTCAAAGTGTTCTTCTACGATCTCCTTAATTAATCTCACCGCGTGAAGATCATCTTCTTCCCCTGCTTGTTGAGCTATGTTGAAGATGTTCATTTCTAAAGTCATATTCTCAAAAGTGAGTTGCATCTGCCCATTTCTAGTATTGATCACTGCATTAGCCGTAGCTAAGAATAGGCGTCCAAGGATGATGGGAACGTGATTTTTCGAGGCGAATGAGGGATCTGTGTCCCAAATGACAAAATTTATCGGCAAGTAAAAAGTGTACACTTGGACTATTATGTCCTCAACTATACCCCTTGGTATCTTCACGGTTCGATTCATTAATTGGAGAGTGATCCTTATGGGCTTAATATCACCCAGATCAAGTTTCCTATAAATCAAATAGGGGAGGATATTGACACTTGCCCCCAAATCGAGTAAGGCCTTTTCGAATTTGTTCTCTCCAATGGTGCAGGAAATGGTGGATGCATAGGGATCTTTATATTTAGGTGGGAGATCATTAAGGAGGACTGAGCTCACGTTATGTGCTAGAAACACGTTTTTCTTTACCTTCATCCTCCTCTTTACTGTCAATAAGTCTTTTATGACTTTTGCATAAGATGGAATTTGCCTTATTGCATCGAGGAAAGGTAAGTTAAATTTCACGTTCTTAAGGACTTCTAGCACTTAATCACTTATGGTCCTATTATGGGTAGGAACAAATCTTTGAGGAAATGGCGCAGCGGAGGGTGGTTTTATAACTACCTCGGGCTCATTAGTGTTTTCCTTTTCACTCTCATTCAAGGAGATATCTTCGGCCTCTTTCGTGCCGGGCGAATTCTCCTTATCTTTTGAAATGTCATGTGGGGGAGGTGATAAATCAATAACTCTCCCACTACAAAGAGTGGTTACATATTGATAGTGCTCCTACTGTTTTGTAGAGGTGAATCTAACACTAGGTTGACCTTGGGTAGGTCTTTAGCCTTGGGTAGGAAACTTTCCCTTCTCTTGGATACTCAACGAGGATTACATCTTGGAGATGTTTGCATTTATTTCGCCAAACATACGTTCATATCTAGCATTGTTTACACCTTAAGAATTTATTAATCGGTTCATTGTATCCTCAAGGTTCCTCCACGCTGGAGCTACATATGGAGCTGGAGGTGGTTGTGCTTGTTGGTATTGAGGAGGTGGTGGAGGTGGGATAACTTGTGAATGTGGGGTCATCGTAGCTTATGGTTGTCTATAGTTGAAACCAAGATGGTTTCTCCAAGAAGGGTTGTATGAGTTCCCATGCAGGGCATTAAAATTCCTCTTGAATCCTCCTATAGCATCCACCTGCTCGGTGTGCATGGACTTGTAGGAGGAAATCGTCGGGCATGTTTTTTTGGAATGGCCTGCTTCATAGATAGCACAAACTTTTTCTTTCGAACCATGGATGGATCCGAAGATATTTCTCAACCGACCATCAAACCACTCTTTCATATCTCTCTGAAACTGATCAAATCGACGGTCTATTATGGTATTATTATCCAAATGGTATAGACCGAATGCAGTTAGAGGGATAGATGTTTCTCTTGGACGAGCTTAGGTATTAGGATCGGATGTGTCCCATGATTGAGTAGTCTCTACGACATACTTAAGATGGGCCTTGACATCACATGAGTTTAAATCCCAAAAGGGTCTTTCACACATTGTTTGCACAAGTTGTTTGGAAGCTACTGTCAACCCATTATGGAAGAAAGATATAACTAAGTGTTTGTCAAAACCATGATGGGGGCATGCGCTTACTAACTCTTGGAAACGTTCCCAACACCTGTCAAAAGACTCATTATCGTGTTGTTGGAAACCTTGAGTTTGAGTTTTGGCAGAGTTGGTCTTATGATGTGGATAGAATTTTAAGATAAACTTAGACTGCATGTCTCTCCAGGAAGTGATGGAGTTCAGGGGTAGAGACCATAGCCAGGTCTTGGATTTATCCTTTAAGGAAAAAGGAAAAAACTTTAGGTGAATGACATCCTGCGTGCAAGATTGATCACTAAATGAGTCACGCGCCTCTTCGAACTCACGAATATGCAGGTATGGTTTCTCTGAATCCATACCATGAAACGTAGGGAGAATCTGTATCATCCCATTGTGAAAATGGAACTGACCAGCATTATACAGAAGTAAAATGCAACCAGGGGTGACAATTCGCTCAGGAAAGAGTAAGTCTTTCATGGGACGATAGGGGAGATCTCCCTCTCCAGTACTGAAACTCGCTGCGTCGGACATCATACTCGCGCTCTCTTCAAATGACTCTATATACTCACTCGGGGTCCTAGACGTGTGACTCGAGGATTGACTCAGGGTGTAACTACCTATGGAGTGCTCAGGAGTAGGAAGTGGAACCCAGAATTGTGGAACGCGAGGTGTGTGGGGGCTTTCAGAATTATACTCAACAATAGGGTTTTCGTGGATTCTGATTGGCATATTGTGAGGAGTCTGAGTATGTTCAGGATTTTGCATTAAAGGATTTTGAAAGATGGTGATTTAATATGTTTTTGGATTTTTAGTCAAAGTTCTAGATTGACTCGATCTAACCTAAGTCTACCTAATTCCCCAGCAATGGTGCGCCAAAAACTTGACGCGACCACAAATATGTCTAGTGTGCGTGCTATGTAGGCTCAAGTGCAAGCATGTCGCTCAAGTAATAATCCGATAAGTCGGGTATCAATCCTCAGGGAAACAGGACGAACTAAGTCATGACGACGTGGGAAAGATAAGGGTAATCTAACTTCGACTTTAAAAAGAAGGAAAAGATTATTTGGAATACTGGACAACTACAACTAGATGCAAATTTGAAAATGAGTAACTAATGAAATTACAATTAAATGAAATGTAATTGTTCTAATTAAATGTAAAGTTGATGACAATTTGACTAAAACTTTAACTATGAAATGAGAAATATAGGTCGGGTTACAATCCCCCACACCCTAGTAATTCACTTCGTAGGATACTAGATTCGGAATTAAAACTTTAAATGAAACCATTATTACTCCCACATATTACATAAATGAGGGATCGTAGCCTGCACAGTATGTAATCAAGAGACGAGTAAAGCAGTGTTGCATTAACCAATACGCGTGTCGTACTCTTAAGCAACCCGATTACCTAGGGCAAACGAGATCAAAAGTCATACGACTATTGTACCAGTTACACAACACGATTCATCTAAGACTTCAATTCAAAACAACTATTTCCACTATCATGAATTACATCGGGTGGGGTTCATGCACCCCAACCCTTGAAAACTTAGTCAGACATATTAAAACGAGAAGAAAACATACTTTAAATGAGAGAAAACATTTTAACTAACAACTTAAAATGAAGGAGAATGAAATTACTAACTAATGAATTAACTACAGCAATAATGAAAGTAGGAATTGGAACAAAATTACTTGAATTGCAGAATTGGAATCAAAGCTGTATAAAACTAGGGTTTCTTGTGTTCTTTCCTCTAAACTAATTACAATGCTTCTCTAAACGGATAAGAAGCATCCCTTTAATGTCTGGGAGGTGTTTTAAATTTATACCCTACAAAAAATACAAGAGTTGGACACATACAAAACTCTATCAAGAAGAAGATAATCCCAAATCTCGAACCCCGGATCGATCCGGTCAGGATATATCGGATTGGTCAGGGTGACAACAGGATCGATCCGTTTTTCATATCACCCGAATTGGTCCGTTAGACAGAATTTATGCAGTGAAATTTTGGGGCCGAATCAATCCCTTTTTATTCAGTGATTTCAAGTACCCGGATCAATCCATTTTTTATATCACCCGAATTGGTTTGGGTTCGCTTCTCAATTTCTCTTGATTTTCTCTTCAAAATCTCATGATTATCTCACATCTTTGGGTCTTCATAACTTCTCTTTTAGAACTCGGATTGGAACGTCGTTTCTTCCTATGCGTTCATAAACTTGAGATCTTCGACTTTTATTTTGGGCCCTCAATCGGATTCCTGGTGGAAATTACGCATTTGTCCTTTTATTTCATTCTCTTTCTTTTCTCTTGCTTCTTCCAGTTTCTTTCTTTCTTTTATGTATTAAATACCTGTAAAATCAATAATAAATACATGAAACTCGGGATACTTGTTAGATGACACCATTAGCAGTGATATGAGATAAACCAACTCGTTTTACAATGTTCAGAGTAATAAAAGCCTCTAAATTAAGGCATAAATTCGGAAGAATTTATACCTAATCACATAGCGACCAGACCACTGCAAGGAAGTGCTTCATCATGGCCATTCGCCTTAGAAAAGAGAAGAAAAAGGAATCAACGGATACTCTAGAGGAAGCCCAAGATAGCGTTACACCCTCTAAATATCAATTACAGTAGAACCGACTAAGGGTGGTGGACACTTTGGTCCTCCCCTCTAATCAGGTTATTGAAAGCCTAAAGGAAGTTGGAGCTGATGATCATTTGCCAGAGATATAATTTTTTATCGAAATTTCACTCACCAATCACGAAAAGAAAGAGTTGATTGCCTTCTTAAGAAGTAATCTGGATGTCTTCACTTGGGAGCCATATGATCTATTTGATATTGATCCTAATGTAACCTTATTTCATCTACATGTTGACCTAAGCTTCAAGACAATCACTCAGAAGGCTCACCGAATATCCCCTGATAAGTCTAAAGCGGTGGAAAACAAAGTAGGGAAGCTTCTTGATGCAGGATCCATTAGGGAAGTTCAATTCCCCAAATAGTTTTCCAACCCAGTGGTAGTACAAAAGAGAAACTATAGTTGGAGGGTCTGTATTAACTTCACATACCTCAACAAGGCCTGCTCCAAAGACAGTATCCTACTTCCTAAGATTGATCATCTAATTGACACCACGACAGTGAATTAAAGGATCAGTTTTTTAGATGCCTATTTAGGGTACCATCATATTCAATTATTCGTCCCTCAACTAGGATAAAACATTTTTCATAATCGTAATTAGTTTATACTATTACAAGGTCATACCATTTTTCCTAAAGAATGTAGGGGTGACCTATCAGTGGCTGGTCACGAAGATGTTCAAGTAACAGATAGGAGACACAATGGAGGTTTATATTGATGACATGTTATTCAAGAGCAGGAACAGAGACGACCACCTCACAGACTTAGCCAGAATCTTTGAGATCATTATGAAGTATCGGATGGAGCTTAACGTAAGTAAATGTTCATTCGGTGTCCAGTTAGGAAAATTTCTGGGCTATTTAGTCAGAAAAAGAGTAATTGAGGCCAATCAAGATCAGATTGATGCGATCACCAAGGTCTAACCTCCATGAACATTGCGAGATGTTCAAAAACTTACTGGCATGCTCTCAGCAGTCAATGGCTTCATCTCCAAGTCCTCGAAATGCTTTCGACCATTCTTTCAGCCTCAAAAGAAGGACCAAAGCCTCATGTGGAATTATGACTTCTTAAGAGTTTTGGAGGAAATCATGTCTTATCCCTGTAAATTTCCCCTATTGGTGAATCCTGATGATAAATGTCCACTATATTCCTATATCGTAGTATCAGACCACGTTATTAGCTCAACTCTGGTATGTGAGAGGGAAGGCGGATAATACCTCGGGTATTACGCTAATAAGACGATTTTGGATGTAGAATAATGCTACTTGCTCTTAGAAAAGCTTATCTATGGTTTAATGGTTTCCTTAAGGAAGATAAAACATTAATTTGAAGCTCACTCAATAACAGTGATCACTTTATATCCCCTCAATGTTGTTCTTCAAAAAAATAATCTCTCTGTATGAATATTGAAGTGGTTAGTTGAGCTCGGGAGGTTTGATATCCACTTTTAGCCAAGAACAGCAATTAAGGGACAAGTCCTGGATAACTTTATCGCTAAGTTCATAAGAAACTAGCCTATCGACCAATAGAAAATGGAGCAGTCAACAAACAAGGAAGCATAGTCTAAGGACTGCACCCTATATGTTGTTGGAGCATCCAATTCCAAGGGGACAAGAGTAAGAATCATCCTTATCACGTAAGAAGACGTTGTCATCGAACAAGGAATCAGGTTGAGATTTAAAGCCTTTTACAACAAAGCTGAGCATGAAGCACTGATCGCCGACTTATGCAAGGCCCAAATGCTGGGGCAAAGCACCTCAACATATTTGGTAATTCCAAACTGGTCTCCACGTAAATAAGTGGAGATTTTAATGCAAAAGACGATAGGATAGCAAAATACCTTACTGTAGTAAGAGGAATTATGGCAGGGTTTAAGAAGGTTGATATTTAATAGTTTCCCCGATGGCAGAACACTCACGTTGATGCCTTAACAACCCTAATCTTAGCAGTAGACTCTGATCTTAGAAGAACCATTCAGATTGAGTTACTCGCCCAACCAAGCATTGACCATACGATGGTCGTCGAGAAACCCTCCTCTCAGAAAGGTTCCCTAGTTGGATGGATCCCATCATTGCCTATCTATGGAGTGACCCGTTGCCTGATGACAAGAGATTATCTTATCAAGTAAGCGTGAAAGGAATCCGTTTCTACCTTGCCCTAAGGGGAAAGCTTTACAAGATATCGTTCACAGGTCCTTATCTCCAATGTGTCCACCCACATAACATCGAGCAAGTTCTCAAAAAACTTCATGATGGTATTTGTGGGAGTCACGTAGGAGGGACGTCATTGGACTTTCGAGCGATCACGAAAGGCTACGAGTGGCCTCACATGCAAAAGGACACAAGTACCTATGTTCCCAGATGTGAAAAGTGTAATAAATTCTCTCGTATGGTACACCATATAACCACAACCTGAAATCCTTAACAAGTCCTTGGCCATTCACGTAATGGAAACTGGATATTGTGGGACCACTACCTACCGTCCTGGAAATCATAAGTATCTACTAGTCAGCACATACTACTTCACCAAATAGGTAGAGATAGAACCACTAACAAACATTCGTGATGCCAACATGACTAGATTTATCTTAAAAATCATCATAACATGCTTTGGGTTACCAAGAGTTATCATCACCAATAACGGCATGTAGTTTTAAAGTATCTTTTTTCAAGGTTTCTGTGATGAGTCGGGCATCAAGCACCATTTTAATTATGTGGCATATCCCCAAAGAAATGGTCAGGTAGAAGCTTCCAACAAAACCATGCTCGATGGCCTAAAGAAGAGGCTAGAAAGAACAAATGGCACCTGGGTAGATGAGCTCCCCCATGTTATGTGCTCCTACCATACTAATCCTATGAGACCAACTAGGAAAACACCCTTCGTGCTCGCCTATGTAATTAAAGCTATTATACCGCTTGAAGCTGGTCTCTCCCTACCATCAGAACTAACTTAGTCGACGAAGGGTTAAACGATGATGTATTATGCACTGAACTTGACTTAGCAGATGAGCGAAGAGAATAGGACATGATCAAGCTGGCTTCCTATCAACAGCAGTTGGCCAAGCATTATAACAAAAATGTCAATCCGAGAAAATTCCTGATACGGGACTATGTCCTAAGGAAAGTCCTCGACAGTTCCATAAGCCTGTCAAATGGAAAGTTGGGATTAAATTGGGAAGGACTTTTTAAGGTAATTAGGGACGAACTTCAAGGAGCATATCACTTGGAAATGCTGGAGGCCAATGAGATACCAAGAGCATGAAACGAAGACAATCTCAAGAATTTCAACTTTTAATCTTCTTTATCTTTTATTAGCACATCTAGTTTATATAAATGTTTATTTCAAACTCATGTCACTTTTCAAGTTATTATTCAATGAATAAAGGCCTATTATCTCTCACACTTTGATCTCGAACATTAGTTACTTCAATTTTTTGTTATGTATCTCAGTATTATTCACCCATTCCAAATGATAACTCCCTCAACCATAAGAAGTGATTACCTTTGGTTACAATAAGCTGCTCAGCTCGTCTTAGCTAAAACGCTTCCTCGCGCATAACAAAACTCTTGTAGATTACAATAAGTTATTCAACTTATTTCAATTAAGGGATTTCATTATGTCGAGCAGGGTTTACATTAATTATAATAAGTTATTAAAATGTTTCAATTTCTACAACCCTCAGGTCTTTGTCACAAACAAAATAGACCTCATGAGTTACCCCGATAACACAAAAAGCCCTACAGGGGATCCTTAAGAAAAAAAGTCACCTTTGGTTGGTCGCCAACTATCTTGGTCGCAAAAAACCTACTCGGGTAGATGGCCCATTAACCTGGTACATTCTCCACATCATCTCACCTAAGGCTAAGAAAGTGTGACGACATGACCTAAAAGGTAAGGCAGATGGAATGATACTGCTAAAGAATATTGGACTGGGAGAATGTTCGAACACAAGTTAGCAACACTCATTTAGCCTACGGGCCCCCAAAAGAGTTAACACTTATTCCTGATGCATTTACTCGGCTAAGAGCCCAAAATGATTAATTTTAAACATTAACTCATTTAATCAGCAAAAATCCTAAAATGCTCAACAAGTATTGCATGGTCGACAAAACCTAAGTGGTCGGTAAATGTTAACTCTTTCCAGTTAGCAGTCAAAATACAAAGGAAATTATTGTCTCATATTTAGTGAGCACATGATCAAAATATGGAACAAGTTGGTAATTAAATTTTATACATATTGAGAAAAATGGAAGAGTGCAATTACAATATATAAAATACGCAAAAGACCATACAAGGACCTAGTCATGTTATAGATGGAGAGCAAGATAATCAGTTACACGCCCTCTTCGTCCATCGTCTGAATTAGGAGAAAACACCTCCTTATCATCTTTAAGGTAATGGCTTAGGAGTTGGGAAGGAATAGAATTTATGGGGATCCATTTATCATCCTTAGAGAAGCGAGGCTGACGATAAGCAGTGCACTCTACTTGGTACTTATACCACAAGTTAGAATCCTTAGGAGTCTTGACCTCCCTAAGGGTGGTCAACCACCCACTCTTGAATGAAGCATACTTTAGCCTTGTTGGTGCATCAGTTCAGCCTTCGTCATAACCTACCGCCTATACTTCTCAAGGGCCCATTCTGAACAAGTGTCTCAACCTTGTAACGTCTCTCTGGAGTTTGGCTATAATGACATATCCCCTATGGACATGATTTTTCAGCTCGGGAACCTCCTTTGTCTTCTCGACTTGAATCAACTCACCTACTTGGATTAAGTCTGTGTTTTCCAAGATTTGGGACCTCAAACCATTTATCTCCTCTTACACTGAGAAACCGATGTCCTCCATGACTTGAAGATCATCCTTCAGCTTGGCTACCAGCTCGTACTGGTCCTTATACTTCTCAGTCCTTGCTTTCAACTGTCTGTAGAGCTTTATAAATGCCTTACGAACTTGGCTACTAATGTCTTGTCCCAAAAACCTCCCTAAGTTTGAGGTAAGGGCATGTATTCATAGAGGACAATGGGCTAAAAATAGTACAATAAATAAGAAATGCAATGAGTATCAGCATAATCGAAAGAATAAAAAACATCAATAAAAGCAGAAGTCCTTTTCATTGATTAACAAGGGGGAGGCCAAAGGCTAGTACAACCAGAAGAGATAAATTACAAGGCATAATCAATAAAAAAATTAAAAGTACTACATCTATGTATCTTTATTCCTTCACTTTCTCAGAATTTCTTAGTGCCTTCCCTTTCTCAACATCCCTCCTCTCTTGGTCAGCAGCCATCTCAACCTCAATAGACTTCTTTTCAACATGATCGGAAGGCTGACCAACTGGAGGCTCTTCTTTAGAGGATGCATTGGGTCCAAGAGAATGAAGATGGAATTGTTCAAAATTTAAAAGGACCCCCATCACTCCCAGAGCTTGATCCCATCCTTTTTTGAAGGATAACTTTTTGGTGTATGCGATCTGGAGCTCAGCATCATCATAGGTCGCATTCCATCTTTCCATCTAGCTACTGTCCTTCACGCTCGGGAGCTCCTCTTCTAATTTTTAACCTTCCCCACCAAGCCCAGATTTTCTTGAGCAATCTTCTCTTACTCTGTAACCTTCAAGTTATTGGCCGCCTGCATATTGGCATAGGCCTTTATCGAACTCTCCCTTTCTCTCTCTAGAGTAGCTCAGGCATCAGCTAAGTCCTTTTCATTATTCTTCAAGAAATCTTTCATCTCCTGGTAATTTTATATTGGTTGGTGTAACCATCCAAAAGAGTAGTAAAATCAGTTAAAAACTGCACATAACAAGAGAAGAAAGATTAGTGCGCAAAAAACGAACACAGAGAAAAGATAAGAGGAAAAGAGAAAACTTACTAGAGCAAGTCCTTAGGCGGACCTAAGTGCCAGCTAAGACAACTTCGACCATCAGGAGCGCTCACGATTAACAATGAGCACGTCTCCATTTTGAAAATCAGGAGCCAGTATATGAGTGTTGACCACACTGGACCCCTCTACAGCTATGGTAAAATAAGGCTCGATAGGAGCCTTCAGGTTCAACCTCTTCTTGGCCTCTTTTTTCTTCCTAAATTCTCTCTCTCGCTCTCTCTCGCTCTCTCTCTCTCTCTCTCTCTCTGAGTGTGTGTCTCCTTCCCTCCTCTTCTTCTCTCTTCTTATTCTCATTCTCTCTCTCTTACCCTTGGCTCCCAATTCGGAGCCACTGACCTTAGGGAAATCCCCTTTACTCTCTTCAATGATTTCATCCAATCAGATAATACAACCTGATAGTCATTGTCAACATTTATCACTCTCCTCTTCATAAGAGGTTCCATCTTTTCTTCTTCTTCTTCTTCTTCCTCTCCTCCTCCTCCTTCCTCTTCTTGTTCTTCATCTTCCTCCAAAACAATTGTTTTAAAGATACCGACTTTTAGAACTTCCATGTTAGGGACTTTACCAACCGTCCAAGCAATAAAACTACTAATAGCATTGCACGGAGCACTGACTGAATAAATAAATAAAAATAGTCATTTTCTCGAGGATATACAGAAAAATGAGAAAAATAATACCTGAAGCGCGCCTAACGCTTGACTGCATGTAGCTCTTATGTCCCTCTGGCGCGCACCTAATTCAACTCCCCTCACCTATGCCCACCCAAGGTGCCACACTTGTGCCTGACTGTGCCTATGTAAGATAATATGATTTAGAAGTTCACATACCAAGACAGTTTTCAAACTTACCTCACACCGGATAAACCATTTGTTTTTAAACTTCCCTCCCATTTTCTTCGTTCCTTCATCGCCAAAGGCGTTACCTTATATTTCAATGACCTGATACATTTTTGGGATATGTTAGGGTATGTTTAGGGACGCATATCATTTATACTATCCCCTGGAAACATTTAAGACAAACACGACAAACCAACGAGTCATGAAATAAGAGTTAACCTAATGATTCATGAAATAAGAGTTAACCCAATGAGTCATGAAATAAGAATTAACCTAGAATTATTGAAAAAAGAAACACCACCTCGGACTGCTCGAACGGTGGCTCAAATTGATTCCATTCAAAAAACTGAAACTTAGAAAATTAGTCCCTGCTTGAACTGCTCGGATAAAAGAGGAATGCTCTTATGCCCAATAATCACTAAAAATCATTAAAATACTAAAAATTCAAATAGTAGTGGAATTAGTGTATACAAATACCAACACTAAAATCCAATAAAAAAATTGTGTCACCAAAAACCAATCACAACGAACCAAACTTTTCATTGTCTTAACTGTTGCATATCATAAATTTATAACATCTCATTTAAAAGTTTATTCGAATACAAATCCAAACCAACATTTTCCCCCTGCTTTCAATCAGGTGGAGTGTCATCCTTCATGGAAGCAGACCAAACAGGAGGAATTTTGCAAATCTAAGGGCTTTCACCTATCCGAGTATTCACCTTTTGGGTCTCCCGGTACAACATGGCTCAAGAGTGATGTCCCTAAGCATCCAGTTTTACTTATAGTTGTAGAAAAATAGGGAAGACTCTAGCACAGGTTGCTCTCCCTTAGGGGTTGCAGATGGGTCATAGTATGCTTCCCAAGAGCACACATAAAGCACAGATCAAAGAAAACTTTGATAATTTTAGTTGGTCTATTCCTGATGATATAAGATGGAACCTAAAATCATTAAAAAATAAATGAAATCAAATAATAACAGAAGAATGCCAGCCACACTTATCTAAAATCAACGAGAAATATAATTTTCATAAATATTTGATACTGGCATATTGATTGAATAATAGAAGAATAAACTAAATTCACATTGTCTGAAGAATGTCACCCATATAGAGAAGCATAATTTTCATAATATTTGATACCTGCATTGAAAACACACTAAATAACAGAAGAATAAGATAAATATTGGAGCAAATGAACCGATAATCTTTAAAGTAAATTTTTGAATACCATATCAAAATGTAAGGGGAGAGAGAACTCCTAGGGTTAATAAACTGTGATTTATGTGCAATCCCTCTTTTAATAACCAACTATCTGGAATAGGCTTTCCAAACATTTTCGTGCATTTTCATGACTTGACACTTTTCAAATAATAAATAAATTCAAATATGGAAAAAAAAGAGTACTAACAGAGCATCCAAATAATCATTCACACACATGTTCGAAACCTAGAGTTAGTTATCAAAATTAGAATTGAATTAAAACTATGCGTCCCAAAATAAAGACAACATATAGGTGAATTAAAAATCATTCGCCTATATGAATTAAACGAACATGATAGCCAATAAAGGCAACATATAGGCATGCTTCAGATCCAAAGTAAACCTCAAGAAAACATATGAATTCAAGACGAACTGGTCATAAGAAATCCACAATAGGTATAAAAAAATCAAACTTATTTTATAAAAATACTCACTTATGAGAGATATAGCAAGGTGACTTTTAAAGCTCACTATCATCATAGCCTTCTCCACTTAATCGACTAGAACATCATTCTAGAAAGCTTCCTGACCATCCATGAGCTTAAGGGGCTCACCTCGTAGTAAATTATTACTAAAACATGCCAAAACCCTGGGGACACCCTCGCTTTAACCATCCATCCCTGGTATGAAATCCATTCGTGTACTAATCCACTTAAAAGGCCTCAAAATAGTGAATTCAAGACCGTTATTTGCTCCCTTGGCATATATTAGCCTCTCAATCAATTATTTTGCACATGCGCATGGCCACCTTTATTTCTCATTGGCCCAAACATGTAAGAGGCATACCATTTTCTTTACTATCAGTTGCAACATATTTTGTTCTCGACAAATCTAACCAATAAATGCCCAAATCGAAGAGAGAATATAACCCAATCGAAGAAATTAAGAAAAATTAAAACACCAATTAAGTGTCCCTGGCCAAGAGAAAAATTGCACGTTGTGATACATACAGATTAGGTCTCCCTTACATCCGATTCAACCGTAATGAAACTTTGAAAGTTGATATCTCCTGAGGGAAGTTGTAGTAGGACTGCCAGGCGACTGCAATAAAAGCGTAGATTTCAAGGCATGGATCTGCCCACGACTCCATAAATGGGATTAGTGCTGACTCTTTTCATTCTACCATCTTACCCTCCAGACTTTCTCAATCATCTTGATCGTATTAAAACAAAATGGAATGATAAATATCTACAAAACAAAATAGAAACGCTAAATTAAATAAATGCAAAACAAATTATAAAGATTCATGGTAAGTCAAAAATAATGAGTGGTAAGAATGAGCTATCATGATTACCATTTTGAGGTGCACTGTTCTTTCTTTGTCGTTTCTTGAAATATTGTACCTGTGTAAATAACTAATCATATATTTAAGTGGAAAATAGCAATGAAAATACAATGTACCTTGAACACACAAAAATAGAGAAAAACTCACATTAACCAAGGTAAACTATCAATGCTGATCATGAATATGGACGCAATATCGTGTAATTACAGACTCCTATAATTACATCTCATGTAATTACAGACTCGAAGTCAAACGGTTCTCATGTATAATAAGAAATAAGAGCAGAATAGAAAGTGCTAAAGAACTTGAACATGAACATGATTGATTATTTGATTAGCATCTCCTGTTTTAAGAAAAGAAAAACATCAAATAATCTCGGTGTAAATATACCTAATCCCATTTTATAATATTTTGATGGATGCATATACTTACATGATATAATCAGAACAAATATGATATTAACAGTTCCTTATACCGTATAAAAATATTTAGAAACACAAAAATGAACATTAATAAAGATCTTTATCATACCAACATAAAGAACAAAAGGATTTATAATAAAGATCTTATTAATATTTAAGTGTCCTATCCAAATCTTAAAAAGCCCCAAAAAATAAAGTCGTGCACCTTGGTGGGTAACTGCAAATAGACCCGCAAATATGTAATTAGTGGTGAACAATTAAAACAAAGACGAAGATAATGACTATGGCCATCCCGGTCGGCGCGGCGCTCGCTCCAGGGAAAGGAGAAAGAGGATCCCCCTCCCTGGGATGGAGGCTGTGTCGCGGTCTCACACCCATCTCTTTAAAAAGGGGGCTTCGACCGTTGTCGATGTGGGGTGAATGTGAAGAGATAGAGTCACCAACCTATTTTACTCAAAACAGGCAAAAGAATATGTTGCCACTTTTAAAGGAGCGGCATCAAGGACAAAACTTATGCATGCAAAACCAATAGATCGGAGGTCCGGGGTCTAAGTTATGGAATGGGAAGGTATTAGGCACCCATCCCTCCCTTTCGGTCTCTCATGGGCAAATGTTTATATTTTTCGTTTTATCCCCATGAAGTGTATGCATGTGTTTATATAATGGATATCGGAATCGTTCGACCCATACCATGGAAAAAATAGGGTGAGGCCATCCATAGAAATATTCAAAAAATAATAAATGTAGAAGATATGAGCATTCATCGTGATATTGATCGTTATTAAGAAACGATAATATGTGTGGGATGATACGCGAACAAGTATGTTATATATATATAATGATAATGAGTAAATTTGAGGATTATGAAAAATAAGAGGAATTACAAAATTAGCAAAATTGGACTCGAGTCTCGGATTTTAACTCGAGACGCCTACGTAGCCTATAGAGGCATCAAAGTCCACGTATTTCGAATGTAAAATAGGGGTGGGGTTTATCCCATAGATTCGTACGGAATTTTATTAGGTGTATGCGTGGAGAAAATGTGTTTTTAGTTTTAGAAAAAGTGTTGTGGATAATTTCGCTCGGAATTTACGGGTGTAACCCTCTTTTATTTATTTTTGATTTTTTTACGAAAAATAAAGTATATGCGATATACTAGTAAAAGTGTAGAAGTTAATATGTATGAGCTAGAATGAAACTAGATTATGAATCTAAGGTAACTTATATAAAATAAGAAATTAAAAGAGAGGGAGAAAGAATTGGACCTTTCTTGGAGCTTGAACTTGGATCTTGGATGAACTCCTTTGAATGTTTATGAGAGAGAAGGATATTTGCCAAATTGGGTGTGAAAAGGATAGGTGTTTAGGCTTAAATGAGATTTCTCAGATGGAACTTCGCTCACTTCGAGAGAATGTTGCTGAGATCACTGATGCTGAAGGGGTTTGTGCTCTGTCCTCAGCAATGAGGTCATGGCCCTTATTTATAGGATCAGGGGGTGTCAATCGGCGTAACCCAGGGGGTGCCGATAGGCAGGTCACCCTTGACACTGTGCCGATAGGTATCAGGACCTGCCAATTGGCAGTCCCGTGCGGACTTTTCTGGAAAAATAACCGTAGAGTACAAACCATTAATCTGAATCGTACAAGAGGTATAGGGTTAGAAAGGTATTTTAAAGGCCTATGAGAGTCCTTTGGACCCCTCCCGGGTCCATGAGTTGACTTTGGGTCAAATGTGGCTCAGAAGCGTATGTCGGTCCTTTGGACGGGAGTTCATCGGACGCAAACAGATCGTTCGTCCGTATGGTAAGTCAGGATCGCACATGGGGTGGACCGTTTGGAAGGTTAGGATATGTACTTCAACATTCCAAAGAGTTTCGCTTGGTTCAGAAAGTTAACCTTGGTCAACCTGGGCCCAAAAGTGCCCGGTGACCTGTCGGAGTAAAACAAATCATTCGTTCGTACCGTAGGTTAGAATCATGCATGGGGAAGATCGTTAGAAAGGTTATTTAGTTCCCTTCAAAGATTCATTCAGTCTCATTCGAGTTGAAGAGTTGACTTTGGTCAAATGGATTTCGGGAGTGCCCGGTGGCCTCAGGATCATTTTTTGGGGGAAAACTGATCGTTCGTCCGAACGGTTATGCTGTTTTATGCACGAGGTGGACCGTTGTAAAGGGGTTTTAGTTCCCTTTAAAAATTCAAGGAGATTTCTCTCTAATGGTGAAGTTAAACGGAGTCAAATGGGGTCGATTCGGGGCCCGAGAGTGCTCGATGGGCAACTGGAGTGCGACCTAGGTTTGCGGTGGAGGGGGGAAGCGTTAGAAGCCTAAGGAGAGATTTAGGGGGTTCTAAAATGTGGTGTCTACAGATCCCCTTGATGTGTAAGCTTGTAACAAGTTATGGCCATAGAATAGACACCACATGATGGAAGGAGGTCAGTTCTACAGACCTAAGGGATGTGGATGACCGATTCAGAGGGTCGAGGTCAATTTTAACCTAAAAAGGATGTGACGACCAAGGGCCGAGGTCAATTTTGACCTAACTCAAGTGATGATCGAGGACCCAGGTCAATTCTGACCTAACAGAGGTGACGACCGAGGACCGAGGTTAATTCTGACCTAAAAGAGGTGACGACCGAGGACCGAGGTCAATTCTGACCTAACTAAGGTGACGATCCAAGACCAAGGTCAATTCATACCTAAAAGAGGTAACGACCGATGACCAAGGTCAATTTTGACTTAATAGAGGTGATGAACGAGGACCGAGGTCAATTCTGACCTAACTAAGGTAACGACTGAGGACCGATGTCAATTCTGACCTAAATAAGGTGATGATCTAAAATTGAGGTGAATTTTAACGTAAGAGAGGTGAAGACTGAGGACCGAGGTCAATTATGACCCAATTAAGGTGACAATCTAAGACCGAGGCCAATTCTGACCTATGAGAGGTGTACTTTCCTTCGGGATAATCGGGGATCTCGCTAGGGATAAAGATTGGATTTTGGGTTCTGCAAGGGAATAGTGAATAAGGTGGGGAAAATTTAGAGTGTCCTTTGGAGATGTTGTTGGGGAGAAAGATTCTCTAGAATTCCATTGGGGGTGTAAGAAATGTTCTCCTTAGTGAGCAAGATGCTAGAACGGATTTGGAAATTTTAGGAATTTTTTGGGGTTTGGTCGAAATTTGTTGGTATTTTTCTGGACTTTTTGTACAAATTTTTTAGAGGTGTGCGGACCGACATGGGTGTGGGTGTGGGTGTGCCAATTGACATTGGCATGGACTTTTGGTCTACCTCGAGGAGGTGAAAGGCCCAGTGTCGATCGGTGGGTGGAGAGGACTGCCGATCGGCATGACCCTTAGCCTCTTATAAAAAGGGGGCGGGTTCTCCTCATTTTTTACAGCTTTCTGACTTCTTTTCTTCTGCTATAAACCTTTGCAAATCGTCCTAACGTCCGAAATGGCTAACTTATCAAGCAGTGTGATCCATATGGTGTGGCTCAAAGCCGATGAATGTGCACGGTCGGAGTGGAGGTCTAGGGTACCCCTCGCATTGGGTACTGAAAACTCCTTCGACTCATTTGAGCCTGTGGCTGATGATCAAAATCTTTTGCGCGAGCCTTCGCATCATCGTTCTTCAAGGGTGGTGAACCCTAGTGTCTATGCAAGTCTTGCATGACTCTTGGTATTCTTTCTTCTTTTCTTTGCGAGATTTCTTTATTTCCTAAATCTGACAAGGGTTCTCTTTATTTCTTGATAGTCTGACATCTCCATGACGACTATTCGTGCCCGTGGTACGATAGTGATCAAGGATGTTTCTTCCTACTATGGTGCGTTTGATGGTGTCCTCTACGAGTTTTGGGAGACTAGCATCGGCTTTGGATGAGACGCCCCACTCTACTGCGGTTCTGTGCGCTCTGAGAGAGAGGTGTTGGGACACTACCCACACCTTCCATTTTGGCTTTAGGGAGATGATGGTGACTCCCATTGATGTTCAATAGCTTCTCTGGACTATGAGGGTGCCCAGATTGAGGTGGACATGACGCTACGGGTGACGTCGGAGGCGATGACGGCGGCTTTAGGTGACGTGGCTAGGATGGTTTTTGGGATTTGCTATGTTTGTCTTCTCCGAAGGAGATTTTGCTGAGTAGGAGGATTGATGAGAATGACGGGCAACAGGTTCGTCAGATGTCCCGTCTTTTTATCATGCTGGTGCTGGGGAGTTTCTTGGTGGAGACGAGTTGCGACGTCGTTCACTTATGGTTTTTTCCATTCCTGAGGATGTTTTCGAATATCCGCCTCTATGATGGGGGAGCCTGACATTAGTGACCCTGTACTTTTCTTTGGATGCATTCAGCCGGTGCTGCCGGCTGACTTTTACTGGGGCCACATATCTTCTAGAGGTATTCTTTATTTTGTGCATTTTTTTTATGTATTCGCATCTTCCATTCATGCACTTCCTTTTGATTTGAATGTTGATTCTTGTCCATTGCAGACATGGTTCTACAAGGTGATTGGGTCGAACAACCAACTGATTTCTCTGAAGGATGACTCCGTTGGGGACTTTTACCGGATGTTTCGATGGTGGAGGTCCAACCGACAGTCGAAGAAGAACCTTTCTCTAGACGCAGTGCGTCAGGTCTTGAATGGCCTAATGATCAAGAGGGTAAACATTATGTTGTCCTTGAGACTGTTATTTTCCTTTGATGCCATTTTATTGATATTGATCCTTCACTTTCGTTGGGGATTTGCAGGTGACCTTTTATCCTTAGGGGACGGCTATACAGCACACTAGGGTGACTGGGGGACATGCGCAGATACGGTGCCTGCTGTGGCATGAGTTCGGTCATTCTTGGTATCTTGGGGATAGGGTGGTCCATCAGATTGTGGAGAATGAGTTTATGGTGCTGCCGACAAGGCCCCCTACGTTCATGAGGTGCGTGCGAGAGAAATCTGATGATGTACGGGTGGTTGCGGTGATGTATGACTACATGCACTTCATCATGAGTTGGCTGATGCCCCTAGCATTTATGATGTGATGCCTCTCCCTAGGGTGGGCTCAAGTCGGTAGGTGGGGTCTTCTCATAACACAGGTGGTGCGACTATGTCAGCGTCGGCGATAACAACTTCAGGGCCTTCTTTTGTGCAACTGCATTCCCTAGTTACAACCTTCAACGGGATGGTGGGGGATCCGTGCGTCTGCAGCATCACCCTCACGCGATGGATCCGGAGGAGTTGGGTTTAACAGAGGAGGTTCTTCGGCCTGCGTTATGTCTTTTCCTTTGATTTCCTTGATTTCTTTCTCTCTCCTCATGTTTGACTGATTTGATCTTTTATATTCTTCCTTGCAGAATATCAGTGTTTTCACCACCTGGCTGAAGGACATCAGGGACTGGATATCCTCGGCGACTGCTCACATTCGTGAGGTGGTTTCGGTCCCTTCTTTCTTAGTGTCGTCTACCTCTTCTGAGGGAGGATCGAGCTCTGGTAGTCGTGGCACATCATCTCGCCATAGGGTAAAGAGGGCATGCCACATGGATGGGGGATCCTAGAGAGAGAGAGAGAGAGAGAGAGAGGAGAGAAGAGAAAGAGAGAGAGAGAGAGAGAGATTGGGTTCGGGCTGAGTCCCGTTATTTTTTCTTCTTTTTCTGTAAAATGTTAATGTAACACAGCCCAATATATGCAAATGAAATAATGAAATTTTTTGGTAATTTTCTTGTTTAGTGATTAATGCACATGCTCTTTTTACTTTGCTGCTGAGACTGTAAAAAGAACTTTGAAAATTGATTTTGAGTAGTATACTCTTTGAAATGATATTAGTAAGGCATAAGTATAAAGGAAATTCGAAATTCCTTTAAGATTAAAATTATTTTTGCTTTTTTTTTAATTTTGACAAAGAAGGAAAAAGGGAAACTTTCCTAAATGGGGGGTTGTCGATCGGCATGACCCCTGTCCTGCCTATCGGCATGTCAGTCCAGTCCAATCAATCCAAGGCTTTGATTGCATTTTCTTCAATTTCTCGGTACATGGTGGGGCAAGTTTTACTCTGATCTCTGCAGGGTTCCTTGTCATGGCTTAAGAGTCTCCAAGTATAAAAAGGGGGTATGGATAGGTATTTCATCCTCACACTTTCACTTTCTTCCTTTTACATATACTTACTTGCTTACGATCTCTTAGTCTTTCAATATGTCTCTCCCTGGTAGCATTGAGTTTGCTAACTACCTCAAAGCCTTGGAAGCAATGTGTTCTTATAATGTTGATTATGATGGTTTTCACATACGGCGAGTCTCTTTGTAGCGCAACCGGCCCATTGAGTGGAATATGCTGATAGCAGCTGTTGAGTGTTGGTATCCTGAGGATCATGTCTTCTGCTTTGGGTTGGATGAGATTTGTCCTACCTACGAGGAATTTTCTTCCATGCTCGGGATAAATCCCAGGGTTGCTGTGGCTCTGCCTGATTTTCTCATTCTCCCAGGGATTTGTTGGTCGGGCTTCTTCATATTTCACCTTCGGCGGACAGACCACTGGTTATGGGAGGAATGATCTCCCTTTCGGTGGTGTTGCAGTTCGTACATTTGCAGGACATAGGCAATGCAAGATATGTCAGGGCCGTCATTCGAGTCCTTGCTTCCAAAGTTCTGTTGGTGACTAGAGAGACACTAGTGGACCCCCAACTCGCTCATATTATTTCTTGGATGTCGTACCATCTCAATCCTGTGACGGTGATACTGGCGAAAACCTAAATGGCCTGGATGCCTCGTGGGAGGGTCTTTCTGACTTTTTGAGAGGGAGCCCTGTGATGTTGTTTATGTAGCTGTTAGAGAGGTTTCGTATGGAGGTCCCACTTGAATATCCCTTATCGACGATTCCAAACTTCTTCTTACATTATTTCCTTAGCGTAGGCCTGGACATTGAGAGCTGGGGTAACTGGTTTGTATAGCACGGGTCATGAGTCTTACGCTGGTCCTGGCCTTGGTGGGGAGAGTTGTTGCCTATTCTGGAGCTTAGAGAGTACTACTACGTCAGACTGGTTGGCCTCAGGCAGGCCTCTTTCTACTTTCCCTGGCGACTGTTGTGTCAATATGGGTGGGAGATAATTGTGCCACCGCGGACACCAAACTCATTTCCTATGGAGGATGTGAGAGAGCGTATGCGTATGTGTCTTGGTTACCTGTGGGAGAATCGTCATCCGTCGACCCGTCCTTCTCAGTCTACTAGGAGAGTCTGGCATGTCTCTGGTGACTATATGAAGTAATTATGGAAGAAGGTAGTGGCCAGGATGCTAGCTGTGGACACTGGTCAGAGATGGTTTGCCATATCTAACACCATGGAGAGGGCGTTGTGGTCTACCCCAAATTGGTTCGGGATTATCGCTCCATGGAGCATCTACGATACTCCATTCATGCAGGGGAGACCTGGGGAGTCCAGGATGCAGGTAATGGTGGTACTAGTTCCTCTTACAGCTGTGGGTAGGATTTTGTGAAGCTTTTGTAGAAGGTGTTATTTTATGTTTTTAGGGAATAATTGGAGTGATTTTCACGGGTAGTAGGGCTTGTTATTTTCTGGGTTTTTTAGATAGGGAAGTCGTTTGACTCTTTATGCCGATGTAATCGTACGAAAATTTTAGATAATGAAATAAATAAGTTTTTTATCATCTAGTTGTGCCTTTTGATGAATTTTTGCATTTTGAATTATCTATACCAACCACTAAGGCATACATAATCCTTTTGTTCATGTTTATGTTTAAATAAACTGTCGTTCTCGGGGATAAGAAAAGAATAGCATTTTGTGAAAAAGAAGGGGGGTCGGGCTCATGTGAAGTGAATGAGCTGCCTACGTACCTCTGATGGTTTTGAAAAATTTTGAAATTCATTTTTGAAAGTATTTTTAGAGGATCAGTCCCACGTAGTTCTGGGTAGGGGAAATAAAGAGTTTTTTTTTAGAATAGAAGGGAGATGAGAAGAGTCGTAGTGCGCCGAGATTTCGAGCTAGGGGTAGAATTTTTTTAGACGGTCCAGGTTGACTGGGCGCGCCATTTCCTCCCCGTAGAAGTCGGTAAGCACGGCGGCGCTACCGGACAAGATCTTCTTCAGGATATAGGGGCCGCTCCAATTGGGCTTGAAGGGGTCCCAGATGGGCTCTACTATTTCTTTGAGGGCTAAGTCCCCCTCTCAGACACTGCGGTCCTTGACTCTCTTATTGAATGATCGCGATATATGGCAATGGTACCCTTGTATGTGATAGAGAGATTTTAATCTCTTTTAGTCTAGGAGGGTCAGCTCGTCAAGACGGATTTGGTACCAGTCTTCCTCGCTGACCTTGCTTTCAAGTATGATGTACAATGAGGGTATTTCTAGCTCCACGGGCAGGACTGCTTTCATGTCGTAGACTATATAATAGGGGGTAGCCCCACTAGAGGTTCGAACTAAAGTGTGGTAACCCCATATGGCGTAAGGGATCCTGTCAGTCCAATCACGATAACTCTCAGTCATCTTGCTAATGATGGCTTTGAGATTCTTATTGGCTGCTACAACTGCTCCGTTGGTTTGAGGTCGGTATGGAGAGGATTTATGTCTCTGAACTCCATTCTCGTCGACCACTTCTATAACTTCAGTTTCAAAATGTAACCCGTTGTTTGATACGAGCTCGTGTGGGACCCCATATCGGTAGATGATGTTTTTCTTGATGAATTTGGCCACTTTCTTGGCATTCAGAACTGTGTATGACTCGGTTTTGACCCATTTGGTGAAGTAGTCAATAGCGACTAGGATGAACTCATGCCCATTGGATGCCTTAGGTGTAACTTTCCCTATAATGTCGATGCCCCATGTGGAAAATGGCCAGGGAGAAGTCATGTTGTATAGTTCTCGTGGAGGCAGATGTTGTAAGTTGGAAAATTATTGGCATTTGAGAATTTTTTCACGTAGGTTGTGCAGTCATGTACCATGGTGGTCAAGAAGTATCCCTGTCGGATGATCTTCTTAGAGAGCATATGACCATTCATGTGGAGTCCACACTCCCCGCTATTGGTTTTCTGCATCATCTCTTCAATGTCAGCCCCTGCGATATAGTGTAGATGGGTGCCATCGAAGTTTCTCTTGAACATTTCTTTATCACAGAAAATGTACTGGGTGACCAGTCTGCGAAGAGTTGCTCGCTATTTCTTATCGGCTCTTTGGGGGTACCGTGTTTAAGGAGGCACCAAATATCATAGTACCAGTAGTCGGCTATTTCGAATTCTTCCTCTGTGCAGAGCTCGATGTGGTAACAGTGGGTTGGTTTATTTTATTTTTGGATAAGGAAGGGAGCCATGGTTATTCCTTCGGGCATGTCAATTATGGAGGCTAAGGTGGCAAGGGCATAAGCCAGGCTATTCTTTACTCGGGTCAGGTAGTGGAAGGTGATTTTTTGGAATTAGGAAGTCAGTTCTTCAAGGTGGGCATGGAAGGGTAAGAGTTTCTCATCCCTGACTTTCCATTTTTTGAGTATTTGACCAATGATGATGGTTGAATCCTCGTAGACATCAAGGCATCGAATTCCCTTCTTGGGGGAAACTTTGAGGCCTATTATGCATGCCTCGTATTCAGTCATGTTGTTAGTGCAGGAGAAATCCAATTTGGTGGCAATAGGAGTGCGGGAGTCATCAGGGGCAATGAGTAGAATCCCAATGCCATATCCCTTTTTGTTGGCAGTGCCATCAAAGAACATTTTCCATCAAAGATATTCATGGGAGGCGCAAAGGATATTTCCGTCGAGGAATTCTAAAATTTAGACATCAGCCTCTTCTATAGGGTAGTCAATAAGGTAGTCAGAGATGGATCTTCCTTTCATGGCCTTCTGTGTGACATAGGTGATATCAAACTCAGCTAAAAGCATCAACCAATGGGCCATTCAGCTGGATAAGGAAAGCCTCTCGAGTATGTACTTAATGGGATCCATTCTGGATACGAGTCTGATAGAGAAAGCGAGCATGTAGTGTCGTAACTTATGTGTAACCCAGACAAGGGTAACACATGCCTTTTCCAAGGCGGTGTAGTTAACTTTGTAATCAGATAATTTTTTACTGGCATAGTATATAGCTTTCTCCTTACGAGTTTCCTCAAGGTATTGGGCTAACAGAGCCCTGACTGTAGTATCGGTCACGGTTAGGTATAGGAGTAAAGGAAGACCATGTTGCAGTGGCATGAGCACTGGAGGTTGGGTTAGGTATTTCTTAATTCGGTCAAAGGATTTTTGGAAAGCTTCGTTCCAGACCATGGTTGAATCTTTGCGGAGGGTTTTGAAGATAGGTTCATAGATGGAGGTCAATTGGCTGATGAGTCGACTGATGTATTGTAATTTCCCAAGGAATCCTCGGACTTGTTTCTCCGTTCGGGGAGGTAGCATCTCAAGTATGGATTTCAGCTTGGCAGGATCTACTTCCATCCCTTTCTCACTGACCATGAATCCCAAGAGTTTCCCTTTGGTAACGCCGAAGACATATTTCTATGGGTTAAGCTGCATTTGATACCGTCGTAGTCGTTCAAAGAATTTTTGAAGAGCGGTAACATGACCTTCTCTAGACTTGGACTTGATAATCATGTCATCTACATAAACCTCGACTTCCTTGTGTATCAGATCATGGAGAATAGTTATGGCAGCCCTTTAGTAGGTAGCCCCTGCGTTCTTGAGACCGAACGGCATAATAGTATAGCAAAAAGTTCCCCAAGGTGTGATGAATGCAGTTTTCTCTTGATAATCAAGGTGCATCTTGATATGATTATATCCAAAAAATCCACCAATGAACGACTTGATAGCATGAGTGGTCGTATTGTCCATAATCATATCGATGTTGGGTAGTGGGTAATCATCCTTCGAAGAGGCCTTATTCAAGTATCGATAGTCGACACACATGTGGACCTTTGCTCCTGATTTCGGCACGAGTATGATATTGTCTAGCCATTTGGGATATTCAATTACATGAATGAAACCCACATTCAGTTGCTTGACTACTTTTTCTTTTACTTTGAGTGACTATTCGGTGCGAAGCTTTCGCAACTTCTGTTTGACTGGTTTACATTTTGGGAGCGTTGGAATCTCATGCTATGCTATTCAGGGTCAATGCCAAGAATATCATCGTAGGACCATGCGAAGACATCCATGAATTCCTTTAGTAGCTCTTCGAGTTGCGTGCACTTGTGCTCATCAAGGGTAACCCCTATCCTGATCTCGTGCATTTAGCTACTAGAATCGAGATTAATAACAACAGTTTCATCTTCATTAACTTTAACACGGTTATGTTGTTTGTTATTAACCTTATTTAGACCAGTTAAGAATTGTTCATTTGCAAAGTCATCATCATCAAGAGTTTTATTAGAATCAAGACAATGTATGTAAGGCACAACAAGATACTTAAAATCTTCGTTTATTTCATTTATAGGAAAAATAATATTGAGAACCTCATCAAAGGAGGTCTCGATTACATTAGAGTGAAAGGAAATAACTAAAGGGGAAAGGGGATAAACATCGGGGTTAGGTTGGATATCAGCAGGTGGTACAGGTGCAGCATGCCAGTTGAGAAGAGATGTATCAACGTGTTTGATGAAGTAAGATGGATCGAATGTTGTAGCCCCTGAGTGGATCAAGCAGAGTGCCAACCCTAATGTCTGTAAGTTGAAAGAGTCTTCAGAATTATTATCCTCAGAATCCCCGGTATCAGCTATAGTCTCTTCAGTGAGCAATTGCAGTCAGTGTTGGGAACTTTTGGCCTACAAGTAGTTCTCTTGGAAAAAAATCTCCATTCCTGGTTTCATCCTTTTGTCTATATGGTCGTACCAAGGTTCAGGGAAGCCACGGAAGGGGAAATATTCACCTTCTTTGATGAATCTTCCATTTAGTGAATCTCTTGAGATAGTTCTGGAGCATTGTAATTTTCTCTTCCATCGAGGCTGACAGATCAATCTGAGTTCTTCTTCTGATGGTTGATAGCCTAAGCCACAGGGAGGAAAGTCTTCCTATAACACAATAGGTTCAATTATCCCTTATTTCCTTTACCTTAGTCCCAATCTGGGTATGAAGTGAATATTCTTGAACATTTGGATTACATTGACATTTTCGTGAGGATTATATTCTCGAAAAACCTTATCATTGAAGTCATCACCTGTTGGGAGTAGGAGTGGTTCAACCTAAAAGCCTGACAACAGCATATCATTCACCCTCTGTTATATCTCGAGTACCGAATTACTGGTGCTTGAATTCTTGATGTTGTCACTGTCTCCCAAGATGGTGATAACTTGTCTATTAGCGAAGAACTTCAATTTTTTATGAAGGGAAAAAGACTCCCCTTTGATGTTGTGGAGCCACGATCGTCCGAGCAACAGATTAAAATAGGCTGGGATATCGATGACTTGGAATTCAACAATAGGATTTATAGGTCCAGCCCCTAATATGAGCTTGATAGATCCCATTACTTCCTAGCGATTGTTGTCATAGGCACGTACAGCAGCAGAGGTCGAAGTAAGTTCGCTCACTTTCAGTCCCAAACAGTTGAGGGTTCTTAACGGGAAAATATTCAGAGTTGATTCGTTGTGGACGAGTGAGAGGGGAACAGTCTTCCCCATGACTTAGACAGAGATAGTGAGAGCATGATTATGGTTCAGACCATTCTTAAATATTTCCTCTTCATAAAAGGAGAGCATTCGAGTAGAGGTCAAGGATCCAACTAGGTTTATTACTTCTTGTGGTGTAGTTGAGGGAAGAACTGTGGGTCCTATGAGTAGCTTGATTAGAGCATTTCGGTATTGTTGGGAAGACATGAAAAGTCCCTATAAAGTGATGTTGTCTTGCATTTTCTTCAGCTGATCAAAAACCTTACTTTCTTCAAGGGTCATTTCTGGCATAGGGAGATTCTCAACACCTTTCCCTTTATCACTTGCTGATGGTTGTAAGCCCGAGTTCTGGTAATGTCTCCCTGACCTGGTCATGTGGTTCACGAAAGAGGGGAAAAAAGAAATTATGTTTCTTCATAAATGTTGGGTTGCTCAACTACCTAGTCAATCTCTCCTAGAAACTCCTCAAATGATATCATTCCGCATACATTGTCAATCAGACTAGTCTTTCTTGAGTCTGGCTCTTTATCTGAATCCTCAGAATAATCTCCCCATCTAGTGGCGATGATATTGTATTTCCATGCAAAGTCAATACACTCTACAACTTCTATGGCCTGTTCGTATAATTCCTCCCATTCGGTAAGGAAACGAAAGACTGAGGGAACCAGACGCCCTCATAATTTCAAAGGTTGAGCAGCTCGGATACGCTACAAATATCTCCAGTCTGTTAAAATAAATCTTTCATGATTTAGACCAAGTCATCTAGACTTACTTCATCAGCTGGCGCTACCCAGTTGTCTGACTCTCGGTCCCATTTTCGAGCTTCTAAGAATAACCCACTAAAACTCTGACAGTCAATGATCATCTCGAAGGGCAATTTCAGCCCAAACTCTAGGAGTTGGTTCAGCACTTCTGATAATTCCATGTCTTTACCTTTAGAACGGGTTCGGACAGTGATACAGTCTCTGATGAGGAGTGATAAGGTTTGATCGGCAAGGTTGGTAGGGTGTAAGAGGAAACATGGGCATGTTTGTAGAGGTTGAGGAGAGTATATGGGTATGACTAGTGATTTACTTGGTATGATATGGGTAGATGGGTCGAGTTCTGAGTCTTCTTAAAATGGCATTTGTGTGACTTAGGAGTGGATTATGGGTAATGTTTGGTTCAGGATTAGCTGGTAGGGGGATGAAACCCCGATCAATCAGGCTTTGGATTATGTTTCGGAGATGGAAACATTAGTCGGTGGTATGGCCAGTAGTTTGCTGATAGTCACAATGGGCATCAGGCTTAAAATTCTTTGGAAGTGAGTTTGGTAATGGACGAGGGTCCAAGGGTTTGATCTGGTTCCGATTTAAGAGAGCCTGGTAGACTTTGGAGAGAGGAGCGTAAAGCTCAGTATATTCTTTTTGGATTGGGTTTGGGCGACTTTCTGGTGCCCATGAAGCGGTAGGCTGAGAGATATTGTTGATGGTAGAGACTGAGGTATTAGCAGGCTTTTCAAATTTTCTAGGAGAAAATTATCCAGAGACTTTCTTTGGTTCGACTTTTGTCTTAGCAAGACCTTCTTCAATTTCTACTCCTACATCTCGGAGGTCACGGAAGTAAGGATAATACTATTCTCCCATTATTGCTCGGACATGGGGTAGAAAGTTCTACACAATGGTGACTTTTTCTTCTTCGAAAGGCCGATTAGTCATGGTAGCTGCTTTTTCTCTCCACCTTGCTATGAAGTTGATGACTGACTCTCTAGGATTCTGTTTGAGTAGCTTTAAGTCATGGCGAGTAACCTCTATCTCCTCGTTGTACTTCTATTGAGACATAAACTCTCGGGAAACATCTTCCCAACTGTGAATTCTAGATTCTTTAAGGGATAGGAACCAATGGAGGGCGCTATCGTTCAAAGTCTACTGGAACATCTGAGCCATTATTTCTTCGGAAGATCCTAAGAGATTCATGGCTCGATGATAGCTATGGAGATGAACGATCGGGGGGCCACTGCCTTCAAACTTCTCGATATTGGGCATCTTGAATTTTTCTGGTAACCTAGCTTTAGGATTGGGAGACATGTGGGTGTAGTCCATATAGTTCCCAGAGATTCTGACATGGTCGAATTTCTTGGTTAGTATCTTGAGGTCTTCCTTGACCTTATTCAGTTCTTCCTCTTCTGGATCAATAGTTACGGGTAAATTAGCCCCAGTCTGAGCAAGGTTTGGCATAGGAAGTTGGGCTGGTGGTGGCCCATGAGCATGAGGAGCACGCGGAGCATGATGGTATTCTTTAGGAACCCAGATAGGTTTGGGTGCATGCGGACCCATGGCGCGAGGGAAAATGACCTCAGGATCTTTGGTGATAGGGACTCGATTTCTTTACATCTCATGAACCTCGGTTTGAAGGTTATCAATTTTGGCAGTGAGTTGAACTAGAACCGTCAACACATTCGGTTGTACATTCGTCACTTAATTCTGTAAAACTGAATAAATACGGTGTGTGATAATTGATTAAATAGATTCGCAAGATTCTAATTAAACCTTATTTAATTAGAGTATATATTTAAACAAAGTTAAATCAGCCCCTAAACATGTAACTACGTGTGTGTAAGTGTGTGTCAAACCATAAATAGATAAATCATGCGACACAAGTTTAAGGAAAAATCCCCGCAGGGCAAAACCTTTTATTTCATTATAATAAGTAAATCACAACTTACACGGATTACGATGAAATACAGTGACACACGAATACTCGCAGGCGTCGGTCGGTGTTGTCATTAATGAATCCACACGTAGCGAACCCACATGGACCACAATCCAATTAGCAAAGGAAGAACTGCAGCACTCCTCAATGGCTCGGTTGTAAAGATCTCCCCACAAATATGAACAAAATCAAAGTAGTGTTCTTGGGTTCCAAAAGGATTCACAAAATATGAAAATGATGTGTGAATCAAATCATCAGTTTTGGGACTCAAAAATATGAAGACTAGAGTAATTAGAACTCTCAAAATCGCCTCGAAGTTAGCTTTTATAGGAATCCAAAACGAATTTTAAAACTTTGGGACTCTTGCCAACATCAGGTACCCCGAACCAGTTTGGGTGTACCGTGAACCGGTTTGGTCTTCGGTTCGAGAAATTTCGTTGGTTTGGGGCTAAAAGGAGACAGCATTTTTCCAAGTCTTTTTCTCAGAATTTTTTCTATTGTCAAAGGTCCATAACTTCTTCACTGTAGCTCAGATTGAGGTTCCGTTTATTCCAGTATCTTCTTGGCATCGCGCTCTTCAAATTTCCAGTTGATCGAACCTCTGTAAGGTGGATATAAAATTACCAAAATGCCCTTGAACTTCCATATCTTGCCTTCTTTCACTGTTTTGACTTCTCTTGCGTACCACTTGCATTAAGTCCCTAAAATCGTGGAATGTGAAGTCGTTGAGGCATATGTGGGACACATGATGAAGATGTTGAATGCATGATTCCCAAAATTCGTATTGAGGTCATCGTGTGAGATCATAAAGAGATATGCCAAATGTAGCGGCATACGATATACACAAATGTAAGATAACGAACATGAGGAATATGTCCTTACGAATCTCCCCCTATGTCTATGCCGGTATATACATAAAAATTCGAATTATCAAATAACAAATTTCCCATACAAATATACCCTCCCATGAACCCAAAACTGGAAAGATACAAATGAGTAAGTCTTCATCGTTTGTTCATCAAATCTTCAAAATCTCAAATCTTCTCTCATCAGGGTGTGCAACCTATGATCATCAATGTAGTACCTACACACATGAGATAAAGAAAAATACCAAGTGATGTATCGAGTTTGAAATGATATAAACATAGATACCAATTTATGAGAAAAGCATAAGTCAAATCTCAAAAACTCCCCCAAAATATAAACTCCCCCATAATTATGATAATTCTTTCTCCCCCTTTTTATTATGTCCCCAAATAGATAAATGAGAAGAATAAATCAAACAAGCAAAGTCGGGGTGTCGCCGTATTCAAAACAGGACATCAATCAGATGGAAAATGCGCTCTTACAAAGAGATACTAAAAAAATCTTCATAAACTATTTTTTGAATTTTTCAAAATTTTCATACAAAAATAAGATACTAAAAATCACACCATGGATTTAAACTCAAATAACCAAGTCGTGAAAATGGAATGTATGGGTGTGAACACATTCAATAGGTAAATAAAATCAATCAATCATATGCGCACGATGAATGCGTGTACTCCTAATGAATGAACATCAAAAACCTCCTTAGGTGTAAGAATTATTGAATTTAGATGACATCGTCTTATGAAAATCAATAAATCAAAGTCAAAGTGATTTCCACACCAATAACGTCCAAAACTAGTTAGCGCTTTTTCAAGATTTTCAAGGACGTGCAAACCCGTTATTAAAATCTCCAACCAAACTCCCTCGCATATATTTTCTTTGAGAGGTGTTAAACTAAATTCTCAAACTTTGGAGAATTTGTGCAAAAACCTAAATGGCCTATAATTGGCATAAATTTCTTTTTATTTCTTTTAAATTTTTTTGGGCTCTTTTAAACCTCTTTGGACCCCGGATAATGAAATTCCTCATTTTTTTGGTCCACTTAAACGACGGCTTAATCTCAAAGGATAAACGATAACCTTTTGCAGCCTTTCACCATTTTCAAACAAAGCACACAAACTCACAAACGGCTCTTACATGCACAACTTTATTATCAAGTTTTATCGCGCTTGGCATTTTAAGGATAGGATTTAAGTGAAAACACCCAACCAACATGTGATAAGACAAGCACAATAATCAAACAAATCTGGCACGTGTGAAATAAAGGAAGTCATGAGTCAAACATGTAGGTAGTAACACTTAATTACATCTTAATGACTCTAAACATTATAAAGCACATGGATGAATTAACCTATTTTCTCAAAACACTATCAAATAGTCACATGAAATATGGAATGATGTTGTGTCTCGGTTATCCTAAATGTCAATCCATAAACGGTGCAAACAAAATACAAAAATCTTTTTGGATTTTCTCACAAATTTTATCAAAAATAAAATCTTTTAGTATTTTTCAAATTTTTCAAAAGTAAAAATTTATACAAAAAGTACACATCACAACGCTAGCAAACATAAATATCATGAAATAAAAAACTAGCGTATGACAAACATGCAAACACAATCATCTATATGATATGGCAAGAGAAGAATCATGTGCAAGCAAACGAGAATCAACTATTCTAAAATCCAGCGTATCCAAAAGTGATTTCCTAACAAAAACGAATGTAACACGACGACACGGGGTTTTGGGAACCAACAACACACTAGACTTCGAATTCCTAGGACCTCTTCTAAGATCGAAATAAAATCTTCTAAGATGACCTTTCCTACCACAATATGAACATATGTAAATGGGTGAAATGACACCTATGGGTTGACCTTTTCTAACATCCTTGGAATTAGTTGACCCTCTAAAACATATAATGGTTTTAGCCTTAGCATGAGAACAAAAGGAGCTATTACCATCACTATCAAACCCACTTGAATCGTTTAAATCATTTTTCAACTTCAAAATATTTGATTCAAGAAGCAAATTAGACTCTTCCAAAGACAGGGATTTCTTTTTCAAATTTTTAATTAAACTTAACAGTTTATCTCGCTCTCCCTCAATTAAAACAAACTTATCCCTAAGAGCCTTTTCATGTGCCGTAAAATTATCGATTACTTTTTTATCCTCTATAGCACAAACGGGAACCCTAGAATTCTTTAAGTCCTCCAATTCCTTCTCTAAAACAAGGACTCTCTCATCACTCTTATTTTTGGAAATTTTCAAAGAATCAAAATCAATACACAAATTACCAAAGTGCTCCTGACAAATATCACTTTGAGTTTGAAATGCTTGCAAATATTCAATCTTACTTTTAAAGAGAGAATTTTCTTTTTCCAAAACTTTAATTCTTTTGCAAAGTTTCAAATTCAAACTTTTTAAATTTTTAGCATGGTCGTGAACTTTTTCAAAAAAATAGGCTCCTCGTTAAATGGGCGTTCCATTTGAAAAATTGCGATTTTTCACAAAACTAACTTTTTTTAAAAATCAATATCACATAAATTTTGCGAAAAATGGGAATACGCGATAAATTAGAGTAACCCGATCTGATACCAATTTGACGACGTGAGAAGTCGAATTGTATCAAAAAATAAATAAATCCTTGAAAAATCAGGATTACGTGATAAATTAGCGTAACCCGCTTTGATACCCATTTGTAAAATCGAATAAATGCGGTGTGTGATAATTGATTAAATAGATTCGCCAGATTCCAATTAACCTTATTTAATTAGAGTTTATATTTAAACAAAGTTAAACCAGCCCCTAAACATGTAACTACGTGTGTGCGTGTGTCAAACCATAAATAGATAAATCATGTGACACAAGTTTAAGGAAAAATCCCCGCAGGGAAAAACCTTTTATTTCATTATAATAAGTAATTGCAAATTACACGGATTACAATCAAATACAGTGACACACAAATACCCGCAGGCGTCGGTCGGTGTCGTCAGTAATGAATCCACACGCAGCGAACCCACATGGACCATAATCCAATCAGCAAAGGAAGAACCGCAGCACTCCTCAATGTCACGTAACCATAAAACTTCATAGAGACTCCCTCAGTAATAACACGCAACTCTCGGTTGCAGAGATTTCCCCACAAAGATAAACAAAAGCAAAGTAGTGTTCTTGGGTTCCAAATAGATTCAAAAAAATATGGCAATGATGTGTGAATCAAAACATGAGTTTTGGGACTCAAAAATATGAAGACTCGAGTAATTAGAACTCTCAAAATCGTCTCTCCAAGTCTTATCAAATAACTCCCCCGAAGTTGGCTTTTATACGAATCCAAAACGAATTTTAAAACTTTGGGACTCTTTCCAGCATCAGGTACCCCGAACCGGTTTGGGTGTACCGTAAATCGGTCCCCCCCCCCCGAACTGGTTTGGCCTTCAGTTCGAGAAATTTCGCTGGTTTGGGGCTAAAAGGACTCAGCATTTTTCCAAGTCTTTTTCTCGAAAATTTCTCCATTTTTAAAGGGCCATAACTTCTTCACCATAGCTCGGATTGAGGTGCCATTTCTTCCAGTATCTTTATGGAATTAAGCTCTTCAACTTTACAGTTGATCAGACCTCCAAAACGTGGCTACAAAATTACCAAAATGCCCTTGAACTTCCATAGCTTGCCTTCTTTCACTGTTTTGACTTCTCTTGCGTACCACTTGCATTAAGTCCCTAAAATCATGGAACGTGAAGTCATTGAGGCAGATGTGGGACACATGATGGAGATATTGAATGCATGATTCCCAGAATTCGGATTGAGGTCATCGTGTGAGATCGTGAAGAGACGTGTTAAATGTAGCAACGTACGACATACACAAATGTAAGATAACGAACATGAGGAATATGTCGAGTGAGCCTCGGACTCAGAGGAAGCAAAGGGACTGATATAACTTTAGGGTAGTTCGACTGAAGACCGAAGACAATAGGGAGCCAGGCCAAGGGTATGTGATCGACCTGAGAAGAAAATGGAATGTATATTTTTTCGGAAAAGAAAAAAGAAGGAAACTTTTATTTTTAGAAAAAGAGGAAAATGCTTTTTTTTGACTTTTTTTATAAAAGAGGAAAAGCGTTTTTGGATGACTTTTTTAGGAAAGAGGAAGGGGAAGAGACTAGGTACGGGTCCCAGCTTGATTATTATGTTTATTAGGTTCCCACTTGTATTAAATTCTCCTAATATGCAAAATAAAATGCCGGACGGGACCCGAGCCTAGAAAAGTTGGGTTCGCAACATATTTAAAGCTAGGGTTGGACTTATAACCAAGATGACGGGCAGGGTCCGGTTTTATAAAATGTGAAAAAATTTGGACGACAGGACAACCCGAAATTTTGACAGAGTTTCGGGTCGAAACCGGCCATCTAATATGTGTGTCCTAGGCTTGACACCTATATGTGGGTATGCAGTTTGGTTGGTTGAATCGTAAAGGGTTCCCTCCTTTGGCGTGACTTCCACGATATACGACTTACTTTTGAGGGCAATCGGTACGTGTGGACAAGCCATTTGATATACCTGAGTGTACGTGAATTGCCTCACTATATACCTCGTGGGGACGGTTCATGTGAGAGAGAATTCGATATACTCGAGGTACGTGAAAGAGTTCCCAATGATATACCTCCCGTCATGACTTCGGTCAAGCGGTACGATACGGAAGAATCGTTCGATATACGTTGAAGATACTTGGCCAATGGAAGGTGAGAGTTGTATTGCTTAGGTTAACTGCGTCGTGCCGGACTAGCGCCCATCACAAAGTGACCCTTCAGTTAGTGGACAAAATTTAGTCAATAACAATGCTCTTTGGTGATGTCATGTGAATCATGCATGATTCTCTTATTAGTATCTTATGGTGAGAGTATCTTTCTTGATCGTACCAAATAGGGAGCAAAGTATAAGTACCAATAGTATACTAAGAATGGATAAATGGTGCATGCAACATGTGGATATACGTGATCCTAGGTGCACGTGGTGTGAAGTGTACATGGAGAATCTTCTACAAGTTTTTGAATAGAAGCATAAGCATGAGGTACACATGAATAATAAAGGGTAAAATGAAAATAGGGGAATATAAAAGTAAAAATAAAACACCCATGTAAATAGAGTCTATCCCTCTTAAACAATTGTCCCCAGCAGAGTCGCCACTGTGGCCATCCCGGTCGGTGCGGAGCGACTATCGCTCCGGGGAAAGGAGAAAGAGGATCCCCCTCCCCGGGGATGGAGGATGCGTCGCGGTCTCGCACCCTTCTATTCAAAAAGGGGGTTTCGGCCGTCGTCGGTGTGGGGTGAATGTGAAGAGATAGAGTCGCCAACCTATTTTGCTCAAAACAGGTAAAAGAATATGTTGCCACTTTTAGGGGAGCGGCATGAAGGACAAAACTGATGCATGCAAAACCAATAGACCGGAGGTCCAGAGGCTAAGTTACGGAATGAGAAGGTGGTAGGCACCCATCCCGACCTTTCGGTCTCTTATGGGCAAATGTTTATATTTTTATTTTTATCCCCGTGAAGTGTATGCATGTATTTATATAATGGAGATCGGAATCATTCGACCCATACCATGGAAAAGATAGGGTGAGGCCATCCATATGAATATTCCCAAAATAATAAATGTAGAAGATATGAGCATTCATCGTGATATTGATCGTTATTGGGAAACAATAATATGTGTGGGATGAGACACGAACATACTTAATATGTGTGGGATGTGATGCAAACAAGTATGTTATATATATATATATATATAATGATAATGAGTGAATTTGAGGATTATGAAAAATAAGAGGAATTAGAAAATTAGCAAAATTGGACTCGAGTCTCGGATTTTACCCCGAGATACCTACATAGCCTATCGAGGCATCAAAGTCCACGTAGTTCAAATGTTGAATAGGGGTGGGGTTTATCCCATAGATTCGAATGGAATTTTATTAGGTGTATGCGTGGAGAAAATATGTTTTTAGTTTTGGAAAAAGTGTTGTGGATAATTTCGCTCGAAATTTACAGGTGTAACCCTATTTTATTTGTTTTGGGGGGTTTTATTAAAAATAAAGTATGTGTGATATACTAATAAAAGTGTAGAAGTTAATATGTATGAGCTAGAATGAAACTAGATTATGAATCTAAGGTAACTTATATAAAATAAGAAATTAAAAGAGAGGGAGAAAGAATTGGACCTTTATTGGAGTGTGAAGCTGGATCTTGGATGAAATCCTTTGAATGTTGATGAGAGAGAAGGATATTTGGAAAATTGGGTGTGAAATTATGGGTGTTTAGGCATGAATGAGATTTCTCGAATGGAACTTTGCTGACTTCGAGAGAATGTTGCTGCGATCACTAATGTTAATGGGTTTGTGCTCTGTTCTCACTAATGAGGCCATGTCCCTTATTTATAGGATCAGGGGGTGCCGATCAGCGTACCCCAGGCGGTGTCGATCGGCATGTCACCCTTAACACTGTGCCGATAGACTGGGTTCAGGACCTGCCAATTGGCAGTCTCATGCAGACTTTTCTAGAAAAATGATCGTAGAGTACAAACCATTGATCCAAATTGCGCACGGGTCATACCATTAGAAAGGTATTTAAGAGGCCTACGACATTACTGTGGACCTCTATCGGGTCTGGGATTTGACTTTGGGTCAAATGTGGTTCGAAAGCCCATGTCGGTCCTTTGGACTGAAAATCGTCGGATGCAAACGGATCATTCGTTCGCATGCTAAGTCAGAATCGCACATGGGGTGGACTGTTGGGAAGTTTAGGAGATGTACTTCGACATTCCAAAGTGTTTCGCTCGGTTCGGAAAGTGGACCTTGGTCAATCGGGGCCCAAAAATACCCGGTTACCTCTAGGAGTAAAACGGATCATTCATCCGTACCGTAGGTCAGAATCGTGCACGGAGCGAATCGTTAAAAAGGGTATTCAGTGCCCTTTGTATATTCATTCAGTCTCGTTCGAGTTGAAGAGTTAACTTTGGTCAAACGGAGTTCGGGAGTACGTGGTGGCCTCCGGATTGATTTTCGGGGGGAAACTTATCGTTCGTCCGAACAGTTATGTTGTTTCGCGTACGGGGCAGACCGTTAGAAAGGGGTTTCAGTGCCCTTAGAAGATTCAAAGAGCTTTCACTCCGACGGTGAAGTTAACCAGAGTCAAATGGGGTCAATTTGGGGCCCGGGAGAGCCCGATGGGTACTCGGAGAACGACCTAGGTTTGCGGTGGAAGGGGGAAGCGTTAGGAGCCTAAGAAGAGATTTAGGGGGCCCTAGAATGTGGTGCCTACAATGACAATGCAATTTCACAAAGGATAGTAAACATACATTTGGGCACCTGGAAAGCATACAATTTTCACGCCCTGATAATACCTGAAATAAGATATTAAATAGATGGAAATAAAAATTACAATACATTAAAAAAACAACATAAAAAGATCCTCAATTCAAAATTTCAATAATGTAGAACCCCAATTCAAAATTTCGACAATGTATATACCCAATTTAAAATTTCAACAAAAATGAAAAATCCCCCAAACAGAACCGTAATTATGTAGATCCCCAATTCAAAATTTCAAAAATCCTTAATTCCCCCACCCATTTTGGAAACCTAACCCCCACACATGTAGAGATCCAAGTGGGTCTTCTCCTTTGTCATCCCCTAAGATATAAAACCCTAAATTACAAAGCCAAAATCAAAACCCTAAACTCAACCACGTCCTAGCGCCTCTACAAACATAAAATGTTATAAATATAGATACAAAAATATGCATGTATAGCGAAAATCACCATATCAAAACCTTTAAACTTTCGGTTTTGTTTATTTATATTTGGGCGTGAGGGAAGGAGGATAAGATAGAGAGAAAGGGTGATAGAGATAGATTAGTATACCTGATTTTTGAAGAGTGATATATCTGGAAAAACAAATTACATCAAAACATCAAGCCGTTAGTTAACAAAAAATGAGAGTCTTCAAACAAAATTAAAAAAAAAAACAAATAAACCCTATTTTAGGTTGTAATCCAAAATCAACAAACCAAATAAACCCTATTTTGAAAATCAAAAGAATCAAACCTAATCAAAAAACCCTTTCTTACAACGGCCTGAAGAGCGACGTGGAGGAGGGGCGACGGTTGAAGTTGTGGGGATGTTTATGCGTCCCAAAACTTTTGGGTTGCCAATGAGAGAATGGGGGAGAAATGTTCGTGTGACAAGGGAGAGAGGGTCCGAGCGAGGAGAGAAATTAGAGAAACATTGCGAGTTCACCAAAATACCCTCAATTTTGAATTAAAGTGCAAGTTTGGAAAGTAATAAAATGGGAGGGAATCCAAAATTTTCAAGGATAAATTAGGAAGTGCAGGAATAACTCATATAGATGACATCATTAAGTAATCTTATGGCATACATAAGTTTTATACTTTATTATATATATACACCAACTTTGTGTGTATTAGTTTTTAATTTTTGAGAAAACAAATTTAAAAACAACTTTAGCAAATGCACACTAATATTTATAAACATAAAAAATTATTTTCAAAGAGAATTTTAAAATCAAATTTTATGAATACATAATCAAATGGCTTTAAACAATTCTCTCTTGTCTCACCTTTATTATTAACCTACTGTGTTTTGCTTTCCAGTGCTAAATTAATGATAAAAACAATTATGAACATCCAAATATGATACTTGGTGAAATAAGGGGATTGATTTTCCTTTCTTTTTTGGTTACAAAATAATTATAACTTTATTTCTTGATTTTAGGGGGCTTCGCATATAGGTCCCATTAGATATTTCTTTACTCATTCTAGTCGAACCATGTTTTCCCCCTTACATATAGGTCCTACTCCTAATTTTTTGGAACTTTTTTTCTCAATTATACGCTTTTAAAACCAACCATCTTTAACTTCCTTGGGGAAGTTACATAAGTGGTTAATTTTTATTTATTTTTTTTAAATGATCATAAATTTTGATTGACAAATCCGTTTTTCGCAAAATTACTATTTTTGAAATCTCCTCGTCGAGATCTATTAAACAAGACCCATGAACCCTATAAAATTTCAAAGAAAAAAAATTACACATACAATAAACTTTGCTATATGCACTAGAAAATGAAATTATTTTATATCTATGATATTTTCACAAACAGTGACATTTTATGTGTTAATATTACACATACAGTAAAATTTACTAGTTAAATAAATGTGTCAAATAAACTATAAGCTCACTCTCTCTCTCTCTCTCTCTCTCACACACACACACGTGTGTGTGTGTGTGTGTGAGAGAGAGAGAGAGAGAGAGAGAGAGAGAGAGAGAGTGAGAGAGAGAGAGGAGGAGGAGGAGGAGGAGGAGGAGGAGGAGGAGGAGGCTCTTGTGCACAATAAAGTTTGCACATCATTTTTTTAAAATAGCAAAAAAAGTATTTTTGCCCTGATTTTTTTATATGATATTTAAACATTTCAAGTAACTCATATAAAAAAATCAGCTCAAAAAAATTGTTTTCGCTATTTTAAAAAAATCGATCAATCTTTCGCAATTTTTAAAGTGCTTAAAAGCTGTGAAAGTTTGACCGATTTTTTTAAAATAGAAAAAAAAAATTGTTGATTTTTTTGTGTGATATTTAAACATTTCAAGGAACTCATATAAAAAAAATCAGGGCAAAAATATTTTTTTGCTATTTAAAAAAAATGATGTGCAAACTTTAGTGTACACAGGAGTCTCTCTCTCTCTCTCTCTCTCTCTCTCTCTCTCTCTCTCTATATATATATATATATATATATATATATATATATATATATATATATATATATATATATATATATATATATATAATAAAGTAGGAAACTTATGTATGTTACAAGTTGAAACTATGTTGTCATCTTAATGAATTTTTTCAGTATTTCCTATTTTATCCTTGACAATTTTGGTTTCCCCTTATTTTCTTACTTACCAAATGAACACTTCAATTCAAAATTATGGGTAATTTGGTAAAGTTCATTTTATCAACTTGCTCACGCTCTCTCACTCCTCACAAGAAGAAAATGTTCCTCTCATTCTCTACTTTCTTCTGTGCTCTCATCACCCCCCCAAAACCAATCTCTCCCTCTCTCCGATCCACCACTCCAACCTCACTAGATCCTCCTCCCCTCCGTCGCACTGCTACTCCTCCCAACTGCCCCCTCCTCATCTCTCTTGCACACACTCCTCCTCCTCCTCTCTCTCTCTAGGTTCACCCACCATCGTTGAAAATAAATACATTCGAATCAGTTACTTTCTTCAAGTTTGGATCTGATAGTTCAGAATCAGGTTATTAATTTGTTGTTGATTTCCATCAAAATGGATTTCTATATAAACCTAGGGTTTTCCATCAAAATGGATTTCTTATTTAACCATCAATTTTAGGTCTTACCTATGGAGGTTCCTTTAGGTCTTATATATGGAGGTTTATTTAGGGATTCCATATGGAGTTACTATGTTTGATACAACATTTGAATGAAATAATAACTTAAGGGTTTGGTATTGATTTCCCCTAATTTTATATGTTGTGATAAAGTTGATATTATTAGAGTGTTTGAGTATTTTATTGAAGGCATATATTTCGTGAGTATCTTATATTGAAGGCTAATATTTTGATAGTATTTGGTATTTTGTGAGTATTTTATTGAAGAGTGATATTCATTCTTCTTTTTTGCATATCTAACTCTTCAATAAGGAACCTAATGAGGTATAATCTCTTACCAAATTTGATTCCATAAAAGCAACCACCCACAGGATTATGGTTGGTATTGCCTTGATCTTAAGTTATAGCAGTGGATCCAGTGGATCCAGAGTTCCTGATGATATTAATTTAATGTTCTTTTGTGGTTTTACAGTGTTATCTGTTTATATATTAATTGTAGCTGGAATACCTAACATCCATGAGATTTAAGTGTGTATAACATTATAAATGGTTTTATTTAGGTGCTTCGGCGGTGAGGGGCAATTGTTGTCAAGAAGATCTAAAGGAACCTATGAGGTAAGAATTTTGGGTGAAATGTGTATTTGATCTTTTAATGTCCAACAAAGCAAGAATATTTTTTCGCGTTGTGCAGGTTCAAAATTATATATTTTGGTTATACCCCTGAGATTGTTTATTTTATATGTCTGCCAATAGACCCACGAAAAATTAGTCTACTTTTGGCACATGCATTCATTTTCATTACATGTGTTCGTTGAATTTTTTGGTTGTTATGAAAATGAGAACCATTATATCTTTATGTTTTGGGGCAGTTCTAAGGAGAAGCTGAAAGAGCATATCTTGAAGCAATCCATTGCAAGTGAAGGTGAGATTGGAAAAGTATAAAGATCATATCTTGCTATTTAGCATCAGAAGGTTTTGACATCATAACTAGATTTTTTGTATGTATTAACATATTTTTGTGTTGCTTTGATCAGGAGGAATTCACGCTACACTCTAAAGTAATACGTTTGTGGCCACGGTTCTCCTAAGATATTAGTTTTTGTTGTACACCAATTTTTTCATGTTTTGTAAAAGAGAGATCATAATGTGGATCCTGAATCACTTGGATTATTTGATAGTTTATTGGTTTTTTACAGTATCTTAAGTGTGGTTTAGAACTTCTAATGGCTACATCATGGTTTAGAATATACATTCGTCACATATTTGAGACGTTTGAGGTTTGTGTCATAGCTCCAACATTTGAATCCACGAGAAAAAATGCATTATTAACTCAAATAATTATATTTCAAAATTTTATTTATGAATAAATTATGTCAGAGAAATAGCAAGTCAAAGTCGAATCCCATTAACCATTCTCGACAAAATGGCCCCTTTAATTCAAGGTATGAAATCCCATTTACCTTCGTAGTTTTTTGGATTCTAATTATATCTGTCACTTCTATTTTTTGTCAGTACATATAATCCTTTTCTGCTGGAGTAATTACTGAATCTCAATTTTTTTTGCTTAAGTTTGTGTACATGGAGGGGTGCTTCAAGAAGTTGTATGCAACTTGCAATAGCTGTGATAATTGAGCACATCAGTTGGTGACATGAGATATTTAATGCCTCCTTACTCTATCGATGCAGGACATGGTCCGTGTTAAAAATACAATGCATTGATTCATAGAGAACACAAATACACCAGCCAATATACGAGCCAGTAGGTAACTTGAGTTATTTTATTTTTTTGCTTAAGTTTGTGTACCTGCAGCATATTTGTGTTTCCTCAATACTTCGCCACAACCACCAAGGCGGGTAGAAACGGTTTTGAATGGGTGTTATTCAAAATGACCAAATTTCCCATGAGGACCTCTCTTGCAGGTTACACTTCAGGTTTTCAAGGTCCTTGACGTCATTACCAATTCATTCCAAGTCTCCAAAAATGAAGCCCACAATCTGAAGCTCAATCGAGGAGGCCAGAGCCTGTTTTTGTCTCCACAAAGAGGCTCTTCTAATTGAATGTACCTCTTCTATACGTGTATCAGAATCTGCTACAACAATTAGCACTATATAACTGATGCTCTATGAGAAAATTTTGGGATCTGCAATATATTTATTTAGTCATTTTATTTAAGGGTTTTAGCTGAAATATTTTTACTTCATTTTGCAGTTTCCTTTTGATTTCAAAGTTGATGAAGTTTTCTTCGAATTTCAAAGTTTATTATTACCTTTTCAGTTGATGAAGTTTTCTTGGGATTTTAATCTCCGGAATACAAATTCTGGGAGCGAATGCTTCGATAACATTCAGGAAAGATGTAGCAGATTAGAGGTCCCACCAAATGAGAACGAATGCTCAGATCAAAACCAGGCAGTTGGTGTCTCTAGCGTCAGATTCAAGGCAGCATAATAGGTTCGACACTTAATCATTATATTTAAAGAGTTCACGAATGTTCTAAAAGGAATTGGTTAAACTGATTATAAGATATATTGTACTGAGGTATGTATTAGAACATCACTTAAATAACAACACAAGAGTTGCGGTTATGATAGGTTTTGTGTTTTACCGTGAAAGATTCACTTAAATTATAGGATGTTATTGGTTATGAATCAACTGTTGGGGCATTATTTTGGTTTTAATTTAGATTCTATTGGTGTTGGGGGCATTATTTTGGTTTTAATACTACTATAGAATTCTACTTTAGTAACTTTGTTATTTGAGTATTCTTTTGGTTTTAATTTAGATTCTGTATTGTTTATTGGAAATTTCATTTCCGATCAAATATGTTCAATTTCATTTCTGATTAGATATCTTCAATTGTAGATTATGCGTGGCTAGAAGAGCATTGGGCAAGAAGCATGTCAACATTGTATGCTTTGGAGCGATATTTCATCTAATTTTTCATGGAGCAGGTGTGAAGGAGCAGGTATGGTCGAAATAACATAAGACATTTGAATTAGTAGTGTCATCTTTAATAGTTTCTGCATAAGCTTCGGCTATGTCTGTTTGATAACATCTAAATCAATATATGCAAGTTTATTACTATCAGTTTCATGGGGCGTTGTGTTTGATATTAATAACGACACAATAGTTTTTCCAGGAAGAAACAGAGTTACTAGGCAACATCTTCTTTTATTAGGTACTAATGGTGGCCAAAATCCAACTATTCATGGTTCCAAGTCTAATTTTACTTCGTGGGTCATTCTTTCATCACTTCCAGCCTAAATCTACTTCCAATTTCCAAAAGGTATTTCTCATTTCTCTCTCAAAACCATATTTCTTTATGTTCATCTACGTACAACTTATACAATCTCTCATTTTAATGTGCCAATATTGTTGGGGCAGTGTCAGTGGATTATATATAGCTGCTTATACTCACACTCCAACTTCCCGAGTTTTAAATGAATACCCATTGGAGGAAAATAATGGAGGTTCACTAGACATGGCCAATGCAAAGGAACTTGGGTTTCTGAATTTCAACAAAAAACACATTTTTTACAAATCATCAAATTTACATCTGGCTTTTAGATGCACATTTAAAACAGTATTTGGATAGATTATCTCACTATTGTATTGCTCATATCATCTTTTTGTTAGAGTACCCCCAAAAGGTAATTTCTTAGTCTCTACTTTAATTTTCGTGCTCGCCTACGGGATTGATAACATCTAAAGCAATATATTCACATTTGACATTTTTCTTAAGTTTTGCACTGAGTTGTACATATTTACTTCACGGTCTAAAAATATTTGTAAATTTATAGGTACTAGAAGAATAATGTCATCAGTCAGTGGGAGAAGGTGGTGAAGGAGAGGGCTTTTGGTGTACCGGCGAGAGAGATTGATGAGGTATTTGGAAATTCGAATGAAGAGGTCTTCTTCAAGAAGCCATATGGACCTTGAATTTGAATTGGACCTTGAATTTGAACCTTGAATTTGAATTGGGCCTTGAATTTGAAACTTGAATTGGATGGTAAGTTGACATATGGGTAATTCAATATAGGCACAAATTGTAGTAGACCTGGACCGTGGGGAAAGTAATTTGCAATAAGCATAATTAGTTCCATAGGTAAGGGTGATTTTTTTATGCAGATAGTAATTGTACTTAACTAGAAAATTGTCTATAGGAAGTGCGGTATGTGTGTTCAGCGTGCAGATGAGTGAGAGCATGTAAATTTATGCTTGCACGTGTGAGTGAATGTGTGTGTGTGAGAGACAGATAGATATTGTAACTTTTAACTTACTTGACACTAATTTAAAGATTGGTAGAGAAATATATGAAAGTAGAAAATGGGGTTTTACTTTTATGTTATTTAAGAGTTGAATTATGCAGAAGCATTGGAAGGGTTAGTTAAGTGTGCAACACACCTTCAAAAATGCATTGGTGTCTTTAGATTTTTTATTTGTTGATTTTTTTTACCTTAAGCACATCTCAGTGAAAATAAAGAGTGTCCAAGACACACTCAAAATCACAACACACCTTGATAATTATTTTCCATGTAGTTGCAATATAGCTGCTATGTTTATTGTTATTTGCCATGTTTATTTTCCAAGTACCTTGATAATACTTGAATTACGATTATTTTCCATGTTTACTGTTATTCAGGTAAAGGTTGTGGGACTTCCATAAAGGGTCAATTGATGATTTTGCGCAACTCAACTTAGCTCTACTTTCAAGGCTTGCAAAAAAGGATCAAGGCCTGCAATATGAGAAGCAGACCCCCTACTAAAAAAAATAGAGCAGGTCTTGGATATGTACAAGAAGCTCCAGAATAAAAAAAGATAGTAGGACTAAAAAAAGATAGCAGCACTGTAAAGATAGCAGGTCCCTACTACAGCTCTGTTTAATAGCATGGTCACCAAGTGAAAGCAACTGTGGTGCATCTTGAGGCAGAGTGAAAAAATGTTAGGGAGGCACCGACAGATTGTAACGCATAAAAGATTCCTCATGTGGTCATTGGAAGTCAGAAGATCGAAAAACTACAACTCATCTATCCACTAAGCCGACGGTTTGGCAAGGTCGGTTGTAAATATATGCACCCATGACCTCTTCAGCGATGATCATAGCACGCAAGTTATATCCGACCAATGAAAGTATCGTTGTATGCCATAAACTCATCCCACAACTGAACAATATTCTAAGGCGAGCTATAGCATAATCTCTCCATTAGTATATTCATACCTCCAGTTGAATTATTTATTCGAACTTGTGACAACGACCCCAATGGTGCATTTGGCTAACACATGATCGTGTCGATGATGTTATGCAATTGGAATATTCATAAGTTAGTTTCTAAATATATTGTTATATTGTATTAAGAAGGTTGATATGTATGGTCATGGTTTGGTTATTTTTGACGATTTTAGTTCAATGGTGGTATGGTTAGTTAACTTTTAGTCACATACACATTATTTTGTTATTTGTACCCAATGTGTTTATTCGTTTTGTGTTGAATTGACAAAAAATATATAACTGGGTCTTTTCATTTTTGGGGAGTCCCACTCTTTCACATAGCTCAACAGGTTATGTGAGTTGCGTTTTAAGAGCTTCCTCGGATTGACGTGGCGTAGTATTGTTTATTTCGCGTTACGATCCTTTTATCTATTCCTATCTCAATTTGTAATTTTGGGAAATAAAGGTAGTGAGCACCCCCACCCGCACCCACAGTAGGGAGTACCTTATTGGAAAATTTTCATCGTGCCTTTAGGAACGAGCATATACTTTTTACCGCTTCACGATTATGTACATTTTATCGCTTCGCATTTATGTACTTTGAAAATTTATATATATATATATATAATATTATTGTGCAGACTAGTCCGCATTTCAAGAGTGTGGAGCGTACATATGTCACCTAACGTTGAGCGTAGAAATTATCGGTTAAATTATAGGTGCTCTCTCTCTTTTCTAGGGTCACCTCCAAGTAACACATCTCCGATTCTCACTTTTAAAATGCGGACTACTCCGAAAAAGAGCAGTATTGATATATATATATATTGAAAAAAAGGCACCTATTTTTAATTTAACTCATTTAGTCGCTCAAACACCCATTTATCCAATATTCTCTTATTTTTATAGGTCCGTACCAGCGGCAATGCGTGCGAGCTCTACCCACCACAAATAAAAAACTAAAATAGTTTTATATCTGTGATATTTTTCCAAATTCTTGTGAATATGTCACATTTTCTTGTGAACACAGTAAACTTTACTCTATGCACCAGAAGATGAAATAGTCTTATATCTGTGCCATTTTCAGAAACAGTAACATTTCTTGTGTTGATATTATACAGACAGTAAAATTTATTGTGTTGATCAATTAATGTTTATATATATTGTAAAAAGACACATATTTCTAGTTTAACATATTTAGTCTCTCAAACACTTATTTATCAAATACTTTCTTATTTTTTAAGGTCCGCACTAGCGGCTTTACATGCCACCCCTACTCACCCCAAATGAGAGTTCCGGTGGATCCAAACCACTTTTTTTTCGATATTCTCTTATTTTTAAAGGTCTGCGCTAGCAGCCCCCAATGCCACCCCTACTCACCCCCATTGTCGGAGCTCCAATGACCATAATCAGATCTCCAGTTTGGTGTGGGTAGGGGTGGCATGGGTGTCATTGGTGCGAACCTTTAAAAATAAGAGAATATTGGATAAGTGGAGTTTGGATCCATCGGAACTCGGCTTGGGGTGAGTAGAGGTGGCATTGGGTGCCGTTGTCGCGGACCTTTAAGAATAAGAGAATATTGGATAAATAAGTGTTTCAACTAAATGGGTTAAACAGAAAATATATATATATATATATATATATATATATATATATATATATATAGAGAGAGAGAGAGAGAGAGAGAGAGAGAGATTAATTGATCAAGACAGTAAATTTTATTGTCTGTGTAATATCAACACAATAAATGTTACAGTTTGTAAAAATGCCACATACATAAAACTACTTCAACACAGTAAATGTTACTATTTGTGAAAATATCACAGATATAAGACTATTTCATTTTCTGGTGCATATAGTAAAATTTACTATGTTCATAAGAAAATGTGACATTTTCACAAGAATTTATGAAAATATCATAGATATACGACGATTTCATTTTTTTATTAGTGTTGGGTAGCGCTGGCATGAGTTGTCGCTGGTGCGGACCTTTAAAAAAAGAATAATGCATAAATGGGGTTTGGATCCACCGGATCTCCGATTTGGGGTGAGTATGGGTGATATTGAAATAAGAGAATATTGGATAAATGGGTGTTTGAGGGACTAAATAGGTTAAACTAAAAATAGGTGTCTTTTTTTCAATATATATATATATATATATATATATATATATATATATATATATATATATATATATATATATATATATATGTATATATATATATATGTGAGTTTATAGATTCCATTTTCTAGTTTGTGGTGGGTAGAACTGGTATGGGAGGCCGCTGGCGCGGAGCTTTAAAAATAAGAAAATATTTGATAAGTGGGGTTTGGATCCACCGGATCTCCGGTTTGGGGTGAGTAGGAGTGGCATTGGGTGACGCTGATGCGGCCTTTAAAAATAGGAGTTTTTACCAATTAGTCCCGTTTACTAAATATGTAGTTCAATAGGTCCTAACATATTTTTTTTGCTCCATCAGGTCCCATGAAATAAGATTTTTGTTCCAATAGGTCCTATTTGTAAACATACAGTGAATATTCACTGTATGTACAAATGGGACCTATTAAGAAAAAAATATTGTGATAGGACCTAATAGGAAACATCCCCTTAAAACAGGACTTAATAGGAAGATCCCCTTAAAAATAAGAGAACAATGGATAAATGAGTGTTTGGACAACTAAATGGGTTAAACTAAAATAGATATCTCTTTTCAATATATATATATATATATATATATATATATATATATATATATATATATATATATATATATATATATATATGCGTGTGTGTGTGTGTGAGAGAGAGAGAGAGAGAGAGAGAGAGAGAGAGATTATAGATTATTTGACCCATTTATTTAACCAGTAAATTTTACTGTGCATAATATTGACACAAAAAATATCAGTGTTTGTGAAAATGTCATAGATATAAGACTATTTCATTTTCTAGTGCTTACAGTAAAATTTAATGTATGTGTAATTTTTTTTTTTTAAATTTATAGGCTTCATGGGTCTTGTTTTATAGATCTCTATAAGGAGATTTCAAAAATAGTAATTTTGCGAAAAACGAATTTGTCAATCAAAAGTTATGATCATTTGAAAATTAAAAAAAAAAGTTCAACCACTTATATAATTTCTCCAAATAAGTTATGAATAATTGATTTTAAAAAAATATAATTATGAGAATTTTTTTAAAAAAATTAACTCATAAATAAAAAAAAAAATATGATGAAACTAAAATGAATATAACGTATATATATAATATAGAGTTTTTGATTCTATTTTATTTATTGACCGTCACAAAAGGAACAAAAGAAAGGAACACAAACGAAACGAAAGAGGCCACACAAAACAACTAGACTCTAGAAGTTTTCAAGTCGGTACATAAATAATCCAGAAAATATTTCCAGGGGTATTGTACTCCGAGTAGGTTTGTATTTCCGACTTCGTATAGGTAATTTATGAATCCTATATATATAGGTAACACACACGACCGAACGATCATATTGCAAAACACTTTCTCTTGTTCTGTGTTTTACCAACTTCATCCAGTTTTATACATCGTCAATTCATTATCATACTCATGTCATGATGAGAAGATTGCCCGGCAAGCGAATGATTACCAAAGAGGATATTGCTGATTATTTGGCTAAGAAAGCTCACAAGCTGGCTAAGAAACACAAGTCCGATGATATGAAGGCTTTGGGATATTCTAATGACTCTAATCCTTTCGGCGATTCCAACCTCAGTGCACAATTCGTGTGGTGGAAAAAGATTTACCGCGACGTTTCTCAGTTAGACGTCCCATATGATATGTTTTCGTCGTTAAAAGCCCAGAAGAATAGACAGAGAGAAAGAGTGGCCGAAATTATAAAGGTGAAAAGGAGGAGAGAGGAAACAAAGGAAATTAAAATGAGACGTTTTCACGTTGCTGAAATTGAAGACACGGTGGTTGATCAAGAAGACCGAGTTTTAATACCCGATGGGAATAACAATAACTTGGAAGAAAAAGAAGAAGAAAATCCAACAACTATCGTCCCAAGTGATGATGAAGTAAACTTTGACTCCGAGGTATATTTGTGGCCCAATGAAAACCCTTCCAAAAAGCCCAAATATATTAACCGTTGTATTACTGGGTATGAGTGGAACAGGTACAACAGAAGTCACTATGATTACGATAACCCGCCTCCAAAAACCGTGCAAGCCTATAAGTTCAACATATTTTATCCAGATCTTAAAGCTAAAGTTCCTACTTATACCATAGAGAAAGATGGCAACAACATGGATACATGTATTATAAAGTTTCATTCCTGCCCACCTTACGAAGATATTGCTTTCCGGATCGTCAACAGAGAATGGGAATATTCTAAAAAGAAGGGTTTTAAATGCACGTTTGAAAATGGCATTTTACGCCTATATGTCAACTTCAAAAGGGTCCCTTACCGTAGGTAATATTAGAGTTATGATATGGTCATTCTCATTTGTAGGATCATTATAGAAGCCAAGCTCTTATTCTTTGTCGTCGTTAGTTTGTTGCCTTTAAAGATTGGATAATATTGAATTGCAGTACACTTTTTTTTATATCTGAATGTGCTTTAAATATCTATCGTATTCCCGCTGGTGTTTTTACGGAAAATCTCATCCATCTTTTTCTATAAACAAGTTGTTGGATTTAATCAAGTCCTAGATTATAAAATCTCTATATATATGTATGAGCATGAACTTTTGTTGATCAAACTATGCTGTTTATACGTGTAGATTGTAGAGTTGAGAGGGGCATACTCTCGACCAACAGATTACCAAGTACTCCATCCTTGAGCAATAATTATGTTGGGGAGGGATGTGTTGTAGAAAATGACTCTTGCTTACTCTCTCCATGGTCTTCCCAAGAAGGTCATTCCACTTTCTATCACATTGCAATCTTTTAACACAAAACCATTCAGATTAGTAGGATTTAATCTTCCTTGTGCTGTGATGAAACCCACCAGAACATCTAGGGCTCTGCCAATCACCAATATGGTGCATCTCTAAAAACTGAAAGATGATGAAATCAAAAGGTAACGTTGTGATGAGGGGTGAAAATGTTAGAATTTATGGGTTTTATTTAAGTTGATAAAATTAGATTTTGATTTAACTTTAGAGTCCATTTAATATGGGATTCACACACGTCCTTTGAGATGGTTTGAAGTGATAACCCGTTTTCCTCCACGGCAAGTATAACGTGATATACTCATATACGTAAAATTTATAAATTAATGAATGAGAAATTGTAACTCAAAGTACCTAATTTGAATATGAAATTGGTTGAAGTGTTATGTTAAATATCTTGTCCTACATAGGAAGAATGAGATAAATGAGTGTAGTATAAAATAACCCAATTTGGCTTAAAGGCTTGGTTCCCTTGGAGTATTCCAACTATTTAAAGGAGGGAGGACTTACATGGGCACAAGTTGACTTCAAAGCACACACGAGCGCGACTTTGGGCTTTATCTTGAACAAATTTAATGGGCTTTTTATTTATTTTTTACGGGTTTCTTTTATTATTTTGGGCCCAGTTTTTAATTTTGTTTTATCTGATTTGTTTGTCAGTATAATTCAGTTTATGCTAACAATTGACTGTTGGGATTTTTTTTCCAGTTGTTTTTAATTGCAATTATTTATTATTAGTGTTCTAAAAAATGCCCCTAGGCGGAGCCAAGGTGCGAGGCTTTTTAGATACGTTAAGTTTTGGCTCTAGGCGTGGATTATGGCGTGGTCAACGATGGTCAACGTTTTTTGGGGTAAGGCGTGAAAAACACGCGTTTTGGTGGGTAAGGCGTGAGAAAATAGGATTTTTTTTTTAGTATTTTAATTTACAAATATTTAGACATATTTTTAAGCTATGTACCATTTTAGTATTTTTAATAGCGTTGTCATAGTTAAAAAATATTAATGTATATTAAAAAAGGCCTAAACGTCTTTTCACGCCTTTTTACGCCTAAGGTTTGCCTAGGCTTCTGAGGCTTAAGGCTTGTTCTAAAAACATTTTTTAGGGAGAGAAAAATAGAAACAAAATCATGTTCATTTGTGAGTCCATCAGTCATATCTTTTAGAGGGTTTTGCACTATTGGAGACTGTTGTATCCTGAGAGACGATTGTCGCTGAGTCCGTTGTGCACCATTGCGAGACAAATTTTGTCTTAAGGATAGAGTGTCAAACACTTGCCTCAATTATTTAATTTGCGTTTTCTGCATTCTTTTCATAGTTTATATATTCTGTAAATTAATTTCAAAGCTTTTTGGATAAAAACCTTAGGAAAAAATTTTTATTCTTTATTATCAAATTCCACAATATTTTTTTGTGTTAATTAATTACATAAATATTTGATAATCTGTGTTAAGAATTTATCTTCACTGTTACAAAAATATTATTTTCGAATTCTGAAAAAGATTTTTATGAAAAAAACATATTCTGTATAATCAGAAAATATAATTTAATAGTTGCATGATTATATAATTTATTTATATCATGTATTTTTGTCACTCGAAAAATTAATGTAGTATTATTTTCTAGTGAGTTGTCAACAAGTTATTTTTCATAAAATTCGTGACATTATATTAATATAATTATTCCCTCACATATCATGTTATAAACACATATTTATTTCAGTTTAAAAATATAAATGGCATGTACTTTTGTTTTGCCCGTTGTGATTGTCCCTACTAATATTGGACATGGTGAAAAATCCGAAAAGTTTAAAGGGACTGATTTTAAACGTGGGCAACAACAAATGTTATTTTATTTAACAATTTTGAACTTGGCGAAATTCCTTAATGAAGAGGCACCAACTTTAGAAGAAGGTGAAATTGAATTGTTGAAAGGTCGAACACCTTCCTAACAAAATGCCTCATTAGAAATCACAAAAGACACCATATGAATTGTGGAAAGGTCGAACAACTTCGTACAAATACCTCAAAGTGTGGGGGTGTCTTGCAAAGGTAGTGATTCATGATCCCAAAAGGACTATGATATGACCAAAAACTGATGATTACACATTTATTGGTTATGCAATTAATAGTAGTGCATATCGATTTCTTGTACGTAAATCTGAGATTTTGGATATACACGTAAATACTATAATTGAATCTACGAATGCATATTTCTTTGAACATATATTTTCCAATAAAATTAAAATGGTTGATTCAAATTATTGTAAAAGAACTCGTGATATTGCATCTAGTAGTCATCAAAATAATATAAAAATGAATATGTTAATAAAGATGATGACCTCAAACCTAGATGCAGACAAAGACTTCAAAGTATTTTGGTTCAAATTTTCTAACTTATATGTTAGAAAGTGAGCCTAAAAACTTCGTAGGAGCGATGTCAACTCCAAAAGTCATTTTTTTTGTAAAGAGGTTGTCAATACTGAAATTGAATCCATCATGCAAAATCATACGAGGAAATCGTTTAACATTCCACTGGGATGTAAACCTCTTGGATGCAAGTGGATATTCAAGAGATATACCCATATATACCCTCGGTCAGGTCAAGGGTGTCCTCCACCCAGAGGAGGGCTCAGGCCCAAGACGAGTCCAATTACAGTTTCGTTACAGAAAGGGTCGGATTGAATGATCTTTCAGCCGAGGTCGGACGACCCTTCAAGGGGCCGACCCCTCATCATGGACCAGACGACCCTTCAAGGGGTCGACCCCTCATCGTGGCCCAGACGACCCCTCAAGGGTCCGACCCCTCATCACGGACTAGACGACCCTATAAGGGGCCGACCCTCATCATGGATCAGACGACCCTACAAAGGGCCAACCCTCATCATCGGTCGGACGACCCTATGAGGATACGACAATACAGGGCCCACACCCAGCTAGGCTCACTGCCAGCAAGAACTTTACCCTCGGCCTTACGTCATAAGCCGAAGGTGACATCATCATAGCGCGTGATCTGGGAGACGCGTGGAACAGTGCGCGTGGGACTCATGTAGCACGTCGACTAGACCGTTATAACAATATCATCCCCTCACGTGAGGGAATATTATATCATCATTTATCACATGGGATACATCCAGGTGTCAGCAGGGGATTGGCTAGACCATCATTCACATGCACCATGCATGTTTGGGGGGTACACTACTCCCCTAAGGCCTTATATATACTTGTCATCTTCAACCCTGAAAAGGGATCGATAATTGTAACCCTAGTTAAAACTCTGCTTGTACACAAGAGAGAGAGAGAGAGAGAGAGAGAGAGTGAGCTTATATGCATTGTATCCAAGGCCATTAGTGCCCATATTTAGTGGATCACACACTCACAGTAGATGTAGGCCTAATTGGCTGAACCACTATACATCATTGTCTTATTCCTATTATACTCACCCCCTTCTATATACTTGTACATATATATCTCTATGGATGCCATTGTTATCACTGTTTGAGCTCTCCACATCTTAACTGGTGGTGCTGAATCTTAGCATCATCAATTTGGCGCGTTTGTAGGAACGAGAAGATATCTCTTCCTTTATACAGCTTGACCTTACCTAAAACTCTGGTGGTGAACCAGTTCTCCCCCTCCGTGTGGAGTTGTTTTACCATTGAAAGAGACCCGTTAAGGTTCTCAAGATCATCAGTATTTTGATCATTCATCTCTTCACAGCTAAAAAATATGGCACAGGATATGCCGCCACCACCACCTCCACCGGATAGTGGAGTAGGACCTAGTTCCAGTCTTGCACCACCTCAGTCTGAGATGGCTGATTTGGCGGTCGCCCTGAAGTCTTTAGCAGTAAGCCAGTGGATTATGCAAGAGAAATTTACAGCTCTTAGCCAAAACATACTAAGACCTCACCGGAGATGATTACTCCGGTAGAAGCTCTAGGGCAGCATGAGGTCAGGGGACCACCCCAGGCGCCACGCAAAGACTTGCCACCTCCATAACAGTGGAGGGATGTTGCTGACCCCCGGTGCCTACGCCTGGGGAGGCAAGGAAACCCTTGCCCGGAAGACAGATATGATGATCTGGAGGTGGAAGAGGCCCCCATAGAATGCTGGGAGCCGTATGAGGTCTCCAACAATACTGTACGACCTATCCAGGAAAGCAGAGGAAAGTATGGAAGGCAAAATCCTAACGATCGCCCGAGGGGCTCTGCTTTTGATCATCTAAGCTGGGGGTCGGCCTTTAAGAGGTTGGGCCCAGTAAATGACCTGCGGGAAAAGTTGTCTAGGTCAAGAAGTATTGCGAGGTCCAAAAGGGAGGCAGTAGATGGCCGACCCCATGGACGGGACAACGATCAGGGAGAAGTAAACAGCCGACACAGACCTGCCGCGGCCGAACCCTCCGTTCACCTCAAAGAGGCGGCAGGGGATAACATCGGCCAAGCCGACCCTACGAGGCCCTGGAACGACTCGATCCAAAGGCTGGAGGATAAGATTGGTGATATTATGAGAAGCCGGGACCCTCTTCAAAGAGGATACTCCATAGGCTCACCCTTTATGGCGAAGATAGTAAACTTCCCAACACCATCCAAGTTCAAGCCACCTGTGGTCACCCCAAGGTATGACGGGAGTACCAACCCTGTCCATCATATTGAGATGTACCATTAAGCGGCAAACATGTACTCTATCTCAGATGGAATGTGGTGTCGTGCCTTTTCTATCACTCTAACTAGGGCCGCACATGTCTGGTATATGTCTCTTTCGAAAAACTCTATTGAAAGCTTTAAGAAGTTGGCAGACCGATTTATCCATAACTTTTGCTTTGGAGTGAGGCCACAGAAGAAGACAACACACCAGCTCTATGTTAAACAAGGGAAGAACGAGAGCCTAAGAGATTACATAGCCAGGTTTAACAAAGAAAAGTTAGAGGTTGAAGACTATGAGGAAAGCATAGCCATGACAACCCTCATTGGGGGACTCCAGAAGGGGAAGTTACTATGGAAGCTTGTCAAAGACACCCCTAAGACAGTGGTTGAATTGTTGGCAACAGCGTGAAAGGTAATGAATGCTGAAGTGGAAATGGATGCAAAATACGAAGATGAAAAAGGAGGCACTGGTGGGGGTAAGTACCAGAAAAAGAACAAATAGGGGAAGAAGAGGCTAGCAGATGACAAATTCGCTGATTATACCCCTCTGACAGTCAGCTACGAACACATTCTGAATGAAATGAAGAGTGACTGGTCCTTGAAGTGACCTGAGAAGTTGAGGGCAGCCCCTCACAAGAGGAACAAAAACCTGTGGTGCGAATTTCACTAAGACCATGGCCATGTGATCGATAAGTGTTTTGCTCTGAAAGACGAAATTAAAAAAATGTTAAAAGAAGGGAAGTTAAGGAAATAAGTTGTCAAAAGTGCCTTCAAGAGGGGCCGAGGGGACTACCCAAGGAAGAAGAGGGGTTATACGTGCAGACAAGATCCTCCAAACATAAGGGATGACCCTTCGGATGATGAGGACGACCCTGACCTCCCACCGAGAGACGACCACGACCCTATAAAAAGACTTAATATGATCTAACTCGGTGTTGGGATGATCTCCGGGGGACTAGAAGGAGGAGGATCAGAGGTCGCAAACAGGAAGGCCCATATAGCTGAAGCCAAGGTAGTGATAAGAGTTCTGCATTCAACCTCTACTGAAGCAAAGTCAGAAAAGAGGAAGAAAGTTGATATGGATACTCTGATAGTGGGTTTCTTAAGAATGGACTTCAAAGGTCTCTTATCCCCGCATAATGACCCTCTCGTCATCACTACCAGGGTACACGGGTGCGTGGTGCCGATGATCCTGGTAGATGGGGGTAGTTCTGCAGATGTGATGTTCTGGCCGTGGTTTAAAGCCTCAGGTCTCAGCCGTGTCAGGCTCATCCCATACCATCACCCCTTGATTGGTTTCAGCGGGGAAAAATTTCATCCTCTAGGAGTATATGAGGATGATGTTAGGATGGGGGATGAGTGGCCGAGATGACTTACCAAGAAGGTTAACTTTTTCGTGATGGATGAACACGTCTTCTCAGCCAATAACATTATACTGGGGCGAGTGTCCCTCAAGGAATTTAAGGTCATGCCATCCACGGTTCATTAGATGATAAAATTCTCGACCCCTTACGGGGTAGGGGAAGTTCAGGGAGACCAGACGACGGCACGGTAATGTTACTTCAACTCCACCGAAGAAAGAAAGGCACACAAGAAGGCAATAACTACTTACAATATTTATACCCTCGACCCCAGGGATGAGACAAAACTGAAGAAAGGAGAGGCCGCGAAAGAGGTAGAATCCATCATCCTCAATAAGGATGAATTGGAAAAAACTGTTCAAATAGGCAAAGCTCTAAAAACAGACATAAAAGAAGACCTCATCAAGCTGTTAAGGATTAGACAGGACGTCTTTGCATGGAGTCATGTAGACATGCCGGGGATCAACCCAGAAATCATGTGCCATAAGCTCAACGTGGTAGAAGGTGCGATGCCGATGAAACAGAAGAGGAGGATTTATTCTCGAGAAAAGTATGAGGTCATTAGGGATGAGGTCTAGAAGCTGGAAGATGATGAGTTCATCGGGGAGGTCATTTATCTCGAATGTCTATCTAACGCGGTCATAGTCCCCAAGGCTAACGAGAAATGGAGAATGTGTGTGGACTTCACCGATATTAACAAGCATTGTCCTAAAGATAGCTTCCCTCTCCCCCGTATTGATCAGATGGTAGACGCTACTGCAGGCCATGAGCTAATGAACTTTATGGATGTCTATTCAAGTTACAACTAGATCTTCATGAGCCCTGAGGACTCAGAAAAAATGGCTTTTATTACCGACAAGGGGACATACTATTATAGGGTCATACCCTTTGGCCTAAAGAATACGGGGGCAACGTATCAGCGCCTTGTGAATAAAATGTTCAAAGACCAAATCGGGAAGTCCATGGAGGTCTATATAGATGGTATGTTGACCAAGAGTTTGAAGGCCGAGGATCATGTGGCCGACCTCGAGAGGACTTTTAACACAATGGACAAGTACCGGATTAAGCTCAATCCAACCAAATGTGCCTTCGGGGTCGGAGCAAGGAAGGTCTTGGGGTTCATCATCAATCAAAGAGGCATTGAGGCCAATCCTGAGAAAATAAAGGCCCTCCAAGAAATGAAGACCCCCAGGACCATTAAAGATGTTCAGAGGCTCACTGGGTGAGTGACTGCTTTAAATAGGTTCATATCCAGAGCCACAGACAAGTGCCTACCGTTCTTTAAAATTCTTAGAAAGGCCTTTGAATGGAATGAAGAGTGTGACCAGGCTTTCAAAGAACTAAAGTCATACTTAGGGTCTCCCTTGCTGTTATCACGACCAGTGCAGGGCGAACGACTACATATGTACCTAGCCATCTCAGAATCAGCCATCAGCGCAGCCATTGTGAAAGAAGAAGACGGGGTACAGAAGCATGTGTATTTCAATAGTAAGGCACTTCAAGGGGCAGAGCAAGATACCCAAGGATGGAGAAGTTAGCCAATGCCTTGATCCATGCATCAAGAAAGATGAAGCTATACTTCTAATACCATACAATGGTCATCCTCACTTACTCTCCTCTCAGGCAGGTCTTACACAAGCCAGAAAAATCAGGGAGGCTAATGGCTTGGGCTATAGAGCTGGGAGAGTTTGACATTGTATATCAACCTAGGGTGGCCATTAAGGGGAAATCATTAGCATAATTCATGATTAAATTTACTTGGGAAGATGATGAGGCTGAAGATGAGAGCCTCGAGAAGACAGATACCCGTCAAATCAAAATTGTTGACCCATTCACAGATAAGGCTGAGACAAGCACCACTAGGGAAAGAGTTTTCGAAAATGAAGAGGTAAGATATCTATTTAGACAGGGATCCCTCAGCAAAGGAAATTTCTCAGAGGAACGGACTGTGTGGAACCTCTTCGTTGACGGGTCCTCTTCCGAGAGCGAAAATGGGGCTGGATTGATAGTATCAGCGCCTGACGGCACAAACATTGAGTACAACCTGAGGTTCAACTTCAAAGCCTCCAACAACGAGTCTGAATATGAGACCCTGATAGTAGGCCTCTCATTGGCTAGATCTCTTAATGTTGGCTAGATCTTAGTCCATAGTGATTCAAGACTTGTGGTGAATCAAATACTAGGGGTATACGAGGCTAAAGATGAGAGAATGGCTAAATATCTTGAAAGAGTGAAGTCATTATTGAAGAGCTTCAAAGAAGTGAAGTTGAAGAGGATACCTAGGCTTGATAATGGTCGAGCCGATGCGCTTGCTAGGGTAGCCTCAGCGATGAGGACAGATATTAGGAGGATAGTCCCAGTGGAAATCTTGCTTCGAACAACAATTAAAGATGCAGACGAAACACTTTGCACTTGCTTAAATATCAGTAGGGAAGCTTCGTGGATTGATCCCCTAGTCAAATACATTAAAGAGAGGGAGATGCCAAAAGAAAAACAAGAAAGGAAGAAGTTAAGATACAGAGCTGCGAAATTCACTGTCATCGAAGACACCTTGTACAAAAAGGGGTTATTGCTCCCCTTGCTCAGATGTGTGCACCCGTCTGAGTTCCCGCACATCTAACAAGATGTGCATGAGGGGTATGTAATCTCTTATGATACAATACTTAAGATTACATACCTTTCCCCCGGGCCAGGGTTTACAATTTATATATATGTATCATAAGATATTGAGTTGTAAAAGTAACTCAATATGATCGTGGATAGCTAATGGTTTCCCTTAATATCTCCTCTCATATTGTTGGTAACCAATTTGAATATATCCATAAGTACTTTAGTGTATGTAAAATACACGAGCCTTTAATGTATAGTTGATTTGGACCGGGTAGTCCTTCTTGCAACTTGGGTTGGTCGGCTACTCTCCTGGACTAAGATAAATGGGTTCCCGTAATTGCCCCTAAATTTTTGGGCTAAATGTTTGGGATAACAAATTTTAATTGAATATAAGGACCCTGACTTGAAACTTTTCTTTTTTTTAAAAAAAAAAATGGAGTGGCATTTTTGCAATTCTGGTGAACTCAAGAGGGCACTCTCGTCCGAGGACAAACACCAAGGCAAACTTGTAATTTTATTGAAGAAGTGCGGATACATTGGTACGAGCAATTACATGAAGTGCCAAAATCTTCCTTGGTTGTCATGCTTCATCATTAGTTCGAATTCCAAACTTGAAATACATCTCCTTCATCAGCGACCTTTCAATTGTTCTTTTGTCTACTGAGCTTCCAGCATCTTCTTCTTCAATGTCTCATTTTTTCAGAGAGTCCATTTATTCTTGTAAGTTATGCTCATCTCCTTTTTGTTTCCACTTCTGCGATTGCTCTTCGACTGTAGCTAGGGTTTTTTCTTTGTTATATTGTCCATGGCGTTATTAGATAATAAGTTGACAGTAGAATTTACGAGAACCTATAATATTCCTGACTGGGTTGAAACTCTAGAGATGTTCATGACATTAAAGGGGGCACTGTATTCACACCCTACTGATCACCCAAGGTGGGTTGACATTTCCCTCAAACCCTTTTTTCTTAGATTCTTTAAATACTTTGACGTTGTCCCTGCTCAGTGTGCCCTTAATGTCTAAAATATTATGAATGGAGTATATAGAATAAACACGCTGTATGGAACCAACTTGGGTCTTACTGAGCTCTGATACTGTCATATCTATTCGCGCACCAACAATCATATTCTATATTTGAAGATAAAAAAGGCTAATAGGGTCTTGGTCGTAAACCATTCAGATTCTCACAAATATTACCGGGGTCATGTGTTTATTGCCCGAAATTGGCAACATACTCCCCTTTCTGAGGGCAAAAGATGTTGAGGCCCCTTGATTTCTGACTTGGGGGAAAAACAAATAGGTCGTTTTCTCTTTTCTTTTGTTTACTTGTTGTTTATTCTTCTTTTTCTTCTTTCTTGCTTGTTTTTTTGTTCCCTGTCCTCTTACTAATGTTTTTCTTCCTCTATTTTATAGCCCGAGATAAAATTTAAGAGCCTGATTTAAGTGAAGTTAATATTCATCGTCTTCTGAAGGATTGGAGGGTTAATGAGAGGCTTATAAATGGTGAGCATCCATGTTATATAGTCTACTTGCTCAAGTACAAAAATACTATAAATAACTTAATCGCTCGACCGATTAACAAATCCCCGACCTACAGGCTCCTGAAGTTGCTCCCTTTGAAGCAACGGTATTAGAGGAAGGCGGAAAAGAGGAAGAAGAAGAAGAAGAAGAAGAAGAAGAAGAAGAAGAAGAAGAAGAAGAAGAAGAAATGGTGCCCTAGTTAAGAGGATAATGTTTAAGATCGATGATAAGGATCAGCAGTGTTGTCTGATCGGCTCAAGTCTTTGAAGAGTTCGGAGGTAGATTCCCCAAAGGATAGTGGTTCTAGCCCGGGAGCCAAGGGGAAAGAAAAAAAGAAGGAGAAAAAGAAAGGAGAAGAATAAAGGAAAATAAGAAAAGAGAAGGAGAAAGAGAGAGATAAAGAGAAAAGAAAAGAAGGAGAGAGAGGAGTCCAAAAGAAAGTTGGTCTTAAAGGCTCCTCCAGTCCTTTTTTTCAAATCTAACATTGAGGGGACCAGCATGGATAATATCCTTACCCTTGACCCAGATCTACTGAAGGGGGTTGTGCTAACGGCTGACCGTGAGCTTTCCTCATGGTTGGGGTTGACCTAACTTGCACTCAAGTCCACTCAAGGACTTGATCTAGTAATTCTCTTCTCTTCATTCTCGTATCATTTATGTTCTGTATATTTCTTCCTTGTAATAATTTAGCTCTTCCATTCTATACAGTTCTTGGCCGATTTTACAACTCTTTTGGATGGTCATGCTGACCAATCCAAACTTAACCATGAGTTAAAGGATGCCCCGAAGAAGTCTGAGAAAGACTTGGCTGATGCTCGTTCAATATGGGAGTAGGAGAGGGAGAAATTAGCAAAGTCATATGTTGATATCCATATGTCCAAGAACGTAGTGGTCACTCAGAAAGAAATGTTAGCCAAAGAAAACTTTGGCCCGTCCGGGAAGGTTCAGAAGGTAAAAAAAATCTCATGCGCGATAAGGATGACAGTTATACCAAAGGCTGGAATGCGGCCTATAATGATGCCATGCTTTAGCTAGACTATGCGAAGAAGGTCTCCTTTAATAAATGTCGGGACCAAGCGTTAGGAGCGGCGCGAGTTTCTTCTGACTTTGAGCTTTTTAGCCTTTATTCTCCTGGACCTAACCCTTTCGCAGAGGAAGAGCAAAATGTTGGTCAACTTGCCGAGCACATTGAGAACGAGTCTGCTAAGGTCAGGGGGCTGCTGATCAAAACAAAAGGGCTGTTGAGAAGGGGAATGCAGTGGATGACTTCGAGCAGGTGATGGAGAAGGTACTTTAGTCTAGGACTCTTATTTTTTATATGATCTTTTAATGCCCTGTAATCTTTTTTTTTACTCTGACTATACTGGCCTCTGGCCCCCTTTACTAATTAACGAAAGAGAACTTTTTTTATTTATGTTAATGCGTTCTATCATTTCATGTATATTGATATTTGATTGCAATTCCACTAGTCGTATTGTTTGTATCCTGACGAGGACTATATTACCCCTACCTCAAGGTTGGGGATGATCCTGGGGACTAACATTAGTCGTCAAGCTCGCCAGGCATTTACGAGAATCCACAAATCTCTAAGGGGGACAAAAGTGTACATTTTATACATCGAATAGATGTATTTTAGTTGCTAATTCTCGGCAATTTGGGTCTTATATGCATAAATGTTTAACGTGCATGCTTGATCACCGTTTGCAGAGTTCAAACGCTTATTTCAAGGCAAATGTGCAATTTATGGAGCTAATTCCCCCAAAATTCGGGCTCCGTGTGTGTTTAGTTTGTGCTTTTTAGATTTTTTTAAAATCTTATTTAGAGTCGTTTAATTTTTAGATTTTAATTTTGATTTATTTAGAATTTTCTAGAATTTATTTTCTATTTCTTTTTATTTTTATTTATTATTAGTTTTTAATTTTAGTCTTTATTTTTATTTTATTTTATTAATTTTAGGATTAGTCATTAGTAGTTTATTTTTAGTTTTACTAGATTTTATATTTTTAGGACTTTAGGTAGTTTTTATTTTTATTATTTAAACTTTATTATTTTATAGATTAGGAATTTAATAGATTTTACTTTATTTATTTTTAGATTTTATACTTTTAGAATTTTTAGGAATTAATTACAATTTTTTTTATATTCCTTTTTATTTAGTGTTGCGTATTTTGATTTTTAGTTTTTATTTTTAGGATAAGTTTTTTTAGAAATTTAGTTTTATTTTTATTAGATTTTTATTTTTATTTTGTTAAGATTTAATTTTTAGTTTATTTAGTTTTCGACAGATAGTTATTTTTAGGACACAAATTAAACACACACACACCACACTTTTCTACACTCATATACACCTAAACTACTCACTCACCCACACACTACCTAACCTATACACTCACACACCCTAACACTTACAACTTCAACTTCCTCACTCACCCACTCTTTCTCTCTCCGCCATCATCCTCCATCACCCACCTCATCACCACCCTCACCATTACCACCATCCCACTTCATTCTAAACCCCATAAAACCAAACCCGCCACCTGCTCATTACCATACCCACTGTCAACCTGCAAATCATCCAAACTCGGTGGCGTTAAACCCCTCCAACCCAGCTCCTCCTGCTCGACCCCTTAACCCTGCCAAATCCAACCCAAAACCCGAAACCAATGTCGACTCGGCATCAAACCCACGACCATGTCCTTACCCAACCCGAGGCCAACAATTCCAAACCCACATCCGGACTCCTATGCTTCTGAACCCAATACCCATTTCCCATTTTACTCATGTCCCTTTATAAACCCATGAGCCAAAAATGATTTTGCATCCTGCAAAAAGAACAAAAACCAAAAATTTAAATAATTTAAATCTCATGTCTGTTAACCACTTATTTCCCCTTTTAACACCTTTCCCATTTTACCCCCAACTTATTCCCTACACCCCCACTTCCCATATGATACACTCTCAACCCACATGCACTCATGTGCATTACCAAATTACCCCCACCTAAATTCCAAAACCTCTCCTCATTTTATCTTACACTATCAACATTTCCAAATTACCCCTTAGCTCCATGTACACTATAAGAGGAAAAAGAAGACCCTTTGATGGATGAGATGGTAGAAAGGAAAATTCTAGAGTTAGAGAGAGAAACATTTTTATTTTTTTAGTTTAGATTTTTTTTTTGTCTGTTTTTTTTAGATTAGAGAAAAAAATTCAATAAATTGAGTGTTTGTAATTAATGAGAGATGATGGAAGAATTGAAGAATTAGTGAAATTAAAGGCAATTTTAGTTTGATTACTCCTCTCTAATTTTCATTTTATGCTCTTAATTAATTATTATTTTTATTGGATGATGATTATGAAGGACTAATCTCCCACTCAAGGGAGGAACTAAAACCTTCATGAATCCAATTTGATTTAATTGTCAATTTTAATTTTGTTTGTTTCCTTTGATTAGTAAATTCAATTCCTACTTTATTTTCACCTTGAGAAAGGACTGAAAATTGTATTATCATTTGATCATTTGATTCAAACTAGAGATAGGCTTATCACTTGATTTAAATGTTAGTATAATTTTCATCTACTCTTGTTTTTATTTTGTCTAATTTAAATTAGTTTGATGAATCAATCCTAGCGGGTGATTCATTTAATTGATTCTAATTCATTTAGAGTAGTGCTTATGGGGATTAAACTTACTTTTCAAAAAGAATATTCAATTAATTCAATAATGTAATGAGAATTAGCTTTTGAATTAAATGAATATTTTGAAAATTGATCAAATTAAAATAGTGCAAGTTAGATTAACTTGTGTGAAGTGGGGGTGGATTTTCCATCCCTTGAATATTTTCTCTCATTTAGCTTCATCTCACTAACTTTTATCACACACTAGTTTATGTTTTTCATACTTTTAATTTAGTTTGATTATCATTTTCTATTTAGTTCTTAGCTTAAATCATGTCCTCACAAAATTGTTTTAATATTGAAAAATCTAAAAAATAGAAAAATCATAAAAGTCAAAAAAGAAAATAAACAAATGTATTGCGTGCCTCTTTTATATATTTCACCCTTAGATTTGGATTGATTTTCTTACTTACCGCTACACTCTAGTATTGATATATTTTTGTAGGTATGAAAGATTTTGATTAGAGGAGCTTCAAACAACGACAACTACACATACACAAAAAGCAACTCTATCAAATGGCGTCGTTGCCAATCTTTGGAGCCTGAAGCATTGGACAATATTTCCTATTTGTGATTCATTTGTATTGCACTTTTCATTTTTTTGTACCATTTTTTTAGAAGACTTGTATTAGTGCTTTATTATTTGGTTTGTATTGCGGTGCTTAAAGACATCACTTTTTATTTATTTAAGTTTTTAATAATAAATTGCGAAAAAAAGCGTGATTGGGAAATCGGCCAAGGTAGTGTGTCCAAGGTGAGTATTGGGTCGGTAGGACTCCCTGGGCCGACTGAGATAGGCGTAATCTCCCACCGGTCAACTCAAATTGTTCATCCCCCCACGGTGTAAAAACCGTGGGAGGAACATTTCTAAACCCTCGCGCCTCTCCTGTCAGCGAGTCAATTTTTGTGTGTGATTACGTGCTCTTGTGTGATTTCATTCTCGCATTTATTTTCGAATGGTGTGATGCATTAAATTACTAAGACCTGCATTCGGTCATTCACAATAAGGGATTCCATCACCTGACTCACTCACTTACCAATTGTGTGCTACCCCGGCCATCATTAAATTTAAAATCAATCAACTAGGCAGCCCAATAGGAGAACATTTTTTCAAAGGCGATTACTTAGATAAATTCCGTGATTTTTATCGCCCGCGGACTTAATTAAAATTTGACTACCCCTTTCACTAATTTTCAAGATAAAAATTGGCTATGTGCTAGTTAGGATTTTTTCTTGACTTGTGTGTACCCAATTCAATTTTTTCGGTAGTCCGTTTTAGTGAGTTTGTGAAAATTTAAAGAGTTCAAATATTTTTCCCACTCTTTCCTTCCAAAAAAAATCCAAAAATATTTTCTTCCTTTATTTTTATAAAAAATCTAAAAATATTTTCTTCTTTTATTTTTATAAAAATCCAAAAATATTTTCTTGATTTCATTTTAGAAAAATTCAAAAATATTTTCTTTCTTTTTGAGAAAATTCAAATATATATATATATATATATATATATATTCTCATCACGGCCGAAGAACGTCCTTTACGGGATTACTTTGGCCATTTCTCATTCTCTCAAAGCATGTTTGAGGTTGAGCCCGAGTCGAATCCCCATACCTTACTTCGTGGCTTTAACTCTCAACCACACACTGTTGATACTCATGCGTCATTCACACACGCACCTCAAATTTCATCACCTACAATGACGATAATCAACGCGTCACATGCTTCGACGTGCACACATTATTTTCACGCCGATCACCTGTCCCATGAGTGTCCATACTTTTCATATCCATTCGAACCCCCCATGGAACATGTGTATCCATATGACACTGTTCCAGAAGCCACCTCGGCCTATTGTCATAATATATATAATCCCGAGTTGTGTGAGTACCCGAGCTATTCATGGAGGCCTAATCACCCTTCCACGCAATACGAATCCCAACCTGATGTTACGGATTCTCACACGTTCCAACAGTCGTCATGGCAACCTAGTGCATCCTATTCCAATTAGTTCCCTCACTACGCACCTAATGAGTATCAACCATTTGTCTCTCACGGAGATGCTTTTCCAATGTATGACACACTTGACCCCGTTCCACACACTTCCTTTGAGTATTCTCCATATAGTCATGATACTAGTGTGTTGTGTCCAAGTCAACCACCGCCACCGCCACCACCCATCACTCCACCACTATCTTCCACCTCCGCTTTCGAGGCACTCTTGCAATAATTTATCATCGAGCAAGAGAAAGCCACTAAAATTCAAAATGAATACCTCCAACAGCTTAAAAAAATATTAAATGAAATTAAGTGTGAGAGAGAGTCGGACTTTACCCCAAGTCAACCCATTGTTTCCCCCACATGGAGTGATGATGTGTCATCTTGTGTCACTGACTTTGAGTGTGACCAACCCTACCACCTCGAGAATCTCGACGTTGAGACCATTTCGTGGTTCGGGCCTCATTTTGACACTTGTGTTGATTTATCCATCAATAGTGAACCTGATCAAATCTCGTCAAATCGAAATGAACCCACACTTGAGGTTCACACTCCCTTTCCCGCCGAATCCAAAAACAAGCCCGAGTCTACGCCTATCAATCCCACCACGTGTGTTCCTGGGGAACCACTTCATTATAGGTTAGGTTTGGCTACGAGTGCTCACCATTTTCTCGAGATTGAATCCGAGATGGTTTCTACCTCTCCGGATATGGATCATATTCCACCATGCATGGCTCCCTTTGAGCCAAATATTTTTTATGATTCCTCAATCTCCAATATTGATGCCTCGTTTGAATCACCCATCACATTTATTGGTGGTGTTCTTGTGGAGAAGCGAACCACTTCCTCTTTAGATACCACATTTCCTCCTGCAAGTGCCATTGAGGATCACTATGTGCCTTATCAGGAGTGTGTGTCGCCTACACTTGAGTTGGATCATCTTCCTCAACTATTTTTTGATATCTGAATGTGTTTTAAATATTTATCGTATTCCCGCTGGTGTTTTTATGTAAATATCTCGACAATTTAAATAATGATGGGAAAAAATCTCATTCATCTTTTTCTATAACAAGTTGTTGGATTTAATCAAGTCCTAGATTATAAAATCTCTCTATATATGTTTGAGCATGAACTTTTGTTGATCAAACTATGATGTTTATATGTGTAGACTATCTAGTTGAGAGGGGCATACTCTCGGCCAATAGATTACCAAGTACTCCATCCTTGAGGGATAATTATGTTGGGGAGGGATGTGTTGTAGAAAATGACTCTTGCTTACTCTCTCCATGGTCTTCCCAAGAAGGTCATTCCACTTTCTATCACATTACAATCTTTTAACACAAAACCATTCAGAACGGTAGGATTTAATCTTCCTTGTGTTGTGATGAAACCCACCAGAACATCTAGGGCTCTGCCAATCACCAATATGGTGCATCTCTAAAAACTGAAAGATGATGACATCAAAAGGTAACGTTGTGATGAGGGGTGAAAATGTTAGAATTTATGGGTTTTATTTAAGTTAATAAAATTAGATTTTGATTTAACTTTAGAGTCCATTTAATATGGGATTCACACACGTCCTTTGAGATGGTTTGAAGTGATAACCCGTTTTCCTCCACGACAAGTATAACGTGATATACTCATATACGTAAAATCATAAATTAATGAATGAGAAATTGTAACTCAAAGTACCTAATTTGAATATGAAATTGGTTGAAGTGTTATGTTAAAGATCTTGTCCTACATAGGAAGAATGAGATAAATGAGTGTAGTATAATATAACCCAATTTGGCTTAAAGGCTTGGTGACCTTGGAGTATCCCAACTATTTAAAGGAGGGAGGACTTACATGGGCACAAGTTGACTTCAAAGCCCACACGCGCGTGACTTTGGGCTTTATCTTGAACAAATTTAATGGGCTTTTTATTTATTTTTTACGAGTTTCTTTTATTATTTTGGGCGCAGTTTTTAATTTTGTTTTATCTGATTTGTTTGTCAGTATAATTCGGTTTATCCTAACAATTGACAGTTGGGATTTTTTTGCAGCTATTTTTAATTGCAATTATTTATTATCAGTGTCCTAAAAATGCCCCTAGGCGGCGCCAAGGTGCAAGGCTTTTTAGATACTCCAATTTTCACCCTAGGCGTGGATTATGGCGTGGTCAACGATGGTCAACGTTTTTTGGGGTAAGGCGTGAAAAAACACGCGTTTTGGGGGGGTAAGGCGTGAAAAAATAGGATTTTTTTTTTTAGTATTTTAAAAAATAATATTTTAATTTACAAATATTTAGACATATTTTTAAGCTATGTACCATTTTAGCATTTTTAATAGCGTTCTCATAGTTAAAAAAATATTAATGTATATTAAAAAAGGCCTAGATGTCTTTTCACACCTTTTTACGCCTATGGTCTGACTAGGCTTCTTAGGGTTAAGGCTTGGCCTCCACACATCGGTCACGCCCCGCGTTTTTTAAAACCTTCTTTATTATAAATAAGTGGCTTGGGTTTGTTTTAAAAACGTTTTTTAAGGAGAGAAAAATAGAAACAAAATCATGTTCATTTGTTAGTCCATTCAGTCATATCTTTTAGAGGGTTTTTACGCAATTGGAGACTGTTGTATCCTGGGAGACGATTTTCGTTGAGTCCGTTGTGCACCACTGCGAGACAAATTTCGTCTAAAGGATAGAGTGTCAAACACTTGACTCAATCATTTAATTTGCGTTTTCTGCATTCTTTTCATAGTTTATATATTCTGTAAATTAATTTCAAAGCTTTTTGGATAAAAATCTTAAGACAATTTTTTTATTCTTTATTATCAAATTCCAGAATATTTTTTGTCTTAATTAATTACATAAATATTTGATAATCTGTGTTAAGAATTTATTTTCACTGTTACAAAAATATTATTTTCGAATTCTGAAAAAGATTTTTATGAAAAAACATATTCTGTATAATCAGAAAATATAATTTAATAGTTGCATGATTATATAATTTATTTATATCATGTATTTTTGTCACTCGAAAAATTAATGTAGTATTGTTTTCTAGTGAATTGTCAACAAGTTATTTTTCATAAAATTCGTGACATTATATTAATATAATTATTCCCTCACATATCCTGTTATAAACACATATTTATTTATGTTTAAAAATATAAATGGCATCTACTTTTGTTTTTCCCGTTGTGATTGTACCTACTAATGTTGGACATGGTGAAAAATCCGAAAAGTTTAAAGGGACTGATTTTAAACGTTGGCAATAACAAATGTTATTTTATTTAACAACTTTGAACTTGGCAAAATTCCTTAATGAAGAAGCACCAACTTTAGAAGAAGGTGAAATTGAATTGTTGAAAGGTCGAACACCTTCCTAACAAAACGCCTCATTAGAAATCACAAAAGACATCATATGAATTGTGGAAAGGTCGAACAACTAACTACAAATACCTCAAAGTCTGTGGGTGTCTTGCAAAGGTAGTGGTTTACGATCCTAAAAGGATTAAGATATGACCAAAAACTGATGATTACACATTTATTGGTTATGCAATTAATAGTAGTGCATATCGATTTCTTGTACGTAAATCTGAGATTTTGGGATATATACGTAAATACTATAATTGAATCTAAGAATGCATATTTCTTTGAACATATATTTTCCAATAAAATTAAAATGGTTGATTCAAATTATTGTAAAAGAACTCATGATATTGCATCTAGTAGTCATCAAAATAATATAAAAATGAATATGTTAATAAAGATGATGACCTCAAACCTAGATGCAGACAAAAACTTCAAACTATTTTGGTCCAAATTTTCTAACTTATATGTTAGAAAGTGAGCCTAAAAACTTCGTAGGAGCGATGTCAACTCCAAAAGTCATTTTTTGTAATGAGGTTGTCAATACTGAAATTGAATCCATCATGCAAAATCATACGTGGAAATCGTTTAACATTCCACTGGGATGTAAATCTCTTGGATGCAAGTGGATATTCAAGAGATATACCCATATATACCCTCGGCCAGGCCGAGGGTGTCCTCCACCCAGAGGTGGGCTCAGGCCCAGGACGAGTCCAATTACAGTTTCGTTACTGAAAGGGTCGGATTGAATGATCTTTCAGCCGAGGTCGGACGACCCTTCAAGGGGCCGACCCCTCATCATGGACCAGACGACCCTTCAAGGGGTCGACCCCTCATCGTGGCCCAGACGACCCCTCAAGGGGCCGACCCCTCATCACGGACCAGACGACCCTATAAGGGGTCGACCCTCATCATGGATCAGATGACCCTACAAGGGGCCGACCCTCATCATTGGCCAGACCACCCTATGAGGGTACGACAGTACAGGACCCACGCCCAGCCAGGCTCACTGCCAGCAAGAACTTTACCCTCGACCTTACGTCATAAGCCGATGGTGACATCATTACAGCGCGTGATTTGGGAGACGCGTGGGACTCATGTAGCACGTGGACTAGACCGTTATAACAATAGCATCCCCTCACGTGAGGGAATATTATGTCATCATTTATCATAAGGGATACATCAAGGTGTCAGCAGGGGATTGGCTAGACCATCATTCACATGTACCATGCATGCTTGGGGGGTACACTACTCCCCCTAAGCCATATATATATTTGTCATCTTCAACCCTGGAAAGGGATCGATAATTGTAACCCTAGCTAAAATGCTGCTTGTATACAGGAGAGAGAGTGTGAGCTTATATGCATTGTATCCAAGGCCATTAGTGCCCATATTTAGTGGATCACACACTCACAGTGGATGTAGGCCTAATTGGATGAACCACTATACATCATTGTCTTATTCCTATTATACTCACCCTCTTCTATATACTTGTACATATATATCTCTATGGATGCCATTACTATCACTGTTTGAGCTCTCCACCTCTTATTAGGAGGTGCTGAATCTTAGCATCATCAATTTGGTGCCATTTGTGGGAACGAGAAGATATCTCTTACTTTATATGACTTGACTTTATCGGAAACTCTGGTGGTGAACCAGTTCTCCCCCTCCGTGTGGAGCTGTTTCACCATTGAAAGAGACCCGTTAAGGTTCTCAATGTCATCAGTCTTTTAATCATTCAACTCTTCAAAGCTCAAACATATGGCACTGGATATGACCCCACCACCACCTCCACCGAATAGTGGAGTAGGACATAGTTCCAGTCATGCACCACCTCAGTCTGAGATGGCTGATGTGGCGGTTTCCCTGAAGTCTTTAGCAGCAAGCCAGCGGATTATACAATAGCAATTTATAACTCTTAGCCAAAACATACTAAGTCCTCTAGGAGTCTCACCGGAGATGATTACTCCGGTAGAAGCTCTAGGGCAGCATGAGGCCAGGGGACCACCCCAGGTGCCACACAAAGACTTGCCACCTCCACAACGGTGGAGGGATGTTGCTGACCCCCGGCGTCTATGCTTAGGGAGGTAAAGAAACCCTTGCCCGGAAGACAGATATGATGATCTGGAGGTGGAAGAGGCCCCCATAAAATGCTGGGATCCGTATGAGGTCTCCAAAAATACTGTGCGACCTATCCAGGAAAGCAGAGGGAACTGTGGAAGAAAAAATCCTGTCGATCGCCTGAGGGGCTCTTCTTTTGATCGTCTAAGCAGGGGTCGACCTTTAAGAGGCTAGGCCCAGTAAATGACTTGCGGAAAGAAGTTGTCCAGGTCAAGATATATTATGAGGTCCAGAAGGGAGGCAGTAGATGGACGACCCTATGGGAGCCGACCCCATGGACGGGACGAAGATCAGGGAAAAGTAAATAGTCGACACAGACCCGCCACAGCAGAACCCTCCGTTCACCTCAAAGAGGCGGTAGGGAATAACATCGGCCAAGCCGACCCTACGAGGCCCTGGAAAGACTCGATCCAAAGGTTGTAGGATAAGATTGGTGATATTCTGAGAAGCCGAGACCCTCTTTAAAGAGGATACTCCATAGACTCACCCTTTATGGTGAAGATAGTCAACTTCCCAACGCCATCCAAGTTCAAGCCACCTGTGGTCACCCCAAGGTATGAAGGGAGTACCAACCCTGTCCATAATATTAAGATATACTAGTCAGCGGCAAACATATAATCTATCTCAGATGAGATGAGGTGTCGTGCCTTTTCTGGCACTCTGACTCGGGCCACACATGTCTGGTATATGTCTCTTTCGAAGAACTCCATTGAAAGCTTTAAGCAGTTGGCAGACCGGTTTATCCATAACTTTTGCTTTGGAGTAAAGCCACATAAGAAGATAACACACCGACTCTATGTTAGACAGGGGAAGAACGAGAGCCTAAGAGACATCATAGCCAGGTTTATCGAAGAAAAGTTAGAGGTTGAAGACTATAAGGAAAGAATAGCCATGACAACCCTCATTGGGGGACTCCAGAAGGGGAAGTTACAATGGAAGCTTGCCAAATACCCCCTAAGACGATGGCTGAATTGCTGGCAACAGCGGGAAAGGTGATGAATGCTGAAGAGGCGATGGTTGTAAAATACAAAGATGAAAAAGGAGGCATTCGTGGGGGTAAGTACCAGAAAAAGAACAAAGAGGGGAAGAAGAGGCTAGCAAATGACAAATTCGCTGATTATACCCCTCTGACAGTCAGCTACGAACACATTCTGAATGAAATAAAGAGTGACAGGTCCTTGAAGTGACCTGAGAAGTTGAGGGCAGTCCCTCACAAGAGGAACAAAAACCTGTGGTGCGAATTTCACTAAGACCATGGCCATGTGATCGATAAGTGTTTTTCTCTGAAAGACGAAATTAAGAAAATGTTAAAAGAAGGGAAGTTAAGGAAATAAGTTGTCAAAAGTGCCTTCAAAAGGGGCCGAGGGGACTACCCAAGGAAGAAGAGGGGTGATACGTGTAGAGAAGATACTCCTAACATAAGGGATGACCCTTCGGATGATGAGGACGACCCTGAACTCCCACCGAGAGATGACCACGACCCTATAAAAAGACTTAATATGATCTCACTCAGTGTTGGGATGATCTCTAGGGGACTAGCAGGAGGAGGATCAGCGGTCGCAGACAGGAAGGACCATGTAGCTGAAGCCAAGGCAATGACAAGAGATGTGCATTCAACCTCTATTGAACCATTGTCAGAAAAGAGGAAGAAATTTGATATGGATACTCTGATAGTGGGTTTCTCAAGAATGGACTTCAAAGGCCTCTTAGCCCTGCATAACGACCCTCTCGTCATCACTACCAGGGTACACGGGTGCGAGGTGCCGAGGATCCTAGTAGATGGGGGGAGTTCTGCAGATGTGATGTTCTTGCCATGGTTTAAAGCCTTAGGTCTCAGCCGTGCCAGGATCATCCCATACCATCACCCCTTGATTGGTTTTAGTGGGGAAAATTTTTATCCTCTAGAAGTATATGAGGTCGATGTTAGAATGGGGGACGAGTGTTCGAGATGGCTTACCAAGAAGGTCAACTTTTTCGTGAGGGATGAACACGTCTTCTCAGCCTGTAACATTATACTGGGGCGAGTGGCCCTCAAGGAATTTAAGGTTATGTCGTTCGTGGCTCATCAGATGATAAAATTATCGACCCCTTACGGGGTAGGGGAAGTTCACGGAGACCAGACGACGGCACGAGAATGTTACCTCAACCCCACCGAAGAAAGAGAGGCACATAAGAAAGCAACAACTACTTACAATATTAATACCCTCGACCCCAGGGATGAGACAAAACTGAAGAAAGGAGAGGCTGAGGAACAGGTAGAATCCATCATCCTCAAAGAGGATGAGCTGGAAAAAACCATCCAAATAGGCAAAGCTCTAAAGACAGACATAAAAGAAGACATCAAAGAGCTCTTAAGGAGAAGACAGGATGTCTTTGCATGGAGTCATACAGACATGCTTGGGATCAACCCAGAAATAATATGCCATAAGCTCAACGTGGTAAAAGGTGAGAAGCCGGTGAAACAAAAGAGGAGGATTTATTCTCAAGAAAAGTATGAGGTCATTAGGGATGAGGTCAAGAAGCTGGAAGATACCGAGTTCATCGGGGAGGTCATTTATCCCGAATGGCTATCTAACGCGATTGTAGTCCCTAAGGCCAACGAGAAATGGAAAATGTGTTTGGACTTCACCGATCTCAACAAGCATTGTCCCAAAGACAGCTTTCCTCTCCCTCGCATTGATCAGATGGTAGATGCTACCGCAGGCCATGAGCTAATGAGCTTTATAGATGCCTATTCAAGTTACAACCAGATCTTGATTACCCCTGAGGACTCAGAAAAAAAAGATTTTATTACCGATATGGGGACATACTATTATAGGGTCATACCCTTTAGCTTAAAGAATGCGAGGGCAACGTATCAGCGCCTTGTGAATAAAATATTCGAAGACCAAATCGGGAAGTCCATGGAGGTCTATATAAATGGCATGTTGACCAAGAGTTTGAAGGCTGAGGATCATATGGCCGACCTCTAGAGTACCTTTAACACGATGGACAAGTACAGGATGAAGCTCAACCCAGCCAAATCTGTCTTCGGGGTCGGAGCAAGGAAGTTCTTAGGGTTCATCATCAATCAAAGAGGCATTGAGGCCAATCCTGAGAAAATAAAGGCCCTCGAAGAAATGAAGACCCCCGAGACCATTAAAGACATTGACAGGCTCACAGGGCGAGTGGCTGCTTTGAATAGGTTCGTATCCAAAGCCACAGACAAGTGCATACCGTTCTTCAAAATTCTCAAAAATGCCTTTGAATGGAATTAATAGTGTGACCAAGCTTTCAAATAACTAAAGTCATACCTATGGTCTCCCTTGTTGTTGTCACGACCAGTGCAAGGTGAACGACTACATATGTACCTAGCCATCTCAGAATCAGCCATCAGCACAGCCATTGTGAGAGAAGAAGATGGGGTACAGAAGCCTGTGTATTTCAACAGCAAGGCACTCCAAGGGGTAGATCAAAGATAGCCAAAGATGGAAAAGTTAGCCTATGCCTTGATCCAGGCATCAAGAAAGATGAAGTCGTGCTTCCAGTCCCATACAATGGGAATCCTCACTTACTCTCCTCTCAGACAGGTCTTACACAAGCTAGAAAAATTGGGGAGGCTAATGGCCTGGGCTATAGAGCTGGGAGAGATTGACATTGTATATCTATCTAGGGTGGCCATTAAGGGGCAAGCATTAGCAGAATTCGTGGTTGAATTTACTTGGGAAGATGATGAGGCTGAAGATAAGAGCCTTGAAAAGACAGATACCCGGCAAATCAGAATTGTTGACCCATCCACAGATAAGGATGAGACAAGCACCACTAGGGAAAGAGTTGCCAAAAATGAAGAGGGAAGATATCTCTTTAGACAGGGATCCATCACCGAGGGAAATTTCTCAGAGGAACGGACTATGTGGAACCTCTTCATTGATGGGTCCTCTTGCGAGAGCGGAAGTGGGGCTGGATTGATAGTATCAGTGCCTGACGGCATAGACATTGAGTACGCCCTGAGGTTCAACTTCAAAGCCTCCAACAACGAGTCTGAATATGAGGCCCTGTTAGTAGGCCTCTCCTTGGCTAGATTTCTTAGTGTTGGCTAGATCTTAGTCCATAGTGATTCAAGACTTGTGGTGAATCAAATACTAGGGGCATACGAGGCTAAAGATGAGAGAATGGCTAAATATCTTGAAAGAGTGAAGTCATTATTGAAGAGATTCATAGAAGTGAAGTTGAGGAGGATACCTAGGCTTGATAATGGTCGAGTCGATGCGCTTGCTAGGGTAGCCTCAGCGATGAGGACATATATTAGGAGGATAGTCCCAGTGGAAATCTTGCTTCGAACAACAATTGAAGAGGCAGACGAAACACTTTGCACTTGCTTAAATATTAGTAGGGAAGCTTCGTGGATTGAGCCCCTAGTCAAATACATTAAAGAGGGGGAGATGCCAAAAGAAAAATAAGAAAGGAAGAAGTTAAGATACAGAGCTGCGAAATTCATTGCCATCGAAGACACCTTGTACAAAAAGGGGTTATTGCTCCCCTTGCTCAGATAGGGTATATAGAATAAACACACTGTATGGAACCAACTTGGGTCTTACTGAGCTCTGCTACTATTATATTTATTCATGCACCAATGATCATATTCTATATTTGAAGATAAAAAAGGATAATAGGGTCTTGGTCGTAAACCTTCCAGATTCTCACAAATATTACCGGAGTCATGTGTTTATTGCCCGAAATTGGCAACATACTCCTCTTTCTGAGGGCAAAAGATGTTGAGGCCCCTTGATTTCTGACTTGGCGGAAGAACAAATAGGTCGTTTTCTCTTTTCTTTTATTTACTTGTTATTTATTCTTCTTTCTCTTCTTTCTTGCTTGTTGTTTTTGTTCCCTGTCCTCTTACTAATGTTTTTCTTCCTCTGTTTTGTAGCCCAAGATAAAACTTAAGAGCCTGATTTAAGTGAAGTTAATATTCATCATGTTCTGAAGGATTGGAGGGTTAATGAGAGGCTTATAAATGGTGAGCATCCATGTTCTATAGTCTACTTGCTCGAGTATAAAAATACTATAAATAACTTAATCGCTCGACCGATTGACAAATCCCCGACCTACAGGCTCCTGAAGTTGGTCCCTTTGAAGCAACGGTGTTAGAGAATGGGGGAAAAGAGGAAAATAAAGAGGAATAAGAAGAAGCGGAGGAGGGGGAGGAGGATGAGGACGAAGAAGAAGAAGAAGAAGAAGAAGAAGAAGAAGAAGAAGAAGAAGAAGAAGAAGGAGATAAATAAATGGCTCCCCAGTTAAGAGGACAATGCTGAAGATCGATGATAAGGATCATGAAGTGTTTTTCGATCGGATCAAGTCTTTGAAGAGTTCGGAGGTGGATTCCCCAAAGAATAGTGGTTCTAGCCCGGGAGCCAAGGGGAAAGAAAAAAGAAGGAGAAAAAAAAAAGGAGAAGAACAAAGGAAAATAAGAAAAGAGCAAGAAAAAGAGAGAGATAAAGAGAAAAGAAAATAAGGAGAGAGAGGAGGACAAAATAAAGTTTGTCTTAAAGGCTCCTGCGGTCTTTTTTTTCACATCTAACGTTGAGAGGACCAGCATGGATTATATCCTTGCCCTTGCCCAAGATCTACTGAAGGGGGTTGTGCTCACGACCGACTGCGAGCTTTCCTCATGGCCGGGAAGGTTCAGAAGTTAAAAAAAATGCTCATGCGCGATAAGGATGACAATTATACCAAAGGCTAGAATGCGGCCTATAATGATGCCATGCTTTAGCTAGACTGTGCGAAGAAGGTCACCTTCAATAAATGTCGGGACCAAACGTTAGGAGCGGCAGGAGTTTCTTCTGACTTTTCGATTTTTAGCCTTTATTCTCATGGACTTAACCCTTTCGCAAAGGAAGAGAAAAATTTTGGTCAAGATGTCGAGCACATTGAGAACGAGTCTGCTAAGGTCAGGGGGTTGCTGATCAAAACAAAAGGGTTGTTGACAAGGGGAATGCAGTTGATGACTTTGAGCAAGTGATGGATAAGGGACTTTAGTCTAGGACTCTTTTTTTCTATATGATCTTTTAATGCCCTCTAATCTTTTTTTTTACTCTGACTGTACTGTCCTCTGGCCCCCTTTACTAATTAACGAAAGAGAACTTTTTTTACTTATGTTGATGCGTTCAATCATTTCATGTATACTGATATTTGATTGCAATTCCACTAGTTGTATTATTTATAGCCGGACGAGGACTATATTACCCCTACCTCAAGGTTGAGGATGATCCTAGGGACTAACGTTAGTCGTCAAGCTCGCTAGACATTTATGAGAATCTACAAATCTCTAAGGGCAAGGTATTTTATAAAATGTACACAAAAGTGTACATTTTATACACATAATAGACGTATTTTAGTTGCTAATTCTAGGCAATTTGGGTCTTATATGCATAAATGTTTAATGTGCAGGCTTGATCACCGTTTGCGGAGTTCAAACGCTTATTTCAAGGCAAATGTGAAATTTATGGAGCTAATTCCCCCAAAACCCGAGCCCAGCGTGTCTTTAGTTTGTACTTTTTAGATTTTTTTAAAATCCTATTTAGAGTCGTTTTATTTTTGATTTATTTAGAATTTTCTAGAATTTATTTTCTATTTCTTTTTATTTTTTATTTTTATTAGTTTTTAATTTTAGTCTTTATTTTTTTTTTTTTTTATTAATTTTAGGATTAGTTATTAGTAGTTTATTTTTTTTTTACTAGATTTTATATTTTTAGGACTTTAGGTAGTTTTTATTTTTATTATTTGAATTTTATTATTTTATAGATTAGGAATTTAATAGATTTTACTTATTTATTTTTAGATTTTATACTTTTAGGATTTTTAGGAATTTATTATAATTTTTTTTTATATTCCTTTTTATTTAGTGTTGCGTATTTTAATTTTTAGTTTTTATTTTTAGGATAAGTTTTTTTAGAAATTTAGTTTTATTTTTATTAGATTTTTATTTTTATTTTGTTAAGATTTAATTTTTAGTTTATTTAATTTTAGGTAGATAGTTATTTTTAGGACACAAATTAAACACACACACACCACACTTTTCTACACTCATATACACCTAAACTACTCACTCACCCACACACTACCTAACCTACACACTCACACACCCTAACACTTACAACTTCATCTTCCTCACTCACCCACTCTTTCTCTCTCCTCCATCACCCACCTCATCACCATCCTCACCATTACCACCATAAACCCACTTCATTCTAAACCCCATAAAACCAAACTCGCCACCTCCTCATTACCATACCCACTTTCAACCTGCAAATCATCCAAACTCGGTGGCGTTAAACCCCTTCAACCTAGCTCCTCCTGCTCGACCCCTTAACCCTGCCAAATCCAACCTAAAACTCGAAACCCATGTCGACTCGGCATCAAACCCACGACCATCTCCTTACCCAACCCGAGGCCAACAATTCCAAACCCACATCCGGACTCCTATGCTTCTGAACCCAATACCCATTTCCCATTTTACTCATGTCCCTTTATAAACCCATGAGCCAAAAATGATTTTGCCACTTGCAAAAAGAACAAAAACCAAAAATTAAAATAATTTAAATCTCATGTCTTTTAACCACTTATTTCCCCTTTTAACCCCTTTCCCATTTTACCCCCAACTTATTCCCTACACCCCCACTTCCCATATGACACACTATCAACCCACATGCACTCATGTGCATTATCAAATTACCCCCACCTAAATTCCAAAACCTCTCCCCATTTTATCTTACACCATTAATATTTCCAAATTACCCCTTAGCTCCATGTACACTATAAGAAGAAGAAGAAGACCCCTTGATGGATGAGATGGTAGAAATGACAATTCTAGAGTTAGAGAGAGAAACATTTTTATTTTTTTAGTTTAGATTTTTTTTTATTTTGTTTTTTTTTAGATTAGAGAAAAAAAATTCAATAAAATGAGTGTTTGTAATTAATGAGAGATGATGGAAGAATTGAAGAATTAGTGCAATTGAAGGCAATTTTGTTTTGATTACTCCTCTCTAATTTTCATTTTATGCTCTTAATTAATTATTATTTTTGTTGGATGATGATTATGAAGGGCTAATCTCCCACTCAAGGGAGGAACTAAAACCTTTATGAATCCAATTTGATTTAATTGTCAATTTTAATTTTGTTAGTTTCCTTTGATTAGTAAATTCAATTCCTACTTTATTTTCACCTTAAGAAAGGACTGAAAATTGTATTATCATTTGATCATTTGATTCAAACTAGAGATAGGCTTATCACTTGATTTAAATGTTAGTATAATTTTCATCTACTCTTGTTTTTATTTTGTTTAATTAAAATCAGTTTGATGAATCAATCCTAGCGAGTGATTCATTTAATTGATTCTAATTCATTTAGAGTAGTGCTTGTGGGGATTAAACTTACTTTTCTAAAATAATATTCAATTAATTCATTAGTGTAATGAGAATTTACTTTTGAATTAAATGAATATTTTAAAAATTGATCAAATTAAAATAGTGCAAGTTAGATTAGTTTGTGTGAAGTGGGGGTGGATTTTCCATCCTTTGAATATTTTCTCTCATTTAGCTACATCTCACTAACTTTCATCACACAATAGTTTATGTTTTTCATACTTTTAATTTAGTATGATTATCATTTTCTGTTTAGTTCTTAGTTTAATTCACGTTCTCACAAAATTGTTTTAATATTGAAAAAGCTAAAAAAATAGAAAAATCATAAAAGTTAAAAAAGAAGATAAACAAATGTATTGCGTGCCTCTTTTATATGTTTCACCGTTAGATTTGGATTGATTTTCTTACTTACCGCTACACTCTAGTATTGATATATTTTTGTAGGTATGAAAGATTTTGATTAGAGGAGCTTCAAACAATGACAAATACACATACACAAAAAGCAACTTTATCAAATGGCGTCGTTGCCAATCTTTGGAGCCTGAAGCATTAGACAAGATTTCCTATTTGTGATTCATTTGAATTGCACTTTTCATTTTTTTTACCATTTTTTCATTTTTTTAGAAGACTTGTATTAGTGACTTATTATTTGGTTTGTATTGCGGTGCTTAGAAACATCATTTTTTATTTATTTAAGTTTTTAATAATTAATTGCGAAAAAAAGTGTGATTGGGTAATCGTCCAAGGTAGAAAGAGAGTGTCCATGGTGTGGAAAATAAGCCTCTCTACATTGGGTCGGTAAGACTCCCTGGGCCGATTGAGATAGGCGTAATCTCCCCCCGGTCGACTCAAATTGTTCATCACCCCATGGTGCAAAAACCGTGGGAGGTACATTTCTAAACCCTCGCGCCTCTCCTGTCAGCGAGTCAATTTTTGTGTGTGATTACGTGCTCTTGTGTGATTTTATTCTCGCATTTATTTTCGAATGGTGTGATGAATTAAATTACTAAGACCAGCATCCAGTCATTCACGATAAGGGATTTCATCACTTGACTCACTCGCTTACCAATTCTGTGCTACCCTGGACATCATTAAATTTAAAATCAATCAACTAGGTAGCCCAATAGGAGAACATTTTTACAAAAGGCGATTACTTAGATAAATTCTGTGATTTTTATCGCCCGCGGACTTAATTAAAATTTGACTACTCCTTCACTAATTTTCAAGATAAAAATTAGCTATGTTCTAGTTAGGATTTTTTTTCTTGACTTGTGTGTACCCAATTCAATTTTTTCGACAGTCTGTTTTAGTGAGTTTGTGCTAATTTAAAGAGTTCAAATATTTTTCCCACTCTTTTCTTCCAAAAAAAATCCAAAAATATTTTCTTCCTTTATTTTTATAAAAAATCCAAAAATATTTTCTTCTTTTATTTTTATAAAAATCTAAAAATATTTTCTTGATTTCATTTTAGAAAAATCCAAAAATATTTTCTTTCTTTTTGAGAAAATTCAAATATATATATATATATATATATATATATATATATATATATATATATTCACATCACGACCGAAGAACATCCTTTATGGGATTACTTTGGCCCTTTCTCATTCTCTCAAATCATGTTTGAGGTTGAGCCCGAGTCGAACCTCCATACCTTACTTCGTGGCTTTAACTCTCAACCACACACTGTTGATACTTTGGCGTCATTCACACACGCACCTCACATTTCATCACCTCCAATAACGACTATCAACGCGTCACATGCTTCGATGTGCACACATTATTTTCACGCTGATCACGTGTCCCATGAGTGTCCATACTTTTCATATCCATTCGAATCCACCATGGAACATGTGTATCCATATGACATTGTTCCAGATGCCACCTCGGCCTATTGTCATAATATATCTAATCCCGAGTTGTGTGAGTACCCGAGCTATTCATGGAGGCCTAATCATCCTTCCACGCAATACGAATCCCAACCTGATGTTGCGGATCCTCACACGTTCCAACAGTCGTCATGGCAACCTAGTGCATCCTATTCCGATCAGTTCCCTCACTACACACCTAATGAGTATCAACCATTTGTCTCTCACGGAGATGCTTTTCTAAAGTATGACACACTTGACCTCATTCCACACACTTCCTTTGAGTATTCTCCATATAGTCATGATACTAGTGTGTTGTGTCCACCTCAACCACCGCCACCACCCATCACTCCACCACCATCTTCCACCTTCACTCTCGAGGCACTCTTGCAATAATTTATCATCGAGCAAGGGAAAGCCATTCATATTCAAATGAATCCCTCCAACGACTTGAACAAATATTAAATGAAATTAAGTGTGAGAGAGAGTCAGACTTCACCCCAAGCCAACCCATTGTTGCCCCCACATGGAGTGATGATGCGTCGTCTTGTGTCACTTACTTTGAGTGTGACCAACCCTACCACCTCGAGAATCTCGACGTTGAGACCATTCCGTGGTTCGGGCCTCATTTTGACACTTGTGTTGATTTATCCATCAATAGTGAACCTGATCAAATCTCGTCAAATCGAAATGAACCCACACTTGAGGTTCACACTCCCTTTCCCACCGAATCCAAAAACAAGCCCGAGTCTACGCCTATCAATCCCACCACGTGTGTTCCTGGGGAACCACTTCATTATAGGTTAGGTTTGGCTACGAGTGCTCACCATTTTCTCGAGATTGAATCCGAGATGGTTTCTACCTCTCCGGATATGGATCCTATTCCACCATGCGTGGCTCCCTTTGAGCCCAATATTTTCTATGATTCCTCAATTTCCGATATTGATGCCTTGTTTGAACCACCCATCACTTTTATTGGTGGTGTTCTTGTGGAGAAGCGGACCACTTCCTCTTTAGATACCACATTTCCTCCTGCGAGTGCCTTATGAGGAATGTGTGCCGCCTACTCTTGAGTTGGATCATCTTCCTCCACTATTTGTCCCACCCTATCCACCATTTATCCCACTCTATCAACCATTTATTCCACCCAACCCACCCATTGTCCCTTCCACCCCATCACCTGGTTTGGATCTTGATTTTACACCTTTTATGTTTCCATCTACATTTTTAGATCCTCACCTGAAACCATCCTCCACTATCTATGAAATTTTTTATGGTGCTACTCTCCACTCTCGTGACACCGAGCTTGTTACTATATTCCCTCCACTCTCTTGTGGTGTTGATTTTTTTTTCTATCAGTTTCCTGGCGTGTCATGGCACGACCATTATCATCGCCCATTCATAGAACGATCGTGCGCTATCTATGAGCCCCAACCCATTTCATTTTCCAAACCCTTTCGCCCTCCTCACCAACTAGAACATCCTTCTTATAGGGCCCTTGTTGACCTAACCTTTCAGCTCAATAAGGCCTGAGACCGATGCCTTTTCACTCTTACCCTAATCCCCACCCACCCATAGTCCACCGATGCTTTGCATCGTGTGATGCACTTTGTCGTACAAGTGCATTGACCATTTTTAGCCTTTATCCAGCAAGACTAACGCTTCAGTCTTGTTTGGGGGTGATTCTCGTCACCCAGTTTTTCTGCCACCTCGCGTTTTCATAGATCTTATCCTTAGGGTGAGATTCCTTCGATCTGGCTAAAGACATTAAATTTAGCGCTACCGGGAGGCAGCCCGTGATTTTTTGTATGAGTCTCATCCTGTTTAGGGGTGGTGTTTCACACCACCCAGTGCTTTACAATGTTTATAAACTTGTACACATTTTTTTTCTTATCATTTATTCAGGTTTATTATTGGCTTTATCTATCCACTTCATTAGCGGTTGATTCTGGTAATCTCTTCCCTCCCTTCTGCTCTCAATTTTAAAAATCATTTTACTTAACATCGAGAACGATGTTCCTTTTTGTTTGGGGGTGGGGAATTTTATCAAAATTGTACTTCTTTTGAAAAATTTTGATTTCAAAACCTGGTTTTTAAAATTTTCGTGCAGTGTCTTTCATTTCACTCATTGACGTGAATTTTCTATTATCCATCTTTTAAGTCTAGGAATCAAGCTGGGGGATTTATCTTTTTTATAAATAGCTTATATAATACGTCCCAAGGCATTTTTCACCATAAATTTTTAGACTCAATAGAATTTGCGCACTTATCACGTCAATACGATTTAGAGTTGAAGAGTACTACAATTCTCAAGAGAACCTTAAGTATCACTAGTAGAGACTTTAGCTTGTGAGATTCGTGCCTTTCACCTTGTAGAGAGTTTTACGCAATCTCCGAGTCACAAGTTGATTCAACTTCTTTTTCGGTCCACATTAAATCGTTGTATGATATCATTATTTTTCATTATAAAATTTGGCTTGATCAGTGAGAACGACATCATTTTCGAGTTGTAAGAAACACGTGTCTTGAAATTTGTATCGATCACCAGACTTTCATCCATACACATACCATTTACCATTCACGTCATCCATTACATTCTCATTTTCTTCCATATTCCCACATATTTCCCCACACCATCCATTTATCATCTCCATTTATATATCATTCATTAATTTCTTTTTTAAAAAGAGTGTTTCCAAGTGTAAAATGTCTTTAGTGTTGAGAATATAAAAGAAAAGAGAGAGAGAGAGAGAGAGAGAAAATAAATGAATAGAAAAATAGCAAAAAAATAGAAAAATAGAAAAAAGAAGAGAAAAAGAAAAAGGAAAAGGAAATTCAAAAAAAAAAAGAGATAAAAGAAAAGAAAAGAAAAAAGTCTGTAGTTAGTCCTTGTGAAATAAAGATATTTTTTATCCATGTATAGAACACTCTTATCGCATCCATCTTTCATCCACATCCATCGCATCACCATTCTATCTCACCTACCTCATCCCATTTCATCATTCCCATTTCATTTCCCCTCACCCATAAACATCCATATCTCCCCTAGGTGTTCGGACAAATGAAAGCCAACATGGTGAATAACTAGACGTTCTCACTATAGTGATTAGCATTCTTTCATGAGATCATTTTTCTTTCAAAATGTTCTTTCTTTCTCATATGTGTGTGAGACGTTTGAACTTACTTATATTTACTCACCTCCTCACACATAATAGCGATACACTTACCCAAATCTCGTGAGTTCGTTTGAGAGAGATATATCCGTGAGATTTTAAAGTTGAAGCCTTGATTCCGAAAAGGCAATGTAGGAATTACTCTTGTGATGTTCGACCCATTTTGACTGATTCACACTACACACGTTGAGTTCTAGGAAGGATGTGCCTTGAGTATTTACCTCATGATGGATTGTGCGATTATTCTACGTCCAATAAGAGATTGACTGTCGTTTGCAAATAAATAATTTTGTGGGTATATTCCCTGCAAACCCTCGCGAGACACAACTCGTCCTGTAGGGCAACCTATAGGTTTAAAGGCTTGTTTCACATGCTAAGTGCAATCGCAAGTGCTCGCAAAAGTGGTACACTTTTAGTTTCTTATCTATCTCTTTCTCTCTATGTTTTTGCTCGAGGACTAGCAATGTTCTGTTTGGGTTGGTGTGATAGAACCCAAAAGTGTACATTTTATACCCTGAATAGACGTATATTAGTTACTAATTCTCGGCAATTTGGGTGTTACATGCATAAATATTTAATGTGGAGGCTTGATCGTCGTTTGCGGAGTTCAAACGCTTATTTAAAGGCAAATGTGCGATTTATGGAACTAATTCCCCAAAACTCAAGCCTTGTGTGTGTTTAGTATGTGCTTTTTAGATTTTTTTTAGAATCATATTTAGAGTCGTTTTATTTTTGACTTATTTAAAATTTTCTAGAATTTATTTTCTATTTCTTTTTATTTTTTATTTTTATTAGTTTTTAATTTTAGTTTTTATTTTTATTTTATTTTATTAATTTTAGGATTAGTCATTAGTAGTTTATTTTTAGTTTTACTAGATTTTATATTTTTAGGACTTTAGGTAGTTTTTATTTTTATTGTTTGAATTTTATTATTTTATAGATTAGGAATTTAACAGATTTTATTTTATTTATTTTTACATTTTATACTTTTAGGAATTAATTGCAATTTTTTTTATATTCCTTGTTATTTAGTGTTGTGTATTTTGATTTTTAGTTTTTATTTTTAGGATAAGTTTTTTTAGAAACTTAGTTTTATTTTTATTAGATTTTTATTTTTATTTTGTTAGGATTTAATTTTTAGTTTATTTAGTTTTAGATAGATAGTTATTTTTAGGACACAAATTAAACACACACACACACACCACACTTTCCTACACTCATATACATCTAAACTACTCACTCACCCACACACTACCTAACCTACACACTCACACACCCTAACACTTACACCTTCATCTTCCTCACTCACCCACTATTTCTCTCTCCTCCATCATCCTCCATCACCCACCTTATCACCATCCTAACCATTACCACAATAAACCCACTCCATTCTAAACCCCATTAAATCAGACCCGCCACCTGATCATTACCATACACATTGCCAACTTGCAAATCATCCAAACCCGGCGACGTTAAACCCTTCTAACTCGGCTCCTCCCGCTCGACCCCTTAACCCGGCCAAATCCAACCCAAAACTTGGAACCCATGTCGACCCGACAGCAAACCCGCGACTATGTCCTTACCCAACCCGAGGCCAACAATTCCAAACCCACATCCGGACTCCTATGCTTCTGAACCCAATACCCATTTCCCATTTTACTCATGTCCATTTATAAACCCATGAGCCAAAAACGATTTTGCCACCTACCAAAAAAACAAAAATGAAAAATAAAAACAATTTAAATCTCATGTCTTTTAACCACATATTTCCCCCTTTTACCCCCAACTTATTCCCTACACCCCCACTTCCCACATGATACACTCTCAACCCACATGCACTCATGTGCATTACCAAATTACCCCCACCTAAATTCCAAAACCTCTCCCCATTTTATCTTACACCATTAACATTTTCAAATTACCCCTTAACTCCATGTGCACCATAAGAGGAAGAAGAAGACCCTTTAATGGATGAGATGGTAGAAAAGAAAATTCTAGAGTTAGAGAGAGAAATATTTTTATTTTTTTAGTTTAGATTTTTAGTTTATTTTGTTTTTTTTTAGATTAGAGAAAAAAATTCAATAAATTGAATGTTTGTAATTAATGAGAGCTGATGGAAGAATTGAATAATTAATGCAATTGAAGGCAATTTTGGTTTGATTACTCCTCTCTAATTTTTATTTTATGCTCTTAATTAATTATTATTTTTATTGGATGATGATTATGGAGGTCTAATCTCCCACTTAAGGGAGGAATTAAAACCCTCATGAATCCAACTTGATTTAATTGTCAATTTTAATTTTGTTAGTTTCCTTTGATTAGTAAATTTAATTCCTACTTTATTTTCACATTGAGAAATGGTAAATCATCATTGAGAAAGGATTGAAAATTGTATTATCATTTAATCATTTGATTTAAACTAGAGATAGGCTTATCACTTGATTTAAATGTTAGTATAATTTTCATCTACTCTTGTTTTATTGTATCTAATTAAAATTAGTTTGATGAATCGATCCTAGCGGGTGATTCATTTAATTGATTCTAATTCATTTATAGTAGTGCTTGTGGGGATTAAACTTACTTTTCTAAAAGAATATTCAATTAATTCATTAGTATAATGAGAATTAGCTTTTGATTTAAATGAATATTTTGGAAATTGATCAAATTAAAATAGTGCAAGTTAGATTAATTTGCGTGAAGTGGGGGTGGATTTTCTATCCCTTGAATATTTTCTCTCATTTAGTTACATCTCATTCACTTTCATCACACATTAGTTTATGTTTTCCATATTTTTAATTTAGTTTGATTATCATTTTCTATTTAGTTCTTAGTTTAAATTCACATCCTCAAAAAATTGTTTTAATATTGAAAAAACTAAAAAAAAATAGATAAAGCATAAAATTCCAAAAAGAAAAAAAACAAATGTATTGCATGCCTCTTTTATATGTCACCCTTATATTTGGATTGATTCCCTTACTTACCTCTACACTCTAGTATTTATATATTTTTGTAGGTATGAAAGGTCTTGATTAGAGGAGCTTCAAATAACGACAAATACACATATACAAAAAGTTCTTTATCACTGACATTAATCGTCAAGTTCGCTAGGCATTTATGAGAATTTACAAGTCTCTAAGGGCGAGGGCTGGGAAATACAAGAGTCAGTTCGAGCTAGTCGCTAAGTTGAAGGACAATCTTTAAATGATGAAGGAGATCGGTTCTTCTGTTCAAGATGAAATAAATGGGCTAAAGGCCAAACTTATAGAGAATAATTAGGTGGGATAAGTGGATGAAGTGCTCTAGGCCGGGAATGAAGATTTGAGGAAGGATTTCACTGAGCTGAAGAAAAATGTCCAAAGGGCATATGTGATTGTAGCCAAACTCCAAAAAGACGTCACAAGGCTGAGGCACTTGTTCAGAATGGGCCCTCGAGAAACCTGGGTTGTTGGCTATGATGAGGGATGGACTGATGCCCCAATAAGGCTGAAGGAGTCAGAGGAGCTTGCATTCAAATGTGAATGGTTCACTTCCCTTAAGGAAGTCAAGACTCCTAGGGAATCCCCCTTGTCGTATAAATATCAGGTTGGTTGTGCTTCTTACTGCCACAATCCATTTTCAAAAGATGAAAAGTGGATCCCTATTGATGTTATCCCTTCCCAACTTCTGAACCATTATCTTTATAATGATGATGAGGTGTTTGCTCCCAATCCAAACGATGGTCGAAGAGAACGCATTGTGGATTATCTTGATCGTCCTCTTGAGTCGTCCGAAGTTCTTATTGGGTATTTTGTATATTTTATCTTAATATACTTGTACTTTCCAATATTTTGTCAATGTATAAAGTTTAATTTATTATCTTGTTCTATATTTTGAGCATGTGCTCACCAAATATGAGTTAATAATTATCTTTATATTTGGACTATTAACTGGAAAAAGTTATTGCCTGTTGACCAGTTAAGACCTTTGTCGACCAAGTAATACTGTTTGACCATTTAAGGCCATTTCCCCAATTAAATGGGTTAGTATTTAGGTTTAATCATTTTGGACTTTTTAGCCAACTAAATAATTTTAAGAACAAGTGTTAGCTATTTTTGGACCCTGCCAACTAAATGAACTTGCTAACTTGTATTTGAACATCCTCCTAGTCCAATATGCCTTAGCAGTATCATTCCAATTACTTTATATTTTAGGTCGTATCATTACACTCCTTTATGCCTAAGTTAGATGATGGCAAGAATGTATTTGGTTGATGGGGCATCCACTTGAGCAATTTTTTTGCGACCAACACAGCTGGTGACCAATCTAAGTTAGCTTTTTTGCCTAAGGATCCCCTTTAAGTCTTTAACTATTACCAGGGCAACTCATGAGGTCTATTGTGTTTGTCAGAAAGACCTAAGGGTTGTAACAATTGAAATGTTTTAATCACTTATTGTAATTACTATGAACCCTACTTGTCATGATGAAATTTCTTGGTTGAAATAAGTGTAATACCCCGCATTATTATGCATATTTATTTTATTATGAAATTATGAAAATTTGGATTAATTAATTTAAGAGAGAAAATTTAATTTAAAATGAATCCGACTTAATGGTAATAATTACTAGCGTGACGAGAGTTAGTAGTTATCAAAAATGATTATGTCGAAATCATGTTGAGTAATAACTATGTTGAACATTACATAGTGAGTAACGTAATATTATTTCAAAAATAATATGGTCGGGGACGACATACACGACAGTTAAGATATAATTATTTGGGACGCGCGCACGAGTCACGTTACTATTATACATTTGGGGGTTAAAAAGGTAAAATATTTTATAATAACTTGAATGACTATTTTGAGTGCGCCAGTGTGTCCGGAAGGGTCGAAATAGTCAGAAAATACTACTCGGGTGTTTTATTTGGAGTCCAGGGCATTTTAGCCCAAAACGACACCCCGGAGGGGTATTTTGGTCTTTGGGAATTTTTGAGAATTAAATGGACGAAAATTAGGTTTGAATTAAAAGCAACGTAGGTTGGAGGTTGTAGTCAGTTGCAACCTACGTGAAAGAGAGAAAGAGAGAGAACCAAGGAGGAAGAAGACCCCATAGGAGAACTAAGCCAAGAACTCAAGATTTCCCACCAAGAATTACACCAAAGCATAGATCGCGACGAGAGGACCAACTCCATACCAGTTTCACCCAGAAAATCGGTGATCCACAAAAAGGAAAGTGTTTATCTTTCTCCTCTTTTAGAATATATTGTTCGTGTTGATTTAGACTTGATGATATAAACTTGGTGAAATGAAAACTTAGGTTTAATTAGACTAAATTGTAAAGAAAACCTTAGGAATTGGAGATGGGTATGCATGTAGAGGTTTTACCCTTTGTTAGACCATTAAAATTTGGGAATTTTATATCTTAATCTCGAATTATAATAAGAGTTCTGAGTAATTATATTGTCGAGTCCATTTTATGAGAATTTTTAGAGATTTAAGTTCATGTTGGGTTTCCCTTGAAAATATATAGATTTGAACCCTAAGTTATGTTAGAAAGTGCCACAAATGATTAGGACTAGTTTAGAACTATCTAATTGGATTTTGGATGAAATTAGGGTTGAGTTTGAGGTTTGATATGTTGGAAAAATCGATTTTGGAGAAGAACAGGGCCAGTTCGGATTTCTCGTTCGAAGTCTTCCCAGGTCGTTTGTTCGAACGAGACTTCCAACGAGAATACCAACGACCCTTCTAACAAAATGGTCGAGTTCGTTCGAAGTGAGAACTTCGTTCGAACGACCTCGTTCGAACGAGAACCCCTTGACTTCTAACAAGATTTCAGAATACACTTTTTGAGTTCGGTTAGGTTAAAAAGCATCCTAGGGTTATCTAAGTGAGAGAAATAACCTACATGAATGATGAGTATATTGAATTGGGAGTGTGATTATTCTCGGGATGTTGAAAGTTTATCGAACCACGGAGAGTGAGGTTCAAGAGAGTATATACATCTATATATGATCTACGGAGAAGGTAAAAATACTACTACTACTTATGTATTATGGTAATTGGATTGCGTAAATGCCTATTAAAGTTGTATAAGTTGTGTGCATGCTTATTACTTGGAATATTATGTGTATGACATACCTAGCTACGGGCTATCAAAAAGAGGTTAGCACATTGTGGACGACCATATCTTGTGAGCCTTCGGGGGATTTTGAGTCGTACCACTAGAGCATGGAACCTAGGCACTGGATATTTGTGAGAACGATAGTGGTGACGGTCGTATGTGTGCGTAGCCCATCGTCTTTGGACTATGTTCGCCTCCAATATGTGTATATGTTTTATTAGTTCCTGAGAGAATGAGCATGTTTTCCTTCATGCATGAACATTGCAATGGGACTAGATAGCCGAGTATGCCTCGCACCAGGGGGTTTCTCAATCATGGGTGCAGTGTTGATATATATATTTATATGTATACATATTGAGATTTTATATATGTATACGGAGTTTCTATTATAAGTTTTATGTGGTCGCTTCATTATAATATATACTTATTGGGTCACTAGTTGAGAATTAAAAGTGTTATGAGAATGAGCTAAAGCATCTTTAAACCTATTCTTAAATAATATCAATATATTATCTTCGGATTATTTAGATATTTTATCCAGCATAGTGGTTATACTACGAATAGTCAGGTAGAGTATCATGACTAGTATGGGTAGTTAGGCTCACTAGGTGTGCACATTAGAGGAAATGGGAGTATCTCAAGTGAGTACGCTACGTTAACATGGATAATATATGTGTTAATTAAATCAATTTAAGCACTTGCTATATTTAAACTATTTTCTACTCGGGCATTAACCCATTTTTCTGCAGAACTCTTTTCTTGTTCCTTTATTTTAGGTGCTCAGCCATAAGGACACTAAGCTTAGAAGATTCCATTCAGTTGTCGAGATGTAGCTGCTGTGGAAGCTACATGACATTGTTAGTAGACGCTTCATAGTATGTTATTCTCTATCTATCAGTTAATTACTTCAGTTGGACATGTTGTCCCTTCCTAGTCTTCATTCAGAGATTTACATTGTGTTATTCTATGTTTGGACTTTTATTTTATGACATTGGACTATCGTATGAGTTTGTGACTGGTAGAGTTATCTCCAGCATTTTCATGTAATAATTCAGTTAGTTCTTTCCTTATGTTAGTGTGATGAATAGTGATTGTTAATATTTCCCTTTAATGGTGATGGTTAATAACAAGATAAAATTTTGACACCACCCCTTTTAAATATTAGGTGGTTAGTTTTTATTAAATTAAAATTCAAGTATTTCGACAGTGATGCATGATCTGAACCAAGTGGATATTCTAGATTTAATTAATAAATGACTGATCACCAGGTATTTAATTAGGCGGGGTGTCATAGGTGGTATCAGAGCATCAGGTTCTAGTGTCCTTTAGGATATGTGCGACTTATTATGCTTCTAAACTTTGTTTTGTTTGATATAGAGCCATATGTTTAGGATTATTGACTTCTATGGTGAGATTTCATTCTCCTGCTATAAAGTATATATATTAGTGAATCTTATTTGCGATCGGGCGTTCTCGAACAATGAAGTACGACAGGCAAGGGTCATTGGGCAGAAAACAGGAGGTAGGACTTAGTTGAGGTTGTAGAGTATATTCGAGGATGATGACCGTAGTTGAGGTTACCCCTATTATGTACGAGAGGTCAGGACTGTAAAGACAGCTATGGCACAACATATGATTTCCAAATGCTTCTATAGTCGAAAGTGGTGCCAAATTAGGCTCACCCAGCGTGGTAGAACTGGAAGAGAGTCAAACGAAGCATTGAGGAGAACCATCAGTGGAAGATCTAGAAATGTGGAAATTGTGTATTAACCAGCGAAGGTAAAATACCCAAAGACCTAGACTTACGGTGGAGTATGGACAACAAGGAGTTCAAAATTGGGAAAAGATTTTCTTGACTCGTCAGAGCAAAGTTATAATGGTGGGAGTTAACTACCACATTTAAAAGTGGAATGTTGTGTCAATGGAAGTATCTTAAGCACGGTCTACGGTTTGATGACAAGTTCCTTCATCAGATGTTCAGGTTAATATGTGAATGTTATTTTGAACTCATCACAAGAAAACCAGACAGAGGTTCATTTGTGAATATGAATTTAAACTTTTAGCGAATTTTGTATCGACAGAAGTAGATACAAATGGAGGAGAGGATTTCAAGTGGGAGATCGACTCGTAAGAAAAGCTATTTACACTTAAACGGAATTCTGCTGGATGGCCGATCCAAAGGGTGAAAATTTTGTGCTTTTTCAATGGATATTTTAATGAATATTTGTATAGGAAGCTAAAAGATTCGGAAAATTCAGTCAGAGAATAGGACTGAATGAAACGGTGGTAGTGAAGCACTACAAGGAGGAAACAATCAGGGGACCCATTTAAACGATCCAGTTAGATAAATTCTTACTAAGCGATGGTAAATTCAGTAAGGATTATTTAAGCCAGTAGCACGTTCCTTAGGGCCAACAAAGCTAAGGGAACAATGAGGGTAGCCATCAGTAATTGAGCCTACCAAAGTACGAGAGAAGTACAACCCTAATATGGTCAGTATGACCGATAATAAGTGGATTATGCATAGAGGTATTTTGCGTAAAAGTCAAACCACATGCGTTAATTCTTCCCGAAGTGAGTAAAGGGACAAGAGTATGGTGCCTAGTAAAGGGCAATAATTAAATTAGTTTTTGTTTTAGTTCGAACTGGCATGTTATGTCCGGAAACCATTTGAGCAACTAGGGCAACTAACAAGATAGAAGTATGAGTTTTACCCTCGGAGGATGAGGCGTGTTTTATGTGACACGAACGAGTCCCTATATTTTGATTTTTGCTATATTCGCACGTGAGACAAGCTTAATGCGTATGTCGTTAATGTTACTATTATGTGAATGTTTTCCCTGGTATAGCGAAGTTATCTTTAGTGTTATCCACGGAAGATGAGTGGATGTATTGATAGTGGTATATACCTTAGTGTGGTTACTCGTTTTAGTGATATGTTATATGAGTATGATAGTGTCCAGATTATAGTTTTATAGAAATAATTAGACCCATAGTGGGCGAATATTGCATGTCTATTGGGGTAATTTCTCTAGTGCATGATGTTTTGTTCTGGTGAAGCCTTGCCCGTGAGAGGGTCGGACTCGCATATATATCATATATTATAAATACTTCGAAGAGTATAGTGGTATCAAAATGTTTAATCTCGGGATATGTAAGGACTTTATTGTCCTGATTCGGTGTGTATTTGGTTTACCATTAAGCGGAAAGATTTAACTCATTATCATGTTTAGTGCTCAGGACTTGGTTATAGGAAGAGCGCATTGTATATCGATCCTTTATAGATGTGGGAGTTAAGATTTATATTCATATGTTTGGGGGTAGGATCTCGAGAGTTCCGATTGTATGTCTACGAGGTTTATGCAATGTGATTACCACCAATGCTAAGCGATAGTGCAATTGGCGAAAAGTTCTTTGTTTAAGTGTAATTGCGGTAGGAGATGTAACTTTTATGTCTAGAGACGGGAATATAGGGGCACGTTTTATGGACGAAGGGCCTAACATATTTCGATAACCAACGATGCTAGGTAGTAGTGCATCGGGGGTTCCTTTTTTAGATTTCACTTTGTGAGACATCCCGCGCATGAAACTTAGCGTAAGATTGGAAGTAGGGAGATGCTTGGTCAATAGCCCATAAGTCTGATACCTCGGTCATTACAGAAGTATGAAGATATAACTATAAGTCGAAAGTTAAATTCCGATATAAGGACAGTGGAGACGGTTGTGCGGTGAGGATGCATTAAAAAAATTTGTCTTATCAGCACGAATTATAGGGTGGAGCGATGTTAAGGAGGATTTAAGATCTCGAATTCTAGGGTGATTGAGAATGACCAGGTGTTATAGCCATGTTGTGAATACAGGGGCAATAAAGAATTGGGAGATATGTGTGGAGCGTATGTAATGTATACGCCAGTATGCACAGCTTATAGGGTGTGTGGGAACCCTGGTTAGTAAATGTCAAAATCGCCCGGGTTTAAGGGGCGTAGGAATAGATGTGTGAAATAGATGCTTGTGGTACTAATATAACAAAATGGAAGTGGTGGAGTGGAGTAAGCATCGAGTGATAAGAACTGTAGGAGGGTACTTTAGATTATAGATGGAGGCGTAACCCCTTTCGAGTATGGTAATGACAAGTTAATTAGCCCCAGACCTTGGATTAATGATAGGACATACAAACACAAACCTAATGAAGATGAACTCAGTTTAAACTCACAAATCTCTCGTGTATAACTCAGGAGATAGTAATGATCTTTAGAAGTAACTTAGATGGAGGGAGAGAAGTGAGCACCCTAGGTACACCTTGGTAGGCAGGTAGAAACACACCACACACCCTCAAGAATCTCTGTCAAGTATTAAAAGCTTCGCAATAAATAACAATGGTGAGTGGATAAACCCTCTAGTTTGCAATAAATCTCTCTCTCTGATGTGTATCTCTAGTAATAACTCCCGAGTTCCCAAAACAGGATCATGTTCCCCTTAGGGGTGGTTGGGGTCCTTAAACAGCCCCCACACCATCCCCGAGGCAACTCGGTCATTAAAGACTATGAAAGATATCGCTCATACTTTATGTCACAACATTAAATGCCTGGTGCACTAGTTGCCTCCATGTCATAAACACTAAATGCCAAGACATGCCTTTTGCCTAACCACTGTGTGTCAGGGGGCTGTTGTCGCAGGGGTGGCTCACCAACTGCCTGATAGGCCCAAATACCACGGTGGTTTACTCAAGTGCAAGTCTGACATTTGTTTGGATGGCTAGTGACATCACCTACAGTAGATGTGACATTAAGTAGAGGGTTGTTTGGTTCATAACTCAACACCCGATGGAACTCCAAGCCACTCCTCCTGAGGTTCCATGGTCAGGGTCCTTCGGTGTTTTACCAGGTGTATCTAATATGGTCAGGACAAGCACCAACGGTGCCTCACTTCTCAATCCTCCAAACCAAGTCCCTCTAAAGTTCTCACAGTGAGGTCATTCGATAGAACATGAAAGCTCTCCCGGGCCCTGCTAAGCCTGGTCTCTCGTAAGTACCGTTTGACCTCACACAAACTCATTCATTATTATCGTTACGTCATTACAACCGTTATAGCTTACAGTCATCAATAATGAAAATATAATATGACTAATAAAATAAGCTAAAATATGAGCTGCTGCTTCGCTGAGTTGCCACGCTTGCGCTGCCTCGGTTGCTTAATCTCAAACACTGTTGCTAATTAGGGGTTTGTCCCTAATCTCAAGATTACCTTCAAGCCCCCTCTACATTTTCCCCCTCGTGGAGGGATTTATTGTGGGAACAAGAAATGCCTGCTTGAAAACTCCTCAATCCGATGAACCTTATCGAAGCCGAAGCGCCATTCTCATTGGGGCTGGGGAGAAGGGACATCGACGCTTTTTCCTCGTTCTGATCTTCAACCGTTCTAGCTTTAATATGTGAAGTTCTTTCGAAAGACCTAGTAACCTTCTCAAATACTCGTTTGGACTCCTAGTAAATGAAATTATCCCCCGTGGTGCTTCGTTGTGTTCGAAAAACGTTTGAACATGTGGGATCTTCTTCGTTAGAAATTCATTGGGTATGCGTGACAAAAAATTCTGGCTCCCAAAACTGAAGCTTGTTGGAGAAGGCAACGCGTCCTGTTCTCTATACGTCACTTCATTAATGACGTGGAGCTGTCTTTTCAACTACCAAAGAACTTTTCGAAGTGCCACGTGTTCATGTGAAATGATTATAGGCGACCGCGCACGTGCGAGGGTGGGGAAATCTAAACACCGAACTCGAAATTTCAAACGTCCATATCCAATACTTAACCTTTCTTTTCTCTTACTTTGCTTTCATCGTATTCAAGCTTTCATTGTATTTAGAGAGAGAAAAGAAACTATGAGAACTCCATTGTTGTTTTGAGATCTTACCTCCCGACTTCTTTCTTCTATTACCATTTCTATCTCCACTAGTGCTCGTGTTTCTCCATTCTCGTTAACTTCCATTTCTCTTGCTTGAAGATTTTCTGCTATCTTATCGTCGTTTGCCATGGCATCTAGCAACCCTGCTATCTTTGCTACCAGTGCTCCGTCTACCACCACTACTTTAGCCTCCGCCTTGTGTGTTGCCCGCCAGGAACAGCTGAGGTTTTATCGTCGCTCTTCTATTTTTGGAGAAGGTGATGATTTTGCTGTTGCCTGCAAGACTGTGCATTTTTCTTCTAAGTTTGACGCTTTACTGTTGGGTGATGAAGAGGAAGATTCTTTTGAGTGGGGCTTTCTTCCTCCAGAGGGGACTCTGCGATTTCGCTTGGAGCGAGGGGACTTCCCATGGTCCTATATTGATTTCGAAATGCCCGGGGGATCTCCTGCCCACTTTGTTGCCTGGAATTCTCATATGCAAAGTTCTTACGCTGGTATTCTCACCAAGCTTGGGCTGCAATGGGCTAAATGGTTTGGTCAGTTCACTCTTTCGAAGAACAATGCTGCTCTTCCAATCCTGGTCTCTCGATGGAATGTTACTACTCATACGTTCATCGTTGCGTGGGGCGAGTTCACCATAACTTTGGAAGACGTGTGCGAGCTCTTGGACTTCGATGCAACAGGTCATGAGCTTTATACCGATGAGGCTCTTGATTCTCAAGAGACTGCCGATCGTTTGGAGTTGGATCGTATATTCCGAAGCTGCATTGGTTCGTCCAACAAAGCTACTTTCTCTCCCTTGATTAATTATTTCTTCAAGGGTTCTGGTGAAGGCAGTTCTTCAACAGATGCTCCTGGTCAAGGTACCCCATTGGAACTTCCTGCCTATATTCTTGTGATTCTCTCCCGTTTCCTTTTGACGGGAAAACCCAACGACCAGCCCCGAAGGGACCTTATCAATATGTCCCTTCGTTTCGCTCGGGGCATAAAGCTTCCACTGGCTGTAATTGCCTTGGGATCCCTCTACACCTGGCTGGATAGGACTTTGTTCGACATGGAACGATCACTTGTCCATTATAACTTGGCCAATTTTCCCAACGACGTCCTTCTAACCGGCTTCCTTTACTTTCGTTTCCCTGCCGAAGCAGCCAAAACCAACTGCCCTCCTTCGGGGGAGATAATTCTGCCTCCACTGTCCTTTATTTATCACAGGAGACAAAGTTGAAAGGAGTTAATATTTGTGATCGACCGTTTTGAGAACTTTGTCATGAGGCCTTATCAGGAGGAAATCTTCTTTCACACTTGTGGATTTTTTCAACACTAAGCAAGAGTGGTACAGGCCCCTACCATGGATTTGAGGATCCCTCGTAGGCCTTGGTCCTTTTGTTCTCCCTAGGATATTTGTCTTCCTACACTGAATGGGGATACACGAGTGAGTGGGGATACACGAGTGAGTACTATACCCCAACCGATGCAGCCGCCAGTTTGGGTTTGACAAGGGGGCTCAACGCCCAGTGTTTCAGTCGTCAAACCCTAAGGTCTCCTTTAGCGAGGCGTGTTCTCTTTTTTCTTCTACCGCTGCGTGGGGGATAAGTTCTACCATGGCTGGGCGAGTCACCATTCCCAGTATTAGTAGACAAGGGGATGTGACCCCTCTATTTGCAACAAAATACTAGCCGAAACAACAGGCTGAAATTGCTGAGTTCGTTGAGGGAGATCCAGTGTATCCTCCTGTTTCTTCTTTTTCTGCCTTAGAGTTGGGGATAAAAGTAAACTCCGTACTTGGGGTGGAATTTCCTCTAAGTACGACCCCCAAGGCACCTCCCACCGAGCTTCCCCCACTTTGTTCCATGATCTCAATAGCTACGCCCAAACCCAAAACCACTGCAGCTTCGAAGAAGGCTGCCCCTTCAACTGAAGCTGCTATTGGCGAGGGGCCTTCTCAACCACCTGCCAAGAAGTCAAAAACGGCCAAGAGTGGGACATCAAAGCCAAAGTCTAAGTCCCAGAAGCCCCAGACTCCCGTGGCATCCCTCCCCATAGCCTCCGTTCAACCCCCCATGTCTGTCGAGATGGTTGAGCGCATAAGGAAGGAAGCCCAGGCGGAGATAGATCGGATTAATGTTGAGTATCAACGGCACGCTGTCGTTATTCCTCCTTCGGTTGCTTTTCCCACGGTGGTGGTTGATCCCACGGAGCCACCGTCAAGGAGGAGAAAGAGTTCAAGGGTTCCTCGAGATGTTGGTACTGATGCAGCGGGGACAAGGAAGAAGACTCTAGGTACCAAGTCTCAGAAGAAGCGAACTCCTGAGGTGCATCGAACTCCTGAGGTGCATCTCACTCTTGCCCCCTCTGTTGTTGCTACTCCTCCTTCTTCGCCTGTGGTCATATCTTCTCGTTCCCCTTCTGGATCCGAGGTATGTATGCTTGATTTACTCATTCTCTTTTTTGCTTAAGGTAGATTTCATTTGCTTATTTATTCTTGACAACTGTGGTGCGGGGGATTGAAATGGAAAGACCAAACCTCCCCAGTCCTCCCGTAAGCCCTTTTATGGGGGGACGCTTCGGTGTTTCTCTTACCGATGTGACTCCTCCCCGTTCCCCCATGATGGAGCTCACTTATTCTCATCGTTCAGGCTCCCATCGTGCTAGGGAAGTTGTTGTGGGAGGTGATGCCGTTGAGCCTGCGAGTGACTCTTCGCCACCAGAGGTAACGCAACCCGAGTCAACACTCTCAGTCCCCTCTGATTTACCTACTCCACCTGAGGTTCCTCTACCCATTGTTCTTGTTGAGGAAAGTGACCTCGAGGTATGATTTCCTCTACAGTATATTTTTTTTAGTGTCTTTTCGGTCCCACACCTTTTATTTATTTATCTTGCTGAACCTCGAGATGTTTTGGGTTCCCCAAGTTGAAACATCCTCGTTGTTAGCTAACTTTCTTCTTCCAACGATGTTGATGAAACCTCTGACATCCATTCCCCTTTTTAGTGCTATAACCGAGGTAAGTAACACTTAGAGATACTTCTTCATTTTTTCTGTACTTACTCCTCTTTCTAACACTTGCCCTCATGTCACAGTTTTCTCCTGATCTTGTACCACCTACTTATCTTGGTGGTCCTTATGCAGTCAAGGCCAGGGTTGGTGCTTCTGCTCAGCGTAGTGGTGCTTGCCTTTATTTGGGATCCCATCATCTTCTCCCGATGAACCCCCTATGCTGGCCTTGGTCCCATATGTTGGTGAGGGCGTCTTACCGAGCGTTGAGGCTTCTGCGACCAGGGACCCCGTTATGACTTCTGAGGCAATGATCCCGTCCCCAACAGTTCCTGTCCCTGCAGCTGCCACAATGGCTCCCGTTCTTGCCCCTGTAGTGACTGAGGTATAAATATATAAATATATATATATATTTTTTGGTATTTCTCATGAGCTTCCACCTCATAACGGTGACTTAACAACGAAAACGCTTGTTAAGATTTTCATAAACTCCACCTCCTGAGGTGACTTAACAATGAAAACGCTTGTTAAGATTTTTCATAAACTCCACCTTATAACGGTGACTTAACAACGAAAACGCTTGTTAAGATTTTTCATAAATTCCACCTTATAACGGTGACTTAACAACGAAAACGCTTGTTAATATTTTTCATAAACTCCACCTTATAACGGTGACTTAACAACGAAAATGCTTGTTAAGATTTTTCATAAACTCCACCTTATAACAGTGACATAAAAACGAAAATGCTTATTAAGATTTTTCATAAACTCCACCTTATAATGGTGAATTAACAACGAAAACGCTTGTTAAGATTTTTCATAGACTTATTATGCCTTCTACCTATTATCAGGTTGCTCGAGAAAATTCTCCTCCAGCTCTTTCGCCTACAGGCTCACCTCCTTAGGAACCTGCTATTTCAGAAAACTCTGGTCATGATGATCAAGGTTCCACGACTGGTGCTGCAGCGGAGAGCAAATCTGGGTGCAAACTTCCCCTTCCTGACCTGGCTCCTCACGCTTTCTGCCTGATAGTGCTTCGGCAGTCTCCTCAAATGCCTTCCAACCACCGCTTGGTGATCAAACAACTGGTGAATCGTCACCCTGAGACCTTCACATTGGATTGCCTACGTTCCAATATTCACGTGATGAGTCGCAGACTTCAAGGCATGGCGATCGTTGTTGCTGAAATTTCCAGTATTCCTACTGCAAGCGTTACCAGATCCCTCCTTAACCAATTTTTGGGTTTTCTGAGGGAACTGGGGCATGATGGTTTCCGTTTTGACTGGCTCATAACCCATTTGAAGAATTTGAAGAACCAGCAACTGATCGGCCATAGGGAAGTGTTACGAAAGCATCAGGAGGTCCAGCGAGCTGAGGAAGCTAAGTTGGTCGCATTAGCACCCCTTTTGAAAGCAGTGGATCAAGAGGTAAAGGATGCCGAAAAAGCCTTGTGTCTGGTCAAACTAAAATGAGAGAGACTCCTCATCGAACGTACATAAGTGCAAACGAGGTTGGAGGTTTCTATGAATGCCCAACGGTCTTTCACAGCAGCTTCTTCGGGCCTTCCTGGGGATTTTTTCTCTTCCTCAGATTTGTCGTTTCTTTTAGGCTAATTGCTTCTTGTATACATATCCTCCATTTGCTTCTATCTATGTAATTCTTGGGCGATAACTCCCAAATTTTTATAATACTCCATTGTTAATGAATGAAAAATGTATATTTTCCAATGCTTCCATGTGTTGTGACTGCTTTTGTATGTTATAAATTCCTACATTTCTATAATTCTTTCGTTGAGTTCAAATCGTAACTAAAACTTGTATATTCATAACAACAGCCAGTTATAACAATGGTTCATACTTGATTGTTTACACATGATAAGCCTTCAGCCATTTATTGTTAATCTGAAATGGCCTATCTTCCTCTAACTTCAAAATTAAACAATAACCTGAATCATGAGTTGCCTTCACAACGAAAGGTCCCTCCCAGTTGGCTGCAAACTTAGGTAGAGGAAGCCCCCTGATGTGCATCACTGTTGCTTTCAATACGAGGTCTCCCTTCACGAACTTCTTTGGTCTCACCAAGTTATCGTATGCCCTTGAGAGTTGTTTCGTATACATTTGAAAGTGTAGCATCGAATTATCTCTATGTTCATCCAACGTTTCAACTGTACATATCTATTTTGAGGGAGCATGTTACTTCGCAAGGCATATCGAGCAGAGGGAACTTCTGACTCCACTGGAAGGATTGCCTCAGCCCCATAAACAAGAGAGAACGACGTGTATCCTGTGGGTTTCCGCTTGGTTGTTTGATAGGCCCACAAAATAGCTGGTATCTTGTCATCCCATGCCCTTGGAAAGTCTTCCATCATCTTAGCCAATATTTTAACCAAGGTTTTGTTAGTTGCCTCGGCCTGACCATTTCCCTTTGGTATGCCACCGTTGAAGTGTGATGAACAATGGAGTACTTGTCCGTGAGCATTGTTATTTCGGAATTAACAAAGGGATTCCCGTTATCTGAAAGAATAACCTTTGGGATCTAAAAATGGCAAATGATGTATTCTCTGATGAAGTTGCTCACCCTCCCAACCGTTGCTCTTCTGAGTGGTATCGCTTCGGCCTATTTTGTAAAACACTCTGTTGCTACCAGTATCCATATCTTGCCTCTCGAAGAGGGGTGTATTTCCCCCACTAGGTCGAACGCCCAAGTATGAAATGGATAGGGTGTTGATAGAGAGTGTAAATCTACCGATGGGGCATGGATCATATTTCCATGAAGTTGGCAAGCTTTGCATTTTGGGACGAACTCAGTAGAGTCTTTCTCCATTGTTGGCCAATAATACCCCAACGTCATCATCTGATCATATAACTTAGCTCCTCCTATGTGGGTTGGATCGTGCGCTTTCTTGATGACCTCAGCTGCTTCTTCCTTCATGATGTAATACAATGGCCTGTTGAAGTACCCCCTTCGATAAAGCTGCCCCTCCTGAACATAGAACCTTGGGGCCCTTCGCCTCAGGCCCATCGCATCCATTTTCTCCGTTAGGACAACTCCATCCTGAATGAAGTCGATATAGGGCTGCCTTCAGTCCATTTGAGTTTCAATGAAATGGCACTCAGCAGCTTTAAAAAATAGCTGACACTTATCGCACTTTCGTTGCAGCTCTGCCGCATCTTGCTTCATTCTAGGCCAGAAATACCCCTCTCTTTGGATTCTCCTATATAGAGGTATCTCAGTCATTTCGTGGTGCTCCTCGTGCGTTTTCTTCAACCTTCTCTATGCTTCCTCTGGGCTGATATATCTTGACAACCATCCCCCGACATTTCTGTAGTAAAGATTTCCCTGGTTCGTAAAGTATTGGGCTAACTCTCTTAATCCCATAGCTCCTTCGTCAGACTCCAGTTGCTTCCTAATCTCTCCCCTCCAGTCCCCGTCCTCTTCCATTGGTAGTATTGACTGTACCACCGATGGAGCTGTCCTTCGTTAGATCACAACGATAGTCTTATCGTTCCTCATGACCATTTTCTGGGCGATAGTGGCATAGGCGTCTGGATGGCGGTTCAACGTTCTGGGCTGTCTTCTGATCCTGGTCCGATGGAACTGGTTGAGAAGCCTCTGAATGATTGTTATGTATGGCGCCAAACTCATGTGCTTCAACGCATATTCTCCGTTTACTTACTGAATCACTAAGCTCAAGTCACCCTTAATGCAGAGTGAAGGAATTCCCCTTCGAAGAGCCTCCAACAGCCCCAGCACCAACGCCTCGTACTCTGCTTCGTTATTGGAACAAGGGAAATCTAGCTTGTAGGAAAGGCAAATCTCCTCCATTCCTTTTAAAAGAATAACCCCCGCTCCTCCCTTCTTTTTTGCCGAAGATCCATCGAATTGCATCGTCCATTCCTCCTCAATTGTATCCTGATAATTAGCCTACAAATCATCTCCTGGAATGTCTTCTTTGGGTGGCTCGAAGGTTCTTGAAGGGAAAATGGCCAACAGATCAGCGTACGCCTGGCTTTTAATTGTGCGAGGGACCACGCACTTCAAGTCATATTCAGAGAGAATAAGGAACCATCTAGTTGCCCTGCCAATTAATATAGTTCTTGTAAGCAAATACTTAATGGGGTCATATCTAGTTACAATATGAATTGTAAAAGACAACATATGATGCCTAAGTTTTTGTGCTACAAATACTAAGGCCAAACAATGCCTTTCTAAGCTATTGTATCTGACTTTCGGCCCATGGATGATCCTGCTGAGGTAGTAAACCGGCCATTCTTGCCCGTCCACTTCTTGTGCCAGTAGAGCTCCAACGGACCTCGTGGTTAGTGTAAGGTAAAGCTGCAACGGTAGTCCTGCCTGGGGAGGAACCATGATTCGTGGTGAAACGAGCAGTTTCTTCAGCCCTACAAGAGATTCTTGGTGAACCTCCTCCCACCTGAATTTCGTGTTCTTTCGCAATAGTTGCATCAGTGGGTGTGTTATTTCGGCCAATCCAGGCACAAATCTCCTAAGGTAGGAGACTTTACCGAGAAAACTCTTCAGCTCCTTCACCGTTTTTGGACATGGCATCTCCAAGATCACCCGCTTCTTATCCTGGTCCATCTTCACCCTTTGTCGATCAACCACGAAGCCTAAAAACTTCCCGCTCGTCACTCCGAAGACACATTTTAACGGGTTCATCCTCAATTTATACTTCCTGCATCGAACAAACACCTTTCTTAAATCATTCAGATGGGACTCATCCTTCTTCGATTTGATGACCAGGTCGTCTACGTAGAACTCTACAAATTTATGGAAGAAGTCATGAAAAATGGCCATCATTGTCCTCTGGTATGTAGCTCCAGCATTCTTGAGTCCAAACGGCATCACCGTGTACATGAAGTTTCCCAACGAAGTTTTGAATGCCGTTTTCTCTGCGTCGGTGGGTTCCATCTTGATCTGGTTATCCCCCACATATCCATCCATGAAGCTATACATCTCATGACCAGTCGTGGCATCTATCAAACTATCGATGGAGGGTAGGGGAAACTCATCCTTCGGGAAAGCCCTATTCAAGTCTCTGAAGTCCACGCAGATCCTTATTTGGTTCTTGTCTTTCTTTCCCACTGGCACAATGCTGGATAGCCAAAGGGGATGTTGTATTGTATTGATAAATCCTGCTGTCAACAAATAATGGACCTCCTACTTAATCTTCAAGTCTAGTTCAGGTTTGTAAGTCCTTGTTGCCTGCTTCACCGGAATAGCTGAAGGCACCACGTTCAGTTTGTGGCAGCTCACTTCTTCATCCAGCCCTTCCATTTCAGTGTACTTCCATGCGAAAACGTCTATGAATTCCCGAATAAACTTAACCAAGGCTTCTCGTTTCTCCTCCCTGATATCTTTCGAGATAAAGATAGGCCTTGGATCTTCCCCTTCTCTTGTTAAGTTCAGCTGATCCAACTCTTGTGCTTGGGGCCTTGGTTGATCTGCCATGTAGTTTGGTTCTTCGGCGACACCTTTTACGAACTCCTGTATACTGAAGTTGTCTATCACCATGCACTGCTCCCGTCGATCCACCAAAAAACACTCATACACCGGGTCAACCTCATCCTTAGTCTTTTCGGCCGCCCGTTCACACCGTTATAAGCGGTACACCACTTTTCCTTCTTCAGTGATAATTTTCTTGCATTGCCTGCTGGTAGCTGTTGCCACGGCCTTCTTTTTCTTCTCTATGGAAGCCTCAGCGATTCTTTCCCCCGAGAAGTGTCTCAACACGCTTTGTCGTTGGACCTCATGCTCCATCGGGTCTGTTCTAGGCCTCATCCTGTCTTTGAGTTGCTTCGGGATTTTTTGGGGTCGAGGGATCACCTGATGGGCTTCTTCGGTCCTCACCCCTTCGCTATTTCCACCCTCTTTACCCTGCTCATTCAAGGGCCCCATCCTCTCTCTAATCGAGGGAACACATGCTCCCTCCATTCTCCTTGTTAGGACCCACACATCCACCTCCATCTCTGTATAAAATGTTGCATCCACTAAGTGTTCTTCTTCGATAGCGAAAGGCCTCTTCGTAGCCCTAATGGTCACTTCTATTCCCTTGATATTTGCCTTGGCGCATTGATGGTAAGTTGAAGAAACTAACCCTTGGTTGTGCATCCACACTCTCCCTATTAGTAAGTGATAGGAAGTTGCACTTTTTATTACATGAAACTTGATGTGGGAACTCAGATTTCCCATCACAATCCCAACATTCACATACCTGATGGATTTGGAAGATTGATTGTCATAACCCGAGATTACCAAGGGCATGGGAACCAACCTTTCTTCCGGAATGTTACCCGCGTGGAAGGAGTTGATCGGCATAATATTAATGAAAGCACCCCCATCCATAAGAGTCCTTGCAAAGCTAACCCCGTTGACGCTAGCGGTTACGTACAGAGGCCTATTATGGGGGAACCTTACAGCTCTATCTGCATCGCTGAAGGTTACTTCTGACAGAAACTTCTTCACCAGCCTAGCCATGGGTCCCCTCCACCTTAGCGAGGGGACTGCATTTCTTCTTGCAATGTCTAGAATCGCCTGAGTTATCTCCATTCTGCTCTCGTTCGGAATCCCTACTTGATCGAAGAACCAAGTGAACTTTGGAGACTTTGAAACTGCATTATACTCTATGATTGGGTCCGTTTCCCCAATTTTAACATTGTATACGTCTTTCACGTCTTTAGCGCTTGCTTCATCGTAAGCTAAAACTACGTTAGCCATTCTCGTGGTATAATGTTCCAGATCTTCTTCGAGCTCCTTCTGCTTCATTGGCAACCCTCCCCCTTCTCTTTCTGCCTCCTCATCATAGGCCATCACCAAATTGGCCCCGTGTGCTGGAAGTGGGTTATTGTTAATGTTCTGTGGGGGGATTTGCAATGTCCCCGCCTTCATGTACTTATCGATGATTCTTCGCAGCGTGAAGCAGCTCTCTGTTGGATGGTGGATCTTTCGATGAACCTGGCAGTATTTGGGATCAGCCCTCGTCGCAGCATCGGGTTCTTCTGCCGGCATGCCTTTTAGTTCATAAACCGTTCCGCCTTGGACCATTGCGTTATAACAGCTCACAGCCTCTTCTATCGTACAAGGCAACTGTGGCGGGTCTTCTCTGTCTCTTCCAAACTTTCTCTTATTGTCCTTCTTCGGCACCTTGCCCCATCCTCCCTCTCGATGTATCCTACCCGTGGAGGCTGGGACCTTCCCCCCGTGGGTTACATTGGCTGCCTGAACATCATGGGAGCCACCGCCAGGTTGGGTCGTACCACCAAAGAGATGTTTCTTGCGTATTTTAGGAACGCTGAAAAAGTTCCCTCGCGCGTCTCGTTGATAAAGTGGAAAATATACTCAAGAAGTAGTCCCTCAGCATAAATCTGCAATAATTTGGCTTCCTTGGCTTCTTCCCTTACATCGAGGGACCTTTCCCTGAACCTTCGAATATAAGCCACCACCTCTTCTCCCGATCTTTTCTTCTCCCTACCGAGTTGGGTCACGGTGAACTCATCTTCTGCCAAGAAGAACTTTTGGACAAACAATACATGCATCTCCTCCCACGTAGAAACGCTGTTGGCAGTCAAATAGGAGTACCAGGTGTATGCCTTGTTGGTTAGGGATTTGGAAAACTCCCTCAATCTAAGCTTCTTATTATTACAATATGCTCCTAAGTGTTCAACGAAATGCTTAATGTGCTCCTTCGGGTTCCCACCTTTTCCTGTGTATTTTTCAAAGATGGGGGGAATATAGTCTTTTGGGTAAGGCTCGTCGTTGTATTCCTGAGGGTAAGGGGTTCGAAAGTCATCATAAACCGAATCCACCTCACCAGCGGATTGCGAGTAAGCTTGCATGAACTTCAACATCTCCTTCTGCATCTCATTTCCGCCATGGGAAATACTACCGAGGCAACTAGTAGCGGGGCCATGGGCTGAGCGCTCGTTGCAACTGAACCGAACGTTACCAGTGGTGCCGTTGAAACTCTTGAGGTTCCCCCTGCTGGATTCACAACAGAGGGTACGCTTGCTGGGATCGCTCCAACAATACCTGGACCTGGTGGGGCCGTGGGATCTACTCCTGGTGTTATGAAAGCATTAGCCTCCAATCCTCCCAGCATATTTGAAGCTATTGGGGTTTGTAAAAACTCATAAAACTTGCTCATGAGGAGCGTAATCTGGGCGGGACCCAACCCTGCGCTCGTGGAAGGTTGTGCCACCCCTGGAATGCCTGACGCCGTCGGAACCAGAGGTACCTCTACTCGAGGATCCCCATACCTTAAGGCCTCTTGCTCCCTCACGGCCTGTTCTTCATTATGCTGGATATCACCAAAGTTGAGTCTTCGAGTACAAACACAAACCTAATGAAGATGAACTCAGTTTAAACACACAAATCTCTCATGTATAACTCAGGAGATAGTAATGATCTTTAGAAGTAACTTAGGTGGAGGGAGAGAGAAGTGATCACCCTAGGTACACCTTGGTAGGCAGGTAGAAACACACCACACACCCTCAAGAACCTCTGTCAAGTATTAAAAGCTTCACAATAAATAACAATGGTGAGTGGATAAACCCTCTAGTTTGCAATAAATCTCTCTCTCTGATGTGTATCTCTAGTAATAACTCCCGAGTTCCCAAAACAGGATCATGTTCCCCTTAGGGGTGGTTGGGGTCCTTAAATAGCCCCCACACCTTTCCTGAGGCAACTGAGTCATTAAAGACTATGAAAGACATCCCTCGTACTTTATGTCACAACATTAAATGCCTGGTGCACTAGTTGCCTCCATGTCATAAATATTAAATACCAAGACATGCCTTTTGCCTAACCACTGTGTGTCAGGGGGCTGTTGCCGCAGGGGTGGCTCACAACTGCCTGACAGGCCCAAATACCACGGTGGTTTACTCAAGTGCAAGTCTGACATTTGTTTGGTTGGCTAGTGACATCACCTACAGTAGATGTGACATTAAGTAGAGGGATGTTTAGTTCATAACTCAACACCCGATGGAACTCCAAGCTACTCCGCCTGAGGTTCCACGGTCAGGGTCCTTCGGTATTTTACCAGGTGTATCTAAGATGATCAGGACAAGCCCCAACGGTGCCTCACTTCTCAATCCTCCAAACCAAGTCCCTCTAAAGTTCCCACGGTGAGGTCATTCGATAGAGCATGAAAGCTCTCCCAGGCCCTGCCAAGCCTAGTCTCTCGTAAGTACCGTTTGACCTCACACAAACTCATTCATTATTATCGTTACGTCATTACAACTGTTATAGCTTACAGTCATCAATAATGAAAATACAATATGACTAATACAATAAGCTAAAATGTGAGCAGCCGCGTCAGGCTGCTTCGCTGAGTTGCCACACTTGAGCTGCCTCGGTTGCTTAATCTCAAACACTGTTGCTAATTAGGGGTTTGTCCCTAATCTCAAGATTACCTTCAATCCCCCTCTACAACAAGCATCGAGTGATAAGAACGATAATCCATATATACTTTTGTGATCAGAGTAGAACGCCCAAACTTGGTTGAAAGGCTATAGAAAGCAGTTTAAAAAGGGGTATCCCTTGAGAAGACTAAAATTCAACTATTATTGGAATTTGGAGCAGAGTTCTACACATTAAAATGTTGAGAGTGACGTGCACATGAATAGGAATGGTGATGTCAATAAGGTATAAAGAATCCAGAAGTGCACATCGTGGCGAAAAGTGCACGGGTTCGAACTTCTGGTATACGTCGAAAGAAGGAGAGGAGTGTTAAGTACCACTTAATATGAGACGTATTAAGGGAAATTCAGTGTTGAGAGGGACATAGAGAGTAGTCTCCGCATGTACCACTCATAGATAGAAATCAATTGGAACAAGATGATCAACCAGAAAATTTCTATCAAGCCGACAGTTCCAATAATGGAATAGGCCAGTCAAGTTGGCAAACTTCTTAGATGTATTGCTAATCTCAAGATAAGGTCACGAGTTCCTTCGAATGTGTGGAACACGTTGACCAAAAGAAACGGTAATTGTTATTACTTCGTGGTGAGTATGCTATTAGATAGTGTGCCCCGACCTTTCTTTGAAAAGAAGGATAGCGCCGGTACGTGGTCATGCCCAGTGTTGTTATGAACTAGGATGAGATCCTTGAACCCCACCTTCAATACGGGATTCCAGGAAACGGTGGGGATGACGTTTCGTTTTGAGCAGGTCATATCACCTATGGCCCAAGGAGTAGGCAGATGGTGATTGATGACTAGTGGAACGGTATGAAAGTAATTTTGGACTCATTATGATCATTTCATTTCCACGATGGATATAACTAGTAAGTGAAGTATAATACGGTAATTAGGAGAAGATATTACCTAATGATAGAGTTGTGTGAAAGAACTTCTACCTGTTTTGTGGACAAGGTTCTTATTGAGGTTTTGTGTGGAAAGTCACTAACAATTTTTCCTCCGGATGCTTAGAGGTGAGCGGGTAATTGGAATTTTGGATTGGTCTAAAGTTAAATCCGATGGCTATAGTGGAATAACCGCAAACTATCTTAGGTGGCTTTTGACTGTTGTAAGAGTCACGTCGTCATGAACCGAGATTAGAAGAATGGAAAAGAGTAGTCAGATGTTCATATGGTTTCTTCCGGGATGAGAGTTTTGTGTTTAGATAAATACGGGAGTTGATACGAAGTGAGGTGCCACCTCCCAATTATATTGATATAATGAAACCAATTATGTATAAGCTAGTCTTATTCGAATGTTGTTTGGTAGGAGCACAAGGTGAGGTGCCACTATTGAGGTGTGACACTATAACTGATAAAGTGTTGGGAGTGTTAAACATGCTTACTGTGAAGCGGGGGCTATAGTGATCGAGACGTACTTTTGTAATACCCCGTAATTTTGATAACTTTTAAAAAGGGATTTATTTAGAATTAATTGAATAATTCGAAATTAATCAGGATTTAAATATTACTTGAGAATATAGTAATATATGATATATGTTGAATATTACTTAGAAAATTGAAGTAATATGTGGTTATGACTTTACTTATGATTAATTTTAGAAGTTATCGCGAATAATTAATACGGCAATTTCGGTGAAAAAGTCAGACGCGTGTGAAAGTAGTGTCGGGGCTGAATTTATATAAAATAAAAAGAGAAATATTGTTATGTCATCCAAATGGTCGTTTTGACTATGCCAAAGTGTTCGGAAGGATTTTTATAATCAAAAAAGATTACTCGGACGTTTGTATAGGGCCTCGGGGCACTTTGGAGCCGAATAGTCACCCCGGAGGGGTAATATGGTCATTTGACTTGGAAGGTGAATAGTGTACACGAATTTGGAAGATTATTTATAGGTCTAAAGGGTTTAGATTACTGATTCATTCTACAAACTTAGAGAGAAAGAGAGTGAGAGAGAGTGAGGAGTTTCTGGGGAAAAGGAAGAGTCTTTGTGGGAGAACCAAGAGCCAAAGGTCACCACCTCCAACCACCCCCAGAAGTTGATCGGAGAAGGGAAGAACCACCAGTGACACACATCCCCAACGGATCAGAACTTCAGTAGAGGCAAGTGATTTAATATTTTCAATTTAGTTAGTATAATGTCCATGTTAAAATAGTTAGAAATGATGAGAAGTTACATGTTTTGGAGATAAACTAGTTGATGTTAATTCATTTCTGGAAAGTAGAGATATGTAGGATTAATCTCATGTTGTTGGTAGATATGAATCCAAGAAATAAACATCACATGTTGGAGAAATTCGGAGAATTATAGGATTGTTCTTAAAATATTCACATATTTAGTTTTTTGGAAAAATATGAGAAATATGCTTTTAATCCAATATCTTGATGATTCTAGGTTGTTTAAATCAGTAGGAATCATTTACAAATGTTTCTATATCATGTGGTATGGATTATAAGAAATTTGGGAAGTTAAAATAGAGGTTTGATTGGTTAAAAGTTGTGTTCCCCGTAGGATAGATATTGCAGAATCTAGGCTGATACCTGAGTGATTGATCGATCGACCCATGAAGCTCGATTAATCGATCGACCCCTGACCATCGATCGATCGACCTCCCCAGAAATTATGAACTTGTTCCTTTTTAATTCTTGATTTAATCCCAAAACTTTTAGGAATCTTTGGTGATTATTATTTGAACATAATAAGACTTATGGAAGAGCAGTAGGCCATACGTAAAACCCGGATTAATATTATTATGTTTGAAATTTAAATTAGAGAGAACTAGGTTAATTAATTAAATGAATTACGGTTGAAAAATTCACATTTTGGGTTACGATTCGTTTATATGAAGATTAAGGATTGGACCAGTACGATGGGGATCATTTGAATCACCTAGAAAATCTTAAGTCCATATGTGAATAAACCTAAGTGAAAGAATATATGGTTATTCGAGAATAGGTTTTATCGATTATAATTCTAATTAAAGATGAGTTTAATTCACAATAATTCAGGGAGTATGATGACATGGACCAGTAGGGTATAAGTGAGTTTCTTACTAATTATATATCAAGGAAAACTTATTTAATCTCCGAGTAATGAGATAGGCTTGGGAATAACGAATTAAGGAGTAAAGTCATAATATTAAATACATAGGAATTGAGAGATAGATAATACTACGTGTGGGAATTTTCTTATGGTTGTGTGAATACTTTGTTGATATTGTATATATATAGGTGGATAAATATCTATAGTATAGTTTATTATGTGTATGACATACCTACGCTACTTGCTATCAGGGAGGAGGCTTCGTGTTGTGGACGGTCTTATCATGTGCGCCCATTTGGGAGGATTTTAGATTCGTACCCTGAGCATAGGACCTTAGAAATGTGTTATCCGAGATATGATAGCTCGACGGTTGAATGGGAACGTAGTTATGTGCGTGACCCATTTGGCTGGGGAATATGCTCACCTCCAACATATGTGTGTTATGTTATTAATGATTCGGGGAAGAAACCGAACCAATTGTACTTTGAATAATGAGAATTGTAACTGGACATGATAGCAGAGTATGCATGCACCGTAACTGTTTCTGGGATATGGTATATTAGTATATATTATAGGGAGAATATATATACTGTAATTCAATCTACTGTGTGATATTGTAGTTGACTATGAATAAAAGAAATTGAATTTAATTAAGTAAAAAGAATACTTAATCCTAAGGCTTGGAAATTCATAATAAAGAGAAGAATCTGAATATTTATATTACGTATGGTAAGGTACATACAGGATTATTATATGGGATAGAATCATGTTGTGGAAACTAGTTGGAAGGAAACCTTAATTAGAAAATTACTCGAATACGTTAGACATGCACTCTAGATGAGATGTGAGAATATCAAGTGAGAGCCTGGAATCTAACATGTACATAATAAATGCTTTATTTCACTTGCTAAACACTCGCTATTTAAAATCATTTACAATCGGGCTCTGACCCATTTCCTTGCATATTATCTTCTCTACTATATCTATATTAACAGGTGCCCAGCATCAGGGACGTGCAGCTTAGGGTATGAATGTTTGATCATGAGTTACTATTCCTGGAGATGCAGACTTGTTTAGACGATTCATTTATTTGATTCATATGTCTGTAGTACTTCTCTTATTTAGGGCATGTTGTACAGGATTCTAATATTCCATTTACCATTCAGATGTTGTATTGAGTTTATATTGGTACTTTCATTTTGGTTAGTTGGTTTAATGTTGGATATTTTAAACTCGAAAGTTTTATCCAGTTACATTTAATCTTGTTATTCATTATTAATTGGTGTATGAGGCTTTTCTATTTTTGTTCCTTATTGTGGTAATGGTTTTAAATTGTTGTCAATCATGGATAATGTTTTTAACACTTAACTTAATTAAGCATTGGGTGAGTTATTTTAAAAAGAAAAATGTCTTTCGAGAGTGATGCTGAGAATGAACCAACTGTATTTTCTGTTTAATTTAATAAAGGAGTAGCTACCCGGTATTTAATTAGGAGGGGTGTTACAACTTTGAAGTTGGTTTTGTGTACTGGAGGATATCGGTTTTTACCAGGTATGCTTTACTTTTCCGAATTTCGAGATGAAATTTTGTTATTAGGGGGGGAGTATGTAATACCCCATATTATTATGCATATTTATTTTATTATGAAATTATGGAAATTTGGATTAATTAATTTAAGAGAGAAAATTTAATTTGAAATTAATCCGACTTAATGGTAATAATTACTAGCGTGACGAGAGTTAGTAGTTATTGGAAATGATTATGTCGAAATCATGTTGAGTAATAACTATGATGAACATTACGTAGTGAGTAACGTAATATTGTTTCGAAAATAATATGGCCGAGGACGAGATACACAACAGTTAAAATATAATTATTTGGGACGCGCGTATAAGTCATGTTACTATTATGCATTTAGGGGTTAAAAAGGTAAATTATTTTTATATAACTTGAATGACTATTTTGAGTGCGCCAGTGTGTCCGGAAGGGTCGAAATAGTCAGAAAACACTACTCATGTGTTTTATTTGGAGTCCAGTGCATTTTAGCCCAAAATGACACCCCATAGGGGTATTTTGGTCCTTTGGGGTTTTGGGGGAATTAAATGGACAAAAATTAGGTTTTAATTCAAAGCAGTGTGAGTTAGAGGACCAACTCCATACTAGTTTCAGCCAGAAAATCGATGATCCACAAAAAGGCAAGTGTTTATCTTGCTCCTCTTTTAGCATATATTGTTCATGTTGATTTAGATTTGATGATATAAACTTGGTGAAATGAAAACTTAGGTTTAATTAGAATTAATTGTAAAGAAAACCTTAGGAATTGAAGATGGGTATGCATGTAGAAGTTTTGCCCTTTGTTAGACCTTTAAAATTTGGGAATTTTATATCTCAATCTCGAATTATAATAAGAGTTTTGAGTAATTATATTGCCGGCTCCATTTTATGAGAACTTTTAGAGATTTAAGTTCCTGTTGGGTTTACCTTGAACATATGTAGATTTGAACCCTAAGTTGTGTTAGAAAGTGCCCATAATGATTAGGAATAGTTTAGAACTATCTAATTCGATTTTGGATGAAATTAGGGTTGAGTTTGAGGTTTGATATGTTGGAAAAATTGATTTTGGAGAAGAACAGGGCGAGTTCGAATTTCTCGTTCGAAGTCTGCCCAAGTGGTTCGAACGAGAATTCCAATGACCCTTCTAACTAAATAGGGGAGTTCGTTCGAAGTGATAACTTAGTTCGAACGAACTCGTTCGAACGAGAACCCTTTGACTTCTAACGAGATTTCAGAATACACTTTTTGAGTCCGGTTAGGTTAGAAAGCATCCTAGGGTTAATCAAATGAGATAAATAACCTACGTGAATGACGAGTGACCTAAAGTCCGAGTTAATATTGAATTGGGAGTGTGATTAGTCTCAGGATATAGAAAGTTCATAGAACCAAGGAGAGTGAGGTTCAAGAGAGTATATACATCAATATATGATCTACGGAGAGGGTAGAAATAATAATACTACTTACATATTATGGTAATTGGGTTGCGTGAGCGCCTATTAAAGTTGTATAAGTTGTGTGCATGCTTATTACTTAGACTATTATGTTTATGACATACCTAGCTATTGGCTATCGAATGGAGGTTGGCGCGTTGTGGACGACCATATCTTGTGTGCCTTTGGGGGATTTTGAGTCGTACTACTAGAGCATGGAACCTATGTACGGGCTATCTGTGAGAACGATAGTGGTGACGGTCGTATGGGTGTGTAACTTTGTGCGTAGCCCAAGGCTTGGGACTATGTTCGCCTCCAATATATATATATATATATATATGTTTTATTTGTTCCTGAGAGATTGAACCTGTTGTCCTTCATGCGCGAGCATTGCAATGGGACTAGATAGACGAGTATGCCTCGCACTAGGGGGTTTCTTACCCATGGGTGCAGTATTGATATAGATATATATATATATACATGTTGAGATTTTATATATGTATACGAAGTTATTATTCTGTGTTTTATGTGGTCTCTTCATTATAGTATATACTTATTGGGTCACCGGTTAAGAATTGAAAGTGTTATAAGAATGATCTAAAGCATCTTTAAACCTATTCCTAAATAAGATCAATATATTGTCTTCGGGTTATTTAGATATTTTATCCGTCATAGTGGTTATACTACGTATAGTCAGGCAGAGTATCATGACTAGTATGGGTAGTTAGGCTCGCTAGGCATGCACATTAGAGGAGAGGGGAGTATCTCAAGTGAGTTTGCTAAGTTAACATGGATAATATATGTGCTAATTAAATCAATTTAAGCACTTACTATATTTAAATTGTTTTCTACTCGGGCTCTGACCCGTTTTTCTGCAAAACTCTTTTCTTGTTCCTTCATGGACACTAAGTTTAGGAGATTCCATTCAGTTGTCTAGCTGTAGCTATTGTGGAAGCTACAGGGCATTTCTAGTAGACACTTCATAGTATATTATTCCGTATCTATCAGTTAATTACTTCAGTTGGACATGTTGTCCCTTCCTAGTCTTCATTCAGAGATTTACATTGTGATATTCTACATTTAGACTTTTATTTTATGGCATTGGACTATCATATGAGTTTGTGACTGGTAGTGTTATCTCCAGCATTTTCATGTATTAATTCAGTTAGGTATTTCCTTATGTTACTGTGATGAATGGTGATGGTTAATATTTCCCTTTAATGATGATGGCTAATAACAAGATAAAATTTTGACACAAACCTTTTTAAATATTAGGTGGTTAGTTTTTATTAAATTAAAATTCGAGTATTTCGACAGTGATGCATTATCTGGACTAAGTGGATATTTCGAATTTAATTAGTAAAGGACTGATCACCTGGTATTTAATTAGGCGGGGTGTCATAATAAGTTGAATAACTTATTGCAATCCACATCAGTTTCATTATGCACGAGGAAGTTTGTTGGCCAAGACATGCTAACCGGCCTTCTGTTAGCCAAAGGAATACCTTTTTGTTATCCAAGGAGCTATCATTTGGGATGGATGCACAATACTGAGATATAATCAAGAAATTTGAAGCAACTATTATATGAGATTAAAATGCGAGAGCCAAATGACCTTTATTCTTTGAATAATAACTTGCAAGAAACATAAGTTTGAAATAAAAGTTTGCATAAACTCAATGTGCTAATAAAATATGAAGAAGACTAAAAATAGAACTTCTTGAGATTGGTTGCGTTCCATGTTCTTGGTCTCTCCCTGCTCTCCATCGTTTCCAAGTGATGTGCTTCTTAAAGGTCATCCCTTATCACCTTAAAAGGTCCTTCCCAGTTTGGTCCCAACTTGTCATCTAATGGTTTTACGACACTACCGAGGACCTTCCTTAGGACATAGTCTCCTACTTGGAATTTCTTCGAATTGACTTTTATATTGTACTACTTGACCAACTGTCATATGTAGAAAGCCAACTTAATCATGGCATGTTCTCTTCGCTCGTCTTGTAAGTCAAGTTCAATGCACAGTGCATCATCGTTTAGGCCTTGGTCGACCAAGACGGTTCTCATAGTAGGGAGACTATCTTCAACTGGCATAATAGCTTACATTCCGTAGGCGAGCATGAAGTGTGTTTCCCCAGTTAGTCTCTTAGGAGTAGTTCGGTAGGCCTACAAAACATATGGGAGCTCGTACACTATGGAAATCTTTTCTCTCTCCAGTCTCTTTTTTAAGCCATCGAGCATAGTTTTATTGGAATATTCTGCCTGACCATTGCGCCGGTGATATGCCACAGAACTGAAGTGGTGCTTGATACTGTGCTCATCACAAAAGTTTTGAAAGAAGTTGCTTTCAAACTGCGTACCGTTTTCAGTGATAACAGTCCTTAGGATCCCAAACCATGTTATGATACTCTTCTAATTAAATCGGGTCATGTCGATATCACGAATGTTCGTCAGTGGTTCTTCCTCTCCCCACTTAGTGAAGTAATCTGTGCCAACCAATAGATACTTACGATTTTAGGTGCAGTACGCGGTGGTCCCACGATGTTTAATCCCCATTACGCGAATTGCCAAGGACTAGTCAATGATTTCATGCCGCTAACTGGATAGTGGACCATGGGAGAAATTTTTTTGTCATCTCCCATATCTGCGAACATAGGTACTTGCGACTTTTTGTATATGAGGCCACCATTAACCTTATTTAATTGCTTGAAAGGCTAAAGACCTCCCACTTTCATGACTCCCACAAATACCATCGTGAAGTTCACTAATAACCTAGTCGGTGTCGTACGGGTGGACGCATTGGAGGTAAGGGCATGTGAATGATCTTTTGTAGAGCTTTCCTCCTGGGGTGAGATATAAATGAGTTGCCTTCACCATTACTTGATGAGCCAATCTATTATCATCGAGCAGTATATCACTCCGGAGATAGACAATTATAGGTGCCATCCAGCTAAGGGCCTTCTCTATTAGGAGGACTTATTTGGCGATCATTGTTTGGTTGATTCTTGGCTGAATAATGAACTCTACGTGAATAGTCCTTTTGAGATCGGAGTCCACTGTTGAGATTAGGGTTGCCAGAGAGTCGGCTTGACTATTCTTCCCCTCAGTGAATTACTGAATATTGACCTTCTCGAATCATGCCATAAGTTCTCTTACTTTCGCGAGGTAGGTTACCATCCTCTCATTTTTTGCGTTGAAATATCCACTCACTTGCTTGAAGAATAATTTGGGATAATCGAATACGTTAAGGTGCCTTGCCCCCAACGTTTGGGCCTTGCGCAACCCAACGATCAGTGCTTCGTATTCAACTTCATTGTTGGAGGCTTCAAATCCTAATTCGATTGCCTATTCGATGATAATGTCTTATGGGGTGATGAGGATAATTCCTAATCATTCCTCCTTAGATTTGGAGGCTCCATCAACGTATAGGGTCTAGTCCTTAGACTGTGCTTCCTTATTTATTAACTGCTCCGCTTCCTGTTGGTTGACAGGCTGGTTCCCCGTAAACTCAACGATAAAGTCTACCAGGACTTGTCCCTTAATCGTTGTTTTTAGTTAAAAGTAAATATCAAATCTCGCGAGCTTGATTGACCATTTCGAGATTCATCCAGAGAGGTCCACCTTTCGAAGAACATTTTTGAGAGAATACAAAGTGATCACTAGAATCTAGTGAGCTTCGAAGTAGTATTTCAGCTTCCTTAAGGCAATCACCAGTGCATAGGTGATGTTTTCTAAGGGGTAGGTAACATTGTTCCGTATCCAGAAGTATTTTGCTGGCGTAATAAATGAGATACTATCCTCTTTCCTTCTCACATACCAGAGCCAAGCTCATAGCGTAGTCTGATAGTGCGACATAAAGATATAGTGGGTCTCCATCATCAGGAATCACAGATAAGGGTGATATCCTCCAAAGCTCCTGAACATTCATCGTTCCACGTGAGGCCTTTGTCCTTCTTTAGAAGCTGAAAAAATGGTCGGCAGTGCTCTAAGGGCTTGGAGATGAAGAGGTTGAGTGCTCCAAGCATACTAGTGAGATTTTGAACATCTCGTAACGTTCGTGGATGCTGGACCTTAGTGATCGCATCAATTTGATCTGGATTGACCTCAATTCCTCTTTTACTGACCAAGTAGCCTAGAAACTTTCTTGACTGGACAACGAATGAACACCTACTTACATTAAGTTTCATATGATATTTCTTGAGGATCTCAAAGGTTCTAATTAAGTTCGTAAGGTGGTCGTCTCTATTCTAGATCTTGACTAACATATCGTCGATATAGACCTTCATTGTGTATCCCATCGGTCACTTAAACATTTTTGTGACAAACTCTGATAAATTGCCCCTACATTCTTTAGGCCGAATGATATGACCTTATAGCAGTATAACCCAATTGGGGTTATAGAGGATGTTCTTCCGTGGTCAGGGCTAAACAACGAAATCTGATGGTACCCTGAATACGCGTCTAAAAAACTCATCCTTTTGTTTGCTATCGTAGCGTCAACCAACTGATCAGTCTTAGGAAGGTGAAACTATCTTTGAGATAGGATCGGTTGAGGTCTGTGAAGTCAATACAGACCCTCCAACTATCGTTGCTTTTTCGTACCACCACTGGGTTGGATAACTATTTGCGGAACTGAACTTCCCTAATGGATCCTGCATCTAGAAGCTTCCCTACTTCGTTCTCCACCATATTAGCCTTTTCGGGGGTTGTTCGATGAGCCTTCTGAGTGATCGACTTAATGGTCGGATCAACATACAGATGGTGGCGGACTATATTGGGATCAATCCCATGTAGATCATATGGCTCCTAAGAAAAAATATACAGGTTGCTTATCATTATGGCGATTAACTCTTTCTTTTCGTAATTAGTGAGCTTGGTTCTAATCAGAAACTTTCTTTCTGGCAATTTGTCATCAGTTTTAACTTCCTACAGGATTTCAATGACCCTATCAACGGGGTGGACCCTGGTCTCCTCCACCCCTGGTCGGTTGTACCGCATTTGCTATTTAAAGGGTATAGCCCCCTCTATGGCTTCATCTGTAGTATCCTTTGGCTAATTTTCTTCTCCCTTTTGGGATGGATGGCTACGATGAAGCATTTTCTTATAGTGGCCTGGTTTCCATGAATCTCGACCACGTCCCGATCATTAACACACTTCAGCTTCTGGTGGTAGGTAGATGGTACGACCTTCATAACATGTAATCGACCTCTGCATAAAATAGTGTGATAGGGGGATTCTATGTCTAATACCAAGAATTCAATTAGTTTCGAGATGTTGCCTGCTCTGATTGGGATGATTATCTTTCTTAGTGGCATCGTGATTCTTCCTGTGAAGCCAACCAATGGAACGGTGGCCTCCTTGAGGTCAGCTAGGTTGAGCTTCAACTTGTGGAATAACTCTAGGTACATTACTTCTGATGAGCTTCCCTGATCCACCTACATCTTGTCGATATCCCAATTGGCAATTTTGAGAGTTATCACGAGTGCATCGTCATGGGGATTCCTTACTCCGATTAAATCTTCTTCAGTAAAGACGATGTGTTTAGTGTAGTCGACGTCTTCTGGTTATCGGTGCTTGCTATCTTGGCTCTTTGCAAGATCTATTTGGAATGTCTCCATGACAATAGTGACATTCTTCAGCTTCATTCGAACGGCATTCCCTTGGATCTACTTTAGGTCAAATGCTCTATAGATCAACGCGAACTCCTGTCCCATGTCGTCATTAAGGACGTTATTTGATTTTTGGTTACTATTGGCTGCGACCTTGTCAGCTTTCTTTTATATATATTCATTGAGATGCCCAACTTGGGCTAATTCTTCTAAATGTGACTTCAGAGCCTTATAATTCTCAGTTCTGTAGCCATCTTCCTACTGGAATGCACATCTCAGTGCGTTGTTCCTTTTTATTGGGTCACCACCCATCTTCTTGGTCCACTTGATGAATGATTGATCCTTTATCTTACTCAAGATCTTATAGATTGGTTCCTTGAAGACTCTGTTAATAGCCTGGAACACCTTCGAAGGATCAATCTTATTTCCATTCTTAGAGCCATTTTTGCCCTCATTTTTGTTCCCTTTCTACAAAGTGTCATTCTTATCTCCTCCTCTGCCTACCTTTACTCAATCGTTGCCCCCTGCATTAAAGTGAACCACATTCTCAAACTTGGCGTATTTCTCAAAATGAGCCATAAGGTCGTAAATGGTGTTGGATTCTTTCTTGGTCAGGGACTGGTGCAACAGAGATGTGGTCGACAGTCCAATCTTGAAGGATGCAATGGTAACCTACTCCGAGCAATCCTCTACTTCTTTGAAAACCTCCCAGTACCTTTCGGCATAATCATAAAGTATTTCTTATGGATTCTTCTTCATCATGAGCAGTGAATCCATCCTCTTGGGGTGGGAGCATCTGGTTATGAAGCGAGCAGTAAAAGCCTCTGCTAGGGCCTTGAAGCTTTTGACCGATCTGTGGGGTAGTTTCTCTAAGCACTTATGTGCTACGTCATGTAGTCTAAAAAAGAAAATTCGACACATCAAAGCGTCATTGTGGCCCCACAGAGTCATTGCCTGCATGTACTACCATACGTGGTCGATGGGATCTGTTTTCCCATTATAAATCTTAAACTTGGGAATGATAAACTTATTTGAGTTTCCTCTTCTTCAATCGCCTTTGAAAAAGGAGATTTCATCTGGGTGTTGGGATTTCTCCTAGTTAGCTCCCTGGTAGACCTGGCTCCTCGATGGGCTGAATGTTGGTCCTTTTCTCTACAAACCAAAATTTTGATGTTCTCATCCTGACGGTTATTGCTCCTGTGGTTCCTCTCTGATCGATCATGGTCTGACCTGCCATGTTCAAATCCATCTTCGTCGAGCCTGAAGATCCTCCCTCGATTATGAGTATTGCTCGCCTGAGGACTAAGAGTCATGTCACGATGCTTCTTGGTATCTCTATGTAGATTTCTATTCATTCTTTCAAGTCGCCCTTCCAAGCGGGCACTCTCTTTTACTTGGAGGCATGTAGCCTCCTCTTATTCTCGAAGTCTGGCTTTATAAGCATCGACCAACCTGGAAATCTGTGTAGACTTAGGTGGTCCCTGACTTTCTTTATAAGTCTACCTCTCTTGGCGAAACTTGGGATTTGGTTATTGGTGAATATCTGACCTGACCCTAGGTGAGACTATGTCATTTTGCAGGTTACCAGTGTGAGGAATGTTGTTGCTATGGTGAGAAATTACGTGCTTTCTGGAGATGAATGTTTTCATAGAAATAGAAATCGATTTCCACAGACGACGCCAATTGTGAGTGCAAGAAATATCATAATAAAGATCCATAAAAACAATTGTAAATGCCAAAAGTAAAGATCACATACACAATAACGTTATACGTGGTTCGACAACTTACTTACGTCCACTGAGAGGTTACTATGTTCTTATTAGTGTCTCTCAATGATCGAGATTACATTCCTTTATCCCGAGTAAAAGTTTACAATATATATGTGTATAATAAGAGATTGTGTTGTACACGTAATTCAATATGATCATGGATAACTAATGGTGTCCTTGAATATCTCCTCTGAGATTGTTGGTAACTAATTTGAACATCTCAATAAGTACTTTAGTGTATGTAAAATACACGAGCCTTTAATGAATAGTGGATATGGGCGGGGCAGTCCTTCTTGCAACTTGGGCTGGTCGGCTACTTTTCTGGGCTAAGATAAATGGGTTCCCATAATATGTATGCAACGATGTGATGAATATTACAAAATTTGTTGTGGAAAAGGAAGTCATTCTTCGAATTTAGAGAATGACTACTCGATATCTAAATATTGATGCAAACTTTAATTGTTCATATCAACTCAATATGAGATCATACAAAAAAAAAGGTCGCACCCAGTGAATAAGACTTCCGCTTAATATAAAATTATACGAACAATTGAAATTCTTATTCATTATTATGAAGTAATGTTAATCACATCAAATATTTTCTTAACTTTATACGAACAAATGTCATCTTATAAAGGAAAAATAATTTGGTCACTTACTATTTGGGGTACGTTTGTTTATAGTATTTTGTGACTTGGGGTACGTTAGTTTCCGTATCAGTTGGTTTGGTCCAAAACTAACGAAAACCGTCAGTTGACCCACTTAACCGTTAGTTGTCCAACTTTTTTAACTAAAAATACCACTTTACCCCTCAATACATTAATATATATATATATATATATATATTTCAAAAATGTTCAAATGTTTTTTCAAGCTGTTTTTTTTAAATAAACTGTTTTTTATATATATAAAATATTTTTATATATAAAACTTATCTTTATAGATAAACTGATTTTCTACATATAAATTTGGAAAACTATTTATACATTTAAAAAATAAGTTTCAAAAAGTATATAAACTAATTTTTATATATAAACTTATTAAAATGCATTTAAAAACTTATTTTTATATTTAAATAGTTTATTTTTATATATAAACTTATTTTTATATTTAAACTATTTATATATAAACAAAGCGATTTTAAACAACGCAAATTATTTCCCACACAAAAAAAAAATCGAGCCTAAAAGTAAAAAAATAAAACTGATTTAAGTTAAAAAAATTATTTTCAGATTTTTTTTCACTTAATAAAATTATTTTTAGAAAAAAAATGTTTTTCGCTTGATAAAAATAAAACAGTTTTTGATTAAAATATATATTTTCTAAAAAAAATATTTTCAAAAAATAAAATTCGAGCCAACAAACCTCCGCCCAACAAATTTTTTTCCAGCATAAAAATAATTTCCATAAACAAAAAAAATCCAAAATATAATTAATAAATAAAACTGATTTTAGCCAAATAAATATATTTCCAAAAAAAATTCCAGAAAAAAAGGTTTTCAACAAAGAAATTAATTTACACGAAAAAAATCTGTTTTATTTTTTTATTTTATGTTGGATTATTTTTCCTATAAATTATTTTCTTTGTTGAAAATCTTTTTTTCTAGAATTATTTTTTTTGGCTAAAATCAGTTTTATTTTTCAATTTTATGTTTTTTTTATGGAAATCATTTTTATGGTTACAGTTTTATTTTTATCAACTTAAAAATATTTTTTTTCTAAAAATAATTTCATTAAGTGAAAAACGTTTTTTGTAAATAATTTTTTTAACTTAAATCAGTTTTATTTTTTATTTTTCGGCTCGAACTTTTTTTTTATGGAAAAAAATTTGTTTTTTTAAAATCATTTTATTTATATACGAACAGTTTATATATAAAAATAAACTGTTTACATTTTTTAAATGCATTTTAATAAGTTTATATATAAAAATAATTATATATATATATATATATATATATATATATTGTGGATGCAATTATTATGCAACACAAATAAATATGAGAGAAAGATTATCAAGAAGAGGATAAGGAATACAAGATACCAATCACACAACAAAGAATGTACGTGGTTCAGTAAGATGTGCCTACGTCCACGGTGGTACAGTCGATATTATTTCTATATACTTCGGAGAGTGATTACAGAGAATACAACTTGTCCTTTTTGCCCCGGACCTAGGGTTTAATATATACATGTGCATGTAGATGAGTAGAGGTGATGGGTTCCTCCATGTTTTCCATTTCCCCCATAACTTCCCTTCATGGGATCGTGGGGGGAGACCGGATCAATTATAAAAGATGAGGGGCCTGTACTTTGGGCCGCCAGGACTGGGCTACTCGTCCAGGCGCATAGTTCTAAATTTCGGGTATCCACAATTGCCCCTAAATTTGTTGGGCCGCGTTTATGGGTCCAATGAATTTAAATGATCAGCCATTATGGCTGATTTGTGATTCTTCGAAAACTGTGAAGTTGATTTGGCGGCACTCGCTTCGCTATCTGTGCGCTATGATTAGAATTGAAGGCTTGTTGGGATAGCCACTTTTTCTTCCGTCGTTTCAGCCTTTCCAGTACTCTTCCTTCTTCTGAGAACTCTAGCGCCTCGTACCTTCTTCTCTGAATCCCCATTCCCATTGCTTCTTAGTCGTCTTGAGCTCGTGCTTCTTCATCACTCGAACCGATCTTCTGTTTTGTAAGTTTCTCATGCCCTTTCTTTGCACTTTCTCTTTGGTTTGTAGAATTTCTTGAGTTTTTCAATGGGGAAGATTGGAAATAGGTCAATCTCTGAGTTCAGGAAGTTCTACAATATTCCTGAGTGGGTAGATATTGAATGTTGTGCCTCCCCTCCTAGGAACGTTAGGGATATAGAGGATGCCTACTAGATCCATGTTTTGTTGCTCTCCCAGGGGGGACTTAATTTTCCCCCTAATGATCTATTTCTGCATTTTTTTGGTTATTTCAATATTATTCCCGCACAGTGCTCGCCCAATGTGTGGAAGATAGTAATTGGCGTTCATAGAATAAACCAGTTGTATGGTACTAGGTTAGGACTTGCCGAGATCTGTTTCTGTTGTTCCTTCTCTCCAACTAGCTCAGGTGTCTTATACCTCGAAGCTAGGAGTCCTGATAGGGTATTAGTAGTAAACCTACCTGATTCCCATAAGGACTACTGGCAAGAGGTTTTCCGTGTTAGGAATTGGCAGTTCCCTCCCCAGTATGAAGGGTCGAGGTCTGAGAGGTTCACCGTCCTTTTTTACGGGGAAGAATATATAGGTAGACATTGTACTGTTGCTTCAACCTTTGCTGACTTGTGACTTTTTAAACCTCTCTTTGCTTTTTCTCCCACAGCGAGGACAAAGAATTTGGAGCCTGCTCTCAGCAAGGTTCGTATTTCGGAGTTGGTGAAAGCTTGGAATATCAGAGAGCCTCTGGGTGACAGCGAGCATCCCACGTCTGCTGCCTTTTTTCTCGAGTACAAGAACGCAGGCTCTAGCTTCATAGCACGACCTGTGGATAGTGTTCCAGAGTTTGATTCTTTCGGGGAGACTACTGCTGAGCCTATCCAGTTGGACGAAGAGTAGAGCAGTTCTGAGAGTGAGCCTGCAGGAGCTGCGAGTAATTTGGGTAGAGGGATCTCTGATAGTAGCAGTTCTTCTGAAGAGGATTCTGAAGCTCGAGAATCGTCGAGCACTTCCAGCAGTTCAGGCGAAGAGATGCCTCCAAGGAAGAACCTGATTAGAGACGACGATGATGAGGACCATGTGCTTCTTGCACAGAGGTCAAAGAAATAAAAGTCTTCTTCTGGGTCCGTGGCTACTGGTTCTCGGTCTTCCACTCAGGAGCAAGAGAGGAAGAGGAGAGAGGAAGAGCAGGTGAGAGAGAGGGAGAGAAAGAAGGAGGAGGAGAGAAAGAAGGTGGAGGAAAAGAAGAGGGTGGAGGAGAGGAAGAGGATGGAGAGGGAGAGATAGGAAGAGAGGAGGAGGATGGAGTCGAGGACGAAGGCTGGGTAAGCCTTAGTCCCGGTGTCTGCTTTGCCCGAGGGGGCCTCGGTTGTCACTTCTCCTCAGTTGGCTCCTGCGCTGCTCGAGAGGGAAGTTCTTCCTACAGATCGCCAGAGGGCGCTGGGGTCTGACCAATTAGCCCTTCAAGCTAGCCAGAGACTATCCTTGGTAAGGTTCTCTCTCTTTTTCAATTCCTTAACAAGATTTAATTATTTCTCCTTCCTGAGTTCTTCTTTATTTTTGGCAGTTTGTGACTGACTTCGCTGTGCTTTACCGTTCTCGCGACGAGTTGGTGAGAATGAATGGTGAGCTAAAGCAGCAGAAGTCCGCTCTGGAAGTCAGGGGTTCTTGAATGGAGGCTGATTTGAAGGCTCCTGATGCCGCCCGAGCTTCGTCTGATCTGGCCCTTATCAATTCCAACCGAGAGAGGGATGCGGCGATTAAAGAGATGAACGAGCTGAGGCAGGCCTATGACTTAGTCTGCTCGAGCAAGCCGGGGGTTGTGGAGGAGAACAAGGCTCCGACCGAGCAACTGAAGGAGAAGGAGTCCCAGGTAGCCACCATCAAGGAGGATTCATACAACTCCGGGTGGACTGCTGCTTATGAAGACGCCGAAGTTCAGATAGTTTATATCAGTCGTTTGAACTTCAAAAAGGGCTAGAACAAGGCCCTCCTAGCTGCTGGTGTTGATGCTGAGTCTCCTCTGTTCGACGAGCATGACCCGGGTCCAAGGCTAACCGTGGACGAAGAAGCCCCTGCCCCGGCCATCGAGGGTGTTGATCTTACTTCTCAGACCACTCCTGCCGATGCTGGTCCTGCCCAGGCGAATGAGGGCATCCCTGTAGAGGGGGATGCCTCTGCTGCTGCTGACAAGGGGAAGTAGCCTGAGGTTGCTAGTTAATTTTCTCTTAGGATTATTTTGTACTTCTACTTGTAATTTTTCCATTTCTGCTCGATGTACTTGACCTTGATTAATGAAATAAAAAGGCTTCTTTTTCCAATGCATTGATTAATTTTTCTTTCCCTTGCCCTTTTATGTCTTGTAGTTGACTGATGTAGAAGAGTATATTCCTGCCACATCTCAATTGGGCAGGACTCTTGGTCCCAATGCCAGTCCTCAGGTTCTTCAGGCCTTTGTTAGGCTTTGCAAGTCTATTAGGTCAAGGAATCAAAAGTACAAGAAGCAGTCCGAGCTAGTGGCTAGGCTGAAGGACAGGCTCCAGGATATGGAAGGCATTGGTGCCTCTGTACAAGAGGAAGTTAATGTACTGAGAGCTAGGTTGCTGGAGGCCATAGAGATAAATCAAGTTGGGGAATTCCTGTAGCAGGAGAATGAAAACCTACGGAGGGAAGTCCTGCAACTTAGAGAGCATGCGTCGAGCACTATTTCAGCGGTTCTATAAGGCTCCTCGTCTTCGCGAGCTGGATATACTCCTCCTATGCCGCGAGGTTCCACTCGTCCTCCCCTCCCGCGAGCTGGTAGGAGCACCAGGGGAAGGAACAGGGAAGCAGAAGAACAGCGGGATAAGGAGATGGAAGAGCTCTGTGATGATGTCCGCCGAGCATACGTAACTGCTGCTGGGCTTCAAAGGAATGTTAATCGATTGCGGCATTTATTCAAGAGGGGTCCTCGACAAGCGTGGGCTGACAGGTATGATCAAGGCTGGCTAGATGCTCCCACAAGACTATCCGAGTTTGAGGAACTTTCTTTCATCAGAGGGTGGTTGAGTGCCTTGAAAGAGCTTCAGGTCCCGAGGAACTCGATGTTATGGTACCGTCACGAGATGTCCTCTTCCACTCTGATGCCCAATCCATTCAAGAGGGATGATAGATGGATCCCCATTGACGCTATTCCTGGACAACTATTAGAGTTAGATGCAAATGAGGTCGTGGAAGAGCTGGTTCCTGCTCCTGATGATGGACAAAGAGCTAGAGTGGCAGACTATCTTGTTCGGAGGCTTCCACCTTCTTGAATTTTTTGCAATTTGTTTTTCTTTTGATAATGTAAACGCTTTGGGCAAGCTTCGTCGACTAAACATGTATTATCGTTGTTGTAAATATAATCAAGTTGTTATTCTTTTGTCTTTTTTGATAATGTAAATGCTTTGGGCGAGCTTTGTCGACTAAACATGTATTATCACTGTTGTAAATATAAGAGATTAATGAAGAGTTCGTGTTTTGGGCAATTTTGCCGACTAAACGTGTTCATCCAATCTCTTTATATTCCTGTTGTTTCATAATTCTTTTTGTTTTGCCATGCAAGTGTCCCCCTAGTCCAGTATAGTACCAAAATACCATTGTGCCCCATTTTACCTTTTAGTTTGTGTCGTCACACTCCCTTAGGCCTAAGTAGGGCAATTGGCGAGGACACACCTGGTATTGGATGTCTTCATCCGGTCAGGATTTTGCTCAACCAAAGTAGGTTTGATGGCCAGTATAAAATCTGGTCGCATTGCCTAAGAATCATCTGTAGGGCTTTATATATTGCCAGGGGCAATGCTAAGAGGTCTCTCGTGTTTCATGACGACGACCTGAGGAGGGGTATCTCCCTGCTATATCGACCATCGTGCCTGTGATTTGGAAAAATATGTGTGATAAAATGCAGTTACTGATTTCATTAGTAATAAGGGGAATGAATTGTTCCTTTCACATAACAAATACAAGAAAAAGATTCATCAATAGAATTCCTTGAAAATATAAAAATAGAATTTCTTGAGATTAGCTGCATTCCATGCTCGTGGTATCTCTCTATCTTCCATCGTTTCCAAATGATATGCACCTTGCAGGTCGTCCCTAGTTACTTTAAAGGGTCCTTCCCAGTTTGGGCCTAGCTTGCCGTCTGATGACCTTATTGTGTTGCCCAGGACTTTCCTTTAAACATAGTCCCCAACTTGGAATCTTCTCGGGTTAACCCTTTTGTGGTAATGCCTTGCGAGCTGTTGCTGATAGCTCGCAAGCTTCACCAGGGCCAGTTCCCTATGCTCGTCGGCGAGGTCGAGTTCAGCGAGCAACGCTCCATCATTCTGGCCTTGGTCGACAAGGTCGGATCTCATTGTTGGCAAGCCCGCCTCTAGTGGAATGACTGCTTCCATGCCATATGTTAGCGAAAATGGGGTTAATCCTGTTGCTCGCCGAGGAGTTGTTCGGTATGCCCATAGGACATGGGGTAGCTCGGTTGCCCATGCGCCCTTGGCTCGCTCTAGTCGCTTCTTCAATCCATCGATCACAGTTTTGTTGGAAGCTTCTTCTTGCCCATTGATCTGAGGGTAGGCCACCGAACTAAAGTTGTGCCTGATCCCGTGTTCGTTACAGAAGTCCTGGAAGGGGCCACTCTCAAATTGTGTCCCATTATCAGTGATGATGGTTCTGGGGATTCTGAATCGAGTGATGATATTCCTCCATATAAATCTTATCATGTCAGCGTCTCGAATGTTTGCCAATGGTTCTGCCTCGATCCATTTGGTGAAGTAGTCAGTTGTAACCAACAGGTATTTGCGATTGTCGGCAGCAGTGAGTAGTGGTCCCACGATGTCCATCCCCCATTGGGCGAAGGGCCACGGGCTGGTCAGGGATTTTAGGTCGCTGGCTGGTTGGTGGACCATTGGAGCGTGAAGCTGGCATTTGCGGACATATACTGCGAAGTCCTTTTGCATATATGGCCACCAATAGCCTTTCATCATTTCTCGAAAGGCTAGAGACCTTCCTCCGACATGACTTCCAAAGATTCCTTCGTGAAGCTTGCGCAGCACTTGCTTGACATCGCCTGGGTGGACGCATCTAAGGTAGGGACCGTAGAAGGACCTCTTATACAAGTCGCCTCCTGTGGATAAGTAAAAGCGAGCAGCTTTGACTCTTATCTGGTGGGCGGATTTCTTGTCCTCGGGGAGCGTGCCCTTCTTTAAATAGTCTCTTAAGGGGTCTATCCAGCTGGGGGCTGATCCCACCTGGAGTATTTGTTCCACGTTTGGCAGCTTACTGTTGTGGTTAATGCTTGGACAAATTTGGAAATCGATGGGAATGACCCTTTTAAGGCTAGAATCAACTGCCGAGCTTAGGGCTGTTAAGGCGTCGGCATGACTATTTTGACCTCTGGGAAACTCCTGGATGTTGATCTCCTCAAAGCTCGTCATTAGTTTCCTCACCAGGGCGAGGTAGGCTGCCATTCTTTTATCCTTCGCGTTGTAATCTCCACTTATTTGATTGGAGACTAGTTGAGAATCGCCGAACACCTGTAAATGTTTTGCTCCCAGAGTTTACACCTTTTGGAGACCGGCTATTAGGGCTTCGTACTCTGCTTCGTTGTTGGAGGCTACAAATCCAAGCCTGATTCCTTGCTCAAGGATGGTGTTTTCTGGGGTGATGAGAACGATGCCTACGCCTGCCCCCTTTGAGTTGGAGGCTCCATCAACGAATAGTTTCCAGGTTTCCACTGTTGTTGGGTCCTCTTTTTGCTTTGTTGGTTGAGGTTGGTCGGTGAATTCTTCGCTAGTGAATTCAGCTATGAAATCAGCGAGGATCTGACCCTTGATAACGGTCCCTGGTTAAAATTGGATGTTAAACCGGCCGAGCTCCACTGACCATTTAGATAATATGCCCGACAAATAGGCTTTCCTTAGGATCGCCTTAAGGGGGTGCGATGTAAGGACGATGATAGTATGAGCTTCGAAATAATGCTTCAGTTTCCTCGAGGCTATCACTAGTGCAAAGGCGAGCTTCTCCAATGGCAGGTATTTTTGCTCGACGTCTAATAAGGTCTTGCTCACGTAGTAGACGGGGTGTTGGATTCCTGCGACCTCGCATATTAACACCGAGCTGGCAGTGTGGCTGGATACTGAGAGGTATAGGTATAAAGAATCCATTTGTTGTGGTATGACAAGTAGCGGTGGAGAGCTTAAGTAAGACTTGAGCTCATCCAAAGCTCGCGAGCAGTCCGGGATCCATTCTATTGGTTTACTCCCTTGTAGAAACTGGAAAAAAAGCTTGCACTTCTCGGAGGATTTGGAAATAAAGCGATTTAAGGCAGCGAGCATTCCAGTGAGTTTCTGCACGTCTCGGACTGTTCGAGGGGGTTGTACCCTGTTGATTGCGTCGATCTGGTCCGGATTAGCTTCTATGCCTCTCTTACTGACCAAGTATCTAAGAAATTTTCCTAACTGGACACCGAAGGAACACTTGCTCGCATTAAGATTCATTCGGTACTTCCTGAGGATTTCGAAGGTCTTTGACAGGTCTGAGAGGTGATTTTCCTTCTTCTTGCTCTTAACGAGCATGTCATCGATGTAGACCTCCATTGTGTCTCCCATTTGATCCTTGAATATTTTTGTGACCAGTCGCTGGTAGGTTGCCCCTGCATTCTTGAGCCCAAATGGCATGACCTTGTAGCAATACAACCCAACCGTCATGATAAACGCCGTTTTGTCCTGGTCCGGGGCATACAAGGGGATCTGGTGATATCCTGAGTATGCGTCCAGGAAACTCATTCGCTCGTGAGCTGCAGTGGCATCTACTAGTTGGTCTATCTTTGGGAGGGGGAAACTATCCTTAGGGCATACTTTGTTGAGGTCAGTGAAGTCGATGCAAACTCTCCACTTTCCATTGTTCTTCGGAACTACTACTGGATTGGACAACCACTTGGGAATTGTACTTCCCGTATGGATCCTGCATCCAGTAGTTTTTCGACCTCCTTTTCGATCGCTTTAGCCTTCTCGGGTGCAGTTCTTCGTGCCTTCTGCGTGACTAGCTTGAATGTGGGGTCGACGTGCAGCTAATGACAGACCATATCAGGATCAATGCCAGGCATCTCGTATGGTTCCCATGCGAAAATATCTACGTTGCGTCTCAGCAAGGTCGTCAACTCCTTCTGTTCTTTATCGGTGAGAGATGCTCCAATCAAGAATACTCTGCTACTGTCACCAACTTCGGCTATAACTTCTACCAGGTCCTCGATGACATGCTCGAAGGGGAGGAGCCTGGTCTCCTCTACTCCTGGTCTTCCATACTTTAGTTTCTATTTGGAAGGTATCACACCCTCTTTAACTTTCTCGCTGGGTTGATCGGCTTTCTTTTCTGGCTTTGGTCGGATGGCTGCTATGAAGCACTTCCTCGCCATTGCCTGGTCGTCGTGGATCTCCATTACTCCTCGCTCGGTTACATACTTGAGCTTCTGATGGTATATCGAGGAGACCGCCTTCATTGCATGAAAGCCATCCTCTGCCTAGGATGGCCTGGTATGGTGATTCGATGTCAACTACCAAAAACTCAATCATCTTGGAGACGTTCCCAGCACGAACTGGCAGCACTATCTTGCCTAGGGGCATGGTCATTTTCCCAGCGAAGCCGACCAAAGGAACAGTAGCTTCCTTTAGGTCGGCGACGCTCAACTTCAATTTCCTGAACAGGTCGAGGTACATTACTTCGGATGAGCTTCCTTGATCGACGAGCAGCTTGTCGATGTCAAAGTTGGCTATCCTGAGTGTAATGACCAGGGCATCATGATGTGGGGTCCTTACCCCCATCAAATCTTCATCCGTGAAAACAATATGCTTGTTATAGTTGACGTCCTCTACTCGTCGACGCTTTCCTGACTGTGACTTTGCTGGATCGATCTGAAAAGCCTGCATTACCGCTGTAAGCTTTTTCATCTCCATTCGAGCTGAGTTCCCTTGTATCTGCTTGACGTCAGATACTCCGTGAATTACGGCGAACTCATGTCTAGCATCATCCTCCAGCACATTGTCGGGTCTCATCTCTCTGTTGGCAGTCACTTTCTCTGCCCTTTTCTCCATAAAGTCGTTCAAATTCCCGGACTGGGCCAATTCTTTGAGGTGAGACTTAAGAGCTTTGCAGTGCTCGGTCTTGTGCCCTCCCTCTTTGTGAAAAGTGCATCTCAACGCATTGTTCCTCTTCGAGGGATCTCCCCCCATCTTCCTAGGCCACTTGATGAATGGCTCATCCTTGATCTTCGCGAGAACCTTGTAAATTGGTTCTTTGAAGACGGTGTTGACCGCCTGGAATGCTTTCGACGCGTCCTGGTTCCCTCCATTCTTGGAGCCATTTTTGCCTCCGTTCTTTCCTCCTTTCCTCTGGTTCTCAGTTTTCTCACCTACCTTGGTAGTGAGCTTAGCTCGATCGTTTTCTCCTGTATTGGAGCGGGTGACATCTTCCACCTTTGCGTATTTCTCGATTCAGGCCATAAGGTCTGTTGATGCAAAAAACTGGACCGAATCCCATTTTTATGATCACAGATAAATAGATGACAGCAATCCAATCAAGCACATAAGAGACAAAGATTTTTAAAGTGGTTCGGCTATGAATAAAGCCTACGTCCACTGTTATTTTATTCTGAGGGGTTTACAATAGCACCATAGGGTGTAGAGAGAGAAAGGATGGGTATCTTGTGTATGGGGTTTCTAGGTTCTTTTGGATCTCTCTCTCCCTTTCTTGGCTAAGGGAATACATGTATTTATAGTGATGGGAGATAAAGAGATTCATTGTATGTAGACATTTATACATTATGTCTACATTCAACGAATCTAATTGTTGAATTGCTTGGTATGCTATGTGTTGTCATCTATAGTATAAATGTACATTAATGCTCATTAAATGCATAGTTATCCTTTGATCTTCCTGGTTGGTATGCCGATCAACTCTCCTCGGAGGCCGACTAACTCTCCTCGGGGGCCGACCAACTCTCCTCTCGGGTACTGACTAACTCTCCTCGGGTGCCGACTAACACTCCTCGGGTGTCGACCAACTCTCCTCGGATGTCGACCAACTCTCCTCGGGTGTCGAATATTGCCACGTAGGATGACATGTGTCCTTTTCTGATTGGTCCTCGTAGATGGAGAATTTTTGCGTTAACAGAAGCCCCCAATGCTCCATGCTTGATGGTTTACTTGAAAGGATGGAGTATTTATTCTGCAGTGTTGCTCGGTGCTCGTGAAATTCTTGATCTACCTTCTTGATTTGTTCAACATAAAGTGCATTATCTCCTGGACGACATATGATGCAGGCTGATCGACGGTTGCTAATCTTTCTTTTAAGAAACTCCGTGTGCTATGTATCACCCCTGGGAATTTGGATGCAGCCATGCCATAGTATGAAGCTTGTAGCTTGTCATAATCTTCAAGTATGTTGATTGGTTCGCTAGCCGACCAACTGCCTCCTGTGCCGAGCCACTGAGTGCTAACTTCACGTGCTTGATTCTTCTGATTTATGATCCTCTGAATACTTTGTCGAGTAACATACTAGCTTTTGAACCCAACTCTTCAATCTGATTATTACCAAGCTAGTGGTGGACTTCGAAACATTTTCATACAACTTCTTCTTCAATATTGGTCGGGATAGTAGTAGTAAAGATCTCAGTGCTGTAAATGCTAAATTTGACTTCTGAACTTCAATAGTATGTGCATAATAACTCCTGAATATGCCTCCTGAAATTCTGAATGTACCTCTTGAACTTCTGAATACGCCTCCGTGTGAGTTTGTGAAGTTGAATTTGGTGCTCGACTGCATGATGTTATAAGAATGTGCCACCAAATGAACAAATATATCTGTAATAGAAGCCCCCAAATGAACAAATACTTTATCGAGCACCTCGTAGATCGACCATCCGTGATGAATATCAGGATGCTCAAAGATCTTAACTTCATAAATTCTCCTCTTGCTTTAAATGATCCACTTGCTGGCGAGGAACCTGTTTCAAAAGCAGAGGGGAAGAAACCAATAGAATGGGAATATTGATGTAATAAATTTGTATTTCATTCCTGATGTATTTTGTTTTTGATTTTAATGAAAGACTTTCATTTTTGTTCGTAATCTTAATTGCTATTGTCTTGTAAAATACTTTACATCTGTGCATATGTATATGTTAAAAAGATAACAATATTGTGTTGTTTGTTGATCAACTTATTGTCGACTAGTTTGAATTTGTGGTAACCATTTGATAAAAAATGATGTTTTGTTTGTCGACCAACTTAGTAAAAAAGTTACGAGTATAAAAAATGTTGCTCGATCACTTTCTCGTTTTCATAAAATGTTTCCGACCAACCAAGGTCGGTAAATTTTCCTTTTCGACCAACTACAGTTAGTGGGTTTTTATCCCCGACCAGCCATAGTTAGTGGATTTTTCCTCTACGACCAACTTTGGTGCTTTTTGGAATAATCTTACCTCCCGACCAACACAAGTTGGCATTTTCGAGAATATATTTACCTCCCGACCAACATAAGTTGGCATTTTCGAGAATCTATGTACTTCCTAACCAACATAAGTTGGCATTTTTAGGAATATTTTGTTTCCTAACCAAACAGGTTGGCATTTTTAGGAATATTTTGTTTCCTAACCAAACAGGTTGGCATTTTTAGGAATATTTTGTTTCCTAGCCAAACATGTTGGCATTTTTAGGAATATTTTGTTTCCTATCCAAACAGGTTGGCATTTTTAGGAATATTTTGTTTCCTAACCAACCGAGGTTGGCATTTTTAGGAATATTTTGTTTCCTAGCCAAACAGGTTGGCATTTTTAGGAATATTTTGTTTCCTAACCAACCGAGGTTGGCATTTTTAGGAATCTTTTGTTTACTAACCAACCGAGGTTGGCATTTTTAGGAATATTTTCGCTGAGTAGTTTGAGCTTTGCCGAGTTTTACCGAGTAGTGTGTAGCACTAGTATTCCCCAAAAAGTTTTCAATAAAAGGAGCAAGTATAACAGCTTCACTTCCAAACGCCAGCATAAATGGTGATTCTCCAGTTGCTGCTCGGGGAGTAATACAATAAGCCCACAGTACTGACAGTAACTCGTTGATCCAGTTTGCTTTTGCGTCACTTAGTCTTTTCTTCAATCCATTTAGCAGTGTTCTATTCGTCACTTTAGTCTGTTCGTTGCTTTGAGGATGTCCTGGTGCCGAGTGGATCTTTAAGATATTGGACTGATGGCAATAGGCAGCGAACTCCTCGTTGTCAAATTGTGTTCCATGGTCTGTGATGAAGGCATGAGGAAGACCATATTGACAGATGATATTCTTCCAGATAAATTGGTACACCTTGTCGTACGTCATATCAATGAGAGGCTCCGCTTCTACCCACTTAGTAAAATAATCCACTGCGACGATTGGGTATTTGAACCTTCCCCTGGTCGTTGGCAGTGGTCCGACCAGATCTACTCCCCACATGGAAAATGGCCAAGGGGAAGTGATGGGTGTCAACAATGCTTGTGGAGTTCTTCGGATGGAGGAAAAGCGCTGGCACTTGTCACATTTCTTGGCATAGGCTATACAATCAGCTCTCATCGTTGGCCAGTAATATCCCTACGTCATCATCCTTTGCAAAAGCGTACGACCTGCTACATGGGCTCCACAAGACCCTTCATAGACCTCTTCAATCAAATCTTTCACCTCGGTAGGATGCACACATCTTTGCAAACCTGTCATAATTCCTCGTCTATATAGAATACCGTTAATTAATACATACCGAGCAACTTTAAACTTCAATTTCTTGGCTGCGAGCTTGTCAATTGGTAATTCTCCCTCCTCAATATATGCCCTGATGGGATCCATCCAAGATGGTCCTAAATCAAGGGTAATAAAATTCATCCTTAGATCTTCATCTATATTCCGACCAACTAAAACTTCAATTGGGATTGTTCTTCGTAGCTCGGTACGAGTAGCTGATGTTAATCGAGCTAAGGAGTCTACTCTCGCATTCTCCATTATTGGTATTCTGACCAGCTGAATAGCAACAAATTCTGATACCAACTCCATCACCTTTGCATGATACATAATCATTGATTCTCCTTTGGCTGCATATATTCCCAACATTTGACTTACGATCAATTGAGAATCACTGAAGACAATAACCTGTTGCGCCTCCATAATTTTTGCCAAATTAAGACCTGCAATCATGGCCTCATACTCATCCTCATTATTGGAAGCTTTGAATTGGAATCGTAGGGCGTATTCCATGTCGACCTCGTCCGGGCTGTTCAAAACGATCCCTGCCCCACAGCCTGTTGTGCAAGATGAGCCATCTACATATAGCCTCCATATAGGTAACTCGTCTTCAAATTTCTGATCTGACAGAGTTCCTCGGTGAAATATTTGTTGCTTCCTTTCATCCTCCCCTGATATTTCTTGCTCCTCGTCGATCATCTTTTCTTGCCCTTTTACCAACTGGAGTTGGTCTGAGCTCGAAATTGATGATCCTGTAACATCCACTCGCCCTTTTACCAACCGGAGTTGGTCTGAGCTTGTGTCTGTTGATTCTGTAACATCCACAGGTTGATCAGCGAGCAACTTTTGCTCCTCGGGGGTATCAGGATAGGTGAACTCTGCTATAAAATCTGCTACAGCCTGCCCTTTTAGCGATGATCTGGGTTCATAAACTATATCATATTCACCGAGCTCTATTGCCCAATACATCAATCTCCCTGATTTTTCTGGTTTATGAAGGGCTTGCCTCAACGGAATATCAGTATATACTACTATGGTATGAGCCTGGAAGTATGGCCTCATTCTCCTACTTGCCTCAATCAACGCCAGTGCCAATTTTTTTAACCTCGGATATCTGATTTCTGCTCCTCAGAAGGCCTTACTCGTGTAATAAATTGGTTTTTGCACTCCATTCTCCACTCTGATCAACGCCGAGCTAACTGCATTCTCCGATACTGCTAGATACAAGTACAATTTTTTCCATCACCGGCCTGGACAACAGTGGAGGTGCTCCCAGGTATTTCTTCAAGTCTTGAAAGGCCTTCTCACATTCATCATTCCACTCAAAAGTCTTTCGGAGCGTTGTAAAGAATGGGAGACATCTATCAGTTACTCGCAATACAAATCTGTTGAGTGTTGCTACTCGTCCTGTGAAACTCTGTACTTCTTTCTTCGTCGTTGGAGATCGCAGCCCTAATAGGGCTTTGATCTTTTCAGGATTTGCTTCAATGCCTCGTTGATTGACAATGTACCCGAGAAACATGCCTTCTCAAACTCCAAATATGCACTTCTTCGGGTTCAGCTTCATTTGATATTTATCCAGTTGATCAAAGGTCTGGCCTGAGTCAACTAGATGATCGGCAGCTTTCTTGATCTTTGTCAGCATATCGTCAACATAGACTTCCATATTGCAACTGATTTGTTCAGCAAAGACCTTGTTCATCAGCCGCTGATATGTCGCACCTGCATTTTTCAAACCAAAAGGCATAACATTATAACAATAAGTTCCCCTAGGGGTAATGAAAGAAGTACTCTCCCTGTCTTCAGGTTTCATTTCAATCTGGTTATAACCAGAATAAGCATCCATGAAGCTCAGCAGCTCGTGTCCCGAGGTAGCATTGACTAGTTGATCAATTCGGGGCAGCAAAAAGTGATCCTTTGGGCATGCTTTATTGAGGTCGGTGAAGTCTACACACATCCTCCACTTGTTATTCTTCTTTTTTACCATCACCACATTTGCTAACCAGTCTGGATATTTAACGTCTTCGATAAAGCAAGCTTTCTGAAGCTTCTCGACCTCCTCTTGTATAGCTTGATTCTTCTCGGGACTGAATACTCTTCTTCTCTGCTTCACTGGTTTGATCTCCTTATTCACGTTGAGCTCGTGACATAAGAAATTTGGGTCTATTCTGGGCATATCTTCATGACTCCATGCGAAATTTTTCTTTCTGCTTCTTAGGAAAGTTATCAATTCCTGTTTTAATGAGGTATCCAACGACGAACTTATTTGAGTAGTTCGTTCAGGGTGCTCGTCGTCCAGAATGATATTTTCAGTAGCTTCCACCACTTGACCCTTCACGAGTTGCGACTCATCTCTAGGATCCAATGTTTCAATTTCTGCACCTTCATCCACTTGATAAGTCGTAGTCTTTTTCCTCGACTCCTCCAGCTCCTCTTGCTCGGCAGATGAATAATAACATTCCCGAGCTACTTTTTGATCACCTTTCACAACTCCTACTCCAAAATTTGTTGGAAATTTTAGGCACCGATGTACTGTAGATGGCACTGCCTAGAACTTTTTCAATCCTACTCTTAACTCGATTAAGTCAAGTATGAAGCTCTATGCCCAGGATTGGGGCATGTATGAAATGAATCTGATGGTGCCAATTGAATTGTTGTTTGCAGTCTTGTTGTTGTGTTGTGTGCAGTCTAGCTGCGTTGTTTTTGTTCGGTATTGACCTTTTAAGGTCTTTATGTGATGTTGATGAGCATCCAAGAATTGTACTGGGCAGATAATTTTTCCTGAGCACATGTTGAGGCTGAATCATATAAAAATTACGATTAGAATAATTATTCAGCCGACCATTATATAGTGTGCATTGGCTTCAATATTGGACAATTTAAATTTCCAGATAATAATATGAAAGATAACAATCAAAATATCTCGTGTTCTCATAAAAATATGATGTACATAAACGTGTCTCCATAAAAATATTTAACGGACTTGTGATTATGAAATTTTCGTTTATTCATATTTGAAATAAAAACCGATCCACTAATTTAATAAAATCGTGATTTGCAATATTTTGTAGATTTGATAAATGAAAAATTGGACAACTAATTTATGTTTATAATCATAAAAAGCATGATTGAATCAAAAGATGTATGTATGTATGTACAACATATAATTGATTATTCATATATTGATAAAATTGATCGTATCAACACAATTACACAATATGATTATTTGTGCAGAGAACATAGTTTTCTTGAAGAGAAAGAAAATGGGTCTGATTCAATTCATGTTAATATCGGAATGGAAAATACATAATCGTTCTTAATGCTTATCCATATCCTAACATATTTGTTCAGAAAATCTTTAAGTGGATCCATAGATGCAAGGATTTGTATATTATTTATGAGTCTAAAATTCACCAGATCCCCAAATTGAAATCGATCACACAGTTATTGCATATAAAAATTATGACTAAATTAAAAGATTTCCAAATGAATCAAATTTGTATATACTCATATAAAAGAGATTTATGAATATAGAGAAATTATTTTATCTCCTTAAAGAAGAAATAATATAATATGTACACAAATTTCTCAAACTTTGTGATTATGAAATGTACATTTATCCAGATTTGTAAAATTAGATTCAACAATTTGTGAATATAAAATCATGATTTAATTAAAAGATGTATGCACAATATATAATAAATTTGATCTCTAAGTTTATGGATATAAACATATGAGAATAATGATTTGAACAAAAATATAATGGGAATTTGAATAGTCATCAAAGATCATTCCCAAATTATTTCAAAATCAACAAAGAAAATTATCAAATCTTATCATCATCGTATATATTGGTATATTTAATCATTTAAAATATTTATTCCATGATATAAAATTGAAACTTGAGAATCAAGCAAAAAGTTATGATTTATGAAATCCACTATTTTTCAGATTTCTAAATAAGAATTAATCTAACAGTTATGATTTTAAAATCATGATATGCAATATTTTGTAAATAAAAATTGGACAATTAATTTATGTATATAAACATAAAAATCATGATTGAATCAACAGATGTATGTATAATATATAATTTATTATACATATATAAAATAAAAACTTAGCTTTTGATGGAGAACAATGCTTGTAACACGTTCCCACAGACGGCGCCAATCTGTTGATGCAAAAAACTGGACCGAATCCCATTTTTATGATCACAGATAAATAGATGAAAGCAATCCAATCAAGCACATAAGAGACAAAGATTTTTAAAGTGGTTCGGCTATGAATAAAGCCTACGTCCACTGTTATTTTATTCCCAGGGGTTTACAATAGCACCATAGGGTGTAGAGAGAGAAAGGATGTGTATCTTGTGTATGGGGTTTCTAGGTTCTCTTGGATCTCTCTCTCCCTTTCTTGGCTAAGGGAATACATGTATTTATATTGATGGGAGATAAAGAGATTCATTGTATGTAGACATTTATACATTATATCTACATTCAACGAATCTAATTGTTGAATTGCTTGGTATGTTATGTGTTGTCATCTACAGTATAAATGTACATTAATGCTCATTAAATGCATAGTTATCCTTTGATCTTCCTGGTTGGTATGCCGATCAACTCTCCTCGGGTGCCGACTAACTCTCCTCGGGGGCCGACCAACTCTCCTCGGGTGCCGATTAATTCTCCTCGGGTACTGACTAACTCTCCTCGGATGCCGACTAACACTCGGGTGCCGACCAACTCTCCTCGGATGCCGACCAACTCTCCTCGGGTGTCGAATATTGCCACGTAGGATGACATGTGTCCTTTTCTGATTGGTCCTCGTAGATGGAGAATTTTTGCGTTAACAAGGTCGTCAATAGTCATAGCTTCCTTCTTCGTCAGGGATTGGTAGAGGAGGGAAGAACTAGGGAGCCTAATTTTGAAGGAGGCCACTGCCACCTCCTCCGTGCAGTCCTCGATCTCATTGAATAACTCCCAGTACCTCTTCGCGTACTCTCGGAGGGTCTCTTGAGGCGTTTTCTTCATTGTCAGTAGAACATCCATCTTTTTAGGATGGGAGCTACTGGTAATGAATCGGGCCGTAAAGAGTTCGGCTAGGGATTTGAAATTCTTTATCGACCGGTAGGGGAGCCTTTCGAACCACTTCTGTGCTACATCATGAAGGCTTGAGGGGAAAATACGGTACATCAGGGCATCCCGGTGACTCCAGAGGGTCATGGCCTGTCGGTATTGCCTGACGTGATCGATGGGATCAGTCTTTTCGTCGTAAATCTTGAACCTTGGAATGGCAAATTTCTTGGGAGCTTCCTCCTCTTTGATTTCTCTTGTGAAAGGTGACTTCATCTGGGTTTTGAGAGCTCGCCTCGCGAGCTCTCTAGTTGATCTCGTTCCGTGGTGAGCGGGATGCTGGTCCATCTCCCTACGGACCATGTTTCGTATGTGCTCGTCGCTGCGAGTAGGGCTCTGGTGGCGGCGAGCTTTTCGCAGCTGTTTGCGGAGGTCGTCGTCTGATTCGTCTCCTTCGTCCCTTTGAGATTTTCGCCTAGGGCTCTTTCCTCGACTGCGAGACTTGCTCACCTGAGGGCTAGGAGTGCAATATGGGCGTCTCCGGTTATCAGGGCGAAGCTCCCTTTCTAGTCTTTCCAGTCTTTTTTTCAAGCAGCATTCTCAGCCTCGTATCTGCGAGAAGACTCCCTCTACTCGTGGAGCCTTGCCTCGTACGTATCAATCAACCTTGATATTTGCGTGGACCTCGCTGGTCCCTGACTTTCTTCTGAGGCTGGTCTTTCCAAGCGAGCTCTATGATCTGAACGTCGGACCTCAGACCTAATTCTGCGAGGAGCAGGTGGCTCTTGAATATCTCCTGCTTGGGGGGCATTGCTGCTGTGACCAGACATCTTAAACTCCTTTCTTGATGTGGGCTTTTCTCAGGGAAATATGAACGCTTCCCATAGACGGCGCCAATTGTGGATGCAATTATTATGCAACACTAATAAATATGAGAGAAAGATTATCAAGAAGAGGATAAGGAATACAAGATACCAATCACACAACAAAGGATGTACGTGGTTCAGCAAGATGTGCCTACGTCCACGGTGGTACAGTCGATATTATTTCTATATACTCCGGAGAGTGATTACAGAGAATACAACTTGTCCTTTTGCCCCGGACCTAGGGTTTAATATATACATGTGCATGTAGATGAGTGGAGGTGATGGGTTCCTCCATGTTTTCCATTTCCCCCATAACTTCCCTTCATGGGATCGTGGGGGGAGACCGGATCAATTATAAAAGATGAGGGGCCTGGACTTTGGGCCGCCAGGACTGGGATACTCGTCCAGGCCCATAGTTCTAAATTTCGGGTATCCACACACACACACACACACACACACACACATATATATATATACAATCATGCTCTTGTGCGGACTAGTCCACATTTTAAGAGTGTGGATCGGACATGTGTCACCTGGCGGTGCCCCAGAAAAGAGAGAGAATGTGCCTATAATTAAGACGATAATTTCTAGGCGCACCGTTAGGTTACACATGTCCGGCCTGCATTCTTCAAATGCGGACTAGTCCGCACAAGAGCATTATATATATATATATATATATATATATATATATTCAGGGGTAAAGTGGTATTTTTAGTTAAAAAGGCTAGTCAACTAACAGTTAAGTGAGTTAACTAACGGTTTTCGTTAGTTTTGGACTCAACCAACTAATACGGAAACTAACGTATTCCATGTCATAAATACTATAAATAAATGTACCCCAAATAGTAAATGATCCAAAATAATTTCATATGAACTTCACTGGTTTCTTAAATATAAGCAAATCTAAGGTGTTGTTTGTTTTTAACTCTTAAGTCTGAATCTGAACCATTCAGACTTAAGAGGTAACCAAAATTGTTTGTTTTTTTAAATGATTAAGACGCTAATAGTTATATATTGGGGTAATTATTTTGAAGTCCCATTCACTTGGTCAATGATGCAAGAGATCCTTTGGCCGAGTCAATGGTGTCAAATGTCCTATTTTGCCAACTCAGCACATTAAAATGACAAATGCACCCTCAAAATCACTCACCCTCACATCTCTTTACACTTAACGTCGTTTTTTATAAAAAAAAAATCACAAAATCTTTAAAAGTCCATAACTTCGAATCTACAAATCCAAAATTCATAAAATTTATATATTTGGAATCTACTCGTCGAGATATATTAAACAACACTCATATTCGATATTTTTGGACGAAAAAATCGAGTAAAAACTCTATTTTTTTCGAAGAAAACTCAATTTTTTCTGGCAAAACCTCTTCTTCTCCAACTCGGGTGATGGTGTCGCTAGCGTGGACAAAAAAAAAATAGACGAAGAGAGAGAGAGAGAAACACTCCGGTGAGAATTCCGGCGGCCTCTGGCGAGTGTTTCCAGTGGGCTGTTTTCGGTGAGTCTCCGGTGGGGTGGGATGGGGTGGGGGTGGAGGTGGAAGTGGGACTGTTAAAGAGAGAAAAAGTGTGAGACTATGTATTTATTTTTAGAGAGAGAGTAAGTGAGTTTAAAATGGGTACATATGAGGGTATATTTGTCTAAATATATGTACCCTATAATGAAAAAGGACTTGGTGCATTAAAAAAAATCAATAGGATTTGGTGCATCTTTAACCCAATAAATATAACTAGTTTTGAATTATCCGTTATATTTGTCTCTGAACGATTAAGTGGTAGAGAAACATTTGAAGTCTGACTTTGAAATCTGAATGAGACTAAATACATTCATTCAGATATAAAAACAAACGTATTTTTCAAATTCAGATTTCAAACTTCGGATTCAGTGTTTAGATTTCAGATTCAGATGAAAAAATAAACACAACCTAAGTCCCTTAACTCGTGGACCACGCCCTCACAAAAAGTAAACATGACTTTGAAAATATGCAAATTTACTGCAAAAGACTATTTAAAAAGAAATTTATTCATGTGGTTATCTAAATGGACCGCCCGTTGGTTTTATGCGGTTACTAAAAATTTATAAATTATTAATAAGAGCTTTAACGGTCTAGTCCTTGGACTAGCAATTTTGGACAAAAAAACCAGGCCCAACAAAATTTAAACGATTAGGTCCAACATATAAATACCCCGAAATTAAAACAAACACGCACTATTCAGAAATCGAAGCGCCAAAAACACTGTGTTCTCTCTTGAATCAAAACCTTAATCGTACCATCTCTTCGATCAAAACCCCAAAACGAATCTATTTCTCAATCAAATTTTGGTCAACAACAACATATAAATACTCCTGATTGAAGCTCTAGAAACTCTGTTCGATCAAAACCCTAACTCTCTTCAATCAAAACCCTAGCTCTCTTCTTTCAAACCCTAATTCTTGAAGTTCAACATTTTACATTCTAAATCAAATTCTTCCAAACAACATTAACAAGTATGTATACATTCTCTTATCACCTTTTTGTCCTTGTGTATTTTGTGTTCTCATATGTATAAATTTGTAGACATATGGACTGATGAAATCACATTCTTCTTTTTCATGATATGTATTTCATCATATATTTGTTTCCCTCATTTTAATTGCAAAACACACTTTTTGCATGTTAGATATATGTATTTCATCATTGTACATTTCCTCCTGTATACATCATTTATCGAGGATTTATCAAGGACTAGGAATATATACATGATTGGAATATGAACATTTACAAGCTCTGTGTTGCGTGTACTATGTGTATTTTGCGTGTACTTTTTAAAAGTACACGCAAAATAAACAGAGTACACGCACATTAAAAATGAATTTCTCAATTTATTATGCGTTTACTTTTATGTTTTATACGTGTACTCTATAGAATATGTATATATACAAGCCCTGTGTTGCGTGTACTATGTGTATTTTGAGTGTACTTTTTAAAAGTACACGCAAAATACACAGAGTACACGCACATTGAAATTGTATTTCTCAATTCATTATGCGTGTACTTTTATGTTTTATGCGTGTACTCTATAAAATATTAATTTCAAATCCATATTTGATCAATCCTATGTTATTTTGGTCCGCGCCAGCGGCATTTGAATGATATTCCATGAGTTTTTAAGAAGTATTATTATTTTGTTAATATTTAGGAGTGTTTTTTGTCCAATAGCCAACTGCATTTGAATGATATGTTATTAAGTAATAATTAGTTTTATTGCGTGTACTTTTTCATTTTTTGCGTGTATTATGTTGAAAGTACACGCAAAAAATTCAGAAAGTACACGCACATTGAAATTCAATTTGTTCAATCCAATGTCCATGTACTAATGTGTATTATGAGTGTACTATTTTGTATTGTTGTGTTATTGTTTAGGAATCGTACGATCAAGCATGTTCAACTACAAAACTGCTGCTTGCACGTTCGAAGATCTTAACAATACAAAACCTTTCACATTGACAGTGAATAGTACTAATGATGATGAAATTCACTTTCTCCTTCGCATCAATGATAGAGCTAAAAGGTTACTTGGTTTCTACTACTACTATGAAGACATTTACTGCACTTTTGATGTGCAACAGCTTCAAGTAACTGAATCGAAAGCGAAGGATTTAGCTAAACGAATTGAGCAATATTGCTTAAGGGGTTTTGATAATATTGGAGCTTTTAGCATTCAGCTATTGTATCACTTCTTTACTGAATATGTTAGGAGTAGAGAATCTTGGTTTTTGACTTGTCGAACAACCTCTGTTAGGTATTACCATGAAACTGACGATATATATTATCGCCTTTAGCATGTATTTTGATGAGACTTGTATAAATTATTTGTGAGAATATTGCATTTACTTTTGTTAAATACGCTTGTATTTTATTATTTTAATCTATGTTTTATTCTAATTCGCATGTATTTTATTTTTTGTACATATCATTATAGGTTAGTAAGTTAAATTTTGTTTATAGATCAATATAATGGGGATGAAGATGAAGGCAAGAAGAGGAAAGAAACAAAAAAAGAGCAGTTCTGATGATAGTTCTTCATCCAGTTCCAGTTCTAATGTGGCATTGAAAGCTAAACGTCCTGCAAAGAAGAATGACCAATATCGGTCAAATATTGTTAGCTTTCTCCATGATTTGCATCAGATTAAAGATAAAATAAATAATAGCCATATTGAACTTCTTAAGAAGACTCCATTTTGGGAGCTTTTCAATGCCTACTACAGTGAGAAAGTAGTAGAAGTGGACCACAAGAAGACGGATAAAAATATTTTATCAATTATCGAGATGTACAATACGAAAACCAAAAATTTCCGTATGAAGAGTAGTATTCCAATAATGCCAATACATATAAGTGAAATATTTGGCATACCCCTGGTTGAGGGTTTAATATCAATAGAACTGAAAAAGCGACTGTTTACTGCTCAAAAATCTGGATTACAAGCACGATACTTCTAAAAAAGAATAGGAAAGTCAGAAATTTCGAATGGTTTGAAGAAATCAATTGAATTGGAGACAGATGAAGGAATTGTTGATTTTGTTAAAATTGTGTGTCTCTACTTCTTGAACACGTTATTTTTCTCCAACTCAAACTTCACCCTTGGAGAATTTTGGTTGAAATACATTGAAAATATTGAGGAAATGAATAAATATGATTGGGCATCTGCTGTGCAAGAGTTTCTCATACATTCACTTGACAGATTAGCAAGTTCAAAACCTAGCACAGTTACTGGATGTGTCATTTTCCTACTGGTGAGCAAAAAAACATTTTGATATTTCAAAATTTACATACCAATACTCACGTGTATTTTCAAAATACACGTGATATTTTCACGTGTATGTTGAAAATACACGTTTATTTTAACGTGTATTTTCAAAATACACGTGATAAATTCACGTGTATTTTGAAAGTACACGTTTATTTTCACGTGTATTTTTAAAATACACTTGATATTCCTGATATTTCAAAATTTACATACCAATACTTACCTATACTTTGAAAATATTACGTGTATTTTCAAAATACATGTGATATTTTCTCTTGTTCTTTCAAAATACACTTGATATTTAACGTGTATTTTGAAAATACACGTCTTATATCACGTGTATTTTGAAAATACACGTCTTATATCATGTGAAAGTACACTTGTATTTTACAAAGTACACGTGTACTATGTTTTGTAAATATAACCAGTGTACTCTCAAAATACACTACACCAAAATGGGCAAATTGTCACCTTTCAGCCGGCCAGCCTTGTCAAGGTCATTGACCGTGACAAAAAAACATGCGTTTTATGTCACGGTCATTGACCTTGACACGATCGTGACAACGAATTGTCACGGTCATTGACCGTGACAAGCCCGTGACAAATTTAATTGTCACGGTCTTGTCACGGTCAATGACCGTGACAATTCGTGTCACGGTCAATGACCTTGACACGACCGTGACAACTTTTTCAGCAAAATCACTTTCCCCCTTCTTTTTTCCCTCCCACCGTTCCCTCCCTCTCTCTCTCTCTCTCTCTCGACTCGACGCTGCTCTCTCTCTCTCTCTCTCTCTCTCTCTCAGGTCCAATTTCTCTCTCTCTCTCTCTCTTCCATTTATATATATATTTGTTTGTATATTTATGTGTGTATGTGTATATATATATGTGTGTGTGTATGTGTGTGCGTGTGTGGGGGGTGGGGCGGGATGGGGCAGGGTGGGGGAGGGGGTGGTGGAGGGGGGCAGGGGGTGGGGCGGGGTGGGGCAGGGTGGGGGAGGGGGCGGGGGAGGGGGCAGGGGGTGGGGTGGGGTGGGGTGCAGTGTGTGTGTGTGTGTGTGGTGGTGTGTTTTGGGGGAGGGGGGGAGGGGGTGGTGGAGGGGGGCAGGGGGTGGGGTAGAGTGGTGTGTGTGTGTGTGTGTGGTGGTGTGTGGTGGGGGAGGGGGTGGTGGAGGGGGGCAGGGGGAGGGGGTGGGGTGGGGTGGGGTGGGTGTGTTTTGGGGGAGGGGGTGGGGTAGAGTGGTGTGTGTGTGTGTGTGTGGTGGTGTGTGGTGGGGGAGGGGGTGGGGGAGGGGGGCAGGGGGAGGGGGTGGGGTGGGGTGGGTGTGTGTGTGTGTGTGGTGGTGTGTGGTGGGGGTGGGGCGGGATGGGGCAGGGTGGGGGAGGGGGTAGTGGAGGGGGGGAGGGGGTGGGGTGGGGTGGGCACACCTACGCACACACGCACACCTACGCCACACACACACGCACACCTACGCCCCTACGCACACACGCACACCTACGCCACACACACACGCACACCTACGCACCTACGGACACACACACACCCCACCCCACCCCACCCCCTGCCCCCCTCCACCACCCCCTCCCCCATCATTGTGTGAATAGGTATGAGATCATAATTTGGAGGAATTCACGTCCAAGAAATAATTTGGATTCCCTTTAGGGTCTTATGTCTTGAATTAATCTGAGGGGGTGGGGGCGGGGGTGGGTGGGGTTTTGAATATTATTTACATTCAAAATAAATAATTGATAATAGTTGGATAATAATTGGATAATAATTGTTTTTATACCTATAGAACAGCTTAGATAGTGTATGTGTGTGTGTGTATGTGGTCAATACATGAATTTCTTTTTGTATTTGAATTATCCCATGAATTTATTTTTGTATTTGAATTATCCCATGAATTTATTTGTGTATTTGAATTAACCCATTATATGAAACATACTTGAAATTAAATATAGTGCGCATAGATACTAGCATTCTAGTTCTTATGCGTACGCATTCAATAACCCTTAGACTTGTTCGAGAGTCATTACCCCTGTAATGAGATCTCTCGAATTGTCCCGTTTGGACAGTTTGAGACTGTATAATTTTTGTATAATATTCTTATTGGCTTAAAGTTGTTACTTTTGGAGGAAGTTCTGCAGTCGTATCTTAATGTTCTCCGGGTACATACTAGATTGACAAGTGTGACTGTTATTTTAATTGACCAATTGAAATAACACTCACACCTGCCAATCTACGTCGTGTACTTGGAGAACTAAGGGGATATGCTGTCGAATTTTTTCCAAATCATAACAATGTGCATGAGCTGTTAAGTATATTACAGAAAAATGCATTCTTGAATGGGATAGGACCACATACCCTTTAATAGGATAATTAAATGATGGGATAATTAAAAAAAACATACTATAAATCTAAGTTTTGTTTACCTTTAATAGGTGTTTAGTTGTGGTAGCTGTGATGGGATATCCGAAATACAAAGAGTGGATGGGTGAGACTAATAGAATGGGGGATGTGTTTCGCAGAGGTGCTAACGAATTTGTGAAATATGCAAAGAGATGTCGTAATGATGAAGAGTTTCCGTGTCCGTGTGCTAGGTGTAAGAATGGTAAGGTGTTTGAGTGGAAAACAGTTGAACTACATTTGTTAAGATCGGGTATGCAAGATAGTTATCGATTTTGGAGTTTTCACGGTGAATTGAAAGTTCCTTTTGTCCCTGACCAACCTTCACAACATCCTTCAACAAGTAGGATAGATGAAGAAGGGGACGACGTAGATCATAATATGTTAGAGGATTTAGTTGATGATGCGTACGGAGTTTATGAAGCTGAGGAGAATGAGGTTACTGATGATGTAGAAGATTCAAGTGCTCGTGAAGATAACACGATAAAACTTGACGATGACTACCAAAGTTTAAAATTTAAGGCGACCCAACCGTTATACTCTGGCTGTGAGAAAGATCAAACAACTTTACATGCCATGGTTGGTTTGCACAGTTTGAAGACGCAGTACGGTTTGTCTGGCAATAGCGTGACGGGAATTCTGAAATGGGTGAAGGGCTTATTACCCAAGGTGAATACACTTCCAAATAGCTATCCTGTTATGAAGAACAATTTGAAAGGTTTGGGAATGAAGTACAAATCGATTCATGCTTGTGTGTATGACTGCATACTATACCGAAAGGAGTATGAAAATCTCGATCGTTGTCCGGTATGCGATGAACCTAGATATGTCCAATCTACTAGTAAGGAAGGCACAAGCTCAAAAGTGCCTCAAAAAGTATTGAAATATTTTCCCGTTGGGCCTAGATTAAAGCGATTTTTCACAGTACCATGGATTGCAGAGGCAATGACTTGGCATGCTAGGGCAGAAGTAGGGGGTAATATCATGCGTCATCCTATTGATTCTACTGCCTGGCGGAGGATGAATTATGAGTATCCCGATTTTGCTCGAGAACAACGCAACATTCGTTTGGCTATATCAACAGATGGTTTCAATCCATTTGGAAATCTAAGCACCAATCAGAGTGTATGGCCAGTGATCCTAACCCCACTCAACCTCCCTCCTTCACAGTGTATGAGACCTGAATTTTCGATGATGGCTTTATTGATACCTGGGCCAAAGGCACCAAGTGAAGACATTGATATCTACCTGGCTCCTTTGGTAGAAGAATTAAATGAGTTGTGGGAAGATGGTGTGCAATCATTTGACTCTTTTAGAAAAGAAGAGTTTACGCTGAAAGCTATGTTGATGTGGGCAATTCATGATTTTCCAGCTTATGGGACATTATCCGGATGTGTAGTACATGGTTATTTGGGGTGTCCTATTTGTGGAGAGGAGACTGAATCTCTTCGTCTATCCTCCAGCTTAAAAAATGTATACCATTGCCACAGGAGGTTTTTACCCCCAGCTCATAGTTTCAGATTTGAGAAAGCTTCCAATTTTTTATTGGGCGGAGTTGAACATAGGCTACCGCCGAGACAACTTTCGGGTTCAGAAATTGAAAGTAAATCTTCTCAATGTGGCCCAAATATGCCAGGTAAGAATCCCAAATTTAAGAATGTCAAGCATAAGAAGACCCCAACTGGGAATGAAACTGAGATAAGAAAGGCATGGTCTCGGAGGTCAATTTTATTTGACTTGCCTTATTGGAAGAAAAACCCGGTGCGCCATGTATTGGATGTGATGCATGCAGAGAAGAACTTCGCTGAACATATTGTGGGTACTTGCCTTGGGGGGAGTCATTCGAAGGATGGAGAAAATGCACGAAAAGACCTTAAAACGTTAAAACTTAAACCACAACTATGGTTGAAAGAAGATAGTAGGGGAAGGACAATAATTCCCCCTGGTGCGTTTACTTTGACGAGTGAGGAAAGGAAGATGCTTCTAGACACAATATATAATTTGAAGGGCCCATCTACTTTTTCGTCCAACTTGCAAAGGATTGTGAATTATGCTACTCATGATTTACATAAGTGTAAGTCCCACGATTGGCATGTGATCATGCAATTGGTTCCTCTATTGTTTAAGCACTGTTTCTCCAAGCACAAGGATTTGCGTAGGGCTATTATGCAAATTAGTATTACCTTCTCCCTCTTGTGTGAGAAGGTAGTGAATCGAGAACACATAGTGGCCGCAAAATTGGCTGTGAACGAAGCGATTTGTGTATTGGAGAAGTACTTTCCCCCAGCATTCTTTGACATAAGTGTTCACTTGTTGGTACACCTATGCGACGAGGCACTTCTTTGTGGTCCAGTTAGATATCGGTGGATGTATCCGTTTGAAAGATTGATGAAAGTTTTTAAAGATTACGTCAAGAATACGCTATACATTGCAGGATCAATTGCAGAGGAATACATCACCGTGGAGTCATCAATATATACTCGGGAATATATGACTGACTCTACCAGCGTTGATGACACTGATGAATTCCTCGATGATGGTGGTAATGTGATGGGAAAACGAGTGAAATTAACGAGTTTGCAACATGAACAAGTAGCTCGTTATCTATTTGACACACATGAAGATGTCGAAGAATGGAAAAAGTAAGTTTCGAATATTATAATGTTTAACATTATTTTAGATTATTTTATACATGATTAATTTTGTAATATGCAGTAAATATGAAGCCTGTGAGAACAATAAAAGACGAAAAACAGTGGTACAATCAGACAGCGAATTTAGGCTATGGTTGACACAAGAGGTAATTACAATGAAAACAGTCGTTATGTAACGTTACATTACACTCATATTTTACCACTAATATAATTAATTTATCTATATTCTCAGCTCCTAAAGATGGGTGATGCGACATCAAGGCTTGCTCGTCTAGCCACTGGACCCTTGTTCGTGGCACAAGAGTACAAAAAATATCGATTGAACGGTTACATTTTCGGCGCTAAAGTGTACGAGGAAAGTACAAATGTACAGAACTCGGGTATTTCATACAAGGCTCTTACTTTCTTTCGAGCAAGCGCAAAAGATAAAAACCTCGTTGAAGCTGAAATGACTTACTATGGTGTAATTCAAAATATATTTGAATTGGATTATATAAGATTCAAAGAGGTTGTATTTTACTGTGAATGGGTAAGAGTTGAGGATAAAAATGCTTCTAAAGTTGATCCTGTCACCAATTTGATCATGGTTGACTTGTCCAAGTTGAAGAGCAACGACCACGTGAGCGATGAGCCGTTTGTTTGTGCATTTCAAAAGGTTAAGCAAGTGTTTTACTCGGAGTATATCACCAATGAGCCGTGGTCAATTGTCCAACACGCGCCAAGGCGTCTAAATAGTAGTGTGGATGACTTGGCTGCTCCTACCGAATATCAATCCATTTTTGATGATAACCCGAATTTGAAACAATTTTTCAATTTGTAATAATTATTTCAATTTGTACCGAAACATCCATTTTTAATGCTTTTACTTGATCTGCACTTTATCATTTTCACTCTTCTGTAGTTTGCGTGTGTGGAGAGGAGATTAATACATAAATATTCCAACTACATCTAAGTTTTGTTTATACTAATCCATGAATATACGCTTCTTACCTTTAATAGGTGATTAGTACATAGTTATTTGGGGTGTCCTATTTGTGGAGAGGAGACTGAATCTCTTCGTCTATCCGAACACTAAGAAATACCATAATCCTATGGAGCGATGCTCTGCAAATTCCTCCCAACCGTTACGTAGCCAAACATCACCGGTTGAAGTTGTCAATTCCACTTTCCATACCCCACCATTTTCCATACCCCATTCAAAGGTGGAGTTGACAACTTCAACTGCTGATTTTTGGCTACACAGCGGTTGGAAGGAATTTGCAACGCATACCTCCATAGGATTATGGTATCTCTTAGTGTTTAGATATGAAGAGAATTATAATTGACACGATTGCCCGGGGTACATTAGTTGGAAGGAGGTGCCATATGAGCTCAAGTTAGCTGTTTGAGTGACACTACAGGTAATGTATTTATATTTATATGTCAATTTCGATTTCGATTTCAATTACAATTTATATTTATCTATATTTGAGGGGCGGATACTAATTTTACTTTATTTCAATTCAGGGGACAGGGAGTGGCCCTAAGGGTAGGCCACATATGCTCTACTTATGTGGCTACTCGGACGAGAAGGGAAGGATAAGGAGGTGTTCCCGAGCGTCGCGGTACAAAATCTCTTTTCCATGCAAATAGTTTGTAGATTTGAGATAAAATGATGGTGATGTTGTTTCTTTTTAAATAGTTTCTTATTTGAATATATATTTGCATTATCTTTAGTTTGTTCGGATATATGATGTGTGGAACAGGTACAACGTTGCTATAACAGATACAAATATACTGCTGGGCAGTGGCAGTGGCCATACTGCCCAGCAGTTTTTTTTTAATTCTGCCCAGAATTGTCACGGTCATTGACCGTGACAATTTTTTTACAGAGGGTCACGGCTTTGTCACGGTCAATGACCGTGACAAACGTGTCACGGTCATTGACCTTGACACGACTGTGACACAAAACGCGAGTTTTATGTCAAGGTCATTGACCGTGACACGACCGTGACAAAAAAAGTTGTCTCGCCTCGAAATGTCACGGTCATTGACCTTGACAAGGTGAATTTGTCAAGGTCAATGGCCTTGACAAATGGGCAAATTTGGTGTAGTGATACTCTTGTTATATCTTCTGTCAATATTATAAATGTACTTTAGAAAGTACACGTGAACTTATATTGATAAAGTATAAGTGTAATTTGAAATGGTAACGTGTACTTTCAATATACAATTGTAAAATTTATAAAGTACACGTTTAATTTTGCGTGTATTTTGAACAAATCTCTTGTACTTTCCATTATGAATCCCTAGGTAATTCAAGTATTAAATTCATTTTGTTTTTTGTATGATCACAGTATTGGGCATGTGAGAAATTTGAAATTATTTCTCCTGTTGAAGAATATAAAGAAAATACTCCAAAATTCCTGAAGTGGAAGTTGTCGTTTTTGAAACAATGGTTTGTGAAGAATGACATCGCAACAGCAACTTTGAAGCAGGCTACAAATAAACCAGCTTGTAAGGATTGTCCTGTACAAAAGGAATCTCAGTTTGAAGGGCCAAGTTACTCTTTGAACATATCTACAGAAAGTCCTATACATGTTGATTCATCATCAAAAAAAGTTGCTGAAGATACTAATGACAATGAGTTTTCACATGGTTGGAATATTCCCCTTAAAAACATTGTGACTCCAAAGAAAAAGAAGGGAAAAGATCAACCAAAGGTTAATTTGGAGGAACAAATTGCTGTTTTGAAAAGGGAATTGTTGGAAAAAAAATAACCAACTATCTAAAGCAGCTGAAGACATTAATGGTGCAATTGAGAAGATGACCTCTTTGGAGGTCGAGACTGCCATTTTAAATGTACAGAGTCAGGTAGATCGTGATTCACTTTTTGAATCCCATGAGGAAATGAAGAAGTTAAAGGTGGAGCATTCCAACCTTTTGAAGGAAAAAGAGTTATTAAATAAGTTAGAGGTAGAAAATGTCCAACTAGTTGAGTTAAACAATTCTTTAAAAGAAAAGCTTGATCAAGTCACAATGAGTGACTCGGATAGAATTAAAGAATTGGATGAATCATTGAAAAAACAGGCAGAATCAACACGAATTTTGGAACAAAAGAATGGAAATCTGTCTCTGACTAATGAAGATCTCAAAAAAAAGTATGATGATACATTGCAACAATAGAAAGATGCTGACATAGAAAAGATGACATTGAGGCAGAATCTTGAGGAGTCAGAGTGGAAAAGAACTCAACAAGTACTTTTGAATGCAGAGTACACGCAGTTTTCCTAAAGTACACGTTTAAAGTACACGCAGTTTTCCAAAGTACACACAGTTTTCCCAAAGTACACGCAGTTTTCCAAAGTACACACAGTTTTCCCAAAGTACACGCAGTTTTATTTCATAATATTTTTAATGCAGTTTTATTTGATATTAGATATAATGCAGAGTACATGCATTATTTTATTAAAAATAATGCATTGTTTATAATGTAACATTTTTTTTGTATTACAGGAAAACAATAATAAAATCCTTAATGACGAAATTTCGGAGTTGAAGAAAATGCTTGAAGAATCAGAATTGAAAAAAACTGACCAGGTATCTGTAAAATACAATAGATATATAGTACACGCTACACTTTCTTAATTTTATGTATATTATAAATTTTATAAAGTACACGTATTTTATAATGCACGCATGTATATTATAAAATACACGCATGTATTAAAATACACGCGTGTACTTTATAAAATACACGCATGTATTAAAATACGCGCGGGTATTATATAAAATACACGTAAGAGAAAATGAATCATTGTTTCAAAAAATGCTTACAATTCAACATTCCTTGTTAAATATATCAGGAAAACATTAATAAACAACTCATGGACGAAATTTTGAGTTTGAAGATTGAACTAGCCTCAAAGAAAGTTCAGGGCAGCCCCAAAATATCCAAAACAAAAGGACCTCTTACTAGAGGGCAGAAGAAAAGAAAAGCTGACGGCGAAAACGAAAAGCATGAACCAATTAAGAAACAAAAAGAGTCAACGCTGAGAAAAGGCCGTCTAACAATAGCTGAACAAATGAAGGAAACTCACATCAAGCTTGAAGCAATCGAAGCATACAAATATCTCGATGAAGCTTCGAAGAAAAAGATTGAAGAGTTTATTAAAATTGTTGAGCCAGGGTAAAGTTTATTGTTTTATGATTTATCACTTCGCTAATTTATATTTTTTTTGGTGCAAAAGAATAAGGTTATTATTATTATACAATTCTTATTGATTATATAAAATGCAGGGAATTTATTTTCCAAGGGCTGGTTTCGTATGTCCCATGGGAAGATTTACTTGAAGTCCTCAACAATCAAGAAATTTCAAGCCAAGTATGTAGTCCAAATATTAGACATCCATTAAATTTTAACATTATTATTTCCTCACCATTTTATATTGTGTGAAACAGATAATACTTGCCTTTAGTGAAGTATTGAGGTTAAAATTGTCAGAGGAAGTGCTCTCCTACTCACACACTTTTTCTGATTATTGTTGGGTAAGTACAATTAAACCGAAAGTTTTGAGAAACAAAATTTCAGTTTTTTTTATTAACACTATGTCTATAATTTTTATTCAGATAGAAGCTTGTAGCACAAATGGAGTCAATAAGAAGGGGGAATTATACAGAGATTTATTTGAATACTTAGGCACTTGTAATAATTTGTTCATTGTACTAAGACATAGTGTAGGACATTTCACCTTACTTGTGATATACAAAAAAGAAAATAAAGTGGTCCACATGGATTTCCTTCGACCGAACGACAAGGAAAAAAACACAACATTCTTCGATGATGCAAAAAAATTGGTAGTGCCTAAACTTAATTAGTAATGTTACTTGTACTTATATTATACACGTGTACACGTGCATTATATAATGCGTGTACTTTGTATTAGTTGTACATAATTACCCAGATTATCAAAGTACACGCATCATATTTTAAAATACACATGAAATGAACCAATACAAGTTACGTGTACTTTAATATTATGCGTCTACTTTTAACGCTTTAGGAAAAATACACGCATCATATTTTAAAATGCACGTGATAGATAAAAATAAAATATGCATGTACTTTAATATTATGCGTGTACTTTTAACTCATTAGGCAAAGTACACGCATCATATTTTAAAATAAACGTGATATTTTAAAATAAAATATGCTTGTACTTTAATATTATGCGTGTACTTTTAACTCATTAGGCAAAGTACACGCATCATATTTTAAAATACACGTGATATGAAAAAATAAAATATGCGTGTACTTTTATATTATGCATGTACTTTTCACTCTTTAATCTTCATATACTATTTTATTTGTATACACTAAATATTTGTCTTCTTAACAGTTTTCTGTCTTCCAAAAAATACTGTGCCTATTGAAGACTGAAGCAGAAACAATGAAAAACAATGGTTTCAAATTCAGAGGAAGTTTGATGAAGGTACACCAAATGAGTTTACATTGGATGATGATCCATTGACAGAGCAAGAAAGAACGACCGTAGATTTCTTGCTGGAAAGTGATCTCAAATTTGACCTAATGAGAGATCATGAATGCCCTAAACAATATAATGGGTAAGAAAAACTTCATTTCTAAAAATTACTAATTTGTATCCTTTCAAAAAATTTCATCCCATCATACTAATTTGTACATTTGCTTTATTGTAATTTCAGGGTTGACTGTGGGGTGTTCTGCATGTACTACATTGAACAAATAAGCAGAAACAAGGAAATGCAAAAATTATTTCAAGACCCTAACATGCTAAAACAAAGAGCATATGTACTCAGGAAAATTCTTCTGTCAAAATATTTCTTCCCCCGAAAGGAGAAAAAACTTCTATAAATTGTGATTCAAATTCAAAACATATATTTGTAATTTGTTTTGTGTTATATTGGTTATTGTTTACAATATTTATTACACCAAAATACTTTTTTTCCGCTGGCGCGGACCACAATCCACATAAGGTTTAGACAAACAATGCATCTGATTGTTATGAAACAATGTACAAGCAGTTTTCACGAAAAATACAAGTGATAATTACTAAGTACACCAATGAATTCTTCAAAGTACACGCATTTTTACTAAAGTACACGCACTGGTTGATATAATAATTATTTATTATTTTAATTGAAAACTACTTTGAAGAATTCATTAAGGACGCAATAACCAAAATCAATTTATTAAGCTCAACTACTCACTTCCCAACTACTTATGGTCAAGAAATAAATAACTTTCACTTTTCCTATCAAAGAGTAATATTTGTTCCTTTCTTAACCATTACATCTAGGGTAAAGATAACATAATGACTATTCCAGCAGAAAACTTGCGAGAAACTCTTGAGAGAGATGAAAGAAATAAAAAAAAATAAGGAAAATTGAGGAAAATATTTCCTCATATGAAACTGCCTTTGAGCAGTTTCAAAAATATGTGAGGGAAGGCTATTCTGGACTTCCACCCAATCCCATAGATTTATTTGATGTGGATGAGGACCCTTCTCAAACACATGAAGAACTCATGTCTTTCTATACACAAGAAGTTCCCATGAAAATCGCAAAGATGAAGGAGAAGAAGGCTCTCCATGAAGGCCTTGTAGCCGTCATAGAAGAAGAAATTCGACACTGGTCGAATTTAATTGACTCTCTCCCTGACACCCTGGATGCCTTTGACAAACATCCCTACTAGAAGCCTTGTTTAGTTTTTTCAGCTTTCTTTATTTGAAAAAATTGTACTTTATTTTTTTATTTTTAATAAAAAAATCATTTCTTTCATGAATGTGTTCTGAGTTATGTCATACACCCAATATATTAAAGTACACGTGAACCCTTATCAACATGATCACGTGTATTGTTAAAAATTTAAACATTAATAACATTTCATGTAAAAAAATTATATAAATGCGTGTACTCTATATGTTACACGTGTACTTTATAAAGTACACGCATGGTCTATAAAGTACACGCCTATTAAAATTCTTGTATAATAATGCGTGTACTCAAGATATTGTCCCAAAATATTATATAAATGCGTGCACTCTATATATTACACGTGTACTTTATAAATTACACGCATAGTCTATAAAGTACACGCCTATTGAAATACTTGTATAATAATGCCGCTGGCGCGGACCATAATACCCATAGGAGTTTAAGAATATGAGTGACCCAAATGTCTTTTATAAAGTACAAGCACATTGTAATGTCCAAAACCATTTCCCAAATAGTAAATGCATTTATATACGTCTACTTGATAAAATTACATGCAGAATACATAAAGTACACGTATATTGAATTAGATTTTCGTCATATCAATATGCGTATACTTTGCTAAAACATGCATGTACAATTATATTTAAATGTGTGTACTTTAATTATCAATGCGTGTACTTCATAAAGTATACGCACATTTCATCAAGTACACACATATTATATTTATATTATGCGTGTACTTCATGCATATACATTAAGTAAAGTACACACATGCTTTTATAAAGTACACGCATATTGAACTGACCAAATCCATTTTTAAATGCGTGTACTTTATTAATATACGTGTACTTAATAAAGTACACGTATATTTAATCAAGGACACGCATTGATAAAATTTCTTGGGGACTTTGGCATTTAGTCCCAGTTTTGATCATCATCTTGCCTCCGATCCTAGATATATCATTTGTTGTTGTTAGTCCTATTCAATGAATGTTAAAATTAAAATGCCTCTGAACAATAATACAATCACACCCCGTATAGTAGTCCACGTTTTTCTCGGAATGCAGTTGTAACCATCCACAACTGCTAAATGGGACTAATTATGAATATAAAAGTCAAATGGGATTAGGACAAACAAAATATTCACAAATGGGACTATTGCTAAAATACCTAAAATTTCTTTGGACATCAAAATGCGCGTGTACAGTACATAACATGCGTATACAAAGGTAAAGTACACGTGAACACAAGGAATAATGATCATGTATGTTTTATGAAAAATATGTGTACAGCAACACAAAAAACAAACTAAAGAATGAGACTTAAAAATAAATTACATTCATTTAAGTGAAAACAAATGGTTTATTAATTAATTTATTCAATCAAATGGTTAAAATGAATAAATTCAACAATTTTAAAAATAGTCAAATGGGTTCCTTGCAAGTAGACCTGTAATGACCCGTTTTACTACACCTCGAGCAAGTAACTTCCCTTACTGTGATCTCACCAGAAGACTTTATTCTCTTATTTCTTGGCCTGTCTGTCGGTCTCTTAGTCATTGGTGGAAGGATAGATGGATTTTCAGGAATAGGAATATTTAAGGAAATCAAATCAGGAAGAGGAACTATAGGTATCGAGTATGATTTTCTGTAGAAAGATACCTTATAGTACTCCTAAATATAATCATAAATACTGGTCCCTTTCCTCCGCACAACACAAACAGCATGAGAACATGGAAAACATTTAATCTGCCAACTCTTACAAGAACAAGTCCTTTCTCCTAAGTCAACTGTTGCTCGCACTTCTGAATGAACTTCAAATACATTTTCACTTGAGCGACTAATAGTCCAATGTCGGCTTTTATTCCAATTTTCATTCAGTAACTTTTGAAAAAAAGGACATAGCTCATTTGTCCAAGTGTCAGACTCAACAAGTTTGTTTGCATTGAAATTCATAATCTTCACTCTCAATTTATCAAGCATATTCATTACTGGTAAATGCCTTTCCTCCAATATACATGAATTGAATGACTCCGCAACACTAGGTGCCATGCCACCATACCGTTTACCACGGAAATATGCACAGGACCAATTCTCGGGAGGTAAACTATTAATGAAATCGGCAATAGCAGCTCCTCCTTCCTTTTTCAATGCTTCAATATTCTTGTGAAATACATCTACTGAGACAGCATATGCACAAGACAAAAAATCTTTAACAATTTTCTTTCGAAATCCAGCACAATTCCCACGAATTTTCTTTTTTATATTCCCTTGTAAATGATGTATACAATAGGAATGTGCAGACAACGGGAAGACCCTCGAAACAGCTTTAAGTAATCCATTATTTCGATTGGATATAAATGTTATGTTTCGATATTGCTCAACTACTGCACTATGCAAATTGACTAGAAACCACATCCAGTTATCTTCGGTTTCGGAATCAACAACAGCATATGCAACAGGAAAAAGTCCTGAAATATAAAAATATATTAAAATAAAAATAAATAACATATCCATGTACAACACTTTGTATATTGATGCCGCTGGCGCAGACCCTAAAATACATGGGAAATATATTGTGTTTAATTTAAATTGTTTGTAAATAACAAGACAAAACATAAAAATGTACCGTACACATGATAAAGATAAAAAGACATGCACGTTTACTTTTCAATCTTTTGCTTGGCTTTATTGTTAACAAGACTAACATCAACATACATGCATAAAAATGTAAAGTACAAATGAACCAAACAAAAACATTCAAAGGTACTTTACATTTTTAACATGTACTTTGCTTTATTATTTCTAAATAACAACACCTATCATCAAAGTACACGCATAAAAATGAAAAGTACACGTGAAATTAAGAAAAACATTCACGTGTACTTGACATGTAAAATGCGTGTACTTTACTTATTACTACACATAAAATCATCATCATCAAAGTACACGCATAAAAATGAAAAGTACACGTGAAATTAACAAAAACATTCACGTGTACTTGACATGTAAAATGCGTGTACTTTACTTATTACTACACATAAAATCATCATCATCAAAGTACATGCATAAAAATGAAAAGTACACGTGACATTAACAAAAATATTCACGTGTACTTTACATGCACTATGCGTGTACTTTACTTAGTATTACACATAATAAAACATATCATGACAATACACGCAGAAAAATGAAAAGTACACGTGAACTAAAACAAAGACCTTCAAAGGTATTTTATATTTTTATGCTTGTATTTTGATGATATGGAATGGAACAAACAAAATTTCAATGCAATACACAAAATAAAATATTTAAAATTCATTTACCAGCTGATAGTATTGTTCCACGGTAACGGCTCTTCAAAAAGGCACCATCAAGAAATAAAACAGGTCTGCAGTATTGAAATCCATAAATACATCCTCTAAACATTACAAATATTCTCTTAAATTTTTTACTCTCATGTTCCACATCAAGGATGCAATGCGACCCAGGATTATACTGCAATAGAAGGTCACGATAATTATTCATTAATGCATAAGAAACCTTTTCATCACCATGTATATCAACATCAACCATCTCTTTCGCACGCCATGCATGTTGATAAGCTATATCAAGACTATAATTCTTCTTCATATCTCTAACTACATCAATTGGTCTCAATAGCGGGTTATCTCTTAGATCATCAGCTACCAATGTTGAAACCAACTTGGAGGCTATCATTTTGGCTGACGGACTACGAAAGACACCTCTACATGTATGCTCATTATTCATTGCACGTATGTAAAAGTATCCATTTATTGTAGATAATGAAGCATGCATTATCCACATGCAATTCTCAGTAGTCTTTTTAGAGCATTCAGCCGTCACTCGAGTTTTATCATTCTTCAAATACACATACTTGAACCCAACCTTAACGGCATACTTTCGCAATTTATCCTGAAATTCCACTAAACCTCCTTCAAAACACTGCTGCTCATGACTTATATAAGTCTTCCAATCATTCGAAAGATAGACTTTTAACTTACTTGACTCCACACCTCCAAGATAAAAGTCATTTTCAATGCAACTATTAAAATCATTTTTAGTGCCTGATGATAAAGACTCTAACCTCTGTGTATTTGTATCACCACTGTCAACCCTCTCAGAACTTGTATTACTGCAGTCAACCCCTTCAAAAATTCGATTAGAGCAGTCAACCCGTTCACGACATGTATTACATGGAAATGGTAATGAATCAATGACATATATCCAAATGAAATTAACTTTCACGATTAATTGGGACCGCAACATACAACAAACATCGTTGTCATAAACTAACATGAACCGACATTCATCACCAAATGAATTCCTCAATGAAAAACTCCCACTTCTCAAATTAGTAAACCTAATACACAACTCATTGCATATGAAATCTAATGAGCTATCTTCAAATATTTCAATACAAGCCATATTATCCAAATAACAACACCTTGCTATTACACTACTTACCATAATGTCCTACAGTAAAACAAAGACGAAAAACATTTACTTCAAGGTCAATAATTCTAAAAATGTGTGCAATAATTTAATGCATGAAATATCAAAATATTTATTTATAATTAATATAAACTTACAGGCACTTTTTAAAAACCTATACATGAAGCAATAAAGCACACACATATTATCAAATAATCAATCACGTGTACTTTATAAACACTGCGTGTACTTTGAAAACTGATATCGAACTGGTTATTTCCGCTGGCGCGGACCTATATCAATAAGTGATTCAATACCAAATCAAAATCAAGGACTCTTAAAATTAGAATGAAACATCAATAATATTCATTCAACACATTCAACTAACAATTACAAATATTGATAAATATAACTTATTTATTAAGAATACAAACATAAATGCATAAAAAACACAAATTAAAAACATATACATTGTTGATGTAAAAAATTAGATGATATCTAATTATTTAATCACAGATAAATAAAATGAGACAAAAAACTTTTAAAGTAGTTCAGCCTTATAAGAATGACCTACGTCCACTATTTTCGTTATTACTGACTGTTTGGGAATTCTCAATTATAAGTTTTCTCAAGAAATTCTGGTCCCCTTACAATGAGGATAATACAATGTATTTATAGCCCTAAGGTTGTAATGTGAAAGGGTAATACATTTAATGCCCCTTAAGTGTATACATTTGTATGATAATAATAAGCATTAAATGCGTAGTCAAACTGTTGGTTATCCGGCTATTATTGCTTTGTTCGAGGTGCAGCTTGGACCGCCTAAGCTGCTCAGACCGCCTAAGGTCCTCGGTACTCAAAAGTTCCTCAGAGAGTTCTTGTAGGTCGGAGCGTCTGAGTTGATCGGGGAAGCAGAGTTTCTCGTTGCAGTATGGTTCCTCGGAGTCGAGGTGTTGTTCGTAAGTGTTTGTCGTTTCCATGTAGATTGCCACGTGTCTTCACCCAATTGAACCATGTCAGCAGACTAAATTTGGTATCAACAGAAGCCCTCAATGTTTCATAGTTTGAAATTTGAGGAGTGTGGAACATTCTTTCTCGATATATAGCGGTTTTAAATGATCATCCTGAAATTTAGGAGTATTTTCTTTTGAATTTATTTCTCCTTCCAAATTCGTAGAATCGGCCTTTTTTTGAATTTTTCTAATCGCTTCGATTCTCGCGCCTCTTTTCTCTGTTTAGCCGCTGGTAACGTAACCGTCTCTTTTTGTAATCATTACTTTTACCCTTTCCCAAGGCAAAGTATTTAAACGTTGCAGAAAATCCCATCGTCTTCTACTTTTTCAAATTTGTCTCTTTGAGTTTTCAATCGTCTCTCTCTCTCCTGTGCGTTCATCTCTTCCATCATTTGTTGTCAACAGACTCATCCCTTTCCTGTAAGATTTTCTTCTTTCTCTTTGATTTCCTTCTTTCATCATGGTTTATCCTGTAGAATCAATTGATAAGTTTCGCTCTGATTTCTCCATTCCCTCATGGGTTATTTTGGAAGAGCTTTCTGAGCCTTCAGACTATTTTCGTTTAGCTGAGGGACATTGATTCCCAAGTCTCTTTGTTGCTGAGTGTGGCTTTTCTTTTCCCCCAAACCCTCTATGTCTGGAATTCTGTCAATACTTTGACGTGGTTCCTGCAAGAATAACCCCCAATACATGGAGAATAGTTAACGGTGTTTATAGATTAAATCAAATTCATGGAACTCGTATAGGAATTCCTGAAATTATGTTTTGTTATAGATGGGTTGTGAGCGATAATAATTTTTATTTAAAAATTAGGTTTTTAAATAGAGCTTTAGTGGTCAATCTCCCAGATGCCAATAGGGACTACTTTGAGCATGGGGTTGTTATGAAAAATTGGCAACACCCTCCATTAACTGGAGATGATGTTTACCAGGGTCCCAGATGTCCTCCCTATGGCAATGGGATAGGTTGTTTTTATTTTATTTTATTTTCAAAATTATTCTTCCTTTGTGTTTGATAAAATGTGCCACTGATATTTTAATTTTGATTTATTTGCAGGTGACAACATAAGAAAGTGTCCAAAAGAGGTAGACGTTAATATAAGGCACTTAAAACTTATCTAGAGTTTGCATCAGACTGTTGCCGACGAGCATATTAGGTCAGCTTCATATCTGCTTCAGTACAAGAGTTACACATCCTCTTTTACTGCTCGTCCGGTGATAAGCGACGCAGAACCCATACCAGGCTCTACAAGTTTTTCACCTGAATCACATATACCTTTGAGTGAAAGGATGAAGAAAAGAAGGCCTCCTACCCTTTTTGAGAAACCTGCCTCTGATGCTGGAGAGGCAAAAAGAAGTAATCTTGATGTCCCAGGAGAAGGGATAAAGAAAATTGATGCATCTTCCTTGATGCTCCTGTGAAGGTGGTTGATAAGCCCCTAGTGGCCCCGAGCAAGGCTGCTGCTCCAGGCGAGGTGATTGTCATTTCTCCGACTAAGACTACAATGTTAGTCGAGAAAGTTGATGCTCCTCTGAGGAGGCTGAAGAAAAACTCCTCTATCAATTTGGCTGAAACCGTCTCTCAGCCCCCGACTAGTGGAGTTCCCACTTTTGTTCCCCCGAGCTCTGCTATGAGCTCGGTGAAGACTTGGATCATTCCCGAGATCCAAGGTATTGAAGAAAACCTTTCTCGGGACACAGTTACCACATTAGTAGCTCGTCACATTGCTTCTGTAAGTCCTATAGTCTTAAATTTTCATTTTTTCCTTTTTGTATCTGTGCACTAACTTGCTTTCGTTTTCTTTTCACGGTTGGTGAGCTGTTTTAATACAATTTTGAAGAAAGATGAAGCTATTAAAGCTTTAAGCTCCTCGTCTGGTGTAGAGGAAGCTTTGGTAGGACTGGCGCAGTCTCTGAAAGATTCTCGTCAGAAATATGATGATGATAAGGCAATCTGGGAGAAAAGGCTTACTTTGACTGAGCAGGAGAAGGCTCAGGTTATTGAGGTCTCCAAGGGGTTGGAGAAAAAAATGAATGATTTGGAGAAGAAGAATAAAGAGCTCGAAGGGAAGCTCAAAAATGCTGAGGAGTTTGAAGATAAACTCAAGGCTGCTGAGGAGGAGTTAGGTAGACTTCGGGAAGTAAGTCGTCAGAAGGAGGAAGTTGAGAATAAACTGAAGGTTGCTGACAATCTTCTTTCCGAGAAGCTTTCCTCGGAGAAGACAAAGAGGAAGTTGGCTGTGAAAAAATCTTTTAGTGCCGGCTGGGACAAAGGGTGGAACAAAGGTTTGGCTGCCATGATGTCGCAAGTCGAATATGGCAGCCTCAAATACTTTAGAGATGGATGGGTCGCTGCTCTACAAGAAATGAAAGTTGATGAAACTTCTGAATTATTTCAGCGACACATCCCTGGCCCCCCTCTAACTCCTGAAGACGAAGAAGAGGATGAAGCTGCCTCTGAGGAGTCTTCCATGGTGATGGGAGATCAAGTTTCTCATTCCCCAACCATCCATCCCCCTAACGAGGAACTTCAACTACCTGCTACTTCCTCCGAGCAACTTCCAGCACTTCCCGAGCAACCCTCTGCTCCATTCGAGCAACCTACCTCCTCGTCCCAGCCTCCGGAGAAAGTTTTGGGAGACAAGGAAAAGGTGTAGAGTTGTTCGAATTTCTCTCTCTCTATTTTATTTTTCTTTGTCAAATCTAACTTCTGAACATGTAACTCTGAACCTTGTACTTCTGAACTTTGTGATGCAATAAAATTTGAACTTTTACTTATGCATACTGTTGATTCTCTTCTTCATGCTCTGTTTGTACTTTTATTGATTATTGTTTTTTCTTCCTCTACTAGTTTCTGGCCAGGATGGAATTATTGTCTGCTCATGATACAAAGTTGTTAAGGCAATGCAATGAATATTTTAAAGTCGGTCATACAGACATGAGTGCAGCTCAAATTACTGACATCCTCGGTCAGGGTGCTTCAGAGTAAGCAATTGAAGCCTATCAATATTTGAAGTGCCTACTCGACCGTGCAGTGGCTAACAACGTAGCATATTATGATATAATTGAGGATCTCCAAGGCACTCTTGAAGAACTTCAGCAACAATATAAGGAATTCACTGCCCTTTTGCACGAGGGGTACGAGAAGAAGTATCAGCACATCTGTGCCGATAAGGGATATGATAAACGATTTACTGCTTACGATGTGCGGGAGAGAACGTTGAAGGCTGAGGTCGAAGAGCACAGACAGATAGGTGAGTTATTAGAGCAAGAAAATAATAACTTACAAAGAGAGGTGTCTCAGTTGAAGTCTGCAGCTTCCTCCTCAAATGCTTTGATCTCAGTGACTGACGAGGGATTCTCGTTCTTGGTGGTCGAAAACGCCAACCTGAGGGATGAATTGGAAACTTTGAAGAGGTCTGGCCCCTCTACCTCGGGGACGAGCAAGAGCTTCTCGGATTCCTATCGAGGAACAGAGGACTCAATCTGCTCTAGAGAACCAGGCCTTCCAACTGATGGCAAAGAACCAGGCATTGGCTGAGATGTCTAAGAAGATCAGGGATCTGGAAGAGCAGCTTTCTGTGCAGAAGTCTATCTTGGAGAATAAAAACTCTTTATCAAAAATCTCCACGAGCAGCTGGAAAGATTGACATATCAATTCCACAAGCAGCCCAGATAATTCTGGATGGCTGGCTACAACGAGGCTCTCTACCATTTGGATGATCGTATCCAAAATGCAAACAATGAGGGTTACAAATAGGGATGGTTGAACGCCTTAGGTGTGCTGCAACTGGAACAAGGTCATTACTTGTGGGATTACCATAATCCTGGGCTGCTCAGCCTACCAGTTTCACTATTCAAGCTTGATATGAGTTGGATCCCTGCTCGGGCCATCCCTCGGTGTCTGATTTCCAAATACCTCGGCGATTACAATCTCCATTCCAATGTCGAGATATCTCGTCCTGAGCACCTACTAGATCGACCATTAGGGATGAATATCAGGATGCTTGAAGATCTTAACTTCATAAATTCCCCTCATGCTTTAAATGATCCACCTGCTGGCGAGGAACCTGTTTCAAAAGCAGGGGGGAAGAAACCAATAGAATAGGAATCTTAATGTAATAAATTTGTATTTCATTCTTGATGTATTTTGTTCTACATTTAATGAAATAATTTTATTTAGAAATCTTGACTGCCATTGTCTTGTAATTATAAAACACTTTACATTTGTGCATGTATATCTGTTAAAAAGATAACAACATTGTGTTATTTATCGATCAACTGGAGTTTGTTAAAACTTATTGTCGACTATCTTGAATTTGTGATAATCATTTGATGACTAACCAAAATTGATGATATTTTTATTTCTCGACTAACTTGGTAGTAATTTAAAAAGTTACGAGTATAAAAAATTTTGCTCGATCACTTTCTCGTACTCATAAAATGTTTCCGACCAACCAAGGTCGGTAAATTTTTCTTCTCGACCAACTACAGTTAGTGGCTTTTTCTTACCAACCAATCTTTGTCACTTTTTGGAATAGTTTTACTTCCCAACCAACCTTAGTTGGCATTTTCGAGAATATATTTACTTCCTATCCAACCAAGTTGGCATTTTTAGGAATAGTTTTACTTCCCGACCAACCTTAGCTGGCGTTTTCCAGAATATATTTACTTTCTAACCAACCAAGTTGGCTTTTTTAGGAATAGTTTTACTTCCCGACCAACCTTAGCTGGCATTTTCGAGAATATATTTACTTCTTAACCAACCAAGTTGGCATTTTTAGGAATAGTTTTACTTCCCGACCAACCTTAGCTGACGTTTTCGAGAATATATTTACTTCCTAACCAATCAAGTTGGCATTTTTAGGAATAGTTTTACTTCCCGACCAACCTTAGCTGGCGTTTTCGAGAATATATTTACTTCCTAACCAACCAAGTTGGCATTTTTAGGAATTGTTTTACTTCCCGACCAACCTTAGCTGGCATTTTCGAGAATATATTTACTTCATAACCAACCAAGTTGGCATTTTTAGGAATATTTTTACTTCCCGACCAACCTTAGCTGGCATTTTCGAGAATATATTTACTTCCTAACCAACCAAGTTGGCATTTTTAGGAATAGATTTGAGTAGTTCGAGATCTGCTGAGTAGTGTGTAAAAGGAAAGAAACTGGGCAGAACATTATCACTTTATTCATACTGATGAAACTGCATTACATGAGAGTTTACATTACTGATAATATTTGCGCAGGTGCTCTGCATTCCACGCATTCTTAAACTCCTCCCCCTCTAAAGTTTCTATTTTGTATGTTCCTGGTCGAACAACTTCCTTAACTCGGTAGGGTCCATGCCAGTTGGCTTCCAGTTTGTTGTGCTTTTGAATCACCTTCTTTAGCACATAGTCTCATTCTTTCAAGTCGCACTTCTTCACTCTCTTGTTGTAGAACAAAGCGATTCGTTGCTGGTAAGCAGCATTTCTAATGGTTGCTTCTTCCCTAACCTCCTCGAGCATGTCCAAGTCTAACCTTCTCATTAAATCGCTGACAGGGGAATTGAAATTCAGTATTCTGTGTGTTGGGAGACCCAATTCGGCGGGTATAACAGCTTCACTTCCAAATGCCAGCATATATGGAGATTCCCTTGTTGCTGCTCGGGGAGTAGTTCGGTAAACCCATAAAACTGATTATAGCTCGTTGATCCAGTTTGCTTTCTCATCGTTCAGTCTTTTTTTCAAACCATTCAGCAGCGTTCTGTTCGTCACTTCAGTTTGTCCATTGCTTTGAGGATGGCCTGGTGCCGAGTGGATCTTCAAGATATTTGACTGATGACAATAGGCAGCGAACTCCTCGTTGTCAAATTGTGTTCCATGGTCTGTGATGAAGGCATGAGGAAGACCATATCGACAAATGATGTTCTTCCAAATAAATTGGTACACCTTGTCGTACGTCATATCGATGAGAGGCTCAGCCTCAACCCATTTAGTAAAATAATCCACAACGACCATGAGATATTTAAATCTTCCCCTGGTCGTCGGCAGTGGTCCAACCAAATCTATTCCCCATATGGAAAATGGCCAAGGGGAAGTAATGGGTGTCAATAACGTTTGGGGAGTTCTTCGGATGGAGGAGAAGCGCTGACACTTGTCACATTTCTTAGCATAGGCTATGCAACCAGCCCTCATCGCCGGCCAGTAGTATCCTTGAGTCATCATTCTTTGCAAAAGAGTCTGACCTGCTACATTGGCTCCACATGATCCTTCATGGACCTCTTCAATCAAATCTTTCACCTCGGTGGGATGCACACATCTTTGCAAACCTGCTATAATTCCTCGTCTGTATAGAATACCATTAGTCAGTACATAACGAGCAGTTTTAAACTTCAATTTCTTGGCTGTAAGTTTGTCAGTTGGTAACTCCCCTTTCTCAATATATGCCCTGATGGGATCCATCCATGATGACCCTAAATCGAGGGTATTAAAGTTTATCGTCAGATCTTCATCTATACTCCGACCAGCTAAAACTTTAATTGGGATTGTTCTTTGCAGCTCGGTACGAGTAGCTGATGCTAATCGAGCTAAGGCGTCTGCTCTTGCATTCTCCATTCTTGGTATTCTGACCAGCTGAATAGCAGTAAATTCCGACACCAATTCCTTCGCCTTTGCATGATATCTGATCATTAATTCTCCTTTGGCTGCATATACTCCCATCATTTGATTTATGACCAATTGCGAGTCACTGAAAATAATAACTTGTTCTGCCCCCATGGTTTTCGTCAAACTAAGACCTGCAATCATGGCTTCATATTCAGCCTCATTATTGGAAGCTTTGAATTGGAAACGTAGGGCGTATTCCATGTCGACCTCGTCCGGACTGTTCAAAGCTATCCCTGCGCTACATCCTGTAGTGCAGGATGAACCATCCACATACAGACTCCATATAGGCAACTCGTCTTCAAATTGCTGATCTGACAGTGTTCCTCGGTGAAAAATTTGTTACTTCCTTTCACCATCTCCTGATATTTTTTGCTGTTCGTCGATCATCTTTTCTTGCCCTTTTACCAACCTAAGCTGGTCTGGGCTTGAATTTGATGATCCTGTAACATCTACTTGCCCTTTTACCAAGATAAGTTGGTCTGGGCTTGCATTTGATGATCCTGTAACATCCACAGGTTGATCAGCGAGCAACTTTTGCTCCTCGGGGGTATCAGGATAGGTGAACTCTGTTATAAAATCTGCTACTGCTTGCCCTTTTAGCGATGATCTGGGTTCATAAACTATATCATATTCACCGAGTTCTATTGCCCAACACATCAATCTTCCTGACTTTTCTGGTTTATGAAGGGCTTGCCTCAATGGCATATCAATTATACTACTATGGTATGAGCCTGGAAGTATGGATTCATTCTTCTACTTTCCTCGATCAATGCTAGTGCCAATTTTTCCAGCCTTGGATATCTGATCTCTGCTCCTCGAAAGGCCTTACTTGTGTAGTAGATTGGTTTTTGTACTCCATTCTCCATTCTTATCAATGTCGAACTAACTGCATTCTCAGATACTGCCAAATACAAGTATAATTTTTCTCCCATCACTGACCTGGATAACAGTGGAGGTGCTCCTAAATATTTCTTCAAGTCTTGGAAAGCCTTCTCACATTCATCATTCCACTCAAAAGTTTTTCGGAGCGTCTTGAAGAATGGGAGGCATCGATCAGTTGCCCGCGATACAAATCTGTTGAGTGCTGCTACTCACCCTGTAAGACTTTGTACCTCTTTCTTCGTCGTTGGGGATCGCAGCCCTAACAGAGCTTTGATCTTTTCAGGGTTAGCTTCAATGCCTCGCTGATTGACAATGTACCCGAGAAACATACCTTCTCGCACTCCAAATATGCACTTCGTCGGGTTCAACTTCATTTGATATTTATCTAGTTAATTAAAGGTCTGGCTTAAGTCAACTAGATGATCAACAACTTTCTTGCTCTTTGTCAGCATATCGTCAACATAGACTTCCATATTGCAACTGATTTATTCTGCAAACACTTTGTTCATCAGCCGCTGATATGTTGCACCTGCATTTTTCAAACCAAAAGGCATAACATTATAACAATAAGTTCCCCTAGGGGTAATAAAATAAGTACTCTCCCTGTCTTCAGGTTTCATTTTAATCTGATTGTAACCAGAATAAGCATCCATGAAGCTCAGCAACTCGTGTCCCGAGGTAGCATCCACTAGTTGATCAATTCGGGGCAGCGAAAAGTGATCCTTTGGGCATGCTTTGTTGAGGTCGGTGAAGTCTACACACATCCTCCATTTGTTGTTCTTCTTTTTCACCATCACCACATTTGCTAACCAGTATGGATATTTAACATCTTCAATAAAACAAGCTTTCTGGAGCTTCTCGACTTCCTCCTGCATAGCTTGATTCTTCTCAGGACTAAATACTCTTCTTCTCTGTTTCACAGGCTTGATCTCCTTATTCACATTGAGTTCGTGACATAAGAAATTTGGGTCTATCCCAAGCATATCCTCATGACTCCATGCAAAAGTTTGCTTTCTGCTTCTTAGGAAAGTTATCAATTTCTGCTTTAGTGAGGCTTCCAACGACGAACCTACTTGAGTAGTTCGTTCAGGGTGCTCGTCGTCCAGGATGATGTTTTCAGTAGCTTCCATCACTTGACCCTTCACGAGTTGTGACTCATCTCTAGGATCCAATGTTTCAATTTCTGCACCTTCATCCACTTGATAGGTGGTGGTCTCTTTCCTTGATTCCTCCATTTCCTCTTGCTCAGCGGATGAAGAATAGCATTCCCGAGCTACTTTCTGATCACCTTTCACAACTCCTACTCCAAAATTTGTTGGAAATTTTAGGCATTGATGTACCGTGGATGATACAGCTCGAACTTCTTCAATCCTACTCTTCCCATGATGATATTGTATGATGATTGAACATTCTTATCCGTCACGAAGAAGCGTATTCTTTCTGTTCGACAAGTAGGCCACGTACCAATGAATATATCCAATTTGATCGTCCCAAGTGGAAATACTTTCTCGCCAGCAAAATCGAGGAGGGGTCTATGATAAGGTTCCAGTTGAGATAGCTTTAGATTCAAACTGTCGAAGCATGAGTAAAATATGATGTCTGCCGAGCTACCATTGTCTACCAGTATTCTTGAAATCATTACCTCCTTCATCCTCATTTTGATCACCAATGGGTCATCATGAGGATATAGAACACCTGCGAGGTCGTTCTTTGAGAAACCAATGACCAATTTCTCTTTGTTCACCTTTCTCGGGCGATCCTCCTCAGCTAGATTTATTCGTTGAATGTATGAGCAAGCTTGAGCCTCACAGAGTTAAGCTTTTCTTTCGGCAGTAAGGTCTCATCCCCCTGCATCTCCACCTGTAATAACATTACAGTCAAATGACCCAAAGCGTATTGAAAATACCTCACGTTCTGGCTTCCTTGGTCTCTTCGGAAAATCGGGGTCGTCTTCTGGATCAACTTCATGGTCTCTCTTCTTGTTCTCCTCTGCTCGACGAGGAGATCTAGACCTCTCTCTTGCTCGATCATTGTTTCTTCTATCATTCCTCCGATCAACATACTTTGCCAGTTTTCCTCGTCTGATGAGTGTTTCAATCTCATTATGAAGAGCTATGTAATTTTTAGTCATATGGCCATGATCTTTGTGAAACTCGTAATATTTTGCCTTATTTCTCCTTTCAGGGTCTGCCTTCATTTTCTCTGGCCAATTTAATTCCTCGTTGTTCTTGATTTCTTCTAGAACGTGGTTGATGTCTTTCTTCAAAGGAGTATAATTATCAAATTTCTTCAATACTTCCCATGATGACCTTGTTCTTGAGTGTTTGTCACTACCATTGTTCTTATTCTCCTTCTTCTTAGCTTTATCACCTTCCACCTTGGTTTCTTTGGCATCCATATTCTTCTTCGCAGCCATAGCCTCCTCGGCATTCATAATCTTGGCTACCTTTCCCATCAGATCTGACATGATTCTAGGTGGATCTTTGGCCAAAATGTAGTACAACTTGTTGGGCAGTAATCCACTCATCAAGGCGGTAATCGCTGTCTTTTTCTCATAATCAATGACTTCGAGTTTCTCGTTATTAAAACGAGTGATATAATCTCTGGTACTTTCACAAGCTTTTTATCTAACACTTAACAAATGCGCTACTCGTTTAACTGTCTTTGCCCCAAAACAGAAATTCCCAATGAATAACTCGGCTAGTTGAACGAAAGTTGAGATCTTACCCCGATGAAGGTTATTATACCATATTTAAGCAGATCCGGTAAGAGTTCCCGAGAATGCTCTGCATCTCATCTCATCTGGAACAGCATAGATGTCGGCTGCAGCTTGGTATTGTTCTATATGAAGGACAAGGTCGGTCTTTCCATCATATTTGGGGGTCACAACAGGTGCTTTGAACTTTGATGGTGTTGGAAAATCTACAATGGCCGGGACAAAAGGTGTTCCTTGAACAAAAGTTCGTTGTAGAGGGTTCTTGGCCTTAGCCATTTCCCCTAATCTATCCTCCAGCCTCTGAATAGAGCCTTTCCACGCATCGTTTCCTTCCTCGGGCCTGTTGGTTCAAGCAACTGATCGCGTTGATGTGGCTTCCTGGGATCTATCTTGACGAGCAACCGGTCACGACTGGGCAGATCCTTCCCTTAAGTCTGATGGTCGTCGAAAACTCCTCGATGCGGCTCTAGGAGGACTTTTGCTCCGCCTAGGACCTAATCGATCAAAAGGAGATACTCTGCTTAATCTTTCTAGTGCACTGGTCCTTTCTGGAGAGAGAGTGATACGTTGTTCAGTATCTGTGGCTCGTACCGACGAAGTTCATCCAGGTTGATAAGAAAAATCTTCAGACTCATCAGTACGATATGAATCAGTACGCCTAGTACGTGAAGAGGGTAAACGGGTATTTCTTTGAATACTTCGCGATTCTGAATGGGTTGATGCACCGCCATGGAGGGTTCGTATGAGTTGTCGCATAGTTTCTTGCATGACTGTCTGGCCCTGGGCCAGATTTGTCATTATTCCAGCCAGATCTGGAATATTAGGCGGAGCAGATGGATTTGGAGGGCTTCCAGCGTTTCGATTGCTGGGTTCTGGAATATCATCCATTTGTGATGAATTGTTTTTGATGGAAAATGATATTACCAGTCGTTTCCCACAGACGGCGCTAATCTGTTGATGTAAAAAATTAGATGATATCTAATTATTTAATCACAAATAAATAAAATGAGACAAAGAACTTTTAAAGTGGTTCAGCCTTATAAGAATGACCTACGTCCACTGTTTTTGTTATTACTGACTGTTTGGGAATTCTCGATTACAAGTTTTCTCAAGAAATTCCGGTCCCCTTACAATGAGGATAATACAATGTATTTATAGCCCTAAGGCTGTAATGTGAAAGGGTAATACATTTAATGCCCCTTAAGTGTATACATCTGTATGATAATAATAAGGATTTAATGCGTAGTCAAACTGTTGGTTATCTGCCTATTAATGCTTTGTCCGAGGTGCAGCTCGAATCACCTAAGCTTCTCGGACCGCCTAAGGTCCTCGGTACTCAAAAGTTCCTCGGAGAGTTCTTGTAGGTCGGAGCGTCTGAGTTGATCGGGGAAGCAGAGTTCCTCGTTGCAGTATGGTTCCTCGGAGTCGAGGTGTTGTTCGTAAGTGTTTGTCGTTGCCATGTAGATTGCCACGTGTCTTCACCCAATTGACCATGTCAGCAGACTAAATTTGGTATCAACATACATATATAACATATAAAAAGCTATTCAATCACATGAATGAATATTACAATGAGTCTCTTGAATCAAAACAAATGACATATACTTATTGTAATCGATCGAAAATAGAAAAATCAACTGCTGATAAAGATAAACTTACATATGATAGAGCCAAGTGATACAGGTAGAATCGATTAAGAACACTGTAATCGATTATAGGACAGACAATCAAAGCATAAGATTGATGTTATTTTCGTTTTCGGGGAATAATCGTTAGTTGCAGAGAAAACTCCAATAGCCGATTAGGTTTATGATTTTTTTAAATTGGGGGTATTTATATGTTGGACCTAATCGTTTAAAATTTAATTCACCGATTTTTTTGTTTAAAATTGTTAGTCCAAGGATTAGACTGTAAAAACCTATTATTAATATTACAAATTGAGTTTACAAGTGAAGTTTTAAACAAACATTTTGCACGGTGGGTAGGCTAGTCTGTAGTATAAATTATGCAATTGGCAGACTATAAAAGGGTTGGTGAGTGAAGCTGACTAGAGAGCAATCCATGGCAACACTAATAGTGTCTTGTGTTAGCCCACTGCTCTCACTTCCGATACTGACTCTGCGTTGCAATCCATGGCGTTCGCTCTCTCCGACGTCGTTTCGCACGCACAACCTCTCTTCTCTCAAAGCCTCTGCATCATTACCTTTCGATCTTTCTCCTCCTCCTATCGACCACGACCTTCTCGTAAGTCATTTATATATATATATATATATATATATATGCTATTAATTTGTTTCTTAATTGATCATGTTCATTTATATATCTTTAGTATTGGACACCTTTTGTTGTCAATTCTAATAAAATATTATCTTACTCCCAAATTTAATGGTTCCTTAACCATCTCTATCTCTATAAAGATGTGGTGGCGTTGGTATAGAAATTTTTAGTTTTTTCTTCTTCTTACTTTAATACATTATTAATTATTGATTTTAGAATTTAATACATTTAATCAGTTTATTAGACGTTACTAAATTTTTCTGTCACTAAAAATGATCTTCAGTTAGTTGCTGGAAATTGGTATTAAGTTGGTCTTAGCTAAATTATATCAATTAATTAACAATTTAATTAGTTAAGAGATAATAACAAGCACATAAAGGAAGTAGGGAGCAAAGAGGGAAAGAAAGAGGCCAGAATTTACGTCGTTCGATCCACTGAGTTGGCCTACGTCCACAAATGCTTCGATCGTTATTCCACCAGTTAACAACCTCCACAGAAATACAGTCGAATACAAGCTTTATCTCTCTACAATTTGATAACATAACAATAATATCTCATACTTTTATTGAGAGTAATAGGTTGCTGTTTATAGGTTATTGAGTGTGAGAGAGGAGGTACACGTGTCTCACCTTTATAAGTCAGGTGAGATCACGTTTTACAAGTTGAGTGAGAGAATAATCACAAGTTAGTTATGACACATGAAGGAGAATATCTTCATATCTTCTTTTGTTGCACATGTATTTAGCTCCTGATGTCATCCAATTATATGGTTCACACTCCTCGAGACGATGTTAACTAACGGAGTTACCTTTTTTGCTCACCCTAGGCCGAGGCCGACCACTGGTGAACCGACCTCTATGAAGCACGGACACTCTCCCGGAGCCAACGAATCGGGCTTGACTCGAGTCGGATACTTTGAAATACCCCGCGCAATTCAGACAACGGGGTGGCCAGCCACCGCTGTTGAACTACGCCGGACGCTATTAAATAAATACCATTCTCAGCATGTGACAGATTTGAGACAATAAAAATCAATCCACAAGATGAATAATAATCAACTCCAAATATTAATGATAAAAAATGTGATAAAAGAAATCAATCACATGCTAAAACTCCAAATGAATCCAATCTCTAAGATATGAATTAATTAAAAATCTGAATAATAAACCAACGGTAAATACTTCTACTAAAATCCTCAAACAACTTTGGAACCGAATGGCCCAATAAAACCCGAATGAAGTTTCATAACAAAATGCGACGGAAAGGAAAATCTAAACTAAATAAAACAGTAAATAAAAGCAACTCCAGCTGCACCTCCAAGCGATATCCGATAAATTCTATGCAGCTTCTCCAAAACTTATCCTGAAAAGATTAGTCAACGCACGAAGTCAGAGCCCCAAACATGAATACACACTACTCTCCTCAAATAGGATCCGTGAACCCAGACAATAGCATTTTACGCAATAAATATCACTATAGAGTATTTTAATTAAACGGAATATAATTAAATGCGATAGCAAAAATCACTAACTACCCTCAGTAATTGTTTTGTTATTCACAAAGCACACCAATATGATTTTAAATAATTAAGCGCCAAGCTGTCAATTTAGTTAGATTAACCCAATTTATCATTCTCCTCAAATTTATTATTAGTATAATTATAGCGGTCCTCCCGCCACGGGTGGTCTCCCACCAAAGTTTTAGACTTCCCCTTGTCAATGGCCTCTAATCCGTTTAAACTGTCGACCTCGCCCTATGACAAGGTTCCACACACGACACGACATAAATCGTCCGCTGACCCGTTTAAACTGTCGGTCCCTGATACATTATGTCGCCACCAATTTTAATACCCGTTTTTATCTTAGGCATAAATTCTCATTTTTCTCAAATTCTCAATTGTCAAATTACCCCACCCTTTTTATCGATGTGAGATCCTCAAAATACCCCTTAGTCCCATATCTAAGGGTCCCCAAAGTACATATACGTCCTATCCTACGTATAGGATGAGTTACCAACATTTATTACGTCCTAATCTCATGCCTAGTCTAACGAAATGACGATAAAGTATAAAAATCTGCCCCATCCCGAAATATAAAATCCCCGCGAATTTACACTAACTAGTCCCATACCTAGAAAGCGTAAATTTTAACCAAGGCCTACCCACTAGTCCCATACCTAGTAAGCATCCTAAAAAAAATGGGGTGAGCAATATACTACCCGAGAGCCCCTCGTCCCCGCGAAGGCAAAAGTGACTAATAATAAATCACACAACACATAATTTATATGAGCAATATAGCAATTCAAACGTGAAGGCCCCGATTAATTTAAATTCCAATAATAATATCGTCGTCGATTTTCAACACAATTATTTCCATTAAAAAAATGTTAAATTAATCAACATGCCAAAAAGATTCAACTCGTCATAATTACCCTCTTTTATAAGTCACATAATTTTTATAGGTGTATACGCGTCCCACATATCATATAAATAATCCCATAAAAATTTTACATGAGAACCTATACCCAAAACCCCAAAAAACCCAATAATCTCACCTACACACCCAAGGGTTTCAAAGATTTATTCATATTTAAAAGTTTCATAAAAACATTCCCAAAATTAAGTGTCCACTTTCTCTAACCAAGTTATTAATTAATTTTAATCAAAAACACATTATTAAGGGTTTAGGCGACACTTAAAATGCATAATACTAAGGAAAGGAATAGAGTATTTATGTCTGGAAATCGTCGGTTGAAAATTCTGAATACTCGGTTGCGTTCGTCTCGCGAAAATCAACAAGTTACGTTCTTGAACCTTCTTGAAAATATGTAGTTTAGACCTCCCAAAATATGATTGAAGTTTTGTTTAATAGAGGTCTGGACTTGAAATATAAGGGTCTGAGTATTTATGCAGGGAAGAGAAAGCTTGAAAATTAAAAGTGACGTTAGTTGTTCTTTTTATAAGAGGTGTGTCCCACCACTTGCATGTCATTATCAAACACAAGGCAACAATTAAAATTTTCTGCCCCCAATTAGGTAGGAGCCTTGCGCAGCAGGGGAAGAAGGAAAAGAAAAAAAATATCAACAACTACACACTAATGGATAACTACCTAAAAAAAGGAGTCAACTCCCATCACTTGTGAGCCGCGCGTGTGCGCAAGGAAAAGAAAGGGGAGGGGAAAAAGGCATCTCTCTCTCTCTCTCTCACCCAAGTGGGTTTTAACAAATAAAAATATATAAAGGTAATGTAATACCATTAACTGTATTATGCCAAGAAAAATATCAAACAATTGGATTTACAAGATTAAAAATTTAGAATTTATTAATGTTTATAAAAAGATATTCGGATTCCCATAATAAATATTTTATATAAATACAATTTTGACTAAGAATCTTTTAATTTAAATAGTCCACTTTTTAATTGACAAACGTTTATATTTATATATATATATATATATATAAAATACCTTTTTGACTTTTAATTTAAAATGCGCCAATTAAGGTTCTCAAATTACGGGGTGTTACACACTTGACATGTTCGGACACGTTGGGGGACACGCGTGTCCTAGAGTATCCTGATTTTTTTAAAATTTTCTTTAAGTGGAACACACTTGGATACGTTATAGACACGCAATGGACCCGTTTTTTAGGACATGCCGGGTACTTTTTAGTATTTTAAAAGCTCCAAATGTGGTTAAAATTTAATGACCGAAAACAATGTTTAGTAAAAAAAGAAAACAACCAACAATCAAAACCAAACCCTACCTCTTACGAACATTGCAGGCCCTCATTTCCTACAAACAAACCCTAGTTGCAAGCCTGCTGCAACTGGGCATCCATCGAAGGGATGGAGAAAAAGAAGAGATGTTAGGATTGGGAACATTGAAGAGGGAGAGATAGATAGATAGAGGGCATACTTATCTTTTTCATCTTAGAAGTATAAGTATTGCGTATTTTTTGTGTAATTTTATTTTGAGAAGTGAAGTGTAAGAACTTCTTGGAAGTGTAAGAGAAGCTGTGTACTTTATTTTGTGAAGTGCGTTGTCAGTATTACTATTTACCAACCATAAAATTAATAGTACATGGGGCACATAAAGGAAGATATAAAGACATGATGTGAAAGATTTTGTGTACTTACTTTATTTTGAGAAATGTGTTATCAGCATAGCTATTTACCAACCATACAATTAATACTAAATGGGACAACCTAGTTTTTTCTTTCTTCTTTTTGGGTTATTTCTAAAAAAAAAAGGTCGTACCTAATGCACAAGGCTCCTCCATAACTGCAGAGCTGGGAGAGACGGATGTCGACTGCTCTTATCCCCATATATGGAGAGACTGCTTCCATGTCTCGAACCCGAGAGCAGCCGTAGATTGGGCGAGGGCACTTGCCATCGCGCCAAGGTACCACTTTTTTTTGGGTTCTTTCTACAACACCTAAAACACATGAACCATGGAAAACAAAAAAGTTACCTATATTTGTACTTCATAATTGGTTATCTTTTGGATTTGAGAATTCAACTTTTATTTTCATGGACCTTACTAATTAATTAAATATTTCATTAGTTTATATGCCATAATAAATAACTTTTTTTATTCTTATTGGTACCTATTAAAAGATACTATGCAATTCAACAACAATTTTTGAATTTCATGTCAAGTATGCTATAATTTTGCTTTTATGGAACAAAATCAATTTTATTTCAAGATTATATATATTTAAAAAATATTATATATTATACATATCCTAGCGTGCCGTATCCTACTTTTTGGGAAAATCACGTCTCGTGTGTCACGTGTCGTATCGCATCCCGTATTACGTGTCGAGTCCGTGCTTCATAGACCAACCTCCTTCTCGGATCTCGACTCCTCATGTGCATCAAGTCACCTGGCTTAATTATCCCTTGTGACAAGTGTCACCTTCTGATAGGTCCATGAAGTACACTATATTTAGGCTACAACAATAGTTTTGATGAGGGGTATTTCAGATCAGAGGTTAAGACCGAACAAGATCATCGCAGGAATAGGCTGAGCGCCTTGCCTCATCTCCAATCCGACGATCGGTAGTTTGGTGGTGGCCTGACCAGGTGAACAACCGAACCCTCTTCTTCGCCAGCCGAAGGATGGTCGATCATTTGAATCCCAGAGACTTAGTCAAGTAGCCGTTATTTCAAACGGGTTCCACGTTCCCTATGAAGGTGAACCACTATCCCAGGGAGCGTGTCAGAGTTATAGGGAGGAATAGTCGGTGTAACGTTGTATGGCCGTGTGTATATATAAAGCCGACGTAGTATTGAAAAGGGTGTGCTAACGTTTGTGTATGAATTCTCCTTCTAACTTCCATAATCAATAAAAACTACACCCCCTCCTTTTCACCTGTGGATGTAGGCTAATACAGTCTAACCATGTATATTTTGTGCTCATTATATTATTGCTTTACAATTATCATTTTATATTATTGTGTTGTGTGTTTGGACTGTATTTCTTGCACCAATAGTTATGTATTAAAGGGAAAAAAATCCAAATTTTTAATGATAGAAAACTTTGGAATTTTTTTTTATATAAAAAAGTTCTATCAATATAGATAAAGTGCCAACTGCCAAGCACATAGCAAATTTCTTAAAGCACCTTCAACCATAGGATAGGAAGATTTTTAGCAACCACCACCATCGGAGGGCCAACGTCAATTTCAATTCAGAAAACTAATTATTTTATTGAGAATGAGTTCATATTAGGACATATTTGTCATTTTAGTATTTCTTATTAGTTGTCCTTTTATTTTCTTTTATGTCCTTTAATTGATCTCCACGCATGTTTAAGACTAATTGGGTATATTTTTGTTAATGATTGGCCTTTGTAGTCATTTAGGTAATTACTTGGCTAGCAAGTAATTTCCCCTATATAAATACCCATGTATTCCTCATTTGGGGGGAATTCCTTCATTTTTGAATATAAGAAATTCTTAATTTTTCTCTCTAGAATTGGTGTTTGTTTTGTTTTGAGCCTTTGACGTATAGTTTATGCCAAATTGGTATCAGAGCGGTTGTCACTCCAACATTGGTATATTGGTGTATCGGTGTGTAGATTATCAACAAATTGTACGCTACATTATCAATGGCTTTGAAGAAATCCAAACAACAACAAGAGGAGATTCAAGAATTGAGGAATAGCCATCAAGAATTGAGAAGAAACACTCGAGAATTGAAACAAAAGTTGGAAGAATTGGCACAAAAACAACAACAATTTGATGTCCTCTTCCAACTTCTCTCCTTCAAAATTCAATCCCCCTCCCATCAACCCGAAAAAGAACCCATCGAAATTTTTTTAGTTAATCAAGAACAGGTGCCCGACCCACCGATTGGCCGACCCAAACCCCAGAACCCACATCCCGCAACGGCAACCTAGTCGAAACCCTTGGCCAAACTCCAGAAACCCTCTATCCAAATAGCAGGGACACACCTGTCCACCGAAGGCGTGTGCTCTCTGACCTAGGTGATGACCCCAGTCCCTTGAAAAATCCCAGAATTCCAACCAACATTTCTTGATTTACGAGCCTGAACCTTTACATTTCTTGCTTATATTTTTTGGGTTTCTTGCAAGTAGGTATGCGAGTCGTGTACGAGGGCGCCTCTCGTTTCAAATTGAGGAATTCATGGAAGGAGACTTAAGCGTGTTGCCGCTTACACTTCAGGTTTGAGGAATAACTTTTTTGAAACTGGGGAGAATGATGGGAATGAGTTCATATTAGGACATATTTGTCATTTTAGTATCTCTTATTGGTTGTCCTTTAATTTTAGTTCTTTTATTTCCTTTTATCTCCTTTAATTGGTATCGAAACATGTTTGGGACTAATTATGTATATTTTTGTTTATGATTGTCCTTTTTAGTCATTTAGGTAATTACTTAGCTAGCAAGTAATTCCCCCCCATATAAATACCCATGTACTCCTCATTTGAGGGGAATTTCTTCACTTTTGAATGTAAGAAATGTTTAGTTTCTCTCAGTAGAATTGGTGTTTGTTTTGTTTTGAGCTTTGACGTTAGTTTTGTTAAGAAGAAAAAAAATCATTTTTTTTTCATAGCCTCGGGGTACTTCATCAAATAAGATCATTTTCAAGGCAATCCGTAAATTTGCAAAATGTTATTTTTACTCCCTCATTTTGTGATTTTGGCTCCCCAGAGCAAGCGACAAACTAACATTTTTGTCATCGAGGGCAAAATCAGTAGAAAAATGCTATCGATTTTGCTTCCTTGGGGCAGTTAACGTATGGTTGGCGACACAAACCATTATCCAGGGGCAGGGAGCGCGCGACAACTGGAATTCCGCAGGAGGCCAACCCCTTTATTTTATTATTATTATTATTATTTGTATCTTTATTTGTATTTCTAATTTTGTTTAAGTTCAATTTGAATGTATTTCTTATTAAATGATAAATTCTAATAATAATGAAACAAAGAGATGATATTAAACTAAAAACATGCATCATAACCAAAATATCGAAATGCAAGAAACAACTGTTTGTCTCACAACTTTAAATACAAAACTAATAAAAATACAGTGGGATGCATTGCCCTGATTATTACGACGCGGTCTATGCCGTCTCGAACGGGATGATGACTCGGCTCGTCCTGGGTGTCTTCCGCCCCATCGTACCATTGCTGGAGGAGGTCACACTCCATCCGGATCGCATCGTGGACAATCTCATGGCAGCAAAATCTTGTATAGTCTGCCTCAGTGAGTCTTGCGTATGCCGTAGATGGTGGTAGCGATCCTGCATCTAGTCGTACATCCCCTTTCTTGGACTGTGACCTACCAAGATCTGCTGACACAATGAGCGGGGTCAGACTCAACCAACGACACCTGGTCTGGATCAGAGCAGCAGTGTTCTTCTTTTTGAACCTATGCCCTTTTCTTGCTATTCTTGAAAAGCTTCTCCCCCTTTTCCTTCCCAACCTCCTACTTTCCGGAGCAGAACAATTTCCTGCTATCCTATCAACCGATAAGTCAGAGCTTTGGGCACCGCCACGCAGCAAGAAGTAGTGACGCCTCTGGGTCCCTACATTTACAACATAAGTTTCTACACATCGAAATAGTAATACAACATACAAAAATGTGATCATACAAGCATTGAAAATTTTAATTGGCTACAGTTGTACAAACCGGCATAATACTCCTTGCCTGGGAGCAAATCCCAGTTTTAAGGGACTAAAAATGCATTTCAGCATTTTGGGGAACAAATTTACACAAATGCCTTGGAGATGGTCTAATAGAATCCAGAACACTGCCCCTTCTAATAAATCAGCAGTCCAGTAACTCCAGTTATTCTTAAGAATTGCAACTTCCATTTCGATGTTGAAATGCCCAAAACTATATTATAAACCTATTCTATTTCTAAAACCCTTTATTTTCCTACAAAATATCCTGAAAAAAGTTTTCCATTCATTTTTTTAAAAATCAGAAACAGAAACAATTACCTTGATAACAAATACTAATTTGGTGTTCCAGCAGTCCATAGATTACATCGTAAAAGACAACCAGCAAACAAAAAGAAAATAAGCAAAATATACAATCTCATCTGACCATCTGCAACCTGATTCAGCAGAGAAAATTATCAGAAAACATCTTTCCAGCTAAGAGTTATCATAGATATGACAGTGAAATGCTTGACACTGGTTAGACATCGAGGCTCATAAAGATGAGGCAAAACTGATCCTCTTCCAAATCCATTCCTTGCTTTCTCCGCTTTACTTAAAAAATTCTTTTAGTACTCTATAATCTTATGTTTCCAAAAATTGCCAAAATCACACGGGTCCCACTTTAGAATTTGGAGTACTAATAGAATTTGGAGTCTAGTAGTATTAGGTAGGTGAGAATTTGTTATTAACAAGGTAGATGGGGGTATTTATAGCGATGCTGAGTATATCTTTGGTCATTGGATCTAAAAGGGGTAGGATCGATAGATAGGAAATGTCAGGTGCATTAAATAAAAGGTGACTTTGCTTTTCTAATAAGGTATTGAGAGCAAGGGGTTGGGGGTTGGATGGGCTGAGATGACATAAAGTAAGATTTGGTTTGCAAGTTGACAGGAGGATAAAGTCAATTAATGTTTGTGATGATTGTGTTTTGTCAGGTTTTTGGTGGGGCAATGGACTATTTTTGATGAGTTAGTGAGGTAGTCTTGAGTAATTTATCATAGGGTTATCTTGAATGGGTGTTTGTAGATTATCTTTGAGTAGGGGTATAAGACCTCTCGAATGTGGGGTATTGGGTTAATCATAGAGTGAAGGGTGGGGGAGAGGGAGGTGTAAGATGGTTTCGAAAGAGGGTGGTTTGTACTTCCCTTTTTCTCTTTTCAAGGTGGTGAGCTTTGCTAGCCTAAAGATGCCCATACTCTCTATCCTCAAATCCACATACCGTAGAGGTTCCCAAAGGGGAATCGAGACTTGGGCATACCCGACTTTCCTGGATTAGGCCAACCTAACGTGTTTAAGTCAATCCCCTTTAGAGTTTACAAAATTTCATACCTTGTGTTTGTTTGTGGTTGGTTGAGCAGGTATTTTTGAGTGTGCATTACTGTTGAATAGGCTCTTGCTGTTCGACGGTGGTTGTGCTATGTTTCCATGTGGTGTTTCTCGTGTTTATAGGGGTTGAGAGAATGATTATTCTAACCCTACGGAGGCAATGGCCCGATGATGTCAAACTATCCGATCAACTTTCTCCACATAAAAATAGCAATGCAATGAAGACAAATTGGCGGGTAGTTTCGACGCTCTTCTTACGACAACACCATGATCCAACCAAATATTCAGCATAGGGGTCAAAGCAATACTTCTTTATAACACCTTGTTTTCTTACCTCAAATCAACGACCATTCCGTTGAAAGAATTTTCCCAAGAATTAGGGAATATTCTTGACACATCAAATTTTTTAAGCATTTAGTTCCATAAATATCTAGAAAAAGGGCAAAAGAGCAAATTGTGATCAATAATGCATTGCTTTGTTTGCATAAAATTCCTCCAAAATGCGACCAATAAGAATTATGGTTGTCAACCAAACGGACCCTAAGCCTTTCATGGGAAAAGGTCAGGTGTATGACACTCCTCCAGGCCAACCAATCAAATATGCTTTCTCGTTAGAAATTTGTGCCATGGCTATAGCTGTTGTAAAATATTGTAAGTTGCTTACATGACATTGGAAAATGAAATACATAGCAAAAATTCAACTTTTTACCACCTATTATGACACTTAACTAAAATTTGAATACATTTAATTGCAACCTATGTAAAACTCAAACGTGTTACTATATATATATATATATGTATATATATATATATATATGTATGCCGATGACCTATATCTACACTCACACCCTTTTTTTATATTATAGTTGTTAAGACAAAACTTAATATATTGCAGGGAAGAATTATTTTAATATCCAAATGACAACTGCTATTATATAGCATTCTTATAACTGCCTTTGTTTAAACTATTTTGAACTATAATAAAACCTTTATAAATCCTTTGTTATCTTCAAGGTCAATAATCTCAGAGTTGAGGGAATTTATTTTGTAACCTTAAACATTGGCAGTCCTATTCTTAAAGCAGCTTCAGTTTTTTCCAAAACCTGGTATAGCTAATGGAAGCAAAGATACAATACTTCTCAACTTTGGCACGAGTCACAGTTTCTTTTCTAGGGAGAGATAGTTGAAAGTATTTAGTAAGATAAAGTAACCAATGAGGTTGTAACACATGATTCTTAAGATTAAAAGAATCCTAACCACCCCCACAAGAAAAAAATTTGTGGGCTTCCATGTTATTTTAGTTGTTTTTTTCTTTTGTATTACTGTCATGTTATTTTAGTATATTTCCTTTTGTATTGGCCCTCCGTATATGGGGCATTAGTTGTGTAGGCGTAGCTTTGTAGTCTATATCCTTCCAGAATTGTAATATTATCGGTATAAATACAATTATCGGCCTCTCAGTTGGGTAAGTCATCACATAACAAAATTCTTTTTGGTATCAGAGCCAAACTCTAGCCCACTTTCTCCCTCTACAACCTCTCTTTATTTCTGTCTTACATCAGCCCCATATACGTAGGGTTTTTCCCTACCATACATGGCCCATACTTTACCTGATCACAATCAGACCCACCTCGGGTTCCCCTTTCAACTTTACAGCCCTAATCGAACTGGTTTCAGTCTTTTTTCATAGTGGACATGCTCTAGGGATCCAGTTGACCACTTCGCCCCTGTTTCCAGTTTTGTCCTCAGTGGATTTAAGCTAGGGCTAAGCCCAACCAGTCGAATCTTGATTTCTTCTCAGATTAGAGGTTGCGACCTCATTCTTCCTTCTTATTTGATGTCGCAATCTGCAATTTTAAAACTAAAGTGTGAGAAACTAAGGTTTCTACCCCTTTTTGGTTCGATTTCAGTATATCATCCCTCTCAGGGTTGTTTTCTCAGTTCTAATGTGCTGAATTGTTGCTTCTCCTCTTTCTTTTGGGTTGTTCGATAGCGTTCTTTTGGATATTTTTCCTCGTCTCCGGCCATATGAGTGATAGTTTGATGATCTACGCACCTCCAACAAGTTCTTAGCGATTCTCCGATAAATGTTAGCGAGTTCTTTGCTGTTATTTGGTACAAATCTGTCATCCGAAAATTTCAGATTGTTATTTGATCAATTTTTGTGATATTAGTGTTTTCATTGGCAAAACGTACATTGGGTGCAATTTTGCTTTCGGATCCCATTTTGGTGATAGGGAGATTTTTAGTCATCGTTGTCCAGAGTTAGAAATATAAATTTTGCTCGAAACCGACTATTCTGTTCATCTCGCATGGCTACTAGTCCTTAGGTGGCTCTTCAGTCGATTGTGATTGATTCTTCTCGCACTGCCATCATTACTTCGGGTACCCCCTTTGTTTTTCATGTCAGGTTGCTAAGCTCACTTGGGTTCTAGATTCCGGTGCCGCTGATCACGTGACTGGTGAATTGTCCCTTTTTCTTCACCCACCATTCGCATTTGTGAGTACATTTGTCTTGCAGAATACTCATGTTCGCATATCTGTAGCAAGAGGTGTGTGTTTATCTCTCGATATTGCTCTTTCCTTTCTATTTGCCTAATTTTTCTACTGTTTTCGTATTTGTTAACTAAATTGCCAAACATTTCAACTCTGCTGTTGTGTTCTTTTCTGCAAGACTTGAGTTCGAGGAGGATTCTTGGTAGGGGCTATGAGCACCATGGGTTGTATTATTTCGATATCCTTTACCACCGCAACCTCCCACCTTTAGTCTTAGTGCTTCTATCTTGCCAAATCCCATTTTTCCCTGCGGACCTTGCACTTGTGATATGCCCATTAGGGCATTACTTATGTTTGTTATTACCTTCTCTTTCTAAAGCATTTTAGGACAAAATATTCTAATGTGAAGTATGCGACCTCTCTAAGCATACTACCACATATGAGTTGTGCTCATAATATGTTTGATTTGAATCATTCTAATATTTGGGGCCATTCTAATTATTTCCTTTTCAGGTCATTGTTATTACGTGACCTTTATTAATGATTATACTTGCCGTACTTGGATGTATCTCCTTAAAAATAAATCGGAAGTCATCCCCTTTTTTGTTTAATTCATTCAAACGATTAGATATCAATTTAAGACGGTGATTTGTACTATGCGATCTAATAATGGGCATGGATATGTTTTTAATGAATTTTGATCTCAACTTAATCAGAACGGGATCTTGCTTCAACTCACTTGCCTATATACTCCCAAACAAAATGGGGTGACGGAATGCAAAAAATGTCATGTAGTGGGGGTGGTTCGATGCTTGTTGAGTGATACGAAAATGCCCAATCCTATTGGAACTTTACTATTTTTATCACTGCTTTTGTCATACATCGCACATCGAGTCAATTTTTTTCAGGGAAGACGCCCTTCCAGTGCCTTCAACCAAATAGCATTCAATTTCACATTCTTGCTCATATTTCTGGATTTACATGTTTTGTTCATGACTGTAGTCCCTCTTGGCACAAATTTGATGATAAAGATATTAGGTGCATTTTTGTCGGGTACTCTGCGAGGTCTTAAGAGGTATTAGTGTTATGATTCGGTATCTAAACACATATATCACTTTATTGATGTTAGTTTTCATGAGGATGTCCCCTTATATAGGGGAGGTGAGTATTTTGCAGGTTCGCTGTCTCTCCATCTCAAGGATGTTCCTTCCTCCTAAATTTTCGAGGGTGAGGCGTCATCACTTGCCCAACTTATTCCTTTGTTTGATAAGGCCCTTACCATCTGAGCCTACCTCACATGTGTACTCCAATCGTCCTCAGTAACCTTCGCCAGCTCCTTCTTCGGAGTGAGGTAACCCTCTTCTACTTTACCATCTCCTACTTTTGATTTTAGTTCTCGTTATCCTTCTCGTATTCGGCATCCCCTTTCCGATATGGCTTCATTGGTAGTACTACTCATCTTATATGGACCATATCGAGCCTTTCTGGCCAGCTTGACTCCATCTTCATTCTCCGGTCAATGGCTAAGGCTCTCTAAAATCCTAATTGAGTGAAGGCAATGAAAGTGGAAATTGATGTTTTGGAACGAACGGTAAATGGGAGCTTGGTTCTCTATCCCTCGGGGAGAAGACAGTTGGATGCAAATGGGTATTTATTGTGAAGTATTTGAACGATGGCTCTATTGATCACTATAATGTGATTTTGGTGGCTAAGGGATTTACTCAAGTTCCTTGGAAAGATTTTGTAGTACATTTCTACCGGTGGGTAACTTTACTTCCGCACGATTTTTGATTTCTCGCGCGGCTTTTTACTCTTACCCTCTAACATTCGTTAAACGTTAAAAACGCCTTTTTATATGGGAATCTCTCCAAGGTCATCGATATGGATCCTCATCCGGGTTTTCGGGGAAAAGAGGAGTATACCGGGAAAGTGTGCCGTCTCTGGAAGTCCGTTTATGGCTTTAAGCAATCACCTCAGACATGGGTCAATAGATTCAGTGAGGTGGTTATATTCAAGGGTTTTACTTGGTGTTATTCCGATCACAAATACCTTATTTGTCATTAACCTGATGGTAAATGCATAATTTTGTTGGTATATGTGGATGATATTATTATTACGGGTGACCAATGTTTAAAAAAACACTCGAAGCGTACGCTTTGAGGCGAAACACGAGAAAAACGCTGCGAGGCTTAAGCCTCCGGGGCTTTACAAGAGGCTTACGCCTCAACGGGCTGAGGTGGTGCATCTCAAGGCACTGTGAGGCCAGGCGCAGAGGTGTTATTTTTCATTTATATTTTATTCTAATTAAAAAAACTATAGTTTGATGGAAAGAGAAGAACATAGAAGTGAGAAGAAGATGACAAAGAAAGTGGATTCGTCGGAAAACCCTAATTACAGTGAAGAGAAGAAGAGAAGTTTAGCTCTTTTTTTTTGTGGGAGAGGGGGAGGAGAGGGGGGGGGGGGGGGGGGGGCTATGGCTAAGAGAAGGCTTAAGCTTTTTTCCCATCTCTGAAAGGATGGTATTATTGAATCACTTATGGTAGACGTAATAGACTAAATAATTATATTCCCTCTCAACTTTTTCATTTTTTATTACTGAAGTACTAAAACCTCTTAACTTCTATCTCTGATGAAGGACGGTACCATACAATGTTGAAAAGAGTCTTTGATTTCTTTATCTTTGGAACTCCAAAGATTACATGCTGGGAGATAAAAAAAATGTTCGAAGGTTGTATTGTAGTATGATTGAAAGACTTAATATATCTCTTGGCTGATTGATTTACATATTTTTTTAACCTATCAAATCAATATATGTGTGCGTATATATTTTACCAATTTGATTGTGTAATTGATAAATATAGATATAAATGTATCAAATTGATTTTGTAATTGATAAATTTATTTCATATAGTTTTATAGTACATAAGTACTAATCAATATATACGAAATTATTTAATATGTACATGATGATACATTGATATAATATTGCTTATTATATGCTTATATTATATATATAGCTTATACATTCATATTAATTAGCTTAATAATATTTTCAATATTTATTTGGCACACAATTATTAGTCAACATATACTAGATAATTAATTTATTGATGATGATTTCCTATTAGTAAAGATGGTTATAGACCTTCTTTTAGTGTTAGTGATATTAAATATGGATCACTATTGTGATGATTGTTATGTAACATTATTTTTATGATTTATTGGATTTTTTTTATAATATTTTTGTTGATTTTTTTTTCTTTTCAAATTGAGGCTTACACCTTAATGCGCCTTGAGGCTTACGCCTCGCCTCGCGCCTTTTTAAACATTGCGGGTGATGATGATGATAGGATTATGCAAGTAAAGCGAGATATTGAAAAGGTGTTTGATGTCAAGGCTTACGTCCTCTTAGCTACTTTCTTGGGATTTAGGTGGCTCGGTCTCGAATCGGGATCTCTTTATCTCATCTTTAGTACACTTTGTTCAGAATACTTGGATACTTGGTTGTCGTCTGACGTACACTTATGGGCCCCAACCTGAAGCTCTCTGTCTAGACATGTGATATGATTCTTAATCCTTGAGTTTATCGATTCATTGGTCGCCTCGTTTATTTCACCAACACGCATTCAGATTTGACATTAGCTTTGAGTATGGGTAGTCAGTTTTTGCATGCTTCACGCACCGCTCACTTGGATGTTGTCTACCACATTTTGAGATATCTCAAGTCATGTCCAAGATTTGGGTTCTTTTATGCTTAAGGGAGAAGCCTCTCATGTTTTACTAATGCAGATTATGCGGGGTCTAAGACGCTTTTGGACTTTCTACGGTTCTCACCTCATATCATGGAAGAGAAAAAAAACAGGTGTTGGTTTTACGTCTTTAGCCAAGGTCGAGTACCGTGCGATGGCACAAGGGAAAATTGAGCTTTTGTGGCTTCGATAGATTTTTGGAGAGTTGAGTTTTATCGAAAAAGAATAACCGAAGTTATTTTGCAATAAAAAGTCGGCCATTATGCTTGCATCTGATTCCTTCCTTCATGAGTAGCACGTGGAGATTGATGTTATCTTTATTCGGGAAAATGTGAGGTTTGGCATCATTCGTCCTTATTTTTATACCTTCTTCGGATAACAACTTTCTTCACCAATGCAGTCAGGCCCTCTCTTCTTCAAACTTTCCTTACTGGGCTAAACTTGATAGATTTCTCTGCTCCCTTTTAAAGGAGGAGTGTTAGCTTTTATATTATTTTTGTATATTTCCCTTTATATTGGGCCCTTTGTGTTTGGAACCTTAGTTGTGTAGACTTAGCTTAGTTGCCTCTTGAACCTTCTAGAAGATTTTTATGAGGTAATAGCTTACCCAGTTGGGAGCACAATAAGTGTTTTTATACTAGAGGTTATATGGTTCCACAACAAAGAAGATACGAAAGGAAGAACAAACTAAATCAACTAAAGCCCAATATATAATGGGCCAAACAATTAAAGGGAGTATATGTGACACCCCGACTAATTAAATACCGGGTAGCTACTCCTTTATAAAATCAATTCAAAATGCCAAGTTGGCTCAGTTAATAGCATCACTGTCGAAAACATTTTATTATTTCTAACCACCTAGTATTTAAAAAGCAAGTTGCCAAATTTTAATTTAAGTCTGATTAACATGCAACAAGTGTAATGAAGAAATAAATAACACCATTCACCATACTGAAGTAAAACGAATAACCATCACAATGGAGTAAATAAAGTCTGGAGGAAAACTCCTCACTACAATCCCATAACTGAAATGAATAACTGAAACTAAAATAAAACATGCTAAAGTCTGAAAACTGAAATGTAAAAGATGTCTCTAAAGAAATGGGCAACATGCCCTACAACTGATAGATGGTGACTCTGGAATCCAAAAGATAGAAGCGTCTACATGCAAATCCCTGTAGCTTCCACAAGCAGCTACAGCCCGTCATCTGAATGAGTATCCTACGCTTGGTGTCCTTGTGGCTGGGCACCTAAAATGGTTTTACAAAGAAAAAGAGATTTGAAAAGCAAACGGGTCAGAGCCCGAATGTGGAGTTATATTTTAAAAACCTGCAAGTGCTTTAAAAACATTTAAAGCATTAAATGCAAAGTACATGTTAGGACGTGCACTCACATGATATTCTCACCTCTCGTCTAACTGTGCACTCCTAACGCAAGTACCCATCTATATCTACCCATACCACTAGCTAAGTGACAACGTATCTAGCTAGACTGCCAAAGATTCTACCCATAATACTTGGTTCCATTAACATAATAACGCTCGTAATTAAATAGGGATTTAATGTAACTCAGTTACTAAATATGCCATATATATAAGTATCAGTTAACTCATTATATAACTCGAAACAATACCGTAATAAGTTCACAATATTAACAGGAGGATTTCCATTAATTAAATGTATATTATTCACATCATAAATATACGATACAAGCACCCCGCAATCTAAGCTATGGTGCACACATACTCTGCTATCCATCCCGGTACATCACGTACATAAGGATCACACATTCCGAATCTCTCAGGAATAGTTCAGATAACACAAATCACAAATAGTGGAGGCGAACACAGTCACCATCACGTGGGTCACGCACATACCTACGCTCCCACGGTCAGCGGACTTATTAATATCACAATAAGTCTTTCTATGACCTATGTTCATCAAGGTACCAGTCTATATCCCCCCCGTAGGCACACAAGGATTAGAGGGTCCTAAGCGAACGCAACCTCCCGTGATAGCAAGTATGGTAGGTATGTCATACACACAATCCATATACCAATACTAAGTAAACACACATCTTAGTAATACCGTATTTTAATCGTAGTACGTATCGCATTCTCGCACTAACTATAATTATCACAATTTATACTAATCCGATTTATAATCATACGCGCTATAGTTTCTCACGTCGTAGTAACCACTCGCGTCTCAACCCAAACCGTACATGTAATACAACTCTCGTATGTAAATTCCTCCTCATAAATACCCAAATGTCCCAAGTCTATCACTATATCATCAAAGGACTGCTATCTATATCCTCGAACAAGTTTACGGGTCTCCAAAAATCGAAACAGTCCAAAAAGGACCAAACTGTCAACTCGTTAGAAGTCTCGTTCGAACGAGTGTTCGAACGAGTTTGGACTGTCAGCTCGTTAGAAGTCTCGTTCGAACGAGGCTGTTCGAACGAGATCCCAGTTCGTTCGAACGAACTGTCCCTTCTAACGATATCTCGTTCGAACGAGATATCGAACGAAATCCCTACTCGTTAGCAACGACTGGTCAACTCGTTAGAAGCTCGTTCGAACGACCTGGGGGCTGCTTCTAACGAGCTACCAGTTTCGGCCCAGAATTTCCCCAATTCGTTTTTCATCCATTTTTACTCCTCAAACCTCTTCTAAAATTCGTTCCAACAATATATTGAGTTCTCTTATCATCCTCAAACATGCTAAGGTGCTATACTAACATCATTAAAGGGTTTAATTCCTTCTAAACATCATTAAATCACAAATTTCTACATTGATTCCCAATTTTCTTCAAGAACATAAACCCTAGGTTCTTCTCATCAAAATTTCCCAGATTTTAATTCGTTTTTCTTTCACCCAAACATGTATTAACATCAGATTAATTGTCTCCAAACTATTCTACATGCAATCCTTCTCAAATTCCTCAAGTTTTATGATCTAGACTACATGGGTTTTCATATTTTATCAAGAACAAACCATAAATCCGAATTTTCTAACATGGAAAAGACATTCTTAGAAATTAAATGGAATAAAGTCACTTGCCTTGGTTGTCTCTGAGTTTGGTGTAGATTAGATGAAGTTTTCTGCAGAAATTCCTCTCTCTCCAAGCTCTTCTCCAATGGTGGCTTAAGGTGGCTAGGGTTTTGATTTGGGGAAACTTAGAAAACCTAAATGACAACCTACGTAGCCTTCTAGGTTAATATGGGTTGGTTAATGGGCTTAATGGGTTTAATCCACATCAGATTTAATTAACCAATTTTCGTCACTTTTAATTCCTCAAAATGTAAAATTACCAAAATACCCTTTAAGTTACCGGTATGGCCTAAAAATACCCCGGGACCCAAACTATACCCCCGGCTAGTGTTTTCTGACTATCTCGACCCTTCCGGACGCGTTGGCGCACTCAAAGCGACCATACGGATTATAGATTTTAAATTCACTTTTATTATCAAAATATTATACCGTGACGCGGCGGTCCCACGCGTCTCAACAAAATTTCTAAAATGCCGTATATAAATCTCACGACAAATTTTCATAGTACCAAATACATATATACACATATATGCACATAATCAAATACCAACTCGCATCACATTAGTATTTATAACCCGGATTAATTTCCAATTAATACGCAATTTAATTAATTAATCCCAAAAATAAATATAGTCAAAAGTACGGGGTATTACATACTTCCCCCCTAATAACTGAATTTCGTCCCGAAATTCGAAATTAGAAAGTACCTGCTAAAAACAGCTCTGGATAACGCTCGCGCATCTCATCCTCGCGCTCCCATGTGGACTCCTCGACGTTGTGATGTCGCCACTGAACACGCACTAACGGGACTATCTTTGACCGAAGTTTCCTTTCACTTCGGTCCAAAATAGCAATTGGCCCCTCCTCGTAGGAGCTATCCGGCTGGAGATCGATGTCCTCCACAGCAATATGAGAATGAGCCAAATTATCTCTAAGGTATTTCCTCAGCGAGGAAATATGGAACACGTCGTGAATCCGATGCAAGTGCTCCGGTAGTCCAAGTCTATACGCAACGGGTCCGATCCGCTCAATAATAGGAAACGGCCCCACATACCTTGGTGCCAACTTCCCCTTCTTCCCGAATCGCATAATCCCCTTCATCGGAGAAACCCTGAGCAAAACCTAGTCCCCCACGTGGAACTCCCTGAAAAACCTCTTCGCATCAGCATAACTCTTCTGCCTGTCTTGAGCTACCCGAATGCGACTCCGAATCAACTCAATCCTTGCCGAAGTATCCTGAATCACTTCCGGCCCAAGTAGTTTGTTGTCCCCCACTTCTAGCCAACATGCTGGGGAACGACAAGGCCTACCGTACAATGCCTCAAACGGAGCCATGCCAATCGTGAACTGATAGGAGTTGTTGTAAGCAAACTCCACCAGTGGAAGGTACTGCTCCCATCCACCTCCGAAGTCAATAATGCACATGCGTAGCATGTCCTCCAACATCTGATTGGTGCGCTCTGTCTGCCCATCAGTCTGCGGATGATAAGCCGTACTCAACCGCAATTCCGTGCCCATTGCCTCTTGGAAACTCTCCCAAAACCTCGAAACAAATATCTTGTCTCTGTCAGACACGATATTTAGGGGCACACCGTGAAGTCTCACAATCTCTGAAATGAAGAGCTGGGCATACTGTCCCGTAGTGTAGTCAGTCCTTACGGGTAAAAAGTGAGCGACCTTGGACAACCTGTCCACAATTACCCAAACGGAGTCGTGACCCCTCTGCGACGTAGGCAACCCCGTGATAAAATCCATGGATATGCTCTCCCACATCCATACCGGAACCTCCAACGGCTGTAGCAATCCTGCTGGTCTCTGATGATCCACTTTTACAAGCTGACAAGTGGCGCATTTCGAGACAAACTCAGCGATATCTCTCTTCATACCGCTCCACCAATATTGCCGTCTCATGTCTTGGTACATTTTGTCCCCTCCGGGATGTACCGCGAACCGTGAGCCGTGCGACTCTGCCATCACTTCGTGCCGCAATTCTTCCCCTTCCGGAACTACCAATCTCCCATTGAAGCGCAATCCCCCGTCTGAGCTAACGGTATAGGACTCGGCTCCCTCTGCAAGTAATCGAACTATCTGCTCCTGACAGAACGAGTCATTAGCCTGTGCCCGTACTACCTTCGTGACAATCTGCGGTGTAACAGTTATCACAGACATGAAAGATCGGGCCACTGCATCCTGGTGTCCCAATTCCTTCCACTTAGCTTTCCACACCTCTGCCACCTCATCTGCTGGTCTGCGGCTCAACGCGTCTGCTACCACGTTAGCCTTACCCGGGTGGTACTGGATGTCGAACTGGTAGTCCTTCACAAATTCAAGCCACCTACGCTGCCGCATATTCAATTCCTTCTGCGTGAATAGATACTGTAGTGACTTGTGGTCCGTGAACAGCTGAAACTTCTCCCCCAACAGATAGTGCCTCCAAATCCGTAAGGCAAATACCACTGCTGCCAACTCCAAATCATGCGTGGGGTAATTCTTCTCATGAGGCTTAAGCTTACGGGAAGCATAAGCTATGGCCTGTCTCTCCTGCTGTAATACACCTCCAAGCCCTTGCAAAGATGCATCGGTGTAAACCAAATACTCAACTCTCGGTCTCGGCAATGCTAACACAGGTGCTGAGGTCAATTTGTCCTTCAGTTAATCGAATGCCAACTGACAGGCATCACTCCAGATATATGGCACACCCTTACGAGTAAGATGTGTCAAAGGACCTGCTATCTCCGAGAAACCCCGAATAAATCTCCTGTAGTATCCTGCTAAACCCAAGAAACTACGAATCTCCGTTGGTGTCGTGGGCTGTCCCCACTCCCTCACCGCTGATACCTTCCCCGGATCGACAGATATTCCCTGGTCGGAAATAATGTGGCCCAAGAACTGGACTTCCTTCAACCAAAACCCGCACTTCTCATATTTTGCATACAGCTCGTTCTGACTAAGTGTCTGCAAAACCTGCCTCAAATGCTCGGCGTGCTCCTCCTCTGTCTGAGAGTAAACCAGAATGTCATCAATGAAGACAATGACAAACTGATCTAGGAAATCCCTGAACACTCTGTTCATCAAGTCCATAAACACTGCTGGAGCGTTGGTCAAGCCGAAAGGCATAACCCGAAACTCGTAAGAACCATATCTCGACAAGAACGCGGTCTTCGAGACATCCTCCTCCCTGATACGCAACTGATGGTATCCCGATCTCAATTCAATCTTCGAGAAGAAAGAAGCTCCTCTCAACTGGTCGAATAAGTCATCGATTCGAGGCAACGGATACTTATTCCGTATCGTGACCTTATTCAACTCTCGGTAGTCCACACACAATCTCAGTGAACCGTCCCTCTTCTTCACAAACAAAACCGGAGCGCCCCAAGGTGAGGTACTCCTACGAATAAAGCCCTGTCCTAACAGCTGCTCTATCTGATCCCGTAACTCTCGCATCTCAGCTGAAGCCATACGGTACGGTGCACGTGCTATAGGTCTCGTACCCGGTAGCAAATCTATAACGAAATCTATCTCTCGACTGGGTGGTAAGCCTGGTATCTCCTGAAACACATCCGAATAATCCCTGACGACTGGGATCGAATCTGAAGGAATCACAACCTCCTTAGAGGTATCCTCCTCAATGTAATACAGATGAGCGGTCGATCCTCCCTCTGGGCGAGGCATCGCCACTATAAACATCTCTTGCCCCGGAATGGCAAAAACAATGCTCCCGCTGAAGCAATCAATCATGGCCCTATATGCTACGAGCCAATCCATACCGATGATCACATCATGAACATGCATGTCTAACACTAACATGTCTGCAGGTAATACCAAACCACCAATCTCTACCCCCACTCCCCGGCATATAAAGAAAATAAGTGACCCACTCCCTAATGGTGAGTCGACACACGTCACTGTGCTCTCTGCCGTAGCTAACAATCCTAAAGCTTTCGCGAAGTGTGTAGCTATGAAACAATGTGTAGCACCCGTATCAAATAACACCCGACCCATAGTGCCATGGATAGGAAACGTACCTTCGATCGCGGGCGGTGCCTGTGGAACTGCAGCCTGGTGAACGTTGTAGACACGTCCATACTGTAGCTGCCCCTGCTGAGCTGGGACTGCTGGAATGGGTGGCAATGCTGCCATCTGCGGCGGTGCGGGAAGAGCGGCGGGAAACATAGGCCTCTGTGGCTCCTGGCGAGCACCCTGCTGCTGCTGCTGTGGGGCCCTGCCCCTATCAGGACAATCCTGCTTCTTATGGCCAGTCTTGCCACAAACAAAGCACTTCCCTGGAAAGTTCCCTCCCCTCTGCCCCTGCTGTCCCCGGCCCTGGTGGCCGTTACCATTCCTCCCTTGGCCCTGCTGGCCCTGATGAAACTGCTGCCCATTCTGCCCCTGTTGGCTCTGATGGCCGTTTGGACCCTGATGGCCCTGACGGAAACCTCCCTGTCCCTGCCTGTAGTTCCCTGACCGGAACCTCTTATTATCCCCCTGCTGGGTACCCTGCTCATTCTGTCTCTGCCCCTGACCCGATTGTGCCCCGCTGGCACCATGTCCTCCGGTCCTGCCCTGATGGCTAGACTCCCCCGACCGCTTGCCCTCGGCCATATGAAAACGGTGGTCCTGGCAGTGCAATAATGCAGCGTTAACCACATCAGAATACGTGGCCAACGATAGGTTCCCAAGCAGATGCTGACGGATTCTCCAATTCAACCCATCGGTGAACTTCTCTATCTTCTTCTTCTCTGTTGGAATCTCGTCTGGAACGATGTTCAACAGATTAGTAAACTCGGCCTCATACTCGGCCACTGTCTTGCCCTCCTGCTTCAAACTCATCAGCTTCCTCCTCATCTCTGTATGAACTGCGGACGGAAAGTACTTGCCGTCAAACCGCACCCAGAACTCCTGAATCGTGAGAGTATCCCTCTCCTCCGCGGTGGTAATAGACTCCCACCACTGTAGTGCAAGTCCCACTAGCTTGAAAGTAGCTAGCACCTGTTTCTGAACATCTGTGCACTCATGCATCCTCAAATGCCTCTGCATGTCCTTCTTCCATTGGCTCGAGACTACCACGTCTGAGCTACCTGCAAACTCTGGCGGATGCGCTTTCTGAAAAGCGTCTCGTACACGCTCCCAAGCAGACGGGAATGCATTAACCTGTGCTGGCGCCGCAACCGGCGCCTGAGGCGGTGCCTGCTGAATCACGGCAATCGCGGCATTTACCGCTTGGGCTACTATAGCAGCAACCTCAGCGGCGTTCATCATGCCCCGAACTGGAGCGGGCTGGGGTTCGGGCATTGCATTCCTGGGAACTCGTCGTGCACGTCGTGGAGGCATCTGAAATAAGAACAAAGTTTATAAGTTCACGGTTATAAACTTAATATAGCTGAAGAACGAAGCATACACAAAAAGAGTACAACAGTCCTAAAATATAGGGCTCTATATCAAAGAAACGTAGCGGAAACATAATAGCCGTACAGATCCTAAAGGACACTAGAACCTGATGCTCTGATACCACCTGTGACACCCCGACTAATTAAATACCGGGTAGCTACTCCTTTATAAAATCAATTCAAAATGCCAAGTTGGCTCAGTTAATAGCATCACTGTCGAAAACATTTTATTATTTCTAACCACCTAGTATTTAAAAAGCAAGTTGCCAAATTTTAATTTAAGTCTGATTAACATGCAACAAGTGTAATGAAGAAATAAATAACACCATTCACCATACTGAAGTAAAACGAATAACCATCACAATGGAGTAAATAAAGTCTGGAGGAAAACTCCTCACTACAATCCCATAACTGAAATGAATAACTGAAACTGAAATAAAACATGCTAAAGTCTGAAAACTGAAATGTAAAAGATGTCTCTAAAGAAATGGGCAACATGCCCTACAACTGATAGATGGTGACTCTGGAATCCAAAAGATAGAAGCGTCTACATGCAAATCCCTGTAGCTTCCACAAGCAGCTACAGCCCGTCACCTGAATGAGTATCCTACGCTTGGTGTCCTTGTGGCTGGGCACCTAAAATGGTTTTACAAAGAAAAAGAGATTTGAAAAGCAAACGGGTCAGAGCCCGAATGTGGAGTTATATTTTAAAAACCTGCAAGTGCTTTAAAAACATTTAAAGCATTAAATGCAAAGTACATGTTAGGACGTGCACTCACATGATATTCTCACCTCTCGTCTAACTGTGCACTCCTAACGCAAGTACCCATCTATATCTACCCATACCACTAGCTAAGTGACAACGTATCTAGCTAGACTGCCAAAGATTCTACCCATAATACTTGGTTCCATTAACATAATAACGCTCGTAATTAAATAGGGATTTAATGTAACTCAGTTACTAAATATGCCATATATATAAGTATCAGTTAACTCATTATATAACTCGAAACAATACCGTAATAAGTTCACAATATTAACAGGAGGATTTCCATTAATTAAATGTATATTATTCACATCATAAATATACGATACAAGCACCCCGCAATCTAAGCTATGGTGCACACATACTCTGCTATCCATCCCGGTACATCACGTACATAAGGATCACACATTCCGAATCTCTCAGGAATAGTTCAGATAACACAAATCACAAATAGTGGAGGCGAACACAGTCACCATCACGTGGGTCACGCACATACCTACGCTCCCACGGTCAGCGGACTTATTAATATCACAATAAGTCTTTCTATGACCTATGTTCATCAAGGTACCAGTCTATATCCCCCCCGTAGGCACACAAGGATTAGAGGGTCCTAAGCGAACGCAACCTCCCGTGATAGCAAGTATGGTAGGTATGTCATACACACAATCCATATACCAATACTAAGTAAACACACATCTTAGTAATACCGTATTTTAATCGTAGTACGTATCGCATTCTCGCACTAACTATAATTATCACAATTTATACTAATCCGATTTATAATCATACGCGCTATAGTTTCTCACGTCGTAGTAACCACTCGCGTCTCAACCCAAACCGTACATGTAATACAACTCTCGTATGTAAATTCCTCCTCATAAATACCCAAATGTCCCAAGTCTATCACTATATCATCAAATGACTGCTATCTATATCCTCGAACAAGTTTACGGGTCTCCAAAAATCGAAACAGTCCAAAAAGGACCAAACTGTCAACTCGTTAGAAGTCTCGTTCGAACGAGTGTTCGAACGAGTTTGGACTGTCAGCTCGTTAGAAGTCTCGTTCGAACGAGGCTGTTCGAACGAGATCCCAGTTCGTTCGAACGAACTGTCCCTTCTAACGATATCTCGTTCGAACGAGATATCGAACGAAATCCCTACTCGTTAGCAACGACTGGTCAACTCGTTAGAAGCTCGTTCGAACGACCTGGGGGCTGCTTCTAACGAGCTACCAGTTTCGGCCCAGAATTTCCCCAATTCGTTTTTCATCCATTTTTACTCCTCAAACCTCTTCTAAAATTCGTTCCAACAATATATTGAGTTCTCTTATCATCCTCAAACATGCTAAGGTGCTATACTAACATCATTAAAGGGTTTAATTCCTTCTAAACATCATTAAATCACAAATTTCTACATTGATTCCCAATTTTCTTCAAGAACATAAACCCTAGGTTCTTCTCATCAAAATTTCCCAGATTTTAATTCGTTTTTCTTTCACCCAAACATGTATTAACATCAGATTAATTGTCTCCAAACTATTCTACATGCAATCCTTCTCAAATTCCTCAAGTTTTATGATCTAGACTACATGGGTTTTCATATTTTATCAAGAACAAACCATAAATCCGAATTTTCTAACATGGAAAAGACATTCATAGAAATTAAATGGAATAAAGTCACTTGCCTTGGTTGTCTCTGAGTTTGGTGTAGATTAGATGAAGTTTTCTGCAGAAATTCCTCTCTCTCCAAGCTCTTCTCCAATGGTGGCTTAAGGTGGCTAGGGTTTTGATTTGGGGAAACTTAGAAAACCTAAATGACAACCTACGTAGCCTTCTAGGTTAATATGGGTTGGTTAATGGGCTTAATGGGTTTAATCCACATCAGATTTAATTAACCAATTTTCGTCACTTTTAATTCCTCAAAATGTAAAATTACCAAAATACCCTTTAAGTTACCGGTATGGCCTAAAAATACCCCGGGACCCAAACTATACCCCCGGCTAGTGTTTTCTGACTATCTCGACCCTTCCGGACGCGTTGGCGCACTCAAAGCGACCATACGGATTATAGATTTTAAATTCACTTTTATTATCAAAATATTATACCGTGACGCGGCGGTCCCACGCGTCTCAACAAAATTTCTAAAATGCCGTATATAAATCTCACGACAAATTTTCATAGTACCAAATACATATATACACATATATGCACATAATCAAATACCAACTCGCATCACATTAGTATTTATAACCCGGATTAATTTCCAATTAATACGCAATTTAATTAATTAATCCCAAAAATAAATATAGTCAAAAGTACGGAGTATTACAGTATAATAAAAATAGGACATCCAACACTCCCCCCTAAGCAGGAGCGAATATGTCGATCGAGTCCAGCTTACCAATGGAAGACCAAAGTAGAGAAGGACCAACTGACTAAGTGAAAAAATCTGCTGTCTGATATGAGGACGGAACAAAGATGGGACAAATGACATCAACCGTTACTCTCTCTCAAAGAAAGTGAATATTGACCTCTATATGTTTTGTTCTCTCACGGAGCACAAAATCTGATGAAAGCATGATTGCAAATTTATTGTCACAAAACAATTACGACGATCGCTTTTATTCAAAAGCCCAGTTCCCCCAAAATATATCGAAGCCACAGGAGCTTGCATGTCCCTGGGCCATGGCATGATACTCGGCCTTAGCAGAGGAGCGGGAAATAACTGCCTGCATTTTACTTTTCCTTCCGATGAGATGTGAACGTCTATTTGTTTTGGATCCTGCATAATCCGCATCATTGAAGTTAGAAAGTCCATTATGAGTTCCCGACGCATGGAAAAGCCCAAGACCAAGACAAGACTTGAGATATCTCAAGATATGGCGGACGACATCCATATGTGCAGTACGTGGTGCATGCATGAACTAACTAACCACACTCACAGCAAAAGCCAAATCTGATCTCGTGTTGGTCAAGTAGATGAGGCGACCAATCAATCTTGATAAATTGAGGGGTTAGGAATTAAATCTCCAGTCCCGGCAGAATACTTTACATTAGGACCCATCGGAGTAGAGGCAAGACGACAATCTATCATCCCATTGTCCTGTAGAATGTCGAGAGTGTATTTTCGTCGAGATAAGGAAATCCCATGTCGAGATCGAGCTACCTCAATCCCAAGGAAGTAACGAAGTGGACCTAAATCCTTTAGATCAAATACTCTGCCAATATCTCTCTTAACATAGTAATCCCCTCAGTATCATCCCTTGTTAATAATGATGTCATCCACTTAAACTAATAAGATGATACACCGGTGATCGGGCTGATGACAAATATGGCACGTATGATCAGAAATGACATCTATTAAGACCCATTGACGTAATTACCCCATTAAATTTGTTGCACCAGGTTCGAGGGGATTGTTTCAGGCAATATCGAGATTTGCGAAGTCTACAAACTTTGCCAACATACTCCCCCTTAACCTGAAGACCGGGAGGAGGATCCATATAGATTGTCTCTGTCAAGTCGCCATGAAGAAAAACATTTTTGACGTCCAAGTGATGGAAAGGTCAAGAGTGAAACGCTGCAAGAGAGATAAGAAGGTGAACCAAATTGAGCTTGGCTACTGGGGCAAACGTAGCACCAAAGTCCTTTCCTAAAATCTTAGCGATCAATAAATCCATCAGCCAAATACTAAAACCCCATTTGCAACCGTCTTTTCTCCGGGAGGGAGGGACACAAGCTAACCCGTGCCATTTTTGTCCAAAGCATCCATCTCGCTTTGCATGGTATCCATGCACTTTGGATTCGGAAGAGCCTCAGTCAGAGATCGAGGAATAGAGAAGGAATGAAGGTGACCAAGGAATGCACGATAGGGTAATGAAAGGCTATTATAGGAAATATGCTCGAATATAGAGTGATCAGTACTACATGTACTACCATATTGGGAAGGGGGCCGACGAACACGAGTAGGATAACGAAATTGAAAATCAGAAATATGAGATGGGGAAGGAGAATTGATGATACCTGTGTCCGGAGAAGGAATAGGCAGAGGTGGCTGAGGACGACGCGCATAAACCTACAAAGTGCGCTAAGGGGGATCACTCGGTAAATCATGGTCAAACACAGGAATGGGGCGAGCGAGAGGAGAGGCCTCCTCCGTGGAAAGAGTAGGCAAAGTGAGAACCCCACCATAGAACGTGACATCCTCATCAAATGTAACATCCAGAGAATAATACATATGTTTAGGCTATCGATAGCCTTTGGACATAACATAATACCCAACAAAAATGCATTTAATTGCCTTATCATCAATTTTGTGCCGGGAGGGACTTTGGTCATGAACAAAAAAAATCCAAACACATGAGGAAGAATGTGGAATAAAGGAGTATCAGGTTGAAGGCACTAAAGAGGTGCCTTCCCACCTAAAACCCGACTTGGTGCTCGATTGATAATTAAAGTGGCAGTAAGAACAACACGATGCTAATATGTTTTGGGTATACCATCATACCCCTCAATAAATAACGAACGACCCCCATGAGATGGCAATTTTTACATTTCGCAATACCATTTTGTTCAGGGGTATAAGGGCAAGTAAGTTGGTGATGAATACTCTTTTGATTAAGTTAAGAGCGGAATTAATTAGAGACATACTCTCGCCCATTATCAGATCTAAAATTACGAACCACAGTGTTATATTGGGTTTTAATCGTTTAGAGAAATTGAACAAACAAAGGCAATACATCATATTTTTCGTTTAGCAAATAAACCTAAGTACATTTAGAATAATCATCAATAAAGGTGACATAATACCAGTGGCCCGAGAAAGTAACAGGGGAAGGACACCACACATCAGAGCGAATTAAGTCAAACATACTGGGAGCACGACTCATATGAGAAATATAACTAGTAAGAACATGCTTATAAAGTTTACAAATCTCACAAACAAATCTTTTTTCTTTACAAGCTTTGGAAAGATATGGGAAAGCAAACTCAAATACTGAAAATTGACATGCCATAAACGAGCATGACATAAATGCAAAGTCTTGAAAGAAACATCATGAGATTGGGAGATGGGTAGGGTAGAGGGGTTAGAGGTAGAAGGCTGTGATGGTGGATCCCCAGAGTGATAGAGTCTGTTGCGCTCATAGCCCCTATAAAAAATCCTCCTCGAACTCAAGTCCTGCAATGAGGGTAAGAAAACAGCTGCACAATTGAGATGCTTTCTTAATTGGCTCACGGATAAGAGATTAAAGGAAAAATTGGGAATATGTAAGACTGAAGAGAGGGTAAATCAGGGGATATGCGTATGTCTCCCTTGTTGTGAATGCGTGCAAGAGAGCCATCTGCAAGACATACATGCTGACAAATAGGTGAGGTAGGTGAAATGAACAAGGATGACTCACCGGTCATGTGATCTGTGGCTCCGAAATACAGAACCCAAGTAGGCTTTGCAGCCTTAACATGAAAAGAAGAATGGATACCTTAAGCTATAGTGGTTGTGGGAGTCGATGTGTCAACACGATTGAGGGAATTCAATCGCTCCTCCTGTATCAACCCAAAATGAGACTGCAACTGGCTCAGATCAACAAACGAGGTCGGCGATGAGGGGCAACCGGAGGAGGTGCTACTGGAGGACCAGAGGTGTCGGCGATAGTAGCAGTGCGGGATGAGCCACATGTTCTATTTCGAACAAATTTTTGCTTCAAGTATGGATGGAGCTTGAAGCACCGATCTTGAATGTGCCCCTTGATGCCATAGTGGTGGCAAACAATGTTCTTGTGTGCAGTAAAGGCGATCTGATCGTCAGTGGAAGTAGGAGCAGGGGATGGCTGAGTCAGACGAAGGCGACGCTCGTCGCCATCAACTATAGCCGCTCGCAGAGGAGGCATAGGTGAGGTATTAACGATCCGAGTCTTCAACGAATCAAACTTGGACCATAATCCCATAAGAAACTGATATATATGCTAACGGTCCACGCGTGTCAGTAGTAGGGATGCGATATCGGGTGGAAAATCACTGAGAGGCTCATATTGTGCCAATTCTTCCCAACGGGATTGAAGGTAACCAAAATAATCTAGGACTGAGAGATGTACCGACTCTGGGAGGCTCTGAAAATCTCCCGATGAAGCTCGAATATACAAGCATCATTATGCGCATGGGCATACATCTGAATGTGGATCTTCCAAAGGTTCGGTATCGACTCATGGAACGTAAACATCATATAAATCCGCTCCTCCATTGAGTTGAACATTTAACTCAAGATTGTGCACCCCTCCATAACCCATTGATTCAATGCCTTGGCATCAGAACCAAAAGCCTACTCATCTTGCCTTTCCCTCCAATATAGAGATGAGAGGACCGTGATGTAAAGTTCCGTCCATTCAACAGAACACTCATTACTCATTGAGCCGAGCTATGTTGTGCCAATGAAATTGAATCTTTCTCAATTTCAGCCATATAAAATCAAATCAACAATACCAAGGCCCCCACCACAACAAAATAACATACGAGGCCAAAATAATGGCAACTAGACACAAAATGCTGCGTAAAAAACACAAAATGCTGCGTAAAAAACCCGGCGGCCCCTATAGAGGAGTACTTAGATTCCGTATGTCACAAAGAAGAAAGAAACCCTAGAAGAAGGGTTTATAGACCAGAAACCCTAGAGTTAGGGTTTAGAAAGAACCAAGGCTGAGAATAAGGTATGGAGAGGAAATTGTCGGACCAAGGGCAGAGGACCACCGGATCTACACCGGACAAAACCCCCAAATGGGGGTGCGATCTGCTCTAGCCTATCTAGAGCAGTTGCGATCTGCTGTGCTGCGGTGATAAGACTGAGGGACATCGGTTGGAAGGGGGGGAGAGGTGGTGAAGAGAGGTGGAGGTGAGATTAGGGTTAGGGTTTTGGTGGCTGATGTAAGAGAGAAAAAGAGTTTAGGATTTGGAGGCTTTGATACCAAGAAGATTTTGTATTATGTAATGGCTTACCCAATTGGGAGATTTATACTAGAGTTTAGATGGTTCTAGAACATACAAGATGCAAAATGAATCACAATAAATATTTTAGTGAGAGAGAGGTTATTCTAATTTGTGCTTGCTCTTGTATGCCATTTGTTGTGTTACGTCATGAATTATCCACTTTCATACCATATTAGAGTTGAAGTATCCAACCCACTATAATCGGCAATGAACAGAGAGGGTCTATGATCTTATATAGCAAGGTGAAAAGCTTAAAATTCCCGATATCGTATATTCTCAACGTTTCAATACAATTATAACCTATCTAAGAGGTTGTCTGATATTTCATAATAGCGGAATATAATTTTTTTATTAATAACTAACTAACTAATAATTTCTGAGTACTTTTATTGACAAATTAAACTTCTGGACATATGATCAAGTGTATCTAGGGGACAAAAGAAACTGAAAAAAGAACTGAATGCTGTTTCCAATGTATTTTAATTTCTCAAGAAATGTGTCATCTCCAACTTGGTACAAAGGTCTTAATCCCTTCCATAGTAGGAAAAAATTGAGGTGGTTCGGATTGCATATCATTTATCCTTCTGTGTCTGTTGTAGCAAACTAACAAGGAGCAGTGTGTGCAAACAAACCTCTCAAAATCACTTAGACTGATAGGAACTACAACCAACAAGTCTTTCTTTCATTGTTGCTACCGTCATTATCGAACCTTCGTCAACCCTTTACTGTTACTCATCACCAGTTTCATCACCTAGTGCAAACCATTATTCATAATAGAACATCTTACGAATAACCTCCCTATATATACAATAAATGATGGTTTGTTACTTACTTCGTTCAGTATCACATAAGTTACCATACTTGGAAATTTTTGTATATGGTAACTACGTCTGATTTTTCGAAGAATGACTTTTTCACAAAACTGCTTAGGTTTTAGCTGTATATGCTGTTTTGTGAATAACGATTAATGAGGATGGATTTCCTATGATTTTTTTTGTACATGCTTTCTTGGTCATTCTTCAACTCCTTGTGATTGTCTTATTGTAGTCTTATTGATCCTAAAATCCTAATATGTTAATAAGATTGATTGCCTGGATCTTGGCAGGATAATGCGACAATTGAGGGGGCAAAGGTGTCCGAAGATGGGATAATTGAAACATATCACAATGATGATGAGGCATTAAATGCAGTTGATAATGGCATCGTTGTGAGTACCTACTGATGTTATATTCCCTTTTTTTCCTAATCTTATACTTCTAATGGATTCTCCATTTGCATATTGTTGTGAGGACATTGAAGTGGTTCTATATCTATATTGTCTATTATTATTGGAGAATGTCTTCTCAGTTCTATTGCTGTTGTTGTTCCCTATCTTTTACTTTTTGTGGATATCTCCTTTTACATATTGAGGCATATTTTCATGTTTTCCCTAGTAATATCAACATCATTGACCACTTTTTAATTCTGTAGATTTTTGTTTCAAGTTTTTCTATTTTCTGTTTTTTTATATTTGTAATGAACAGAATTCATTGGTAGGGTAAAATTTAAGAAACCCCTAAACTATCGCTGTGAGTGGTAATACTTTCTAGTGTTGCAAATACCCACTTATACATCGCTTGAAACCTTTTTAGTGAGACATAGGGGTTAATTGCTTACAAAGGGAATAGTTCAAGGAATTCAGGCAGGTATTTGCAATTAGCGTAATAGTTATTATTATTATTATTATTATTATTATTATTATTATTATTATTATTATTATTATTATTATTATTATTATTTTGACGTTACCACACGTCTAATGGCAACTCTAAAGGCACCACACCGATTTAGAGAGAGAAATATAACTAAGCTTTTACTCCAAAGTTCAAGTCCCCAAATGAGGAAGACGAGTGGTCTATTTATAGGATAGGGTGGTGAGCACTAAAGGAGTAACTAACCAATGTGGGACTTATGCCCATCTATACAATAAGCCTAATACTCAAACGTTCACCTAAAGCCCATCCTCTAAATAGACCAATACAATATGAAATGAAATAAAATAAAATGCAACATAAGAAGAAACTATGATTAACTAATATATTTAGCCAAAAATAAAAGAGGATATGACCAAAATATCCCTCAAATCACATCATATTTATGTTTTACAATTTACCCTATTATTAATATTTTAAAGAAGATATGGTCCATTTAAATCTGTAGAGTTGGAGTTTCTACTTTTGAAGCATTCATTGTCAGATAGTTTTTCTTTAGATAGTCTTATTCTTAATATTATTATTACGATTATTATTATTATTATTATTATTATTATTATTATTATTATTATTATTGTTATCATTATTATATTATAAACAAATAACTAACATTGAAGATCAGAAGGGAGTACAAACTAAAGGGACACGATGTCCTTGAAAAGAAGGTAATCTTTATGCAATGCCTCATATCATAAAACCAAGATTGCCCTCAGTTAACACAGCGATGACATAATACAATTATACCAACTTAAAGACAATAGAAAATGGATTATGAAACACCGGAGACTTAGAAGCCCAAGATGTTGCAGGAAATTTGACTTTCTCCCAAATGACCTCCTTAATCTTCCTATCTTAAAAAATTCTCGTCTTTCTTTCATTCCATAAAAATCCAAAAGACCGCCAGCACTATACAACACCATAACTCTAGGTGTGTCTTCTTCCTACCATGGCTAACTATTTCCACCATAAACAAGTTTTGGGCCTGTCTTGGAAGCTCACCCACAATACTAATTTCCTGCACCACTTTCCTCCAAATGAAGGTTTCCATCTTAGCAAGTGATCAAGATCTTCCTGCCTTGTAGCAAAGAACACACCTATTGGGAGAGAGGTATGAGTTAAGTCGTATCGTTTGAATCATAGCAGTAGATTCACCTTTCCATGCGCCACTTGCCAAAAAAAAACCTGCACTTGCCAAGGGGTTGCCACTAGTCCAAATAAACTTAAACAGTGCAAACTCGTCAAAAGACAATGAATGAAGATGATCATAGATTTAGAAGAGAATCCTTCCCTATTTAATTGTCACCTCCTATCATCCCTCACTCCAACTGCATGCCTAAACTGCAGAGAACAAATTGTGCAAGCATACAAATTGTTCCACTTCACTGTCTTTATGATTTCTTCTGAAGGAGAGGCTTTAAAGTAATGAATGACTGGTTAAATAAACAATACATGAGATGCACTGGTTTTCATTCAAGGATAATCTAAAGGGTTGTGGGAGTTGATATGTAAAAGTGGGATCCCCATTCCTCTTTTTAAAGACTACACCAGGGAGGAAGTAGTCGAAGCCCTTTGAAATATAGTTCCAAGGTATTCTGTAGGTTTCCTTTTCATCACATTTGAGTCCCAGCCGTCGTTCAACCCATGAATGCTCTTCACAATAGAGACCACAAATAATATTTTCCTTTAGGAAATCTCCAGAGTCACCCCTAAAAGAGCCCCAATCCTCGTTTTTTTTTTTTAATATTTTTTTTATCCTCTGTGATCAATGACCACTCTATGAGGTAATTAGTCTTGTTTCCTTCAAACTGTCCCAAAGAAATCCTCATCCTCTCTTAGTTAATTCTGCAACTTTTATTGCAATCTTGGAAACTGAAAGGGGTCCTGGAATTGCTCGATTGAGCTGAAAAAGCGATTGCATAACATCAAATTAAGAATTTTGTGCAATAAGGAACCCATACCCTCAAAATCTCTCCTATTCCACTCCATCCACATAAACTACATCAAGCAATGGGGAATTGCATACAAATTTTTACACTACACCAATAACTTCTAAGGGAAAACATCACATTTTAAGAGAAGATGGTCAACTACCTCTTCTTCTTTATCGAATATACAATATTATTTAACAATAAACTGATATTCCTTCCTCATATTATCAATTGTTAAAATGGCTGCCGAAATAGCAAACAAAGCAAAAAGCACTACATTCAAGGGAAATCGTTTCTCAAATACCCTTCCATGGGCAACCCCTCATGATTACCACCTTAAAAGAGTTACGGGAACAAAGTGAAAAGAGAAAGGTATCTCATATTTGTCTGCTAAGTACCTCTCGAACGGAAAAAAATGGATTAACCAACCCATCTTTGAAATATCCATACAAGAGAGACTTTCAGGCAGAACTTGGGTTAGGCATTGGTTGGGCAATGTTAAGCTGATTCACCTGTCTCCCTATCAACTGAACGCGGTTTCATAATGACTAGGAAAAACCCAATGAAAAATGCAAGGAAAGAATCAACTGGTGTATGGTACTTCTTTCTCTCCATTAATATACAGATTCAAAAGGGTTTGGCTTTTGGATATTGCAGGGGTTCCTGTGCTTCTTTCTTTCGCTTCTGGTTATAATCCTTCTGTTCCTTTTGCTCCATTCAAAGTGGTTCGGGCAGCTGGAATTCCCTCTTAAATTCAGTTCTTTGCTTGGTTGGTAATCCTCGGTAAAGTTAACACTTATGACATGGTGCAGAGAAGAACTTTAAACGTCTTTCCCCTTATTGGTGCTGTCTTTGTAAAAGGAATCTAGAAATTTGAATCACCTTTTGATTCATTGCCCTTACTCCAGCTTCTTATAAAACAAATTTTTAAGGGGTTGAATATTATTGGAGCGCTACCTAGAGTAGCTGCGTTATTTGCTTTTGGAGGTGGGAAGCGTTTGAGAGAGTGCTATGGTCAATTGTCTTTGGCAATGGGTAATTTTGGCCATGTTTTGGGCTTTGTGGGCTAAAAGAAATAATTGAATCTACGAAGACAAGGAAGAGGATAAAGAATGGTTGAGGGAGAGAGTCAAATTCAGGACTACCTCTTCCTCTTGGACTTATTCAATGTCTCCCTTCAAATGTTATCCGAGTTCCCTCTTCATTTGAGGCGGTCAGGCATTTTGTCCTCAGGTCCGGTCTAAACATGCCTTCCTTGTGGATATGAGTTGGTTGATTGAAGGGGTCTCAAAATTGCATTTGGTTTGTCGGCATTAGAGGCTGAAGTATCAGTTTTTTTCTCTTATTTTCCCACCCATGGCCTACTTTTCTTATTACCCTTTCTTTTCTCCCTTCTTTCTTTCTTTATTGTAAGGACTGCTGGTCTTCTTTCTCTTGTATATATGCTATTTTGCTTTAATATCAATAAAAATTGCTTCTGATGAAACAATATACAGATTAATAGTTTGGTTCAAGACATGATAATGGCAACGTCTAAAACTTGATTGTTTCAATTTTCTTCTCAATTATGTTAATTGTCTGTTGTTTGTTTCTTGGCATATTACACTTGTACTTTTGCTTTTTATTGAAAGTTTGTATTCTATTTTTTTATAGTTCAATTTGCACTTGCTTTTAATATTGATGAGGGCTCTGTATTAGTATGATCATCCCTTTTATATGCCATGTGGGCCCACTTCTTGTGGCCATGAATCTCTGTCTTTAAACTAGTTGTCCAAATGGTTTAAAACTTTTCATGACATGTTTTTTAGGTTGTGGACCTTTCACATTATGGGCGGATAAGAGGTAAAGCATCACCTTACCTTTTGTGAAGTGTTACACTGCTACTCTTTCTTTTTTTATTGATGATATTAAGAGAAAAATTATAAAATGCTGTTTGCAACAGTTCATTGTGGTCAACTATTGAAATACACACACTGAACATGAATCCAAGAATTATTATGAAGTAGAAAAAGTAGTACATGGGAAGCACAAGTTGTCCTTCGAAAAGAAAAATGGACGATTTAACTATAGTATAGCTAAACAATGGAATCCATTCATAGTTCCATCTGTTTGTGGGGTGGGGGGTGTAGTAGTGTCCCCTAATGATCAGACACTCCTTACTAGCAAGAACATCTGAGTTTCCATATACGTATCAATGTACCAATGAGATACTAATCCACGACACTGGAAATGTTATAACATTCCAATGTAGTGGCACTACTTACAAGTATGATGAATGCCTTACTTTGGTTGGTTAATGTGACACCCCGCCTATTCTAATCCTGGGTGGTCAATCCATTATTAAATTAAACAGGAATCATTAATGGTGTCATTCTTAGCATCACTGTCGAAATCCAATTTATTTTACTAATACCCTAATTGCCCAGTGTCAAAATTTTAATTGTTATTATTAACATGCAATTTGATATAGACTAAATAAATCACATTCACCATTCCAAGCACATAATAATGAATGATAAGATAACGAAATAAATAAGTGTGTCTGGAATAACACTCCAGATAAAATCCCAATACAGTCATCATGAATAAAATCCAAATCCCATACTAGAATTAAAATAAAAGTACAATATCTCAAATATTACCACCAACTAAGAATGGGCGACATGCCCGACTAGAATAACTAGAATGCGGAACATGAGCTGAAAGGTGCGGAGGCATCTAATATTAAGGTCCTGCAACTTCCACAGCAGTTGCAACACGTCAAATGAAGGAACTCCTAAGCCTGGCGTCCCTGTGGCTGGGCACCTAAAATGTTTTTACAAAAATGGATTTGAAAAGGGTCAGATCCCAAGTAAAATAGTTTGAAAAAGTTTATCAAGATGAGATATTATATACATGTTAGCTCTGCGTGCTCTCACTTGAGATCCTCACCTCTCAAGTATTGTGCACGCCTAACGGACTACTCTAACCCACCTAGTTATGCTACCCGCCTAACTAGTCTGACTTACATCTCTTCCCTCCTAATAATTTATTGTGCCCACCTGCAATTCCCATACAATACTATACTACATTTCCAATTCTTTTTATTTATTAAGAGTCACCAGTTTATGAATAAGTTCTCATACACGAGTAATTTAGATATCACTATCTATCTTATCTACTAATGCACCCATAGTAGAATCAATCACACAAATATATATTTATATCACTCTTATACTATATATATGTATACGATATCCCTAGGTGGAGACCTGCGATGCAGGCATACTCTGCTATTAAGTCCTGTTACATCACGTACTAATTAAGGACATTGGTTCGGATGTCACCCTCAAACCATAAATCAAATCACACATATTGGAGGCGGAGATAGTTCCAAGTCTATGGGTCACGCACACACCAAACGTGCCCAATTGACCTGTCGAAACTATCATACACTCATATAGAATGTACCTAACTTCTATGTTCTGGGGTACAAGTCAAAATCCCCCCCAATGGGCTCATCAGGATAAGACTGTCCATGGCGCAGAAACCTCCCATGATAACAAGTAGCCTAGGTATGTTTACACATAAGAATTCACACAATAGGCATTCACACTTTCTATGTATATATATATATATATATATATATAACATCAGTATAGGTATTCACTCAACCTATAATATATGTCTCATACGTAGTATATATAACTCCTGAATATCCTAAGTATTATCAATTCACCATTATATTACTCATCGTATTTTTCCCCGAGTGTTTTCCCCACTACTCTAAGGTCCTAACCACCCCATTAGATTATTTTAGTAGTTATAATACCCTTTTACTACTGGTCCAGTCTTAGGTTCACTCACACTCTCCGTGACCCATTCTAATTTACGTGAGATCATTTAATATCAAACTAAGCCCCGTGGTTCACTCGTATTCTTCGAGACCAATTTTAATTTCCGTGAGAGCAAATATGAAATATGCCCCATGCTAGCCTTAATTCTCTTCAATTGGAAAAAAAATTACAACTCTAACATCTCAAAACTTTAAGCAAATCGCGACCCAGATTACCAGGTCCCCCGAACCGGTTTGGGTGAACAGGCGAACCGGTTCGGGTGTACAGCCGAACCGGTTTGAGGGGTATACCGGACCGGCTTGCTGTACCTGGCACTTCCGGCTACAGTTTTCCACCATTGTTAACCCTCAACCTCCATGGTTCGATCCCAACTTTCCAACCAAGCATTCAAATCACTAAACTAAAATGTATGAAGGATTCCTAACATATCCAAAACATCAGAACATCAAATCTGATCATTTAAATCACATTAATCCTCAATTTAACCCCCCAAACCCTAGGTTAATCATTTTATTCAAGAACCTCATCAAAACCCAGATTTCTTCAATTATTATTCTCACATATGATCTGATTTCGTGTTCTAATTATATAAGAGTTCTGTCTACATGCGATTCCTATCCAAAATCATAATTAAATTCTCAAATTCAAAGCCAAAAACATATTTTCATGATTATTATTCAATCCTACTCTGACATGGATAACATGGATAGTACATCTATTCAAAATTCAGCAAGATAAATACTTGCCTCTATATGTAGGTCTGATTTTCTGCAGAATTGATGGTGGAATTGCGTTCTCTTCTCCTAATTTACAATCCGGTGGTGGTGGTGGTGCGAGAATGGTGGTTTTTTGCTTTGGAACACCTCTCCTTCTTCCTCCTTTGCTCTTTCTAACCCTAACTTCCCTTACGTGGTTGCAAATATAACTATCCAATTTTCGTAGGTTTCTTTTCCCCAAAATTTCAAAAGACCAAAATACCCCTCCGGCTCTGGGGTGCCGGTTTGGCCTAAAAATGCTCCGGGACCCAAACTAAATTCCCGGTTAGACTTTTCTTACTATTTCGACTCTTCCGGACACACCGACGCACTCGAAATCACCATTTGAATTATTTAGAATGAAATTTCATTTTATTTTTAAAATTAAGTCCCGACACGACTGACACGCGCGTCCCGACGAAATTTACCGTATCTGCCGTATTTCTCACTCACAACAATCATAATATTTTCTTATCGATTTTATTACTCATTTACTAAGTAATATTAGTATAAATAAATACTAATCATTGTCTCGCTAATTAATATTTATTTTAATCTGGATTAATTTTCCAATTTAATTTAATTAATCCCAATTAATTCCCAATATAAAAATTATTAAAATTACGGGGTGTTACAGTTGGTCACTTTACTCGAATGCTATTTGAGGGAAGGATATCTAAATCAGTCTCATTCGCTTATTGAAATCCTTGTAGCAAAGAATAAACCTCTGAGCGAGCGCACTGTTTTACAACATCAAGTTGCCTAACTACCTCTCTCACTATGAAAAGTACTTTGATTCAGAACATGTTCACACACAAATAAAGGAATTTCTCATGATGTTTGCTTGAGCTACTTTAAAATAATTGTAAGAGTTATAGTTGATGACTTTATTATTTAGTTAGATCAGGAAGAGTATTTTAGTAACTTTAATATTATTTTATTATGGGTCATGTTCGGTTCTTTGAGTTTCTTCTTTTGAAGTCCTAGTCCTACTAAAATTAAGGTTTAGATATGGTGGTGACGGTGATGTGTCTTTTTCTTTCTTCCATTCTTCTATGTGCACTTGCTGTCTGGCACGAAATTGGTCTGTCAAATTCTACTCTGCATCTTACCATCATTCCGTCATTAAAAGTTCATCTTGATCTAGTACACGTTTTGACCATTTTCAGAAACATCTCATCATGCTCACCGCTTCATTGTCAGCCATCTTGCCAATAAGACCCGACATTTAATTGAATAGCTACTTGAAATCACCCCATTGCAATGAACCAAATCAGACCATCATTTTAGATCTCTGCCAAACCAAACCTCCTCCCAAATCAGTTCAACATGACTGGGCCGAAAAGTTTTTTTCCCCTCCTAATCATCTACTTGATCGCTTCTACAATGATGACAAATGAAAAGTTATGTTTCAAGTCCGAAACAATTATAGAAGTTTTACTTAAAGCTGTTACAAGAGTTGTTATGTGTGGTAGATGTATTCTTTTGGAATATCAGTTAAAAATAGATTTATACTTTTGTTTAACTTCTCTAGGCATCCATCATTAAGAGGAAAATGATGCTATCATTAAAATAAAAAGCACAACAGAAAAACAAGACAAAGACAAAATTTAAATTAAGGAAACAAAGCAAAAGGTTGAGCATGTGACTGCCATGCAATCACTGACCTGTCCTCTATTGTTTATTTCTTTGTATTTTTTACTTAGGGTGTGTTTGGTTGGCAGTACATTTTGTTCATGGAAAGTACTTACTTTTACTACTATTCTTTTTTTTTTGGGTGCTTCATTGTAAGTATGTTCTATGAGAACAATAGTTTTAAATGTTATAATTTGTCATTTTCGATGGAAACATTTCTTCACCACACTCAAAGAATTGGATCCCACTGAGAACTTGGAAAAGTAAGAGAACGTCTAACCAAGATAATCACCTCATTCCCTCCCCCCCCCCACCCCCACCCACCCACCAACCAACCAACCAATAAAAATGAACTGATTTTCAATATATTTTCAACTTTGTAATGAAATGCACTCTTCATAAAATGTGTTTCTTGTCATAAAACAATGAATGATTTTGTGGTTTCACATTCGTTCCTTCCAAAAGACATTATCAACTCGAATCAACCTCAATCAAGAATTCATGTATTTAGGAATACAACTTGATGTTTATGGAATAGGTCAAAACTCGTGGAATTTTTTTTAAGAATGTTAGGGGAAATGTGTGGAATGTGCTTAAAGAAAGTTGAAAAAATTAGAATCTCACATGGAAAAAGCTATGATCTCTATTTGATGTTTTTTTTGGTAGTCTTGATATGTACTATTTCACATGGAAAATGCTTTGGTCTCTGTATCACATGAAAAAGACGATCAAACCAGTGACTCAGGTTATTTGAATTTTCTTTTATTAATCCTAATACAGTTAGACTCAACCTAATAGACTATAAGTGTGGTTATCAGTCCGTGGATTTTTTTTTTTTTATAATTACACCTAATTCCATAAAGTTGAGCTATTTTGGAGATTAGATTGCGTTTATTTGCCACTGGTTTGAATGCTTGTCGATTCCTTTTGTGGGCAATGCATCTTCTTTTTCTTTCCTACTTTTTTTTCTCTCTTCAGACTTGGCATCCAGAATCAACATAAATTTACATGTTGCCAGGATCATATAAAGATATCCATCAAAGTTTATAAAAAAAAATGGAAACAAAGAAATATTATTAATCATAGCAAAGGGTGGACCAGTAAGTCCACCATATTATGAAGAAAAATTCTATTTGCACAGAGACAATTTTACCGAGAATTGTATAGAACGAGTTGGCTTGCTAAAGAGCAAAAGAAAAGGCAGAGTTTGTGTGTGTTCATTTGATTTTAACACACTGATATTTTATATATTAAAAAAACTGGATATTATTTTTTAATTAAAAAAGGTCATAATCCACAACATAAATATAATATGTAAGAAAAAAATATTTATTTTTAGTTTAATCCATTTAATCCCTCGAATACTCATTTACTCAATATTTTCTTATTTTGTAAAAGTCCGCGCAAGCAACCCCCGCTCCCTCTCGCTGAAGCTCCGGCGACCCCCTACTAGAACTCCGACCCCCACTAAAAAGCTCAATACACATTACTAGTGCAAAAATACCCTACAGAAAACAAGGAAAATGTTAAGGTTCTAAAAAACGCGAGGCGTGATCGAGGCGTGGAGACCATGCCTTAAGCCTTAGAGGCCTAGGCGGGCCTTAGGCGTAAAAAAGCGTTTAGGCTTTTTTAATATATTTTAATATTTTTTAACCATAACAAGGCTATTAAAATACTAAAATTGTACATATCATAAAAATATGTCTGAATATTTGCAAATTAAAATACTATTTGATTATTTTGGATGAGATAATGGTCCGGTTTGTAAAAAAAAATCTTTCAAAGGCGATATCGTTTCACTAAAGCATTGTTGATTTTAGAAAAAAGTGCGCCTTAATGGTTTTACCAAGAATAAAGCGTAAAAAGCTTAAGGCGGGGCTTTTCTCCCAAGCCTCAAGCCTAGGCGGGTTTTTTTAGAACAGTACGGGTAAACCAAATATACCCTATATACACCTTAAACGACGCCGTAATAAAAAAAAAATGTACCGCGGAACATGATTATCCGGTTGTATAAAAAGTAATCCCTCCTTGGGCAGAACATCTTATTCCATTTAATTTCCTCCCCAAACTCTTTGATAATTATGTTTAGGCCCCAAATTAATACCTCAACCACTTATTACCAACCATCCAACAACCTTGATAATAAGTGGACTGAAGCTCTTGGGCCCCACATTGATTTACATCAATTGTCACTGAGATATATAGCTCTTGCAGAGATTCTACTTTTATCTCAGTTCAGTTTGAATATTTCAAACCTTCTTGAATTGTGTAACGCACGGATGTCGGGATTTTGAACTTGGACTTTTGGTTTCTTTTAACAAATAAATTTCACATTTTTTAAAGAATATTATGATAGTTGAGAAGCCTTAGATAAACATGTATATATGTGGTAAGCCTTGTTTTTCTAGCCGTGAAGTCCACAAGTGGACTGAAGCTCTTGACCCTTTTTCGTTCTGAGATTAACAATCACATTCGTAGAGGCTGCAATTCTTGTGAAAGAACACTTGACCCTTTTTTGTTCTGAGATTCAAGTGGTGAAGGTTTGGGGAGCTCCAACATCATTTTTATTGCGTGTCTGTTAAAATAGATCCTAGTTGGAATGGAAGACTTGGGTGGCTCAAACTTTTTGTGTACTCCAGTTTTTATATTTCTGCTGTTTTGTAATGAATACCACTTTTGGTTGGATATAGAGAGGAGAGTAGAGGCAAAGTGAATTACTTTAAAAACCCAAAATTTCTAGGGTTTTAACTTAAATTTTGTGAATCATACATGGTCTCTCCTATTTCCATTTTATTTTTTAACAAAGCATTTATCATTTTAGCTCCACTACCCTTGATCAAATAGAGAATCAACATATATCATATTTAATCGTCTCTGTTCTCTTTAGTATTTCATGAGAAGTATAGATAAAATCTGCACCATTAATTTGTTTTTACACTTTTGGAAAACCACTACCGACTTGGGGACGAAATATTCCATCATATGTTTGAATGCTACCTATAGTGGAGTGTTTGTAACCTTTCAGTGGGGGTTTAGTGCAAATGAAAATTCTATATATTGTATTAGATATGAACATAAAGCATATATCTGATTTTCTGTGATCATAAGGTACGATTAACCAAATTTAAGTTTCTATGGTTCATATCGGATGTTATTACATGCTATAGTGCAGTAAATCGTAATATGCAGAACACTGTTGCTTATTCATGATCGATTTTGTTGCTTTTTGCACCCATACGAGTGTTTGTCAAATCTGAGAATTCTGATTTCTTAATCTTTATATATATTTACAATTTCACTTAAATATCTGTGAACTCCCCAAACAATAGGATTATTTGGTTATTAGTATGGTGCTTTTTTCTCTTACCTTCTGGAACAATTGATTTGAAGTTAGTGGAGAAGACCGTATTCTGTTCCTTCACAACCAAAGCACGGCAAATTTTGAATCTCTTTGTGAAGGACAGGTAAATTCAACGGGTATTTGGAAGTTCTAAATTTTTTTCTCAGGCAATTAGTTTAATCCAATTTCATTCTGATGTTGATATTCATACAAGGCAATGATATATTGTTAGGTTAAACTATGTAGGGATGTGACACAGTTTTTGTGACTCCAACAGCTCGAACGATTGATATAGCTCATGCATGGGTTATGGTAGTCCTTTTGTCATGTTTCTTCTACAATAATTGTCTTTAATGTATATATATCTAGTAGTGTCATCACTATTTATTGATGAGTATCTCATGTTCACAGAAAAATGCAGTTACATTGGTGGTATCGCCAGTGACCTGTGGAAGCATAACCGAAATGCTGAGGAAGTATGTTTGTCCTGTCCTTGTATATTTTGTTCAATTGATTATTCTGTGGTCGAAATTCTCCTCGGGTTGTCTCCAGATTGTTGGATGAATTTTGGTTTCAAGTATACAATTGAAGCTAAAAAGCATGGATACAAATATGATGAATTATGTGTATACATATACATACACATATATTATAATATATTATATATATGACATTACATTTTAATATATATATAGGGGGGGGGGGGGACTTGAAGATAGTCTCTGAATTAGAGAAAAGCCTCCTTAGCTAATAGAATGAGACTTAAGGGAAGAAAGCAGCATGAAGACATCGAGACAACTCAGCGTGGCAGCCCAGCGAGGAGATTGGTCGAGAGAGCTCATCCTTTATTTTCTGTCTCTTATTTAGTTAAATTGTATTTAATAACATTGATTGCAATGATGTAATGATTGTAGTATTCAGTGTGAGGTTAAACGGTACTCGCGAGGCCTGGGAGAGCTTACATGCTCTGTCAAATGACCTCGCCTTGGGAACTTCAGAGGCACTTGGTTTGGAGGATTGAGAAGTGAGGCAGCGTTAGGGCTTGTCCTGACCACCTTAGATACACCTGGTAAAACACTGAGTAACCTTTCATCGTGGAAGCTTGTGCGGAGTAGCCTTGAGCTCCATCGCTTGTTGACCCTTGAGCCAAACAATCCCCTACCTAATGTCACATCTACTTGAGGTGATGTCACCAGCCAGCTAGTCACTATCAAATCCAAACTCGAGTAAACCGCTGTGGCATTGGGGTTGTCAGACAGTTTGGTGAGCCATGTTTGTGGTGATAGTCCTATGAGGCACAGTGGTTGGGCAAAAGGCATGTCTTGGCATTTAATGTTTATGACGTAGGACAGGCTGGCCCATTCTGCATTTAATGTTTGCGACGTAAAGTGTCATAGGGAGGTCTTTCACGTGCAGAGAGATTGAGACATCTCGGGAAGGGATGTGGTGCTATTTATGGGCCTTAAACACTTCTGAAATGAGAGAGTTTTTTCTAGTGATTATTGCTAGAGAGAGATTATATCAGAGAGAAGTTATTGCAAACCAGATTTCTTACTCATCCACCATTGTCATTTATTGCGAAGCTTTTAATAGCTAACTAGAGATCCTTTAGAGGTTGTTGGTGTGTTGTCTGCCTCCAAGGTGTATTTAGGGTGCTTACATCTCTATCCATTCGAATGAGTTACTCATGAGTTTCTTTATTATCATTTGAGTTATACACGAGTGTCTTGTGAGTTCAATCTGAGTGTTGTATATTGTGTGTTTACTTGTATTTATTGAAGAGTTCCTGAGTTATCGTTTATCACCATAGCTACAGGGGTTACACCTCAACTAGTATTACCATACTCCCTGGCCACAAGGGGACTACCCTCTTACATTTGGTGACTCTGCTGGGGAGGTATTCTTCTAAAAGTATGGCACAACGTTAACCGTACCATAGATTTTGACGCTATCCAACGTAACGAAGAACAAGCTGCGAGGGAGCTTGAGGCTGCCAGGGATGGGGTTCCTCGGGTGGAGGTTTCCCCTTGTTCAAACGGCAACAGGCATCCCAATGGTGATGCAAGCTTCTACTAGTGCCGGGATGGGACAAGCACATATGACACTTCTCATTGGCAAGTTGTTCGAGTTCTTGCAGACTCCTGTTGCTGTAACGTTTTTTTTTTTGGGGGGGGGGGGGGATTTGACCCTAGTTCCTTCATAACACAAATGGTGGCTCCGATAGCCCCATCAAGCGCAGCCCCAATGGGAGCTGGCCGCACGAACATAGTACCTACCCCAACGATGGGCATCCCAGGTGTGGCAGGCGTTCCACCTGTGGTAAGTACGCCAAATGTAACGGGTATTACACCTGTGGTCCCTCAACATATTGCTCCGGTGGCTGAGAAAACACCTGCATCTGCCTTGGAAGAAATGTTGGAAGAAATGAGGAAGGAGATGCAAAAGGAGATGTTGAAAATGATAGCAGCTTCCTCACAATCAGCCATCGAGGAAGCATCGGTTTATGATGATTTTCGTACCCCTTACCCTCAGGAATACAACGATGAGCCTTACCCAAAGGACTACATTCCTCCCATCTTTGATAAGTACACAGGAAAGGGAGGAAACCCGAAGGAACATATCAAGCGCTTCATTGAGCATCTGGGGGCTTACTGCAATAACAAGAAGCTTAGGTTGAGGGAGTTTTTCAAATTCTTAATCGATAAGGCTTACACCTGGTACGCTCACTTGCCACATAAAAGTGTGTCAACGTGGGAGGAGATGCATGTGTTGTTCGTCCAAAAGTTTTTTCTGGCAGAAGATGAGTTCACACTGACCCAGCTTAGCAGGGAGAAGCAACGGTTATGGGAGGAAGTGGTGGCGTACGTTCGAAGGTTCAGAGAAAGGTCTCTGGATGTAAGAGAAGAAGCCAAGGAGTCCAAACTGCTTCAGATTTGTGCTGAAGGTTTGCTTCCAGAGTACATCTGCCATCTCATCAATGAAACGCGCGAAGGAACTTTCGCGACGTTTCTGAAGACAGCAAGTAATATATCATTGGTCATTCGACCAAGTCCCGTCGTGGTGCCTGTGATGCTTAGACAACCCTCACGTGTGGGTTACATCGATAGGGGAGAAGGGGCTAAGCAACCGAGAAAGGATAACAAAAGAAAGTTCGGTAGAGACAAGGTGGATCCACCACCACTGCCTTGCACTGCTGAAGAGGCTGTCAACTGTTACAACGGTCCAAGGGGGGACGGTGTACGAACCTAAGGACATTTCAGTCGTAGAACCAGACGCTGAGACAAGGGTTGATCCCAAGTATTGTGAGATCCATCGAAAGGTGGGTCATCCAACGGCAACCTTCTTCACACTAAGAAAGATCATAAGCAAGCACATGAAGACAGGGACCCTGCAGATCCCTCAGGAGAATGTCAATGCCAACTCCCTGCTAGCACATGGGGCTAATCTGATAGTTGCTTATGATGACGAGGTTGAATGGGAAGCGAGAGAACTGGAAATCGAACAAGAAGAATTTGAGGATGCGTTGGAGGACTGTACCAGGGGAATGACCAATGTAGTGATAGCTTACGATGAAGCTAGTGGCAGGGATGTAGAAGACGTGTACAATCTGGAAGGAGAAGTGATAGACCAGGGCCTAGAATACTAGGCGGTATCTCAGTCGCCCAAGTTCTCATGGTTCTTTGACTAGGTAGGGATGTCGAAGGAGAGCCAGTTAGAGATAACGCAAGCAATTCTAGACATTGCACGGAAGAATGCTGTACCATCGCTGAGGTGGAAAGAGCCCATGGCCAGACTGGTGAGGAAGTTTTTGTCTGAAGTAACTTTCAGTGATGCTGACAGGCTGTAAGGTTCCCACATAATAGGCCCTTGTATGTAACTGCTATTATTAACGGGGTGAGTTTTGCAAGAGCCTTGACGGGTGGGGGAGCATCGATAAAGTTCCTTCCATTCATCCAACATTCCTGAGGCAAGGTTGATACCAATGCCTTTGGTAATTTTTGGTTATGATAACCAATCATCCAAGTCGATTGGATACGTGAATGTGGGGATTATGATGGGGAACCTCACTTCACACATTGAATTCCATGTGATTGAGAGTGTTACTTCGTACCACCTTCTGATAGGAAGGGTGTGGATGCACAATCATGGTTTAGTCCCTTCGACATATCATCAATGTGGGTAGGCAAACTTAAAAGGGACCGAAATCGTTATACGTGCAACGAAGAATACCTTTGCCACTGAAGAAGCTCACCTGGTGGATGCAGCTTTCTACACAAAGCTGGAGGAAGATGTTAGGGTCTTAACGAGAAGAATGGAGGGAGCAAGAGTTCCCTCTATCTGAGAACGAATGGGGCCTGTGAATGGTCAGAGCAGTGAGGGAGCAAGAAGAAGGGAAGTAGCCGAGGAAGTTCACCATGCTGATCCCAAACCTCAGAATATCTCGAAACAACTCAGGGATAGAATGAGGACCATGATGGATCCGATGGAGCACGAGGCCCAACGACAGAGCGTGCTGCTGTTCTAAAAGCCGACGAAGAGGCTATTCCGGTGTATGAATGTTTCTTAGTAGACCAACAAGGGCAATATATGGTCATAAACAATATAAGAGTTTGTAGAAGTGGGAGAGGAGCCAGAATACATGACGGATCGACTGAAGCTCAGGTGCAAGAACTGGAACAGCTGGGCTTAGCCGAGGAAGGAGAAGACCCAAGGCCCATCTTCATTCGAAAGATCCGAGCGAGGAGAAAAGAAGGCCCTGGTTGAGCTAATTCGAGAGTACAGGGACGTTTTTGCATGGAAGTACACAAAAATGGAAGGGCTAGATGAAGAAGTAAGTTGCCATAAGCTTAACGTTATGACTTCATCCATACCAGTGAAGCAAGCCACAAGAACTTACAAGCCTGAACGGGACCTGAAGATCAAGGAAAAGGTGCAATGATTACTAGCGGCAGGATTCATCAAGCCGATACAACACCCACTTTGGTTGTCAAGCAACATCCCAGTGGGGATGAAGGACAAGAACCAGATAAGGATCTGTGTGGACTTTAGGGTTTTGAACAGAGCTTGCCCGAAAGATGAATTCCCTTTGCCCTCCATTGATAGCTTGGTCGATGCGACTGCTGGGCATGAAATGTACAGCTTCATGAATGGGTATGTAGGTTACAACCAGATCAAGATGGACCCAGCAAATGCAGAGAAAATGGCATTCAGAACCCCGTTAGGCAATTTCATGTACAAAGTGATGTCTTTCGGGTTAAAGAATGTTGGGGCAACGTATTAATGGACGATGATGATCATTTTCCATGACTTCTTTCATAAGTTTTTGGAATTTTATGTGGCTGATTTGGTCATCAAGTCGAAGAAGGAGGAGTCCCATTTGGATGACCTGAGGAAGGTTTTCCCTCGGTGTAAAAAGTACAAGCTAAAGATGAACCCGCTGAAGTGTGCTTTCGGGATTACAAGTGGAAAGTTCCTGAGTTTTGTGGTAGATAGGCAGGGAGTGCAGATGGACCAGTTCTGGAGATGCCATGTCCAAGAACGATGAAGGAGCTCAAGAGTTTCCTTGGTAAAGTCTCTTACCTTAGGAGATTTGTGACAGGGCTAGTCGAAATAACTCACCCACTGATGGAGCTACTGCGAAAGGGTACGAAATTCAAATGGGAGTAAGCTCACCACGAATCTTTAACCAAGTTGAAGAAGCTGCTCACTTCTCCCCAAACGATGATTCCTCTTAGGGTAGGGATACCGTTGCAACTCTACCTGACGTCTACTACAAGTTCCGTTGGAGCTCTCCTGGCGCAAAAAATTAATGGGCAAGAAAGGCCAGTCTACTACCTGAGCAGGATCATACATGGACCAGAGGTAAGGTACAGTAGTACAGAAAGACATGGTTTTGCCTTGGTGTTTGTAGCACAAAAAGTTAGACATTAAATGCTATATTTCACGATTCACATTGTGACAAGATATGACCTAATTAAGTTTTTATTGGCAAGAACTATTTTGATTGGAAGAGCAGCTAGGTGGTTCCTTATCCTTTCAGAATATGACTTAAAATGTGTGGTCCCTCGCGCAATCAAGAGCCAGGTGTATGTAGACTTATTGGCGATTTTCCTGGGGTATTTGAGCCACCCCGAGAGAGCATTCCAGGGGATGACTTGCACGCAAATTTTTTGAATGCCAACCTTGAAGAATGGATGATGCAGTTCGATGGTTCTTCGGCGGAAAAAAAAGGGAGGAGCAGGGGTTATCCTTTCTAAAGGGAAGGAAGAATTTTGCCTTTCCTACAAGTTAGATTTTTCTTGCTCCAATAATGAAGCAGAATATGAAGCGCTAGTACTGGGGTTGTTAGAGGCCCTTCGATGGGGCATCCGTTTACTGTGCATCAAAGGTTATTCAAATTTGGTGGTTCAGCAAGTGAACGGGAAATATGCGTTGAAGCACCTCAGCCTAGTTTCTTATAAAACGATCATTCAACGGCTGATCAACCAGTTCCATCAGGTCAAGGTAAGACGATATCCCAGAACGATGAATAGACTTGCTGATGCCTATGCCACCATTGCTCAGAAACTAGCTATGAAAACTGACACAACTATTGTGGTGATACAACGGAGAACAATCCCCTCGGTTGTACAATCGATCTTGTCGATGGAAGACGATTCGGATTGGAGGGGTGAGATTAGGAAGCAGTTGGAGTATGGGGAAGGCAAAATGGAACTGAAAGAGCTAGCTCAATACTTTGCCAATCAAGGAAACCTCTACTTCAGCAACGAGGGAGGATGGTTGTCAAGATGTGTCGGTTCAGAAGAAGCAGAGCAGAGGTTAAAGAAGACACATGACGAACACTGCGAAACAACTGAGATCCCTCTATGTAGAAGAATTCATAGGGAGGGATACTTCTGGTCGACGATGAAGCAGGATGCAGCAGAGTTACAACGAAGGTGCGATAAATGTCAACTTTTCTTTCAGGCAGCTGAGTGCCACTTCGTTGAGGCTCAGACAGATTGGAGGCAGCCTTACATTGATTTTATGAAAGATAGAGTTGTTCCTATAGAGAAAATGGATGCAATGGGACTCGAGCGAAGGGCCCCACGGTTCTACGTTCAGGAGGATCAACTCTATCACAGAGGATACTTCAACAGGCCATTGAGATGCATCACGAAGGAGGAGGCAATGGAAGTTTTGAAACAAGCTCACGATCCAGCTCACATTGGAGGAGCAAAGCTATATGATCAGTTAATGACCTTGGGTTATTATTGGCCAACTATGGAGAAGGATTCTACTGAGTTTGTATGAAAATGCAAGGCGTGCCAGCTACATGAAAACATGATCCATGCTCCCTCGGTGGATTTACACTCTTTAGCCACTCCTTACCCATTTCTTATGTGAATCCGTTGTTATTTTTCTTTTATTTTTTTCATTTCTATTTTTAGTTCTTTTTAGGCCTTTTCTTTCCTTAATTAGTCTCCAAGCTTGTTTGGGACTAATTAGACATTCTTTTGTTTTTAGTTGGTCCTTTTAGTAATTTTAGCTAATTACTTGATTAGCAAGTAATCCTTCCCATATAAATACCCCATGTAATCTCATTTGTACTTACTTTTCCCATTCTTGAAATATAAGGCAACTTTTGATTCTCTCTCTAAAATTAGGGTTTGGTATTTCTTTTTAGCCATTGACGTGTAGTTTACGTCAAATTGGTATCAGAGCGGGTGTCGCTCCAAACATTGGTGTTAGCGTGTATCGGTGTGCGTAGATTATCAAAATCGTACGCTACTCGATGACTCTAAAGAAATCAAAACAACAACAGCGGGGGATTCAAAAATTAAAGAAAGATGATCAAGAATGGAGAAAAAACATTCAAGATCTCATCAAGAATGTTAACTATCACTTCCGCCTCATCACCATAAAACCCACCACCCCAAAAACCCAAATCTTGAGCCCTAATTTCCCCCAAAACCCAAATCCATTCCATAAACCCTCCATTCAAGATCCAAGACAACACACTTCTAGGGTTTCACCTACCATTTTACAGTCCAATCCACAATTTACAAACCCTAGCCTCCAACCCTACAAAATTCCTCCACCACCACCACCACCACCACCACCACCACCACCACCACCCTGAACCCTCCAACCCACCATCCATTTTTCAAACTCCAAACATAAAAAAAATTACATTTCTGCCCCGACTAACTTCCGAAGCTCGATTCAAGATTATCAGCGACTTGTTTAAGATTGGTTGCTTCACCCAATAATTCTTCCTCCCTCATTCACCCAATCGGGTCAAATCAACGATACAAACTCCCCTCCCAAACCGGTTGATTGCAAGAAAGATCAAAACGATGAAATTGCGTTATGTATTGGAGATTTTTTGACATTTTTGTCGAGGATGGTTGGATAACTCGCACGCACTTTCGTGAGCCATAAATATTTGATTTAGGAGATTTTTTCCCAATCTTTGAACGTGGGGATAATGATCTTGATGAGGTTAAATCGGATGCTATCTTTCGTGGGTTGAGGTGGAGATTAGAGGTGATGTGGTTGATGGTGGGTATGTGGACCCATTTTTGGTGACCTTTGATATATGCTTGGTGGGTGTTTTTCACGACGTAGCATTGAAGGGGTTCATCACGGGAATCTCGGGCAAAGATTTTGTTGATCAGCCATGTTTGGATGGTGATCCTATTCTCCCTGAATTTATTGCAAGCTGGTACAAAGGACGTGTCCGAGGACGGCTCTGCTTTCTAGTGGAGATCTCTTTGATGGTTGTCTTGCTTTTTGACCATTCATCTCCTACGCTCGAGGACGAGCTTTTCAAAGCCGGAGAGAGTGATGGGAATCCGTTGTGATTTTTCTTTCTTTTTTTCATTTTTACTTTCTATTTTTAGTTCTTTTTAGGCCTTTTCTTTCCTTAATTAGTCTCCAAGCATGTTTGGGACTAATTAGGCATTCTTTTGTTTTTAGTTGGTCCTTTTAGTAATTTTAGCTAATTACTTGATTAGCAAGTAAGCCTTCCTATATATTCCATGTAATCTCATTTGTACTTACTATTCCTATTCTTGAAATATAAGACAACTTTTGATTCTCTCTCTAAAATTAGGGTTTGGTATTTCTTTTTACCCATTGACGTGTAGTTTATGTCAATTTCACACTTAGGCGTTTGACCTGGCAGGGGCAATACACCCATCTTCGAGGAAAAAGATCTGGATACTCGTGGCAACAAAATGTTTTACGAAGTGGGCTGAGGCGATACCACTCAAAAGAGCAACTGCAGGTGTGGTGACTATCTTCACCAGAGAGTACATTATTTATAGCTTTGGGATTCCAAAAGTTATCCTCTCTGATAACGGGACCTCATTTGTCAACAAAGAAGTAACGATGCTCACAGACAAATAATCCATTGTCCATCATACCTTAACGGTGGCATACCCTAAGGGCAATGGTCAAGCTGAAGCAACTAACACGACTTTTGGTCAACATCTTGGCCAAGACGATGGAAGACTTCCCAGGATTGTGGGATGACAAGATTCCAGCAGTCCTGTGGGCCTATCGCACGACGAAGGGGAAGCCGACGGGGTATACCCTATTCTCTCTTGTGTTCTTGTGTTTAGAGCTGAAGCAATTCTGCCGGTAGAGCTGGAGGTTCCTTCGGCTCGATATGCCTTGCGAAGCAGCATGCTCCCTCAGAACAGACATGTACAGTTAGAAGCACTGGATGAGCACAGGGACATTGCTATGCAACACTTCCAAATGTACACGAAGCAGCTTTCTAGGGCATATGACAACTTGGTAAGGCCAAGAAAATTTGTAGAAGGGGACTTGGTTTTAAAGACAGCAGTGAAGCACATTCGGGGGCTCCCGCTGCCTAAATTTGCTGCAAATTGGGAGGGACCTTTCATTGTAAAAGAGGCTCACGATTCATGTTACTGCTTAATTTCTAAGATGGAAGAAGATAAACCTTTCAAGATTAATAACAAGTGGTTGAAAGTTTATCATGTTTAGGCGAGTAACCTCAGTTAGAATTTTTTTATTTATGTTGCAATTCGTTATATGAGTTATTTCTTTTGTAATGAGATGAAAAAGAAAGAGTTTGCTTATAAATTGTAAGAGTTTGAACTTTGCAATAAACAGAAGCGTTGCAACAAAATAGCACATGATGGCAAAATACTATCTCTTTCATTGATATGACTTGTAAAGATTACAAAAATTGGGAAATACTACCTAAGAATTACAACTGGCGAAATAAAGAAAAGTTTGTCAATACAAAGGAAGGGACTTTAAGCCCCCCAAAGAAACCACAAATCAGGTTGGGAGAAGAAGTCCCTAGGCAAGCCGAAGAAGCCTCCAAGCATGTCCTCTGAGCAGCAAGGCGGCCTTCAAGCCTAGTCTACGCTTAGCCCTTTCGATCAACAGAGATTCACATTTTAGCTTGGCCTTTGATAAAACTTCTTTAGCAGTCCTCACTCTGTCATCAACTGCTACTAACAGAGAAACCAACTCTGCTAGCCTCTTCTCCTCAGACTGTTGGCCCTCTACCTGTTTCAGTTAGAGTTCCCTCTGGCTTTCCAACTGTTGGCCAGTTAGAAGCCCTCCTTGCCCATCTCCTTTAAAACTTCCCAAGTGTCGATTGACGAGGGGCCTGATAAGATTGGACGTTTGAGTGTTGACGGCCTCAGCAATAACGACTGCCATACCTTGGAGCCTATGGCTCATCACCAACGCAACGCACACAATCAGTGGTAAATGTTTGAGGATGGTTCATGGCAATTTGTTCGATAATAGAACGGTCGCACGCAGAAATTTGAGGAGATTGGTGAAGGGCCATGAGACAGAAATCATGAGGAGCCATGTTTGGGGGAGGAACCTCACAACCTGATTCACTGTTAGCCGACAGGTTTGTAGTTGAACCATAATCGTTATGGCTTGAGTACTCAGAAGGGTCTAGTTCTTGATGGGGGATTCAACAGGTGAGGGGTCATGCTGAGCTGGCATTTCGATGATAGCAGGCTCCCTCACAACTTGCAAAGCGATAAAGAAAAATGAGTTGATGAAAAATCTTAACAAGTGTTTTTTCATTGTTAACTCACCGCTAGAGGTGGAGTTGATGAAAAATCTTAATAAGTGATTTTTCATTGTTTAAGTCACCATTATAGGTGGAGTTGATGAAAAATCTTTTTTCATTGTTAAGTCACTGTTATAGGTAGAGTTTGAGATTTTTTTTAACAAGTGTTTTTTCATTGTTAAAGTTATCTTGAAGGCATAACGAAAATACTTATGCAAAAAAGAGGGAGAAAACAACAAAATACCTCAGGGATGCCTGAAGCAGTGACGGTAGCTGGAGAAACAGTTGCAATAGTAGAAACTGTAGCAGAAAAATCAGCTTTCCCCTGAGCCTCAGAGGAACCTTAATTCAGAGGAACCTTAATTCAGAGGAACCTCCTCAACCCTCGGTGCAGCACCTTCCGCAGGAAAATGCACTATAGCCAGGATAGGGGAGGGATTAGAAAGACCTGTTCGTACTCCCAATGGGGCATCAACCCTCTCAAGGGACGAAGGAGCCCCCGGGAGAGAAAATGACCCAACGGTAGCCTAAGCAATATGAGGGGCCTCAAAAGACGATGGAGGAGTTAATCCTGGGGAAAGCTGCACACAACAACAAAGTGTTAGGCACAAGCAACACAACATAGAAATGCAAAAAAAAAAAGGCATAAGGAGGGAGCTTACCTTAGTAATATCTATGAAGGGAGACAGCACAATTGCATGCCTCACTAGAGGAAACTGAAGTATTGACCCAACGAGAGATGTGGCCAGGTCAGGGGATGTTACATCTTGAGGGTCAAAGAAAATACTTGGTACAAAACCAAATGGAAGAAAAGATAACTAAGTGATAATCAAGTTATTACCTTTGGAGGGCTAGAAAAGACTGGAACAACGTCCAGAGGAACCATGGGAAAGGCAAATGGCACAGAAGAAGCCAAAGGAGTTTCATCTGGCTGGGAAGAAACTCCAATGGATTCCTTAGAAGCAAAAGCCCTCCTGGCAGCCTCCTCCGCACGTCTCCAGGCAGATCGACGAGAGTAGGCCAGCCCATACATGGGAGAACGGGGAAGAGATGCATCGACTGAGGCGTTTCCGAAGTGTCCTCCCACGAAGGGGCTCACAGTAGGAGAAGGCCTTTCACTTTCAATCTTCTGCGCAAAGAAAACAAATTTTGACTAAGTGTTAGAAAATACACTTCACTATACTTGATACGACCATTGACGAAGCAGGTGGTGAAGGAACTGGAGACTCTCGATTGGACCATGCTCAGCGTCAGGACTGTCGTCAAGGGTGATAGCCTCAGCGGGAGCTGGAGAAGGAGAGGCCCTAGTAGCAGAAGCAACAAGGGTTGGCTGCACCTTGTAAGCGTGTTTTCTCTGGGTTTTTGTACCCAAAGTCTTTTTCCTAGTGCCAGAGGCACTAGCAGTAGAGGGGACTCTGAAATCTTTCTTTGTTTTGATACCCTCTCAGTTGGATCTACGATGATAGTGGGGAATACAGCAGCAGGAGGAACGGGGGGAGTGGCTTGTTGAAATGCCTATTGTACCCGTTCCAACTCAGCCTGGCACCTGACTCTTATTTCCCCACTCAGATCTACAGATATGGTAGGTGGAACGGAGGCAATGGGGAATGTGTCTACAGGAACTTGGGACTATGGCTGGGACTTAGATTTTGAAGAAGTCCCAACTCTTAGAAGTTTTGGTTTTCTTAGAGGGAGGTTTTGAAGGCCCCTCGCTAGAAACACCATTGACAATAGTGGTTGGTTTGGGCATGGGAGCTTTCTTGGCTTTGGTGTGGCAGTGGGGATCATGGGGCAATGAAGAGGCAGCTCGCTCAGGGGATCCTTTGGGGTGCTGCTTAGAGGGTACTCAACCCCTAGAACAAAATTGCCCTTAAGGCCCAATTCAGAAGCAGAGAAGGAAAGAACTGGGGGATACACCAGAGGGCCTTGAATGAACTCAACAATTTTGGCCAGCTTCATCGGCCAGTACTTAGTTGCAAACAGAGAGGTCACATCCCCCTTCTTTGTAATACTGGGGATGGTGACTCGCCCAACCATTGTTGAGGTAATCTCCCACGCAGCAGAAAAGGTCTCAGTTAAGGTGGCCTTAGGGTGGGATAGTTGGAAAACTGGATGAGGGGCCCCTTTGTCGAAACCAAATTGGCGGCTGCATCGATTAGCGTTGTAATGCTCAGAGGTATATCCCCACTCGGTGTAAGAAAGTAAGTACCCAAGAGAGAATAGAAGGATCAAAGCCAGTGAGGGATTTTCAGTGATGAGGTCCACAGTAGTTTTGGTTGGATCACCCTTGCCCCATGTTGAAAAAAATCCAAAGTATGGAGGAAAACTTCTTCACAGTATGGCCTTATGACAAAACTGTTAGGCTTGTCAAAGACAGGCAGTATGCCCTTACGGCTTTGTTTCTTGTGGTAACAGTACAAGCGATGGGGCCTGATGGATTCACCAGAGGGAGGACGGATGGAGTTGGCTGATATTGCAGGAAAACGAGTATAAAGGAAGCCTGTGAGAAGGATGGTGTTGTCAAAATTGGCTAGGCTATAACGGCCAAGGGACTGTTCCATGTCTAGATGGTCCTGTCCAGCCAAGTGTAGAGGGATCTCATGGCCATAACGGCTAAAGGAAGCTTGACCCCTCTGGCCAAATGGATAGATATGTTGATAAGGTCCCTCATGAGCTGGTCATTCGGTTTCCCAGGCAGCACAAAACGGGAAAGAATGACAAGTATGTAAACCGGCATTTCTAGAGATGTACCTTTCCCTTTGCCAGCAGCAGAAGAACCATCATTCTCAGAGGGATTTCGAAAGAAGTAGTTGATGAGAGGAGTGGAGGTGGCTTTCTTGGATGACCCAGTGCAACTTTGGCAAATTCGATCCAACTCTGAACGATCAACAACTTCTTCGGCGTCTAGTGCCTCGTCAGAATAAGTCATAGTGCCTGTGGGCTCAAGTCCCAATAGTTCACAAACGTCCTCCAACATGATGGTAAACTCACCCCATGCAGCTATAAAAGTATGGGTGGTAAAGTTCCATCAAGAGACCAGGACTTGGAGTGCAGCGTTGTGTTGGAAAGAGTGAAATTACCAAACCACTTTGCCCGATGGAGCCCATTCTTGGTAAGGGCATCAGTATAGGTGTTTTGCATGTGTGTGTTACAAACAACAAAGTTGACCGGGGAACCTCCTGGCCCTTCGAAATCAATATGGGAGTATGAGAAGTCACCACGGTCCAAACGGAAGCGCGTAGTCCTCTCTGGGGGGAAGAAACCCCAATCTTCAACTTTATCGTCTTCATTGCCAAGTGTCAAGGAGTCACACTTAGCACGGAGGACAACAACTTTGTACATGGAGGAGTAATCATCATCCTCGCTGAAAATAGGAGAGCGGCGGTAGAAGCGAAGTTGTTCTTGGAGAGCTGCCATCAAAGCGTCGGCATTCAAAGGAGCAGCAGGGGTAGTAGTGGTGGTCGCAGGCTGAGCAATGGCAACATGAGCAACTGGAGAGCTTGGAGAAGCCATGAGAGACTGTTGGGTTTGTAGAGAAGAAAGAGAGCACTGAAAATGGTGGACCAACAAGGATTGGAAGAGGCAGAGATGGCAAAGGAAGAAGAAGCATAAGAAAACCTTCAGCAACAATGGCGGATGTCACTCTCTCTCTAAAATCTCTGTAAGTATTGGGGCAAACAAAGAGACGAAGATGAAAAAATGAAGTGTTGGGAATTAGTCGTTTGAAAATTAAGTGGACGATTGAGTTTTCCACAAAGGCACGTGCCAAGCTGTAAAAAATGATTACAAGTGGACACGTGGCACTTCGGGGCACGCTTTGACAGTTGAAAAGACAGGCTTACGTCATTGATGAGGTGAGGCTTGGGAAAAGGTGTGTTGCTTTCAAGAAAAGTAAGTTTTGGAGCCAAATTTTTTGAACCATACGGAGTTCCCGCACTGAAAACCCAAACTAGGATAAAACGGGTTGAAGAGTCATCGGGGAGAATATCAACTTCAGATGAAAGGCTCCTTGCAGCACAGTTCAAAAGGCTCACGATGTCCCCTCGCCATAAACCCGATCAAAGTTACTTGTGGTTCAGGTACATCGGGGAGAATTTTACTTTTTGAACAAGTCTTTCCACTAAGGGTAGCCTTAACGATAAAATCCCCCTATTAAAGTTCCCCCAGTGGAGAATGACACGAAGAGACTGGGGAGAATTTAAGGATTAATGGTCACTTTGGGAGAATTTTACAGGTCTAAACACTAGAAATTATAAGCAGGGAGAATTCATTCTACTAGGGGCAGGCCCAACGAAAATGTCCACGTACTACAAGTTCACTACATAGCGGAACGGAATAGCACAGATAGGGGAGAATTTAACTTTTGAACAGCCAGAACGGGTAATCGATAGAGTCCTCGGATATTTGGGAGAATTCAAACCACCACTGAAGAAGGCATAACGGCTGAGATGTAAAAACAAAAAAAAGTTACGATGCCCCTCGCCATTCGCCGAGAATTTGCAGAGCTTTGGTTCAGGTACATCGGAGAGAATTTAACTTTTTTCTAGCAGAGGTAACGACAAAAGTTGCAACGAAGACAGAGATGGAAGAATTTTCGCTCACAACTGGAAGGTTCATCGGATTGAGAAGTTTTTCGTGCAGACATCTCTTGTTATCACAACAAATCTCTACACGAAGGGGCAAATGTAGGGGGGACTTGAAGATAATCTCTGAATTGGAGAAAAGCCTCCCCAACTAATAGAAAGAGATTCAGGGGAAGAAAACAACATAAAAACATCGAGACAACTCAGCGAGGAGATTGGCCAAGAGAGCTCATCCTTTATTTTCCGTCTTTTATTTAGTTAAATTGTACTTAGTAACATTGATTGCAATGATGTAATGATTGTAGTATTCAGTGTGAGGTTAAACGGTACTTGCGAGAGACCAGGCCTGGCAGGGCCTAGGAGAGCTTACATGCTCTATCGAATGACCTCGCCGTGGAACTTTAGAGGGACTTGGTTTGGAGAATTGAGAAGTGAGGCAGCGTTAGGGCTTGTCCTAACCACCTTTGATACACCTGGTAAAACACCGAGTAACCTTTCATCGTGGAAGCTTGTACGAAGTAGCCTTGAGTTCCATCGCTTGTTGACCCTTGAGCCAAACAACCCCCTACCTAATGTCACATCTACTTGAGGTGATGTCACCAGCCAGCTAGTCACTATCAAATCCAAACTCGAGTAAACCGCTGTGGCATTGGGGTTGTCAGACAGTTTGGTGAGCCATGTTTGTGGTGATAGTCCTATGAGGCACAGTGGTTGGGCAAAAGGCATGTCTTGGCATTTAATGTTTATGACGTAGGACAGGCCGACCCATTCTGCATTTAATGTTTGCAACGTAAAGTATCATAGGGAGGTCTTTCACGTGCAGAGAGATTGAGACATCTCGGGAAGGGATGTGGTGCTATTGATGGGCCTTAACCACTTCTGAGATGAGAGAGTTTTTTCTAGTGATTATTGCTAGAGAGATTATATCAGAGAGAAGTTATTGCAAACCAAATCTCTTACTCATCCACTATTGCCATTTATTGCGAAGCTTTTAATAGCTAATTAGAGATCCTTTAGAGGTTGTTGGTGTATTGTCTGCCTCCAAGGTGTATATAGGGTGCTTACTTCTCTCTCCCTTCGAATGAGTTACTCATGAGTTTCTTTATTATCATTTGAGTTATACACGAGTGTCTTGTGAGTTCAATCTGAGTGTTGTATATTGTGTGTTTACTTGTATTTATTGAAGAGTTCCTGAGTTATCGTTTATCACCATAGCTACAGGGGTTACACCTCAACTAGTATTACAATACTCCCAGTCTACAAGGGGACAACCCTCTTACAATATATATATATATATATATATATATGTGTGTGTGTGTGTGTGTGTGTGTGTGTATAGTAAATTGTAATATGTAATAATTGTTTCGATCAAATAGGAAATTCTACAAACTTATTATGTGTTTACCCTATAATATATTGACAATAACAAACACCAAAAAAATATTAATGTGAAAACTTCAACTTACGAGGAATACTAATCATATCAAGCACATAGACAAGCGACAACACGCAATAGAATGTGTACGCATGAGCGACTTCTACGCTTTTTGATAGTCTTTTTATTTTGAGAGTCATTACTTTGCTTTGGTTCCTCGATAATTGACATTTTTAGACAAATATACTATTTTAAATTTGTATCTTCGAATAACAAAATTCTTTCATAAATTTTTTTAATAAATAAATTAAACATAAGTTGACATCAATTTTATTTTTTAACAAACAAAAAAAGTAAAGAAAAAAGAAACCAAAGTATTACAACCAACAAAACAACTTCAAACTAATAACAATGTGGAAACCAAATGTTTATCGCTATACAACTGATCTCCTCCCTTATATGAAGAGGAGGCCGATTTATCTTCAGGGAATGGTCTTTTTTTCCCTCTGTGGCATCCTTAGAGCTAGCATACTGCCTTAGGTCGCCCATAGTGCCAGATAGAGCTGATAGTTTTTTACACAACTTGAACACAATAAGAAATATATTTTTAATGGATTGACTTAATTTTTAACAAGCTTACATCAACAGTTTGGTTATATCGCTATACACAGTTAAGAAAATGAGTGACAAAAACCTAACTATGCACTACACGAACACGCTATACACCACTCATACACGGTCCATACACACACCCCGACCTGACACATGTCATTGCCAAGTCTAGTGCCAGACACCATTGTTCTCTCACGCAGAGATTTTAAGGCCTCCTTCTGTACTTCTTTCCACTATATAGTGTAACTGCTCCCTCACCAAGGGTAAAATGAATTTCTAAATTTCTTGTTTTCTAATAAAAAAAAGTTTTAGCAACCCCCACATTATTGGAAAAAAGGCTTTGTTGAGTTGATTTGAGTAATAAAAAAAGGATTTTCCCCTAATCACGTAAATTACACATCAAAAGGCTTTTACAAATATCTAAACACACACTTTAGAGAGAGAAATACTCATTTCTGTTTCAAAATTCAAGTCTACCTCGAGGCTTACAAGTGGGTATTTAAAGGAGATGAGTAACATAGACTCCAAGCTAAGGCACTAATTACAAAAATGCCATTACTACTCCTTACCTCTAAATAATAAAGCTAAAGAAAGAAGAATACAAATAATAAAATAAAAGAAAATACAAAAGAAAATAAAATGACTAATAAAACCCTAAAATGGGCCTATTTCCATCACTTTCACCGGCTTCAAAAAGATCGTCCTCGAGCGTAGGAGATGGACGGTAAGAGACGAAGACCCCCCTCAAAGAGTTCCCCAAATGGAAGAAGAGCTGTCCTCGGAAACGCCTCTTGTATTGGCTTGCAAGAAATCCGTGGAGAATAGGAACACAACCCAAACATGGCCGACCAACAAAATCTCAGTCTCAGAGTCTCCTGATGTGCCTCCTTAGCACTAAGCTGCAAAAACATCCACCGAGCGCATATCTAATGCCACCAAAAATGGATCCACAAACTCACCACCAATCACCACCTCAATCCCAAGAGAGATAACTGCCTATCCAACCTCATCGAAATCATCCTTCCCACTCCCAAAGATTGGGAAGAAATCCCCCAATTCAAATGTTTCCAGCTCGCGAAAATGCGTGCGAGTCACCCAAACATCCTTGACAAAATTGTCAAAAAAATCCCCAATACACAATCCAATGTCGTCGTTTCTATATTTCTTGTCATTAACCGGCTCGGGAGGGGAGTTTTTGTCGTTGATTTGACCCGACTGGATGAGTGAGGGAGGAAGAATGATTAGGTGGAGCAACCAATCTTAGACTAGCCGTCGCCGATCTTGAATTGAGCCTCGGGAGTTAATCGGGGCAGAGATGTAATTTTTTTGATGTGTGGGGGCTGAAAAATGGTTCGGGTAGGAGCCCATGGGTTGAGGGTTTGGACGAGAGGAAAAACGGTCGGATGGGGCCCGGGTGGGTAGGAGGAGGGTTTTGGGGCAACGGGGAGGGGAAAAGGGTATAATCGGGGCTAAACAAGGGTGGTCAGGTGGATTTTGGAGGTCGGATTGCAGATTTGGTGGGGCGGGATGGTTGGTGGCTGCCGCAGGGGCAGAGGGGTGACTCGCGGTAGTAGGCATAGGGTTGTAGTAGCTGGGAGGGGTTGGGAGGAGTCGGTGAAGGCAGCAGGAGTAGGGTTGTTGGTCGCGGGGCTGGAGAGAGGCAGGGATGTATGTGGTTGCCGCGGTTTGAAGGGTGTGTGTAGGAGTGGCAATTTTATACACGACATGATAACAAGGCACGACACGACACGAAATTAACACAGCTTGTCGTGTTTGGGTTTTTTAACACGAAGTCGTGTTCGTGTCAAAATTATGAGCCGTGTTAGTCGTGTTATTGTGTCTTGTCGTGTTAATCGTATTTTTATTCGGGTTATCGTATCTATTTATGTTTAATTTAGTGTAAAATTTAAGAAATCGTGTTATTCGTGTCGTGTCGTGTTCTATTTGGGACGTGTTCGTGTCAACTAAAAAAAACACGAATTCGTGTCGTGTCATGTTCGAAAACCCTTGTCGTGTCGTCCCGAAACACGACCAAAAACAAGAATTGCCACCCCTCGGTGGGTGGAGTACGAGGTCGGCCGAAGGTTTCTGGCGGCGAGAGGGGCTTGGGTGGGGTCGGCGGGGGTCAGGGGGTGGGTGGCGACAATGGGTATGGTAGGGTTAGGGAAAAAGGTGGTTGAGGGATGATGGTTAGGGTTTTGGGTGGGCTAGAGTTAGGGTTTTGGAAATGGGGTTGAAAGAGGGCATAGATTTGTTCTTGTGATTGTACCCACTCTCGTTCGTTTTTAAATCTCCTCGTAAATTTGTTTGGATTTCTTGGGAGCCATTGAAGAGTAGCGTACGATTTGATAAAAATAAACACTGATACACCAAACACCAATGTGGAGCGACACTTGCTTAATACTAATTTGACGTAAACTACGCGTCAAAAGGCTCCTACAAATATCTAAACACACTTTAGAGAGAAAAATACTATTTTCTATTTCAATATTCAAGTCTACCTTAAATGAGGCTTAAAAGTGGGTATTTAAAGGAGAGGAGTAGCTTAGGCTCCAAGCTAAGGCACTAATTACAAAAATGCCATTACTACTCCTTTCCTCTAATTAATAAAGCAAAAAAAAAAAGAAAAATACAAATAATAAAATAAAAAAAATATAAAATAAAATAAAATGACTAATAAAACCCTAAAATGGCCCTATTTCCATCACCTAAAAATTTGCAATATGTCTAAAATGTGTTACTGTGAAAACCTGTAGGTACATATTCTTTGCAGACCAGGTAGAAATTCAGGACATCACAAAGCAGACATGCTTGTTTGTACTAGTAGGACCTAAATGCAACCAAGTATGCCTTCTGATGCTCTTTTTGCCAACTAATTGTTTATTTTTATTTTCCGTCTACATTTCAGTTATTTTTAATAATCTGGTCGTGATGATGTTAATATTTGTAGTATGTGGTTTGCAAACAGGTGATCAAGGATCTGAATCTTGGTGACCTTGTTGGACAACCATATGGCTCACATAAGCATTATAGTGTAAATTTCAGTATCCTTTATTAGCTGTACACTACTGTGAGAATTATTTGTAAGTTTCTTTGATTATTTTGAGGTCTATTCATTAGTAAACTTCAGCTTTTGTTGCCTTTAGTCTAAATGGAAAAGGGATTATGTGTGTTTTTTCTTTTCCGTGTGTGTTTGGGTGCATGGATGGGTAATTGTGGGTGGGTCCTTTTATCTTCTTTTTATTAACTCTATGCTTGATTATTTTGTATTGTATAATTCTCCTTCGACATTTGATATGTTCTTGTGTTTGTATTGTTTGAGTATGTAACTTCTGTTCATTCTTTCTGACATTTATGTCTTTGATGTTGTCATTACTCATTTTCCATGCAAAAATTTCATTATATTATCAATTATTCAAAGATTGAGTTATCTTGAAACCTTTTTGTCATATGGTGTTTTTTTAAATTTATTTTTCCTGGTCAAAACTCATATGCTAATTTGAAAAGAAAATATTCTCAATGTTCATGGCTTGATTTATACATAAAACTCAAAAGTAGGAATTTCGCTTTTAGACCACCTGGTATTCATATGATGACCTAAGGTCTATCCAATTTGAAAGCGTGGCCTATAATTCTGAACTATATCCAGAAATTCTACCAACTACCTCTTAGGACTTGAGAAATACTTTTTACCTGTGCTTTTATATTTATCTCCTAGAGTATTCTAAATCTTTTTGTATAATAAAAACGTCAAAAATTAAGTCTGCAGCATACTATCTAAAATGAACCTGTTTTATTTTTAAAATCAAGATGCGATATGATTATAGATCCTTTACACAATGACAATTGTTATACCCAAAATATGCCCACCAATAGAGACATATGACACGTGGCATGGAAGCTCACGTAAGCATAATGAAGATATGCCAGGCCACAGCCTATAAAGAAGGCCACAGCCTGTACGCAACCAGACTGCGGATTGCACTCCCTTGCCCCTTTATACACTCAAGACCACGACCTGTGCACAAACAGGCCGCGGACTCCGTGCACGCCTTTGCAGGAGCATAGGGATATAGTCGTTTTTTAGCATTTATTCTATTTTTTCCCCTTTTGTACCTTTTAGTATAAATAGCTATTGAGTCCCTCATTGTATCAATCTTGCTAATTTGAGATTGAGAGTTTAAAGAAAGAAATAAGAAATCCTCCTCCATTTTTCATGTTGTTGTTGTTGTTGTTGTTGTGTAGATAGCTTCTTTTTTGTATACTTTCGCACCCTAGATTACATCAAATTGGTATCAAAGCGTGGTTTGTTGTTGGATCAGCCATGTTCATCGAAGATTGGGACTCCCATTGGAACCATCCGGATGAAAAAAAAAACCTAACCCTAAAGTTCCTATACCATCTTCACCCAAAAAAATAGCCGAATCAACCCAAAAACCTTCCGAACACTAGTTGACACCCACGGTACAGCCGACTATAGTCGAAACAGGTAGCGCGACCTCCCCAAGGGGTTCGGAGCACCGCGTCTCACTCGGTTCCCTTCCCAGCTGTTAGGAACCTTCTGTGGGACCTATTACCATGATCTCAATGCCTGCCGACATCAATAAACAGTTTGGAAGTCATGACAAACCCTCGAAATTGAAGAACCAAACCCAATCCATTCCTAGTGTAAACCCTAACCAAATTCAACAAAAAAAACCTAATCCCAAACCCTAATTTTTGTCCCTTCAAGAAACCCTAATTTTTGTCCCTTCAAGAAACCCTAATTCCGTATATGAGGGATGCCCCTCCTTGGATATTCTTCCCATTCCTACAAATGTCTCATTGCCCACCGCTCAATCCTTTTGTCGGCGACGTGATTCCTTTTCACGGGCCGAAGCGAAACTTGTGGATGTCTTTACTACCTACACACATGCCGTAATGATTACAACGCCCACCGATACCAAACACCTCCACCTAGCGATGATACTTGGATCCGAGTGAGTATTTTTTTTGCTCATTGCACCATAATGAGGAGCCTATGCACAGTGATTATTGATGGGGGAGCTAGTGATAATTTGCTAGCACAAGAGATGGTTGACAAGTTAAAACTTCCCACGAAATTATTGCCCACTTCGTGTCGTATTGGGTGGTTAGGGAGTGGAGCCACACTTGCCCCTAATCGACAATGTTGGGTGACTTTTTCCATTGGAGACTATCATGATGAGGTGGTATGTACCGTGGTAGATATGCGAGTATGCCATCTTCTTTTGGGAAGGCCGTCGCAATTTGATCATCGTAGTATACATGATGGCTGGGCAAACACTTATTCATTTACACACGAGGGGAGGAATTTTCTTCTCCGCCCCATGCGACCATTCTCGATGTCTCGACCTTCCGCCCTTGTAGTTTTGCACGAGGAGTTAGCCACTGAGGCCACATAGACAGGATTGTGTTATGCCCTTATTAGTCCCATTACCACTCCAGAGGCACTTGTTGCACTGTGTGTTCAGAGTTTGTTGGATTCTTTGACCGACGTGTGTACACCCCCGGATGATCTTCCCCCACTTCGAGATATACAGCATGCCATTGACTTTATTCCACGGAGCAACCTGAATTACTGAGACAGATCATCGAGTTGTGTGACAAGGAATACATTAGGGAGAGTATGTCTCCTTGTGCATTACCGACATTGTTAGCTCCCAAGAAGGATGGGAGTTGGTGTATGTGTGTGGATAGTCGTGCCATTAACAAAATCACGGTGAAATATAGGTTCCCAATTCCCAAACTTGAGGATTTGTTGGACTGGCTCCATGGGGCGACGATTTTTTCCAAGCTAGACTTGAAGAGTGGCTATCACCAGATATGTATGAGACCGGGAGATGAATGGAAAACGGCATTTAAGACCAAAGACGGGGTTTATGAGTGAACGGTGATGCCTTTTGGCCTCTACAACGCTCCATCCACATTTATGAAGGTGATGACTTAGATTTTGCGGCCTTTCTTGGGCAAGTTCATTGTGGTTTATTTTGATGATATTTTGATTTATAGTCGGTCCGAGGAGGAGTATCTTGGACACGTGACCCAGGTTTTGGAGGTTTTGCGAGCCGAGCGCTTTTTCCTCACGTTGAAAAAGTGTGCTTTCATGGTTCCATCGGTGACTTTTTTGGGTTATGTAGTATCCGGAGATCGTCCGGCTCAATGACGCCAAGATTTAGGCGATAGTGGATTGGCCCACCCCTACTTTGGTAACTCAGGTTCGTAGCTTTCATTGGCTTGCTGGGTTTTATCGACGGCTCGTAGCAGGATTCATCACTGTCATAGTCCCGATCATGGACTTAATGAGCGCTTCTTTGAGCGTCGAGTTCAGATGGACCAAGGAGGCCGAGCGGGCCTTCAAGCGCATCAAGGAGTTGATGATGACTGCTCCTATCCTCTCCTTATCGGACTTTGATCAGTTGTTTGAGTTATCTTGCGATACTTGCAAGACCGGGGTGGAGGTTGTCTTGAGCCAGAATGGGGAAGCCCATTGCCTTTTTTAGCCAGAAGTTGATGGGAGCGGCATTACACTATTCTGCATATGACTTGGAGTTCTATGCAGTTGTGAAGGCCGTGAATTTTTGGTCACCTTACCTCTTACATAAGAAGTTTGTGATCAAATCTGACCATGAGGCATTGCGATTCCTTCATAGCCACTTGCATGTTAGCGATGGACATGTCAAGTGGACTGTCTATCTTTAGAGTTACACTTTCCACCTCCAGTACAAGCCCGGTAAGGAGAATCTGGTAGCGGATGCACATAGCCGGCGAGCTCATGCTTTGGCGACTTTAGGTTTTTGGATTTTATGAGATTCGAGACCTCTACCCATCCGATGTGAATTTGGGGCCCATTTATACTACATGCCAGCAGGGCAATGGGGCATCGGGTGAGTACCTATTACAGGATGGCTTTTTACATCACGGGACAACTTTGTGTATTTCTTCTTCCTTTTTGCGGGAGAAGATTATTGCTGAGGTTCATGGGGGCGAATTAATAGGTCATTTGGGACGGGACGCACCCATGCGTTGTTATGAGACCATTTCTATTCGCCAATGATGAGGCGGGATACTAACGCTTTCATCAGGCATTGTTATACGTGCCAGACGGCCAAGGGGCAACACTCCAATGCAGGCTTGTACACTCCACTTCCGATACTCGAGCACCCGTAGCAGGACGTGTCGATGGATTTCATTGTGGGCCTCCCTAGTACTTCCAGCGGGCATGATTCTATCATGGTAGTTGTCAATCGATTCTCCAAGATGTCTCATTTCATTCCGTGTTCTCGTACGACATATGCTTCTCATGTCGTGTCCTTGTACTTCCGTGAGATTGTCCGATTACATGATGTTCCCCGCAACATCACATCCGAACGAGATGTATGCTTTACGGGACATTTTTGGCGGACCTTATGGCGTTTATTACGGACAGAGCTCCAGTTTTTGACTGCCTTTCATCCATGGACGGACAGACAGAGGTGGTTAATAGGAGTGTGGGATATCTTTTGCGTTGTTTAACCTCCGAGCACCCCGGTTGGTGGGATATCGTGATTGCGCAGGCCGAATTTGCCTTCAATAATGCCGTCAACCGTTCTACTGGTTTCTCCCTCTTACAGATTGTGTTGGGTCAGTCCCCAACTATGCCCATTGACCTCGTTAAGCTACCACCGACAGTTCCTACGTGCCCTTCTGCAAAGGACTTTGTGGTCCATTTGACATCCATCCAGGCCGACGTCCGTACTTGTCTACAAACCACCTACGCCTCTTACAAAGAGGCGGCTGATGAGCATCGCCGTTTTGTTTCTTTCCAGCCCGGCAATTTAGTTATGGTGTACCCCCAGAAGGCGTGATGTTTAGGCAAAGGCAACAAGCTTCTTATGAGACGTTTTGACCCTTTTCCTATTTGATGTATATGGGATTTCTAACGACACGTGGCGCGTGGTTGTGCCTATGGGAGACGACTATCTTTTACTTTATTTTATTTTCTATTTTTAGTTTAGGGTTTATTGTCATTTTCCTTTATTTTCGTCTTTTAATTAGTCTCCAAGCATGTTTGAGACTAATGGGTCATTTTTGAGTATTAGTTGTCTTTTTTTGTCTTTTTGGGTAATAGCTTAGCTAGCAAGCTAACTCTTCTTATCCAGTCCTGGGCCAAGCTCCGAGTACAGTTGATGGCCGCCTTTGTTCCTGCGACCTACGGGCACAACCTCTTCCTCTGAGTACTGTCTCTCTGACATGACACTTCAGTTTTAGACTCCACGGAGCTCTTCCAGTCTTTGTGTACTCGTGCCCGTCTCGGCGAGAGTGAGGAGCAGTGGATTACTCGATATATCCGCTGCAGAGTTATATTCAGCGTGATCTCGCTTTACGTGACGTCACCTACTTTTCGAAGGCGGTCGAGTACGCCACTAAAGTAGAGTACTCCATTAAACTGACCCTCCGCATCGTGGCCGCACCACTCTAGCCCCTTCAGTCCCTGTGGTTTCTAGTGCTCCTGTGGCCCCACCTACTTCAGTTGCTTCGGCATCCACTATTCCACCTCCTGCACCCTCTCATCTGGTAACATTTAAATGTTACAATTATGGAGTGATTGGCCATAGAGCTTCGGATTGTTCCCTTCCCAGTCGCCGTGCTCTCCTAGCTTCAGGCGATCCTGAGTATCTTGAGGAGACGACAGAGATTCCACCCCATCTAGCTCTCATTGCTATCCTCGATGGTGACACTGAAAGGCCTTCCCCTTTGAGTTCGAGGACGAACTCTTTGAAGGGGGGGGGGGGGGGGTGATGTGAATAAGGGCCAATTCATCATTTTTGGCATTTTTTAGTATTTCTTCTATTTTTAGTATTCATTATATATTTTCCTTTTGTTTAATATTTAAGGGCATAATTGTAATTAAATACTTAGCTTAGAGGCCAAGCAACCTCCTTCCTATAAATACTCATATGTAACCTCATTTGTGTCATTCTACCATTTTGAGATATTGATATTAGAGAGAGGTTAGATGAGAGTTATTTTCTTCTTACTTCCATTTGACGTCATTTACGTCGCTATTATTCGAGCTTGTGGGCCAAATGCCTATGAGGTTGACCTTCTTCCGGAATTTCGCATGCACCGCACGTTTAATGTGGCGGACCTTTCTCCTTTGCGAGGCACCCATCCCCCTTCCATTCCTCTTCCCTCATCCTCGACCTAGCCAGTCTGTTCCCATGTTGATTGTATTGAGGGTATACTTGATTCTGCATTTGTCTCTTCTGCATCGGGCGACTACACCCGTTATTTGGTCCGTTGGGTTGGATGCCCTGAGGCGGAGGACTCTTGGATTACTGAGGCTACCATGCAACATGTTGATCCCGATTTCTTTCAACAATACTCAACCTATATGGATTCCTGTCAAGAGTAAGCATATACTTGTCTTTTTTAGCATTTGTTCTATTTTTTCCCCGTTTGTACCTTTTAGTATAAATAGCTATTGAGTCCCTCATTGTATCACTTTTACCATTTTGAGATTGAGAGTTTGGATAGAGAAATAAGAATTCCTCTTCCATTTTTCAAGTTGTTGTTGTGTAGATAACTTTTTTTTTACGCTTCATCATGTAATAGGTCGCAGTATCTCAGCTTCAGCACATCCCCAGATGTCAGACCACGGATTCTTACACGTCATGAGTAATCTGGTAGCTGTCCTCCATCTTATCCACAAGTCACGTGCACCATGCACCTGACACTCGCACTAGCCACTATAAATAGAGGTCCTCACCTCCTCATTAGGGGCGACATTTAAGTAGCGAAGTCTTGCCAAATTCTCTCTTGCATTTCTCCACGCCTGAGAGCATACTTCGGTCACCTACTCCGGTCATCTGAGCCACTTCTAATCGCGGCCTCCCTCAGCCTAAGTTATAGAGTCCGCAGCCTCATCTATGCAGAATTAGTATGCTATGCATTTAGCCTATTTCTCTCTTCTTGTATGCCTCTAAGGCCCTCCAAACTTATACTATTACATCTATATAATGAGGACCAGGCTCCATAGTGGACGTAGGCTCGTGTTTATCACTCTTTATCTCGCTTTTACTATTTTCTATACTTTACTATTGTGTATAACTTTGACGGTATGATTACTTTGGTAAACCATTTTTAGATAACAACAATCTTTATAACTAATAAATTATGTAAGTGCACGTATAAATTTATAGAGTGATGGTATCCGAATGCAAAGGCACTCAGAAACTTATCTGATCATTTACGTGCCGTTCTACTATAAGATTTAATTAGTTCAGTTATGGTCTTAACTTTTATTTTGGAGCCACTCAAGTGCCGAGTCCACATCAAGCACGGTGTTGTGACGTATCGGATAGCTTCCTCATTTGTGTTGCATGTCAGTTGGTGTCAATCTTGACATACATTGAACTAATGTCACATGGCTGTTGTTACGTGATCCTAGTTGCTGCATATTTTCTGAAGGCTCGTCAGTTTGTTAGAACAGAATACTAGGCATGAAGTTGCTGAAAATTGTTTTGGTTTTGTATTAATAGGAAAAAGGGTAAATTACCACCCCCTGAAATATCTTGGGTTTACGGGTCACCCCCTTCAACAAAAATACTCGATAAACTCACCGCCTAAACTATTAACCCGTTACATATAAACTCAAAAACTGGGTTCCCACTTTTTTCAGTGCAAATGGACATAATTACCCTTGAAATTAAAAAAAGCAAACCCTTTCTTTCCCTTTCTCCGTGAACATACCAAAAAATCCAAACATAGTCTCGTTTGAATCCAGCATCATCCACAAGATAATCATCATGACTGATCTGATGAAGTCCCATGGCGAAGGCAGCATCAAATCTAGGCTATACACTGTCCTTACCAAGCACCACCCATTTGAAAAAGCATCATCAACGATTTAAAAAAAAAAGAAACATTGCATAACACATCATTTGGGTCTGAAAAATCAACAACTCTTAAAATCGCATGCAAAAATCCCTAAATTGGAACCAAATAACCCTATAAATTGAATCTGGTATGCAAGAGAATCATACGCAATATCTTCAAATAAGCCCTACCCACACCACCCAATCGCCCCAAACGAACCTGGATCCTTATAAGTCCAGCCCTAACCTCATGAAATTGAACCCAAAAAAATTAATCGGAGCCCTATAACCTTGTCTCGCATCTCACCACTGACGGGGACAGTGCGCTTATGAGTAAGTTATGCAAGCTGATCTATTGTGCAATTTCTTGGGTTTGAAAGAGTTGATGAGTTCAATTGAGAGAGAGAGAGAGAGAGAGAGAGAGAGAGAGAGGTTGGATTTGTTTGGGTTTGATGGTGTTGTGTTTGTTATTTGATGGTTTTGGAGTTTCTAATGGATGATGGTGTCAGAATTCCGTTTGAATTTTTTTAGATGCCCATATCTTCTCCCATCTCTCCAAATCTACAAAACCATACTCATACATCCCAAACAATTCACAACACCCCCACCCTAACCCATTTCTCTCTCTCTAATATTTCAGGGGTAATTTTGTCCATTTGCACTGGAAAAAAGTGGGAACCCGGTTTTTGAGTTTATTTATAACGGGTTGATAGTTTAGGGGGTGAGTTTTTCGAGTATTTTTATTGAGGGGGATGACCCGTAAACGCGAGATAGTTCAGGGTGGTTTGGTGTAAAATACCCTTGGAAAAATAACGTGTTTTAAGAAATATTTCCAAGTCAACTGGCCAGGAGCAATTTTCAGAGAATTGGAGGATGGCTGAATATTGACTAATTAAGTCCAAATTTGTTGACCCTCACTAAGTGGGGGTTAACATGACCCTCAAATGTCATTGGTTGGTGAGGGTTAACATGGACCTCAAATGTCATTGGTAATAGTGTGGGTCCCTCAGTTTTAGCGAGTCATCCATATTTCGCCAAATCACATTTAAGGGTCATGTTAGCCCTCACTAATAAGGGTCTATAAGCCTCTCTATGCCTAAATGTAAGCTCAAAGATGGTCAAAATAGATCATTTATCATTAAATTTGTTGCGCCGATAATATTAAACACTTGGTCATTAAACATATTAGAAAATAAGAAGCACGGACACGGATATGCCGACACGACAAATCTTAAAAAATTAGGACAGGACACGGCAGGGACACGTTGATAAATAAATACTATTTTTAATAAATATATATAGAGAAATTTACAAGAACATGATAAAAAACTTGTTTGAATACTAATTAAAAAAGATTGAGAATATCTTAAAGCAGAACATGAAAATGAAGTTTATATCTATAAATTAGAGAAGTAGAGCGGGAGAATGTCCGACACGGACACGTATACACTGCAGTCTCAAAAGTGTCCGTGCTTCCTAGATGGGAAATATATGTATGTCTGGATACAGGTAATCCATGTAACATGTTTAATGTGCTAATCTGAATACGAGCATGTTATATATTGATACGAACACCTGTACCCTCACACCTACTTGAATTGTAGAATCATCTCTTCAGAAATATATACTCGTGTGAGATGTATCATTTGAAATTTCAGTTAGCTTCCTCAAGATGGAACTAGACAGCATTACGAAAATAATATCTTAGCATCATTGGTTAGCTACAAGTCAAAAGAACTAGCGAAAGAGAGTAGAGCTATTGAATTAACTAAATTTTTCTTTTTATATATTTGAAGGGTACAAAATCAAAGTTCTTCTATACCATATGCAGGTGAGTGGGATGCCAATAACTGTAGCAGTGGGAAATATCATCTCTGAAGAAGGATACTCCCTGTTGATGCCGCCAGCTACCGCAGGATCAGTATGGAAAGCTCTTTTAAGCCAGGGTGCAATCCCAATGGGTTCTAATGCATGGGAAACATTAATGACTCTTCAAGGTCATTATATACTTGTTGTTTTGACCCACATATCAGTTTTTAGTTCCTCATTGGCCCTGTTTGGTTCAGAGTGAAACATTTTTTACTTGATGAAAATTATGCTTTTAAGTGTGCTCTTGTCTGATATTAACACCTCTGACATAAACACCTCACACAGAGCTGAAGAACAATAACAAAAGCAATTGAATCTCTCAAGCCAAAGCTAATCTCTGAAGATCTCTTAATATTAATTGTGAATTACAACAAAAGGACAGCCTCTTTAAATAGTCATTACATGGATTAGGGCCATAGACTCCTAACAAAAGAAGGAAATGAGATAATTATGTACCTAGTACATCACTAGTATTTAGTTATCGAAAATAAGGACATTCAAAATTCAAAAATCAAAATTTGAAGCTCCCTCTTCTCTTGATCCATTCGGCCACGCCCTGTAGGCCACTTCTTGTCACTCTCTCAGTCTTGAGAGAGCTCTCCTTGAACTTAAATGGGGCTCGCTTTCTGTCTTGGGTGCACGGGCCAACACCACCTCTCTCTGAACTTCCTCCTCAAGTGGCTCCACTACCTCTTTACCATTGGTGACGAGAATGGTGTGTTTCTTCTTTTTTATTAGGAAATCGCAGCCCTATGCTTGAAACCTTCACATTCATAACACTTGAAGATTGTCTGAGGTGGGGTGTTGTGTTCGTTGCCTTTTTCAATGCTAGAACCCTAAAATAATCTTTAACCTTGAAAGCTTATTCCACCACTGAAATGTGGAGATCTGTCGGAGGCTCAACCCAGCCCTACAAATGATAACCAATTTTTTGTTTGGTGCTCTCACTCAACCTTGCCCGAGCACACACACCAGACAGAATTTCTTCGTAGAATCCTTTACCGACAATGATCCTTGCCGTAAACCTTACACCTGAGCAAACCGATGCCGCTCGTAAGAATGAGGCAGAAAAGTCGCATGTAGGCATCGCTTCATTTTGAGCCATTGTTGAACCAACGCCTCACACCTCCTACGAGCTTAATAGCATACCCTTGCAATTTAGTTGTGGCAAACTGACATGGCCACACCTTTTCCATAGCGTCCACACCACACAATAGCATACCCTTGCAATTTAGTTGCGGCCAACTCACATAGTCACACCTTTTCCATAGCGTTAAGTCAATCAACATGTGTCTATACTCATGTTGTCTTCGAACATAGGAATGTCAAACCAGATATCCCCATGAAAAGCCTTCTCTAGGAGGCAAAGCATGAGACATTGAGGCCTATGCTACCCCCTCTGTCAGTACCCATGGTCTCCGGGCCCTCCTCTAGCTCCCCACCTTTGCCTTCCCCAACCGAAGCATCCTCTATCCGAATCCCCGACCATGGAGGCCTAAGGTTGTCCCCATAACGCTGTACGCTACCCCGCGATGTTCGTTCAGAGACCTGGAATCCTGAACACTCTCAGTTTGAACAATTATGCACCATGTGCCCAATGCTAGTGTATACCTTCCCTATAGGTAGGTGGTCACATGGGTTGACATCGATTTTGGAACCTCCATCGTAATTGACCAACGCTGAGGACCAAGGTTCTGGTTGTTGAATCCAATCTCGCACTTGTTTGTTTGGTCACGAGTGGGTTTGTTGGTTCCGGAATAATAGAGTACGGTTTAAACGCATGGTGATTTATCTTTTATGGGGGAAGCTCCTCAATTAAAATGAGTTTTGTTGGCGGAGGATGGCCCACAATGGCCCGTATTCCTTGTAAGGTTGTGATTCGTGCATGGACTTCTGCCCGTCCTTTTCTTACCTTGCACATCAATTGGTATCAATGGCATCTAACACCGCAAAGAAGGCCTGAACGGACTTTTTGTGCTCGACCACAGGCTTCGTCGTAGCAAGCTGACAACCCAAAAGGGCCCCCCTTGCTGCTAGACCTCCTTCTCGTCGTTGCCACAACCACGCACGGAGACGCAGGTCTCGTTCCTTCTGTCCGTGGAGCGCCACGACGACCTCCTCCTTCGCTGCCGCACAAGGCCTGGCCCCTTGACGCGACATAGTAGTGAATTTCTAAAAGGGTGGTGAGACCTTGTCCTCTCCCTTTGGACGCTGCCACTGAACAGGTGGAAGAGAGGCGGTGGACGCCGACTTCAGCATGTGCTAGATTGCCTCTCGGATTCTATTCGCTCTTCAATTTTCTCAATTTTTCGATTCATTCTATGAACCTTAGCCATCATTTCAGCTAGGGTTTGTTTGATATTGACAGACTCTTTGGATTGAAATGATTGAATTGGCTTTTACATGTTGTCTCATGTATATAGTTACTTACATGTATTACTACGAAGAGCTTCATACTACTTGACGTGAACGCTCTGCACACGGTGGAATATTCACAAAAGCAATCAATCTCTCAAGCCAAAACTAATCTCTCATTATCTGTATAAATTAATTATATATCACAAAAGGAGAGCCTATTTAAATAGGCATTGCCTAACTCGGAATTCTGAAATGTTTGACTGTTCATCATTTCATACTTGACTTGCTTGATCAAATTGTTTAGATTCAGTAAAAGTTCGTTTGATATATGTTTTTCACTTGTATTCAATGATTGAATGTGCCTTTGCTGATTGGCTAGTTTTATTAATTTCATATTATGATCTGCATCAACAGGTGAATCTGCTATTGGATGATGTTTCGACTACATAGGATAATGGTGTTGGATATAAATATTAAAAATCAATTAGGAGTGCGAAAAGAGAAGATTAACCCACGAACTAGGTGGTGGAAGTTAAAAGGAGAGAAATTAGAACGATTTAAAGGTTAAGTATTAAATGAAGCCGCATGGAATACTGAAGAAGAGACTAACATAATGTAGAATAAGATGGCCACATGCATTAGTAGAATATCAAAAGAAATTCTTGGAGAATCAAATGGCAAGGGGCCACAATCTAAAGAAACTTGGTGGTGGAATGAAAAAGTACAAAATATAGTTAAAATCAAAAGGGAGTGCTTTAAAATATGGCAAACAAATAGAAATGAAGAAAATTTTGAGAATTATAAATGGGCTAAAAAGGAAGTTAAGAAAGTGGTAAAAGGTGCTAAGTTAAAAGCGTACGATGATTTTTATAAAAAATTAGGAACACAAGAAGGGGAAAAAAGTATTTATAAGCTTGCTAAACTTAAGGATAGGAAAACAAAAGATTTTAATAATGTTAAGTGTATTAAAAGTGATGATTCGAGAGTCCTAGTCAAAGATGCTAAGATTATGGAAAGATGGAAAAACTACTTTGAGAGGTTATTAAATGGAGATAATGGTAGTAGATTAGATATTGAGGAATTTAGAGAAACTCGAGAAAATATATTTTGTCGCAGACTTGGGACAACAGACGTTAGGATTGCTCTAAAAAAGATGAAAACAGCGAGGGCTTTAGGGCCAGATGGTATCCCTATTGAGGTTTGAAAGTGCTTAGGGGAGGAAGGAGTATCTTGGCTTACAAATTTATTTAATAGAATTATAATGACTAATAGGATGCCCGATGAATGGAGAAAGAGTATTTTAATACCTATTTATAAAAATAAAGGGGACATACAAAGTTGTTCAAATTATCGCGGTATTAATTTAATGAGTCATACAGAAAAACTTTGGGAGAGTGATTGAATATAGATTGAGATTGAAAATAACAGTATCTGAGAATCAATTTGGGTTTATGCCTGGGAGGTTAACAATCGAAGTTGTAAGAGGGTAGTTTAGATAAGATGGAGGCGTAACCCCTTTTAAGTATGGTGATGGCAAGGTTAGTTAGAGAAACATTAGTGATTTAGCCACAAGACACAAAGAGCAGTTTGGAATGTATGGAACCCATCTTATACTCACAAATCTCTCGTGTATAACTCACAATATAATAAAGAACTTCAGAAATAACTTAGCTAGAGGGAGAGAGAAGTAAGCACCCTAGATACACCTTGGTAGGCAGGCAAAACATACTAAAACTCTCAAGGATCTCTGTCATGTATTAAAAGCTTCGTAATAAATGACCAAAATGGTGGGTGGTAGAACTCTCTGGTTCTTTTAATAATCTCTCTCTAGTAAATAAATTTCTCTAGTAATAACTTTTGAACTCTCAAAAGATCATCCTCCTCTCAGAGGTGGTTGGGGTCCTTAAATAGCCCCCCACACCACCCCCGCGGCAACTCAGTCATTAAAGACTATGAAAGACATCCCTCATACTTTATGTCACAACATTAAATGCCTGATGCACTAGTTGTCTCCTACGTCATAAACATTAAATGCCAAGACATGCCTTTTGCCTAACCACTGTATGTCAGGGGGTTGTTGTTGCAGAGGTAGCTCACCAACTATCTGACAGCCCCAAATACCACGGTGGTTTACTCAAGTGCATGTCTGACATTGTTTAGAAGGCTAGTGACATCACCCACAGTAGATGTGACTTTTAAGTAGAGGGTTGTTTGGTTCATAACTTAATGCCCGATGGAACTCCAAGCTGCTCCGCTTGAGGTTCCACGGTCAGGGTTCTTCGGTGTTTTACCAGGTGTATCTAAGATGGTCAGGACAAGCCCCAACAGTGCCCCACTTCTCAATCCTCCAAACCAAATCCCTCTAAAGTTCCCACGGTGAGGTTGTTCGATAGAGCATGAAAGCTCTCCCAGGCCCTGCCAAGCCTGGTCTCTCGCGAGTACCGTTCGACCTCACGCCCATTCATTATTCTCGTTACATCATTACAGTCATTACAACTCGTAGTAAATATAAACAAAGCTATAATATGGCAAAGTAACAATAAGCTAAAGTACGAGTTGCCACACCAAGCTGCCTCACCAAGATGCCACGCTTGAGTTGCATCACCAAGATGCCACGCTTGAGTTGCCACGCTGATCTTATCCTCAGAACACTGTTGCTAATTGGTGGATTATCCCTAATCCCAGGATTACCTTCAGGCCCCCTCTACAGAAGTAATCTATTTATTGAGGAGATTAATGGAGAGGTATAGGGAGAAAAAGAAGGATCTTCATATGATTTTTATAGATTTGGAGAAGGTGTATGATAAGATACCCTGAGATATAATATGGTGAGTTCTACATAAAAAAGGAGTGACTCGTAGATATATTAATGTGATCAAGGATATGTATGATAAAGTAGTGAATTTTCAATTACTGTAAGTCTATACCAAGGTTCAGCATTAAGTCCTTATCTCTTTGCTCTTGTTATGGATGAGTTGACTAGACAAGTACAAGATGAGTTACCATGGTGTATGCTACTTGTAGATGATACTGTTTTAGTAGATGAGACTAAGACGAGGATTAATACTAGGTTGGAATTGTGGAGAAAAACTCTAGAAACAAGAGGATTTAAAATAAGCAGGACTAAAACAGAATATGTGGAGTGCAATTTTAGTAGTAATAGGAGGAAAAATGGAGATGTGGTGAAATTGGAGGGCCAAGAGATACCTAAAAATGATCATTTTCGTTATTTAGGATCGATTATTTAAAAAGATGAAGATATTAGTGATGATATTACTCATAGGATTAGAGCAGGCTGGTCAAGTGGAGAAGTGCTACCGACGTATTGTGTTATAGGCGTATACCTTTAAAGTTAAAAGGAAAATTTTATCAGATGACCATTAGACCCGCTATGTTATATGGACAGAGTGTTGAGCAATCAAGAAACAAAATGTGTAGAAAATGAGTGTGGCAGAGATGCGAATGCTGAGATGGATTTGTGGTAAAACTCGAAAGGATAAAATTAGAAATGAACAAATTCGTGCAACGGTAAAAGTAGCTCCTATGGAAGATAAATTGAGAGAAATCGACTTAGATGGTTTGGACACGTCAAGCGTAGGCCAATGGATGCTCCCGTAAGGAAGAGTGATTTAGTTAGTATTGATAGTAACACAAGAGGTAGAGGTAGGCCTAAATTGACTTGGTGGGATATTATAAAAAAGGACATGATATCACCTGGTTTAACCGAAGATATTGCGCTGGACAGAATGGAAAGGAAAAATAAGTTTCATGTAGCCGACCCCAAATAATTGGGAAAATGCTTCGTTGAGTTGAGAGAGATGCAATGGGCTTTCTAAATTTGCAAAAATGAAAATTTAGATGGTAAGGCTCGACAATTATAGCAAGAAGTTAGAAATGTGTAAACGGGCCCTCTCTTTCCCCAAACTAGTATAAAGAAGAAAAAGAAAAAGAAAAAGCCGGGACGCTTCATCATGTAGGCCTCAACTCAAAGGTTTTTCCATATTAAAAATTTCCCCCCAACAATTTTTAAAGATATTAAAACCAGCCCCGGGTTAATACAAATAGTCCATCTCATTAGCTAAACTATTGGTAAATTACTTAAACAGTTTCTAGAAACAAATTGATGGTAACTGACTGAAAAATGTAAATTAATGGTGTTTGGTACATATATATAACATAAGTTACTGAAATAATTATTGGTAAAGTATTGAAAATATTTCCTGAAAATTACTGAACTTATGGGTAAATGTAATTACTGAAATAGTTGGAAAACTTACCGAAATTTTTGTTGTTGATAAGTAACCTCAAAAATCAATTTAGATTGTTGGTGTAGGTGAACAAAAGTAATTGGGGCAGTCCTTACAACTAGTAAAATGCGGGCATATGGGAATAAAGGGGGCACTCTCAGGTGCTACATGATGTAGTGTCTGAAATATGGTGATCAAAACGACGTTGTCTTCACTCAGTTTAGGTTATATTTGAGGTGTCCCATTGTGGCAACACCAGTTTTTTCATGCTAATTATACCAGTTTATTTTTGTTCGAATGCAATACCCATTATGGTTGCTCAAAACATTCAAAATTGTGTGAAGTTCTTTTAGTTTTTGATAGCCCAGATACTTTACCGAAATCACTGATGCCGTCTGCTTGATCTGTAGCTAAAAGTATCTGTTATTTATTTATTTAATTATTTTTATTTTGACATTTATTTTTCCATGAACTAATTGTGAAAGACCCTTTTATTTTTATGTTTTTATTCTCCATGTTATGTCAAACTGTTACCAAGCCTTGTAGCTATTTCAAAATGTTAAAACTTTAACTTTACTATCTTGTCAGAGTTTGTAACTCCAGGTATTGTTGGATATTATCTGGACGGTAAGGGTACCACCCCAGGGTGACCGGGTGGCAGTTACTTTGCTGCTCCACCAATGAGTGTAAACCCCCCTGGGGTGGCAGTTACTTTGTTTTCTCAGCAAATGTTTGTCTGCCGGGGTGCTAAAAGGACCTGGGTTGGTTCCTTTAATATTTCAATCATTTTATCTAGAATATTGTCAGAAATTGGATTTTTGTATCAGGAAAATGCTTTGTTGAGTTGAGTTGGGTTTAATATTCTGTTACATGGATTCATATGTATTAATCTGTGACCAACTTAATTTGTGCAGGAAGGCCAGCTCCTGGCAAAGAGCTCACTGATGAATTTAATGTTTTGGAGGCTGGTCTCTGGAACTCAATCTCTCTGAACAAAGGTTCCTCACTCCCTACCTTGAAATATCTCTTCTTAGATAGACTTTCTGGTGGTCAGTCTAATGCCTAATAACCTCCTCAGGGTGCTATAAGGGACAAGAAACCATTTCTAGACTTATAACATATGATGGCATCAAGCAGAGATTGTGGGGGATTCGTCTATCATCACCAGCAGAACCAGGCAGCCCCATTACAGTTGATGGGAAAAAGGTGCCATTTTTTTTGTTTACTAACTTTGAATGGGATGAGTTGGCAAATACAAAGAAATTTTGGCCACTAAGAACCAGCTCATCTTTTAAACCAATAATGAATGCCCATTACCGTGTAGGAGACAATTGTGCTTTTAGAGGTCTAGATTGTACTAACCAGAAAACGCTAATACTTCAGTGACTTACATGTTGGTATACCTGTTCTGAAATGTGGGGCATTTCCCTTCCAATACACTAAAATTGGCGAGTTAAAATTCCTTTCTCCTCCCTTGGGATTGTTATGAGAAAGCAATATTAACAAACATAGTGAAGTTATAGTTATATGTTAAAAAATTACAAAAGGGCTAAACTGTATCAAAAGAAAAAACTTAAGATACACTTATTCGACTTATTATAAATAATTTTCACATGCTATCTAAAAGGTGAATAAAGAACTTGTTTATCTTAATAATATTATAAGATTCTAGTCAGTGCAAGTTTTTATTCACTCAACTATTTATACAGATCCCAATGCATCTGAGCAATATGTTCTAAATAAGACCTACTCTCATCCTATCAGTTCAACGTACTGAAGCACTCCTCTTTCTAAGTAAGATTAGTCTAAAGAATTTCAAATTCAAAATTAAACTCATTAAACAGTACACTTATGTGAATCCATATCTTAGATTGTCATGTTACCCACAGAATAGTATACTCAGGTACTTTACATCTCTTAATACTCCTTTAGTCCTTGATCCCTGAAATATAAATGATTCTTTTGGTAAATTTTGGTTTAACGGACATTAGGCTTGTGTTTCGGCTGGATTAGACCGGATAATGCCTCTTCGGAAAAAAATCCGAGTTTTTCGAAAATAAAATATTTATTCCGATTTTTCGGAAATAAATAATTATTCCGATTTCCGATTCAATTTTTTCAGAAAATTAAAAAAAATTCCGACTTCGGAAAAATCGGCAAAAAATGGAAATTCACAAAATATATTAAAATTCCAGAAATTTTGGATACTCCAAAATATCAAAAAAATAAATTTAGGATTTTTGATTACTTGAAATTCTCATTTTAAAGAAACAAAGAAAAGGGTTTAACCCAACATGTGAATACATGAGGATTTGACCCATTTTTTCATTTCTGTATAAGTTAGGGGGGTAATCTACACTCATCCTCTCTCAACCGATGTGGGATATGAGAAAGTTTGAAAAAATCGGAAAATAATTCGGAAAAATCGGATCGGCATAGTTTCGGAAAAATCGGAAATTCAGAATTATTTCTTATTTCCGATCCGATTTTTTTCAGAAAAATCGGAAATCGAAAAATCGAAAATCGGCAAACTAAAATTTCATTCCAAAAAAAAAAAAAAAACTGGATCGAATATCGGAAAAATCAGTTCGGAAAAAAACCCACAGCCCTACTGGACATAGAAGGAAAAAAATAATTGCAATATAATTATTCATCAAAATAATTATGTTCTTTTCCTTTTACTCCCCCTGTCTCAAATTCATAGTCGTACTTTCCATTTTAGTCTGTCGAAATTAATAGTCATGTTTCTAAAAATAGTATATAAAACTGGGTGAGATTACAAAATTAACCATCTCATCGAATGAAACACATGAAAGGACATCCAAGTGCATGTCTTGCATTCAAAGGTATTCATCATTTTTATGGAAATTCGACTTTCAAGCCGCGACCATTAATTTGGCTCGGAGGGAGTATTATTTCTCGGGGTTGGGAGTGGAGAATGTTGCCAGCAGAAGAATTGAACTATTATGAGACTTATGCAGGTCGGTAAACTGACAAGCTATGTGCATGGAAGAGAGGAATCTGAGCATTTTGGTTTAGGTTATATCAAGAGGAAAGCTGCATCTAAGGGAGGCACTGTAATTATTGGAGATAACATTGTTGGAACAGTGGTGGAAGTTCCCTATCTGGCAAGACAGCATCCGCTATCAATGAACTCAAAAACTTGACTCCCAATTTTGATTTAGGTAATATTAGGTTGTGTATGTAATTCTCGAGAGAGCTATTAGTAAACTACCTTTGCTAATCTTTTCATTGAATAGTTGTTGATGTTGCTCTGTCATTTGGAAGAAGTGCTGAACTGTTAGGTATCTCGCAATTAGTTGTGTGATCTGTGACTTCACAATATTTTTTCTCTGAATAAAAAGAAAATTGTGTTTTCTCCTTTGCTTGTTAATTTTCTCGAGGGGGAAGTGTAGAAAACTACCCTAAGTTATGTTGTTTTCGCATGAATCCCGAAATATAGTTAATGAAAAAAACTCCCCTGAACTAGGTGTATTATTTCAAAGACCCCCTCTGGGCCTTTTTCATGATGTTTTTACAACACACATGGGGGGTGTTTGCACCGGAATGCATAATTAAGAAAAACTTCTATTTTCCCTTTTTTTGTACTAAAAATACTTTTTTTTTAAACTGCATATTTCAAAGTTACATTCGGCATAAAGATATTTATTTGGTCATGAATTCCCTCTCAGACTGGTCATGTTTGGGATCTATTATTTCCAGCTGATTATGTGGTACAGTTCAATCTAATTTATGATCGGTCCAGTATATCCAAAAAAGCGCTAATGTACCATATGTGCACTCTGCTCCAAGTTTCATGATGTTTCCTTTTCGAGAGATTTGGAATGTAATTCTAGCACATTATTGACTTTGAGGATAGTTATTAAGTAGCTAAATATGTTTGACACAAGATAACTCCTCCATTTGCAAGGGAAAGCAATCTAAAGGACTGCCTCTCTATCTTGATTCTTTTCAGTCTAACTCGTTGTCCAAATAGTTTCTAACTGATCGTTAAGACGTTTCTCATATACCCAGTGCATTTTTTCCATGCTATGTTTGGATCTTGTTAACTGTAGAGGAAAATGAAAAATATACTGGACAGTACAAAAAATTGAAGCATATTATCTTCCAATTGAACAAAATCAGCTGCAATGAAAAATTCTACAAATCTTTGGTTGCAATTTTTTGTATTAAATCATTGGAGAGAAAATATCATAAGCAACAGCTGTACTTTTTAGTTCACACTGGCAGTTTTGCTTAGTGGAGAAGAGCCCTACACTTTTGTGGTGTCATTGTCTACGGACTACAGGTAAGCCAGTTGGTGTATATGCAGTTTATAATTTTTACATGTTCTGCAGTGATGGCATATCACTTTTGTAGAAAGACTTTGGCTTTGATTATTTTCCTTTACCAAGTTTGAGTTGATTTTGTTAATACTAGTAGCGGTTATGGGCAGGTCAAAATGGATACGGATAAATTTGGGCAGGTCAAAAGCGGGTCGGACAGAATAATTTGGGTGGGTTGGGTCGGGTTAAACCCGGATCGGATCGGGTTGACCCACTTCTTTTTGTAAAAAAATAATTATTATACCATATACGGATAAATATGGTATAATAGTTTTGAAAAAAAATATACAAGTACTTAAATAAAAAAAAATCTTTAAACTATTTAGTAATTTGAGTTTTATTTTTGAGAGGTTCTAAAATCATTTTGGCCCGCTAATGACCCGCCAACAAACCGTCTTATTGGATCGTTCAAATCATTTTGACACACACACACAATTAATGGGTCCCAAACACATTGTTTTGTGTGGATTATAGACGGTTTCATCCTCAAGAGCCCATATTGTCGGGCCTAATTTTACCCAACTAAAAGGTACTCCAAATGGGTGGGTCGAATAAAACTTGGGGCTTTGTAAATTTAGGACCTATTATAATATGTATTTTGGAAATAGGACAGCAAACATTTTATTTATAGTTTTAGTCCCTGTTTTTGAATAAAGCCGTTGGCGCGGATCCATATTCATAAAACGTCGACCAATCACGGCATGTCACGTGTCCCTTTAATTTGAAAATAGGGACTAAAAATGAAAATGAAATATTTGTTGTCCTATATCCATAACTAATATTATTTGAAGTCCTAAAAATACATAATCTAATAAAACTTATTGATTGTACTTATTTACAGTTTGGTGGAGGTGAAGGGAATTTGACTTCTAGGTACATATGTGCTGTGTAAAGTTTTCCTTGTTAAGAGCAACTACTTTTGTGACTAGGTGGATTAGAAGCTAAAAATGGGATGGCTATCCTAAAATGGTAAAGTTTCTTTCTCGTCGTATGAAAATTTGTCTTCAATATACGAGATCCACCCCCCCCCCCCCCCCTCTCAGTTTGGTGGAGGTGAAGGGAATTTGACTTCTAGGTACATATGTGCTGTGTAAAGTTTTCCTTGTTAAGAGCAACTACTTTTGTGACTAGGTGGATTAGAAGCTAAAAATGGGATGGCTATCCTAAAATGGTAAAGTTTCTTTCTCGTCGTATGAAAATTTGTCTTCAATATACGAGATCCCCCCCCCCCCCCCCCCCTCCCCCCCCCCCTCTCAGACACACACACAGCACGTCTGCATGTCTAGGAGTTGTAACATGGTAAAGATAAAGACAATAAAATTTAGGGATTTGTTGAGCTACCGCCATATAATAATTACTGATATTAGAGATACTTTTGTTTTAATAGTAATTAGACTCATCTCACATGGGATATAAGTCTAATTATCATTGAGGCTTTTATTTGACATATCCCTAATGATAATGCTAATATTCCAGATACCCCATGTTATAGAGGTTAAGTCGTATTATCATGAAATACCAAGATACCTTTAATATCAGCATAATCACAGGGGTAACTCAAAAGAGCCGTAACAATTTGGGTCTTATTATGATTGTAGAAAAATCAAACTATGAAATTAAAATGGGTATTAATTCACACTCCAATCATATCAGTACGTCATTAGTTTCTCCCTCAGTCCTAGTTCCTAGGATGCAGGATATTAAAGAAATCAATGTCTACATTGTAACTGAGTAGCATCTAAAGCTAATATACATGTACATGATATTTGTAAGCCAATCTAGAATTTAGGCCTTTAAACATAGTGCAAAGTACTCCCACTCCTGGAAAGTTCTGGGAGAAATATGATAAAAGACAATCTTGCCCTCATTTTTAGAGACAACCAAGACTCGAACCATGGAAACGGGATATTGTCTTCGCTCCACGCTACATACCTCTTGTAATCCATCCAGTCTAGATGTCATAAACTGAAAATAAAATAAGGAAGAAATGGGTTTTGATAACTTCGATGATGATCACGAACACTCGTTTAGAATACTAAGAACATCGGAGCGTTGTTCATCGCTCAACTCATTCGGAAACCCGACGAGAAACTTGAGTCGTAGGTCACCTCTCCTTCCTTCTTGTTTAGGTTTAGGCATGCCTTGGTCGGGGATAATCTTTTCATATCCGGGAAATATGATATCGTCAATTGACATGGTCATCTTTTCACCCCCTAATAAAGGGACATCAATGGTGCATCCCGTTAGAGCCTGAACTAAAGGGATTTCAACTCCGAGCTCCAAATCGTCGCCTTGTCGCTTAAACATGGGGTGTCTCTTTTCGTCGATGATGAAGATTATATCAGCTGGAAGAGTGCCTGGTCTCTCATCCCCCTTCCCTTCAAATGTAATTTTTGTCCCTTTTTTCCATCCTGGTTTCACTCTTATCTTTAGAATCTCCTCCTCTTGAACAATGACCCTGTTAATAAACATAAACACCATAAGGCAATTTTGAGAAATAAACTGATATTTACATTTAAAAAAATATTGTCACTTAGTTACAAATTAACTTGAAAAAATTGTATAAGTTGGTATTACTATTTGATAGTTAAATTCATTCGAAAAATAAATACTTTTACTAAAGTAAAGGATTTTCATATCAATCACCTCCAAAAATAGGGGCCTGAAGGGTTTCATTTCTTTCTTTCCATAAATAAACTTGATTTTACTTTCGATCTCGAAAAACACAAAAAAATGAAAACAAAATGCTACAATCTGATGTACATTATTACTTTTTCCTCGTAGATTTTTTTCTCTAATGTCGAGATCCAAACATAGGTCAAAGTAATGATAGAGAAAACTATTTACCAAATGATAGAAGAAGAAATTGCATACCCGGTGTTAGAGATGACATCTCTTGTAATTTTGACCTTCTTGACGCACCCATGGCACAACTCCTCAAGCTTGCACTCGAGCTTCTTCTCAATCGGCTGAGGTTTCCTTTTAGGACCTGTAGATTGCGAAAATATGATTGGAGTATTGCCGCCCCTTCGGCTTGCTGCTTTGGATAGAGAAGAAGGCCCTTCCTTAGGAGTGCTAGGGGTTGTTGGGGTTGCACTCCCATTTGCACCTCTTGTGAAATAAAAATCCGAAGGGGTGCTTCTCCGGCTTGTACTTTTGGAAAATGCTCTCGGAACAAAGAATCCCTCGTCATTATTGGGCGTTTTAGGCGTATTGACGTACATATTTTCTTCTTCTCTCTTCTTGGTACTTAGGACCTGAAATGTGAAGAGGAGGGAGGTTTAAGTTTAACATTAGTAATGTATATATTTGATGTATTTTTGCATGGGTTTGCATGGATTTATTAGTTTTACGTACCCTATAGGCTTCATTGATGGTTGTGAACTTGGCCTCGGCTTCTTCTTTGTTGGTCGGATTCTTATCGGGATGCCATTTCATAACAAGGGATCTATATGCTTTGGTAATGTCTGGAAGGGATGCTGATTTTGAGATTCCGAGGATGCTGTGAAAATTCGGTGTTGGCGATCGCGGAAGATCTCCCATGAGAGAGAGAGGTTGGGATTCAGAGGAGGTGAAGAAGAGAGAGAGAGAGATGGTGTGAAAATGAGGAAAAAACAAAGGGGGGTTTGCGTGTGTCCCCAACCAAGAGTGTGATAAGGAGAACCAAATATGAAGCGTTTTATTAGAGACTATTTTTAGGCGTTGGTTTGTTTTGGATTTGGATTTGGACAGGAAGAACAGGTCTTTGCGCTTTAATTAGATGCCTGACGCCCTTATTATTCTTATTTATCACATTTCTCAGTTTTTTCTTTTCTCACCTTCCATTTAATTGTGTATATATATATATTTACTTTTAGGATTTATACTAACAGCAAGAGTGGAACTTACTCAATCATCTCTTTTACACAGTGGCACACTTAGAGCAGCTCCATTACTATGTACAATCTTTGTATATCTTACTTTTCATGTGGAAAAATTATACGCACTTTAATTTTAAGTTTCATGGAACATGTATTTTTATTTTCTACATAAAATGACTTTATAACATGCAAGAATGAGAATAAACATGCCCTATGCAAGAATGAACATGTATTTGCCAGCATTTTTTTAGGGGCTTTTGTGTAAAGGTCCCATATGAGATTTTTCATTATACAAGTCTCATTGATTTTTCTATCTTTAAATAAGTCTTATTTCTTATTGTTTGGATTTTTGTTTAACATAAATACCCTTAATAATCAACTCATCTGTAATTGGTAAGAAACTTTCAGGCGGTTACAATTTTTTTTCTTCCACTTTTTAATCTTTAAAATGTTATAATTTTTGAGTGAGAAATCCGTTTATCACAAAATTAATATATTTGAATCATGCGAAACGATCTAATTAAACAAGATGACTAATAAAATTTGACGAAAAAAACATTAAAACAATATATATTTAATGTTTTCACCAGAAAATGAAACGATTTTATATATGAGACGCTTTCACAGACAATAAACAATTACTGTTCTAATATTACACAGATATTATACCTAAGAAACGAAGTATATAAGTCATTTTTTATCTTTTTTATATTTTATACTGAATATGGATCTTATTTTATAGGGGGCTCGATTGGTAGCTTTCAAAAACATATATTTTATAAATTTTGGATTTGTATATCGAAAGTTATAGTTCTTCAAAGTTTGAAAGTGAAAAAAATAACTATCACTTTAAATTTGGATGGAATATAAGGAAGGGTATATTAGTAAGAAAAAAAATAATAATTTAAAAAATAGGATAGGATTCACATAAGATAATTCTTTTTTTTAATGATTGTCTTAAATAGTGTAACTGCTTCAAGAACTAAATGACTTGTTATTTTAATATATTTTTTTTGTTTTAAATGATCTTTGATTGGCAAGCTTAGTACTTCAAAATTAAAGAGCCTTTCCACTGCTTTGGCTTGCCAAAACTTAATTAATGCAACATATTTCATCTTGCAAGTATAGAGACATTAATGGGCGTGTTTGGCAATATTTTCCCTGGAAAATGCTGAAGGTCATTTTCCCACTTTTGGTGTGTTTGAATGCGTAGGTTTTAATTTTTTTGATTTTTTTCACCTCATAATACGTATTTTGCACATTTTCCATGGAAAAAATTCCATTGAGGGATGTAAGAAAAGTTCTCCTTGAATTTTTTTTCAACCCTCTCCAATCACACCCACCCTTTAGAGGTTAGAGGAAGAACAAGGTAAAAAATGGTGGCAGGATAGAATGCTTTTCCTTATAATTATTATTTTATAAATTGCCATAGAAGTTCAGGAGGATGGAGTCCATCAATCCAACCACCATCATCCTTAATCAGGACAATCCCTCTTTCACTTAAAAGAGACAAAGCACGGTGATAAATTGCAATTCATCATTATAATAAATTGAGTGTTAATAAATTGCAATTCATTATGAAAATCCCTTTTTTTGCCTGAAAAAATGAGTGTTCATTAATTGCAATTCATTCGATGCTACCCCAGCAGCTTGCTTGGGTATTTTTTAGATGAAGGAAAGAAAATGAAAGTTTTATTAGGGGAGAAAAGAAAAGAAAGAAAAATTTATAAGAGAGAAAAGAAAGGAAGAGAACATAAATGATTTAGGAAGGAAAATAAAATAATTTTCTTTTCTAGTGTTTGGGAATTCGAAGGAAAATAATTTTTTTTAGGGAAACAAGGTACATTCTTTAGAAAAAAATTCATTTCTCTCCTCTTAAACTCCCAAATGACGAAAAATGACGAAACATCACTTTCTCTTCTATGTAAACTCCCAAACGACGGAAAGAAAACATAATTTCCATTCCTTTCCTTTTTTTTCTCTCCAAAATAAAACTCCCAAACAAGCTGTAGGTGTATAATTACTTCTTTATAATAAGAATATACAATTTGGTTGTTAAAGATTATTCAAAGAAAAAGAAAAAGAAAGTACTTTCAAATGGGAAATATATGTTATGACATCAATAGAAGTGGAAAGCATTTTCCTTCTAGTCCTAAAAACAGAGAATGTGGTCCAACACACTCTTCTTGTCCTGTCACACAGTAAATTACTCTTATATCCAGTGGCGGAGCCAGGATTATTAGTGAGTGGGTGCGAAAGTGTGTGATGATTCCCGGGGGTTCGGGGGCGGGAGCCCCCGAGGCGAATTTTTTGAAGCTATTTTTACTTTTTTGGGCATAAATCTAGTACCAAAGGAAATTTCAACAAAAAAATCATGCATTAATATTCATAAATCAGCTAATATAAATCAATAAAAAGTCAAATAAATTTAATCGAGGGAGAGAAAGAAGAAGAGTTCTCTTGGAAAATAGGGCCAGCTGGCTATTAAGGAAGAGTAAAGTTAGGGAGACCCACTTTGTGGACACATTTCGTGGACCCGTGAATAAGACAAAAATATGTACAAGTATTTATTGCATTGGTTGATGCCCTGGCGGGACCCAAAACAATAAGGTATAAGCTTTTAATGCAGTGTGTCCACGAAATGTGTCCACGAAGTGGGTCTCCCTAATATTTTCCATTAACAAAATGCAGGTCTCTTTCATATAAATGATTAAGGTTTCAGAAATTAACAGTTTCACCTCAACAATTAAGTTATTACACAAAGGTATAAAAAAAAAAAATCAGAAATCTCAGAATTTTAGTGGGTGCCTCCGCACCCACTCGTCCTAGTGTAGCTCCGCCCATGCTTATATCGAAAGGGCTCGAGAAACAATCAGGTGCTTTTGTGGAAAAATTACAAAATATTTCGCGAGACAGTCTTGAAAGTGGATTGAGTTTGGTTTCGAGTTCGATTCTCGGTACTGTCAAAATAATGTTTAGTTAGCGGAAGTTACGAATCGCGAACGTAAATTAATCGAGGTGCACTTAAAGCTGACTCGAACATCACGTAATATGATACAAAAAAAAAATATTGTGAGGGAGATGCGAAACTACCAAGTATGTAGGACATATGCTACAAGTCAATAATTGAATGTGTTCATTTATTTTAGCGAGGGATTGATGAGCATTTTTGAGTGGGTACAAGAAGTAAAACAAGGGATGAGACGTCAAATTTCAAACAATTTCCACAAGAAAACAATGTCCAGCTCCAATTTATTCCCCTTGTTGACATCATTTCTGGTTGTCATCTTTTAACTGTACTATACAAGAAAGCCTAAGTCGATTACCGATGATATCTTGGAACTAAAATGATTTTTTTTATTCATATATGTAATGTCAAAATATAATATGGAATACCGAGATATTACGTCCTTTGCATATGAATGACAATTTTGGAAATAAGACCATAACATGACATGACAAAACATTGTATGTATGTAACACTCCGGGAAAATAAATAGGTTTTTATGGTCTAGTCCATGGACTAATAATTTTGGATAAAAAAAGCGGTGAACCAAATTTTAAATGATTAAGTCCAACATATAAATACTGTCAATTTAAAAAAATCATAAACCTAATCGGCTATTGGAGTTTTCTCTGCAACTAACGACTATTCTCCGAAATCGAAAATAACATCAATCTTATGCTTTTTTCGTCTGGCCTATAATCGATTACAGTGTTCTTAATCGATTCTACCTATATCACTTGGTTCTATCATTTGTAAGTTTATCTTTATCAGTAGTTGATTTTTCTATTTTCGATCGATTACAATAAGTGTATGTCCTTTGTTTTGATTCAAGAAACTCATTGTAATATTTATTCATGTGATTGAATAGCTTTTTATATGTTATATATGTATATGTTTTGATTTTGTGTTTTTTATGCATTTATGTTTGGATTCTTCATATATAAGTTATATTTATCAATATTTGTAATTGTTAGTTGAACGTGCTGAATGAATATTATTGATGTTTCATTCTAATTTTAAGAGTCCTTGATTTTGATTTGGTATTGAATCACTTATTGATATAGGTCCGCGTCAGCGAAAATAACCAGTTCGATATCAGTTTTCAAAGCACACGCAGTGTTTATAAAGTACACGTGATTGTTTTTTTGAAAATATGTGTCTTCTTCATTGCTTCATGTATATGTTTTTAAATAGTGCCTGTAATTTTATATTAATTATAAATAAATAATTTGATATTTCACGCATTAAATTATTGCACACATTTTTAGAATTGGTGATCTTGAAGTAAATGTTTTTCGTCTTTGTTTTACTGCAGAATATTATGGTAAGTAGTGTAATAGCAAGGTGTTGTTATTTGGATAATATGACTTGTATTGAAATATTTGAAGATAGCTTATTAGAGTTCATATGCAATGAGTTGTGTATTAGGTTTACTAATTTGAGAAGTGGGAGTTTTTCATTGAGGTATTCATTTGGTGATGAATGTCGGTTCATGTTGGTTTGTGACAACGATGTTTGTTGTATGTTGCGGTCCCAATTGATCGTGAAATCTAATTTCATTTGGATACATGTCATTGATTCATTACCATTTTCATGTAATACATGTCGTGAACGGGTTGAATGCTCTAATCGAATTTTTGAAGGGGTTGACTGCATAATATAAGTTCTGAGAGGGTTGATAGTGGTGATACAAATACAGAGAGGTTAGAGTCTTTATCATCAAGCACTGCAAATGATTTTAATAGTTGCATTGAAAATGACTTTTATCTTGGAGGTGTGGAGCCAAGTAAGTCGAAAGTCTATCTTTCGAATGATTGGAAGACTTATATAAGTCATGAGCATTAGTGTTTTGAAGGAGGTGTAGTGGAATTTCTGGATAAATTGCGAAAGTATACCGTTGAGGTTGGGTTCAAGTATGTGTATTTGAAGAATGATAAAACTCGAGTGATGGGTGAATGCTCTAAAAAGACTATTGAGAATTGCATGTAGAGAATTCATGCTTCATTATCTACAATAAATGGATACTTTTACATACGTGCAATGAATAATGATCATACATGTAGGGGTGTCTTTCGTAGTCCATCAGCTAAAATGATAGCCTCCAAGTTGGTTTCAACATTGGTAGCTGATGATCTTAGAGATAACCCGCTATTGAGACCAATTGATGTAGTTAGAGTTATGAAGAAGAATTATGGTCTTGATATAGCTTATCAACATACATGGCGTGCGAAAGAGATGGTTGTTGTTGATTTACATGGTGATGAAAAGGTTTCTTATGCATTAATGAATAATTATCGTGACCTTCTATTGCAGTATAATCCTGGGTCGCATTGCATCCTTGACGTGGAACATGAGAGTAAAAAATTCAAGAGAATATTTGTAATGTTTAGAGGATGTATTTATGGATTTTAATACTGCAGACCTGTTTTATTTCTTAATGCTGCCTTTTTAAAGAGCCGTTACCGTGGAACAATACTATCAGCTACTGCAAGGAATGGGAACAATGGTAAATTAATTGTAAATATTTTATTTTGTGTATTGCATTGACATTTTGTTTGTTCCATTCCATATCATTAAAATACAAGCATAAAATATAAAATACCTTTGAAGGTCTTTATTTTAGTTCACGTGTACTTTTCATTTTTCTGCGTGTATTTTCATGATATGTCTTATTATGTGTAATACTTAGTAAAGTACACGCATAGTACATGTCAAGTACACGTGAATGTTTTTCTTAATTTCACGTGTACTTTGATGATGATGATGTTATGTGTAATACTAAGTAAAGTACACGCATAGTACATGTCAAGTACACGTGAATGTTTTTGTTAATTTCACGTGTACTTTTCATTTTTATGCGTGTATTTTGATGATGATTGTTGATGTAAAAAACTAGATCGCTCTAATTTTTCAATCACAGATAAATAAATAAAACAAAGATTTTTAAAGTGGTTCGGCTAGGAATAAAGCCTACGTCCACTGTTATGTTATTGCTGAGTGTTTGTGGAATTCTTGATTACAAGTTCTCTCAAGAAGTTCCGGTCCCCTTGAATGAGGATGATACAAGGTATTTATAGCCCTTAGGCTGTACATGAAAGGTCCGATACATTAAATGAAATACATATGAAAGGGTAATACGTTTAATGCAGCGTGTGCGTCAAGAATATAAACATTCAATGAACAGTTGAACAGTTGTCCGTTTAATGATACGGCCGAGATGCAGTTCGGACCGCCTTAGTTGCTCGTCGTACAGGAGTTCATCGGAGCGCTGGAGTTCCTCGGAGTATTGTAGTTCCTCGGGGTATCCTTGTTGCTCGGAGCGAACATGACTTGGTCGGGGGAAATAAACTTCCTCGTTGTTATTGTGCCATGTAGATTGACACGTGTCTTCTTATTATTGGTCCACGTCAGTAGATTAAATTTGGTATCAACAGAAGCCCCCAATGCTTCATGCTTGATGGGTTACTTGAAAGGATGGAGTATTTATTCTGCAATGTTGCTCGGTGTTTGTGAAATTCTTGATCTACCTTCTTGATTTGTTCAACATAAAGTTCATTATCTCCTGGACAAAGTATGATGCAGGCTGATCGATGGTTGCTAATCTTTCTTTAGAGGAACTCCGTGTGCTATGTATCACCCCTGGGAATTTGGATGCAGCCATGCCATAGTATGAAACTTGTAGCTTGTCATAATCTTCAAGTATGTTGATTGGTTTGCCATCCGACCAACTGCTTCCTGTGTCGAGCAACTGAGTGCTAACTTCACGTGCTTGATTTTTCTGATTTAAGCTTATCTGAATACTTTGTCGAGTAACATATAGCTTTTGAACCCAACTCTTCAATCTGATTAGTACCAGGCTAGTGGTGGACTTCGAAACATTTTCTCATAAATTCTTCTTCATTACTGGTCGAGACAGTATTAGCAAAGATCTCAGTGCTATAGATGCTGATTTTGACTTCTACCTCTGCTCGGGGACGAGCAGGAGTTTCTCGGGGACGAACAAGTGATTCTCAGGGACGAGCAAGTGCTTCTCGGGAATGAGCTAATTCTTCTCGGATAGATCATCTGTGATGAATATCAGAATGTTGAAAGATCTTAACTTCATAAACTCCCCTTATATTTTAGATGATCCTCCTGCTGGCGAGGAACCTGTTTCAAAAGTAGAAGGAAAAGAAACCAATAGAATAGGAATCTCAATGTAATAGTTATAATACATTTTCATTCTCAATGTATTTTATTTTTTGGATGAAAGACTTTCATTTTTATTCGCAATCTTAATTGCTATTGTCTTGTAAAATACTTTACATCTGCGCTTATGTATAAGTTAAAAAGATAACAATATTGTGTTGTTCATCGACCAACTTAGTAATAAAAAGTTACAAGTATCAATAATGTTGCTCGATCACTTAATAATAAAGTAATGAGTATAAAAATGTTTAAAATTTTTCCAACCAACCAAGGTTGTTAAATAATGTTTGTCGACCAACTACAGTTGATGGAAATTTATCCCCGACCAGCCATACTTGGTTTAATTTCAAATATTTTCATAAAATGTGCCCGACCAACTAAGGTCAATAATTTGTTCTTGTCGACTAACTACAGTTAGTGGGTTTTTATCCCCGACCAACCATACTTGGTTCAGTTTGAAATATTTTGTTCTTCGAGGAACTTTTTGCAATAATCTTACCTCCCGACCAACATAAGTTGTAATATGAGAGTATATTTTTATCTTACCAACCGTAATTGATCATGCTGGTGTACACCTCTTAACCAAAGGAGTAGTAGTTTTTTGGCTCCTTAGAGCTTTTGGCTCCTTAAAGCGCCTCCTAACCAAAAGAGTATTTTTTTGGCTCCTTAGAGCACTTTTTGGCTCCTTAGAGCACTTTTGGCTCCTTAGAGCACTTTTTGGCTCCTTAGAGCTTTTGGTCCATTAGCTCTGAGGATATCCTGGCGCTGAATGAACCTTCAAAATGTTTGACTGATGATAATAGGCAGCAAACTCCTCGTTTTTAAATTGTGTTCCATGGTCTGTGATGAAGGCATGAGGGAGACCATATCGGCAGATGATGTTCTTCCAAACAAATTGGTACACCTTCCTTCTCGTATGTCATGTCAATAAGTGGCTCAGCTTCTATCCACTAAGTAAAATAATCTACTGCGATGACAAGGTATTTGAATCTTCCTCGAGTCGTCGGCAATGGTCCAACCAAATCAATCCCCACATGGAAAATGGCCAAGGATAAATGATGGGTGTCAACAATGTTTGTGAAATTCTTCGGATGGAGGAAAAGCGTTGGTACTTGTCACATTTCTTGGCATAAGCTATACAATCAGCTCTCATCGTCGGCCAGTAGTATCCCTGCGTCATCACCTTTTGCAAAAGTGTTCGTCCTGCTACATGGGCTCCACAGGACCCTTCATGGATCTCTTTAATCAATTCACCTCGGAGGGATGTACACATCTTTGCAAACCTGCCATAATTCCTCGTCGAGCAGCTTTAAACTTCCATTTCTTGGCAGCGATCTTATCTTCCGAATACCATTATACCGAGCAGCTTTAAACTTCCATTTCTTGGCGGCGAACTTATCCTCCGAATACCATTAATTAGTACATACCGAGCAGCTTTAAACTTCCATTTCTTGGCAGCGAGCTTATCCTCCGGTAATTGTTCCTCTTTAATATATGCTCTGATAGGATCCATCCAGGATGTTCCTAAATCAAGGGTAATAATATATATCGTCAGGTCTTCATCTATGCTCCGACTTTCTAATGCTTCAATTGGTATCGCTCTTCGCAGCTCGGTACGAGTAGCTGATGCTAATCGGCGAGATACTTATTATCATATTCAGCTTTGAGGAAAATTATAACATTTATTATATTTCACCCCCAACGGATAGTTGGTCGGGGTAATTCTTATTTATATGCAGGCCCAACAAAGTTCTCGGCCATATTCTTATGTTCTGGAAAATATTATTCTTATTCGGCATTCTGCAATTATGCCTCGACAAGATACTTATTCAGCTTTAAGGAGAATTACAACATTCGTTCGGATAATTCTTATTTATATTCAGGCCTGACAACGTTCTCGGCCATATTTTTATGTTCTGAAAGATCTTATTCTTGTTCGGACTTATATGATTCTACCTCGACGGATCGGCGAGGCACTTTATTATTTTTAATTATTCTTTATATCTATTTGTATGCATATTCTATTCTCATTTCAGCAAGGATGTCTCTAGCATTTATTATATCTTATTCAGCTCCAAGGATATCTCCGGAATTTATTATATCTTATTCCCAACAATCTGTTGGTCATCGCCGAGGAGGTATCCTGCATTTATATTATATTTTATTCCCAACAATCTGTTGGTCAGCGCCGAGGAGGTCTCTAGCATTTATATTATCTTATTCCCAACAAATCTGTTGGTCAGCGCCGAGGAAGTCTCCAGCATTTATATTATCTTATTCCCAACAATCTGTTGGTCAGCTCCGAGGAAGTCTTCATCATTTATTATCAATTACCACCAACTCCGATTGGTAGATAAAATCCAACTCCGGTTGGTAGACAAAATCCAACTCCGGTTGGTAGATAAAATCCAACTCCGGTTGGTATTGGTCGATAAATCTCATTCAAAGTTCATATTCCACAGTTGGGGGCTTCTATTACAGATATATTTGTTCATTTGGTGGCACATTCTTATATCATCATGCAGTCGAGCATCAAATTCAACCCCGACTAATCATCATTCAGGAGTTGTTTTTCTTTCTCAGGAATTACTTTTGATATTGAAGTTCAGGAGGAATATTGAAGTTCAGGAGATATATATTGAAGTGCAGGAGATATATATTGAAGTTCAGGAGGTATATTGAAGTTCAGGAGGTATATTGAAGTTCAGGAGGAATATTGAAGTTCAGGAGGTATATTGAAATTCAAGAGGTGTATTCAGAAGTATCAGGACATGATGAAAGAAAGCGACAAGGATACCCCGAGGAACTACAATACTCTGAGGAACTCCAGCGCTCTGATGAACTCCTGAACGACGAGCAACTAAGGCGGTCTGAACTGCATCTCGGCCGTATCATTAAACGGACAACTGTTCAACTGTTCATTGAATGTTTATATTCTTGACGCACACGCTGCATTAAACGTATTACCCTTTCATATGTATTTCATTTAATGTATCGGACCTTTCATGTACAGCCTAAGGGCTATAAATACCTTGTATCATCCTCATTCAAGGGGACCGGAACTTCTTGAGAGAACTTGTAATCAAGAATTCCACAAGCACTCAGCAATAACATAACAGTGGACGTAGGCTTTATTCCTAGCCGAACCACTTTAAAAATATTTGTTTTATTTATTTATCTGGGATTGAAAAATTAGAGCGATCTAGTTTTTTACATCAACAGATTGGCGCCGTCTGTGGGAACGTGTTACAAGCGTTGTTCTCCACCAAAAGCTAAGTTTTTATTTTCTCTACGTATAATCAATTATACATAAATCTTTTGATTCAATCATGATTTTTATGTTTATATACATAAATTAATTGTCCAATTTTTATCTGCAAAATGTTGCATATCATGAGTTTTAAATCATAACTGTTAGATTAATTCTTATTTAGAAATCTGAAAAATAGTAGATTTCATAAATCATAATTCTTTGCTTGATTCTCAAGTTTTAATTTTATATCATGGAATAAATATTTTAAATGATTACATATGCCAATATATACGACGATGATAAGATTTGATCATTTTCATTGTTGATTTTGAAATAAATTTTGTAAGATATTTGATGTCTATTCAAATTCCTATCATATTTTTAATAAAAGAATGGGAAAAGGTTAAAGACAATGAAAAGTCTTCTCATGGAAATCATGACCCATATATATTCTCTCTCTCTTTAAGTTTGAGTCTCTTTGCATTCGCTTTTATGAACTATATAATTAATTTGGTTCATCTTCCATCTATGTCAATAAAGTCAAATTGATTGATTTTTTATATAAATTTGGTAATAATTTCGATCATTTACCATATATTTATCTCTCCAAATTGGGAATAGGAAGGGATCAATATAAAAAAAATAATTTTCTCTCACCTGAAAAATCATTACTCACCTCTTGTAAAAGAGGATCAGTAAAATAATCATGACCATATCAAGACTCTGGGCACAAATTTAATATTTTGGCCCCTCGTTCATCACATCACAAGGTTTCTTTGTCGAAATCACACGATCTAGTGGGTTATATATTTATTCATTTAATTAACATTCTTAAGGCTTAAATTTTACATTGAATGTTATTTTTTGATCTAAAGATTCGAGATATTCTGGTCATCCAACCATATATTCTATAATTTGAGATATCCTTAAATGTTGGTCGGCAACATCCATGTTGTTTGTCGGCAGCAGTAGAATCTTGGGGTATTAAAAAATGCTAAGCACCCCTGATATTTTGAAATTAATATTTTTATTTCTCAAGCATATACATATCATATATTGATTGGATGAGTAAATTATTCTCATGACTAATCAATTCAGTCTACACAAATGGTAGAGCAAGATATTAATTTTTACAGGTACAAGATTCAACTCCGACGAATGCTCGGAAATAATCTTACTCTTCTGAAAAATATTATCATAGCTCGGCAGTATGAAATTTCACCTCAGCGAGGAACTATTGATTTTATTATTGCTATGATATCTGTTCCAGCACAAATGATTCTATATATCCACTAGGATTCATATTCTATATTCATCTCAACATGGAGCTCGGCGAGATACTTATTATCATATTCAGCTTTGAGGAAAACTATAACATTTATTATATTTCACCCCCAACGGATAGTTGGTCGGGGTAATTCTTATTTATATGCAGGCCCAACAAAGTTCTCGGCCATATTCTTATGTTCTGGAAAATATTATTCTTATTCGGCATTCTGCAATTATGCCTCGACAAGATACTTATTCAGCTTTAAGGAGAATTACAACATTCGTTCGGATAATTCTTATTTATATTCAGGCCTGACAACGTTCTCGGCCATATTTTTATGTTCTGAAAGATCTTATTCTTGTTCGGCATTATATGATTCTACCTCGACGGATCGGCGAGGCACTTTATTATTTTTAATTATTCTTTATATCTATTTGGATGCATATTCTATTCTCATTTCAGCAAGGATGTCTCTAGCATTTATTATATCTTATTCAGCTCCAAGGTTATCTCCGGAATTTATTATATCTTATTCCCAACAATCTGTTGGTCATCGTCGAGGAGGTATCCTGCATTTATATTATATCTTATTCCCAACAATCTGTTGGTCAGCGCCGAGGAGGTCTCTAGCATTTATATTATCTTATTCCCAACAAATCTGTTGGTCAGCGCCGAGGAAGTCTCCAGCATTTATATTATCTTATTCCCAACAATCTGTTGGTCAGCTCCGAGGAAGTCTTCATCATTTATTATCAATTACCACCAACTCCGATTGGTAGATAAAATCCAACTCCGGTTGGTAGATAAAATCCAACTCCGGTTGGTATTGGTCGATAAATCTCATTCAAAGTTCATATTCCATAGTTGGGGGCTTCTATTACAGATACATTTGTTCATTTGGTGGCACATTCTTATATCATCATGCAGTCGAGCATCAAATTCAACCCCGACTAATCATCATTCAGGAGTTGTTTTTCTTTCTCAGGAATTACTTTTGATATTGAAGTTCAGGAGGAATATTGAAGTTTAGGAGATATATATTGAAGTGCAGGAGATATATATTGAAGTTCAGGAGGTATATTGAAGTTCAGGAGGTATATTGAAGTTCAGGAGGAATATTGAAGTTCAGGAGGTATATTGAAATTCAAGAGGTGTATTCAGAAGTATCAGGACATGATGAAAGAAAGCGACAAGGATACCCCGAGGAACTACAATACTCCGAGGAACTCCAGCGCTCCGATGAACTCCTGAACGACGAGCAACTAAGGCAGTCCGAACTGCATCTCGGCCGTATCATTAAACGGATAACTGTTCAACTGTTCATTGAATGTTTATATTCTTGACGCACACGCTGCATTAAACGTATTACCCTTTCATATGTATTTCATTTAATGTATCGGACCTTTCATGTACAGCCTAAGGGCTATAAATACCTTGTATCATCCTCATTCAAGGGGACCGGAACTTCTTGAGAGAACTTGTAATCAAGAATTCCACAAACACTCAGCAATAACATAACAGTGGACGTAGGCTTTATTCCTAGCCGAACCACTTTAAAAATCTTTGTTTTATTTATTTATCTGTGATTGAAAAATTAGAGCGATCTAGTTTTTTACATCAACATCATAAGTTAAAAAGACTTAAGCCCCCTGCTTGTCCCCAAGCCGAACTCGTGTTTAAAGAAATATCAGGGGTGCTTAGCATTTTTTAATACCCCAAGATTCTACTGCTGCCGACAAACGACATGGATGTTGCCGACCAACATTTAAGGATATCTCAAATTATAGAATATATGGTTGGATGACCAGAATATATCGAATCTTTAGATAAAAAAAAATAACATTCAATGTAAAATTTAAGCCTTAAGAATGTTAATTAAATGAATAAATATATAACCCACTAGATCGTGTGGTTCGGCTAGAAATAAAGCCTACGTCCACTGTTATGTTATTGCTGAGTGTTTGTGAAATTCTTGATTAGAAGTTCTCTCAAGAAGTTCCGGTCCCCTTGAATGAGGATGATACAAGGTATTTATAGCCCTTAGGCTGTACATGAAAGGTCCGATACATTAAATGAAATACATATGAAAGGGTAATACGTTTAATGCAGCGTGTGCGTCAAGAATATAAACATTCAATGAACAGTTGAACAGTTGTCCGTTTAATGATACGGCCGAGATGCAGTTCGGACCGCCTTAGTTGCTCGTCGTTCAGGAGTTCATCGGAGCGCTGGAGTTCCTCGGAGTATTGTAGTTCCTCGGGGTATCCTTGTTGCTCGGAGCGAACATGACTTGGTCGGGGGAAATAAACTTCCTCGTTGTTATTGTGCCATGTAGATTGACACGTGTCTTCTTATTATTGGTCCACGTCAGTAGATTAAATTTGGTATCAACAATGATGTTGTTATGTTGAATACAAACTAAAGTACACGCATAGTACATGTCAAGTACACGTGAATGTTTTTCTTAATTTCACGTGTACTTTTCATTTTTATGCATGTACTTTGATGATAGGTGTTGTTATTTAGAAATAATAAAGCCAAGTACATGTTAAAAATGTAAAGTACCTTTGAATATTTTTGTTTAGTTCACCTGTACTTTACATTTTTATGCGTGTATATTGATGTTAGTGTTGTTAATAATAAAGTCAAGCAAAAGATTGGAAAGTAAACGTGCATGTCTTTTTATCTTTATCATGTGTACGGTACATTTTTATGTTTTGTCTTGTTATTTACAAACAATTTAAATTAAACATATAATATATTTCCCATGTGTTTTAGGGTCTGCGCCAGCAGCATCAATTTACAAAGTGTTGTACATGGATATGTTATTTATTTTAATTTTGATATATTTTTTATATTTGAGGCCTTTTTCCTGTTGCATATGCTGTTGTTGATTCTGAAACCGAAGATAACTGGATGTGGTTTCTTGTCAATTTGCATAGTGCAGTAGTTGAGCAATATTGAAACATAACATTTATATCAGATCAAAACAATGGATTACTTGAAGCAGTTTCGAGGGTCTTCCCGTTGTCTGTACATTCCTACTGTATACATCATTTACAAGGGAATATAAAAAAGAGAATTCATGGGAATTTTGCTAGATTTCGAAAGAAAATTGTTAAAGATTTTTTGTCTTGTGCATATGCTGTCTCAGTAGATGTATTTCACAAGAATATTGAAGCATTAAAGAAGGAAGGAGGAGCTGCTATTGTTGATTTCATTGATAGTTTGCCTCCCGAGAATTGGTCTTGTGCATATTTCCCTAGTAAACGGTATGGTGACATGGCATCTAGTGTTGCGGAGTCATTCAATTCATGGATATTGGAGGAAAGGCATTTACCAGTAATGAATATGCTTGATAAATTGAGAGTGAAGATTATGAATTTCAATGCAAACAAACTTGTTGAGTCTGACACTTGGACAAATGAGCTATGTCATTTTTTTCAAAAGTTACTGAATGAAAATTGGAATAAAAGTCGACATTGGACTATTAGTCGCTCAAGTCAAAATGTATTTGAAGTTCATTCAGAAGTGCGAGCAACAGTTGACTTAGGAGAAAGGACTTATTCTTGTAAGAGTTGGCAAATTAGATGTTTTCCATGTTCTCATGCTGTTTGTGTTGTGCGGAGGAAAGGGATCAGTATTTATGATTATATTGAGGAGTACTATAAGGTATCTTTCTACAGAAAATCATACTCGATACCTATAGTTCCTCTTCCTGATTTGATTTCCTTAAATATTCCTATTCCTGAAAATCCATCTGTCCTTCCACCAATGACTAAGAGATCGACATGCATGCCAAGAAATAAGAGAATAAAGTCTTCTGGTGAGATCACAGTAAGGAAAGTTACTTGCTCGAGGTGTAGTAAAATGGGTCATTACATGTCTACTTGTAAGGAACCCATTTGAGTATTTTTAAAATTGTTGAATTCATTCATTTTAACCATTTGATTGAATAAATTAATTAATAAACCATTTGTTTCACATAAATGAATGTAATTTATTTTTAAGTCTCATTTTTTAGTTTGTTTTTTGTGTAGTTGTACACATATTTTTCATAAAACATACGTGATCATTTTTCCTGATGTTCACGTGTACTTTACATTTGTATACGCATGTTATGTACAGTACACGCTTATTTTGATGTCCAAAGAAATTTTATCAATACGTGTACTTGATGAAATATGCGTGTACTTTATGAAGTACACATAGAATACATAAAATACACGAATTTAAAAATGGATTTGGTCAGTTCAATATGCGTGTACTTTATAAAAGCATGCGTGTACTTTATTAATGACATTTAATTTAGATTAACTTAATGAAATATGCATGTACTCTATGATGTACATGCATGAAGTACACGCATAATATAAATATAATATGCGTGTACTTGAGGAAATGTGTGTGTACTTTATGAAGTACACGCATTGATAATTAAAGTACACGCATTTAAATATAAGTGTACATGCATGTTTTAGCAAAGTATACGCATATTGATATGACAAAAATCTAATTCAATATACGTGTACTTTATGTATTCTGCATGTAATTTTATCAAGTAGACGTATATAAATGCATGTACTATTTGGAAAATGGTTTTGGACATTACAATGTGCTTGTACTTTATAAAAGACACTTGGGTCACTCATATTCTTAAACTCCTATGTGTATTATGGTCCGCGCCAGCGGCATTATCATACAAGTATTTCAATAGGCGTGTACTTTATAGACTATGCGTGTACTTTATAAAGTACACGTGAAATATATAAAGTATACGCATTTATATAATGTTTTGGGACAATATCTTGTTTGTGCTTTATAAAAATTTGCGTGTATTATAATTTATAATACACGCAATCATATTTTGACATACCAATTTTTTTACATGAAATGATATGAATGTTTACATTTTTTACAATACACCTGATCATTTTTATAAGGGTTCACGTGTACTTTACTATATCTGGTGTATGACATAAGTGAGAATAAATGCATGAAAGAAATAATTTTTTTATTAAAAACAAAAAAATAAAGTACAATTTTTTCAAATAACAAAAGCTGAAAAAACTGAAGAAGGCTTCTATTAGGGAAGTTTGTCAAAGGCATCTAGGGTGTCAGGAAGAGAGTCAATTAAATTCGACCAGTGTCGAATTTCTTCTTCTATGACAGCTACAAGGCCTTCATGGAGAGCCTTCTTCTCCTTCAGCTTGACGATTTTCATGGTAACTTCTTGTGTATAGAAAGAGATGAGGTCTTCATGTATTTGAGGAGGGTCCTCATCCACATCAAATAAATCTATGGGATTGGGTGGAAGTCCAGAATAGCCTTCCCTCACATATGTTTGAAACTGCTCAAAGGCAGTTTCATATGAGGAAATATTTTCCTCAATTGACCTTATTTTTGTTTTATTTCTTTCATCTTTCTCAAGAGTTTCTCGCAAGTTTTCTGCTGGAATAGCCATTATGTTATCTTTACCCTAGATGTAATGGTTAAGAAATGAACAAATATTACTCTTTTATAGGAAAAGTTAAAGCTATTTATTTCTTGACCAGAAGTAGTTGGGAAGTGAGTAGTTGAGCTTAATAAATTGATTTTGGTTATTGTGTCCTGAATGAATTCTTCAAAGTAGTTTTCAATTAAAATAATAAAAAATTATTATATTAACCAGTGCGTGTACTTTAGTCAAAATGCGTTTACTTTAAAGAATAGATTGGTGTACTTAGTAATTATCACTTGTATTTTTCGTGAAAAATGCTTGTACATTATTTCATAACACTCAGGTGCATTGTTTGTCTAAACCTTACGTGGATTGTGGTCCGCGCCAGCGGAAAAAAAACCATTTTGGTGTAATAAATATTGTAAACAATAACCAATATAATATAAAACAAATTACAAATATGTTTTGTATTTGAATCACAATTTATAAAAGTTTTTTCTCCTTTCGGGGGAAGAAATATTTTGATAGAAGAATTTCCCCGAGTACATATGCTCTTTGTTTTAGCATGTCAGGATCTTGAAACAATTTTTGTATTTCCTTATTTCTGCTTATTCGTTCAATGTAGTACATGCAGAACACCCCACAGTCAACCCTGAAATTAAAATAAAATAAATGTACAAATTAGTATGATGCGAATGAATTTTTTTGAAAAGATACAAATTAGTAATTTTTAGAAATGAAGTTTTTGCTTACCCATTATATGGCTTAGGGCATTCCTGATCTCTTATTAGGTCAAATTTGAGATCACTTTCCAACAAGAAATATACTGTCATTTTTTCTTGCTCTGTCAATGGATCATCATCCAATGTAAACTCATTTGGTATACCTTCATCAAACTTCCTTTGAATTTTGAAACCATTGTTTTTCATTGTTTCTGCTTCAGTCTTCAATAGGCACAGTATTTTTTGGAAGACAGAAAACTGTTAAGAAGATAAATATTTAGTGTATACAAATAAAATAGTATATGAAGATTAAAGAGTGAAAAGTACACGTATTATATTAACGTACACGTATATTTTATTTTTTCATATCACGTGTATTTTAAAATATGATGGGTGTACTTTGTCTAATGAGTTAAAAGTACACGCATAATATTAAAGTACACGCATATTTTATTTTTTCATATCACGTGTATTTTAAAATATGATGCGTGTATTTTTCCTAAAGAGTTAAAAGTACATGCATAATATTATAATACACGTTATTTGTATTGGTTCATTTCACGTGTATTTTAAAATATGATGGGTGTACTTTGATAATCTGGGTAATTATGTGCAACTAATACAAAGTACACGCATTATATTATACACGTGTACACGTGTATAATATAAGTACAAGTAACATTACTAATTAAGTTTAGTCCCTAACCAATTTTTTGCATCATCGAAGAATATTGTGTCTTTTTCCTTGTCGTTCAGTCGAAGGGAATCCATGTGGACCACTTTATTTTCTTTTTGTATATCACAAGTAATGTGAAATGTCCTACACTATGTCTTAGTACAATGAACAAATTATTACAAGTGCCTAAGTATTCAAATAAATCTTTGTATAACTCCCCCTTCTTATTGGCTTCATTTGTGCTACAAGCTTCTATCTGAATAAAAATTATAGATATTGTGTTAATAAAAAAAACTGAAATTTTATTTCTCAAAACTTTCGATTTAATTGTACTTACCCAATAATAATCAGAAAAAGTGTGAGTAGGAGAGCCCTTCCTCTGACAATTTTAATCTCAATACTTCACTAAAGGCAAGTATAATTTGTTTCACACAATATAAAATGGTGAGGAAATAATAATGTTTTAATGGATGTCTAATATTTGGACTACATACTTGGCTTGAAATTTCTTGATTGTTGAGGACTTTAACAAAATCTTTCCATGGGACATACGAAACCAGCCCTTGGAAAAATAAATTCCCTGCATTTTATATAATCAATAAGAATTGTATAATAATAATAACCTTATTCTTTTGCACCAAAAAAAATATAAATTAGCGAAGTGATAAATCATAAAACAATAAACTTTACCCTGGCTCAGCCTTTTGAATAAACTCTTCAATCTTTTTCTTCGAAGCTTCATCGAGATATTTGTATACTTCGATTGCTTCAAGCTTGAAGTGAGTTTCTTTCATTTGTTGAGCTATTATTAGACGAACTTTTGTCAGCTTTGACTCTTTTTGTTTCTTAATTGGTTCATGCTTTTCGGTTTCACTATCAGCTTTTCTTTTCTTCTGTCCTCTAGTAAGAAGTCCTTTTGTTTTGGAGGTGCCTTGAACTGTCTTTGAGGTTAGTTCAATCTTCAAACTTGAAATTTCGTCCATGAGTTGTTTATTAATGTTTCCCTGATATATTTAATAAGGAATGTTGGATTGTAAGCATTTTTTGAAACAATGATTCATTTTCTCTTAAGTATATTTTATAAAGTACACGCCTGTATTTTAATACATGTGTGCATTTTATAATATACACGCATGTATTATAAAATACGTGTACTTTATAAAATTTATAATATACACGTGTACTTTCAACATAATTTGCATTTACTTTAGAAAGTAAAGCATGTACTATATATCTATTGTATTTTATAGATACTTGATCAGTTTTTTTCAATTCTAATTCATCAAGCATTTTCTTCAACTCCAAAATTTCGTCATTAAGGATTTTATTATTGTTTTCCTGTTATACAAAAAGAATGTTACATTATAAGCAATACTTGAATAAAACTGCATTATTTTTAATCAAATAATGCATGTACTCTGCATTATTTCTAATATCAAATAAAACTGCATTAAAAATACTATGAAATAAAACTGCGTGTACTTTAGAAAAATTACGTGTACTTTATGAAAACTGCGTGTACTTTAGGAAAACTGCGTGTACTTTAGGAAAACTGCGTGTACTCTGCATTCAAAAGTACCTGTTGAGTTCTTTTCAATTCTGACTCCTCAGATTCTGCCTTAGTGTCATCTTTTCTATGCCAGCATCTTTCCATTTTTGCAATGTATCATCATACTTTTTTTTGAGATCTTCATTACTCAGAGACAGATATCCATTTTTTTTGTTCCAAAATTCATGTTGATTCTGCCTGTTTTTTCAATGATTCATCTAATTCGTTAATTCTATCTGAGTCACTCATTGTGACTTAATCAAGCTTTTATTTTAAAGAATTGTTTAACTCAACTAGTTGGGAATTTTCTACCTCCAACTTATTTAGTAACTCTTTTTCCTTCAAAAGGTTGGAATTCTCCACCTTTAACTTCTTCATTTCCTCACGGGCTTCAAAAAGTGAATCACAATCTACCTGCAACTGTACATTCAAAATGGCACTCTCCACCTCCAAAGAAGTCACCTTCTCAAGTGCACCATTAATGTCTTCAGCTGCTTTAGATAGTTGGTTATTTTTTTCCAACAATTCCCTTTTCAAAACAACAATTTGTTCCTCCAAATTAACCTTTGGTTTATATTTTCCCTTCTTTTTCTTTGGAGTCACAATGTTTTTAAGAGGAATATTCCAACCATGCGAAAACTCATTGTCATTAATATCTTCAGCAACTTTTTTTGATGATGAATCAACATATATAGGACTTTTTGTAGAAATGTTCAAAGAGTAACTTGGCCCTTCAAACTGAGATTCCTTTTGTACAGAACTGTCCTTACAAGTTGGTTTATTTGTAGCCTGCTTCAAAGTTGCTGTTGCGATGTCATTTTTCACAAACCATTATCTCAAAGAAGACAATTTCCACTTTAGGAATTTTGGAGTATTTTCTTTAAATTCTTCAACAGGAGAAATAATTTCAAATTTCTCACATGCCCAATAGTGTGATCATACAAAAAACAAAATGAATTTAATACTTGTATTACCTAGGGATTCATAATGGAAAGTACAAGTGATTTGTTCAAAATACAAGCAAAATTAAACGTGTACTTTACAAATTTTACAATTGTATATTGAAAGTACACGTGATTTTTACAAATTTAACGTGTACTTTGTCAATATAAGTTCACGTGTACTTTCTAAAGTACATTTATAATATTGACAAAAAATATAACAAGAGTATTTTGAAAGTACACTGGTTATATTTACAAAACATAGTACACGTGTACTTTGTAAAATACAAGTGTACTTTCACGTGATATAAGACGTGTATTTTCAAAATACACGTGATATAAGACTTGTATTTTCAAAATACACGTTAAATATCAAGTGTATTTTGAAAGAACAAGAGAAAATATCATGTGTATTTTGAAAATACACATAATATTTTCAAAGTACAGGTAAGTATTGGTATGTAAATTTTGAAATATCAAGAATATCAAGTGTATTTTGAAAATACAAGTGAAAATATACGTGTATTTTCAAAATACAAGTGAAAATATCACGTGTATTTTGAAAATACACGTTAAAATAAACGTGTATTTTTAAAATACAAGTGAAAATATAACGTGTATTTTCAAAATACACGTGAGTATTGGTATGTAAATTTTGAAATATCAGGATGTTAAATACAAGTGAAAGGTTTTGTATTGTTAAGATCTTCGAACGTGCAAACAACAATTTTGTAGTGCTTGATCGTATGATTCCTAAACAATAACACAACAATACAAAATAGTACACTCATAATACACATTAGTACATGGATATTGGATTGAACAAATTAAATTTCAATGTGCGTGTACTTTATGAATTTTTTTCTTGTACTTTCAACAAACTACACAAAAAAAATGAAAAAGTACACGCAATAATACTGATTACAAGCTAATAACATATCATTCAAATGCAGCTGGCGCAGACCAAAAACACTCCTAAATATTAACAAAATAATAATACTTCTTACAAACTCATGGAATATGAAGCCCTTATACTCTTGACTCACTTGAGTCTATATTGTATAAGTGTTCATCTAGTTTGGAAATTGTGACAAAATTGTGTCTATCCTAGAATCCAAAGAACCCAGAGCTTGGTTTGCTATCTCATCTTTCTTTCTTGATTGATCTAGACCATATTACCAACACTCACACACAGTAGAATTGATCTCATACATTTCATATTGCATATTATTGTGTGTACATATGTTAAGTGTGTTTAAATCGCTAAAATTGAGTTTAATATTTTTTTGGGATTTTATAAACCTTTAAAATAAGTTTTATTTAATTAAAATTTGTTTTTAAAAAGTCTTTGGGGTCAAACTGCAATTAAGATTTAATGGTTATATTGGTTGGAAGTTACCTTGGGTAGAATTCGAAAGTGGCAGAGACTTCAAGGTGTGTTTGTAATTAATTTTAGACGCGCGTTTGATATCTTATAATTGCCCAACATCTGTTGCATTCTGATTGGTGGATTTTGTGTTTCTTTGTAGAGTGTAAAACAACGATTGTTTACAACCCTTGGATCATTTTTATCAACGATCTGGATGCGCTCTTACTTCATCCCTGTGAACCTCATATGAACCAATCCGGAGAGTTTTAATCACCGCATATCGTGAACCCTTGGATCAAAGTCAATCGACCTTGACTCAATCTGAGCCATTGATTTTGAACCTTATTCTCGAATCTTCTCAGCTGCCTATAAAAGGACCCCTTCACTCAGTCACCTGAGATTTTTTGCCATTTCGTCCTTTTGAGAGAAAAGAGAGAGTAGAGAGAGAAAAGAGAAGAGAGAAACCAGAAAGAGAGAGAAAGAGTTAGAAACCCTAACCCTAACCCTAACCCTAAATCGTCAAAACCTTTTTCAAACCTAAACCTATTTTCAAGTCCTGTATATACCAAACACAACTTTGAGTTTTTGAGTGTTTTAAGAGGTTGAGAGTTGGTTTGTTTAGTTGGTTTGTTGCTGTAACCTCTTCGTTCTTAGATCTTGTGTCCAACTTAAACATTTATCTTCGATCTAAGTTTCTGCTTTATAGAAGTTTCAGATCTAAGTACTGTATGTTACATTTCACTTAGATTTACATATTTTGTTTCTAATCTTGATAAATATATTGTTGATGTAAATGTTTTTAACTTTGAAATCAACAATAATATTTTCTGTTTCTAGTTCTCTTGAAACAAGACCTTTGACCTAGTTTGGAATCGCACTTGGTGATTTTCAATCTCAAAAATATTTTCAAAACCTGAGATTGATTAAGATCTTGATACGTCTTCTGAGAAAGATAGCCGTGGATTCTGGGATTATTGTAAAGGTCAAATAAGGTTAAGTTTTGTGAGAAGAGAGAAAAAGAAAAATCACAGCATATAGTTCTTATGTATAATTTGTTAGGATTGGTTGTATAAAATAAGTGTGTGTGTGTGTGCATGCATGTGTTAGAGAGCACCTCCACAAACACTATCACCCTACCATACTAAAAGTGTTGATAATAAGATCTTGAGAACAAGAGTCGATGTAAAGAACTGGAACAAATTGGAAGTTAGCAAACTGGGAGAACAACATCAACAATCAGAACTGCAGAGAAGTCATAAGGACACCAGAGGGTACATTCCTAAACTTATATAGGTCTGAGTTGTATGCATGTTTGTTATATAGTTTGTAACTGTTAAAATTTGTTTTAGTGAAATTTTTTTTGGTTTACTCCGTAGAGGGGGTCGTGGATGTTTCCTCAGTTGGGTGAGGTTTTACCACGTAAAAAATCCTTGTTCTTAATCTTTCTACATCTCCTCATCTCATTCTTGGTTGTGCTGAGTTTAAAGTTTTTAAACTGTTTTATTAAACCTATTGATCAAATATTGAACAGATCTCGTACATACTTTTGTTAAACACATCTTGTGTTCAATTAGTTTTGATTTTAAAGAAAATAGTTTCTTCAAAAAACTGTTCGGAGTTACTTAAATAGTTTAATTTTATAATAAATGGCTTTAGTAACAGATTTTCAATTGGTATCAGAGCTTTGTAAAATCCTTTTAAAGAGATCCTGTGTTTCTGAAATTGTTTTCTGAAAATCAAACATGTACGAGAAAAATGAAAGATTTGGTAACTTGATCAGACCTCCTATCTTTGATGGAACCAATTTTGCTTACTGGAAAGTAAGGATGATTTCTTTCATTCAAGGAACTTTGGGAGATGATGTCTGGGACATTGTTGAAAACGGATACATTTTTCCTACTAAACCAGCCACTAAAGGAAGTAATGAGAGGGTTAAGAAAGTATTAAGTGAGTTCACACAAGAAGGGAAACAAGTTTCTCGTAACAATAACAAAGGAAAGAATGCCATATTTATGTCCATAAATGAACATGAGTTCAAAAGAATCTCATCATGTACCACTTCTAAGGAAGCTTGGGGCACTTTGGTTATTGCTCATGAAGGTGACACTAGAGTTAAGGCTGCTAAAACAAAAATGCTCATTCAACAGTATAACTCTTTAATTATGTCTGAATCTGAGTCATTTGATGACTTCTACATGAATTTGACTGATATTGTGACAAAAATGCATGCTAATGGGATAACATATGACAGACATGAAATTGTATCTAAAATTCTGAGATCATTACCATAGAAATTTGACAACAAAAGATACACTATTGAGGAAATGTGTGATATGAATCTCACTCCTGAATTACTCAGTAGTAAATTAAGAACTGTGGAAATGGAACTAGAATTTAAGAAACAATTAACCCAGTCCCATAGGAAACAGACTAGTTCCAATCTGAGCTTTTCCTCTAGGATGATTAAACCTGAGTTTAACATTCCCAATGATGATTCTGATTAGGAATGCGATATAGAGAGTTTGGACAATCAGATTGCCTTATTGTCAAAACAGTTTAAGAAAATCATTAAGTTTAGAAACAACATGGCAAACAAACAAGACAAGTCCAATTATCCAACTCACTCTAATCATAAACCTCATGAGAAAAGTCATGACAAACATCATAAGGACTTTCACACTAAACCTAATAGAGACCTTAAGAAGACTGAATGCTTCAGATGTGGTAAACTAGGACACATTGCACAAGACTGTTGAGTTAACTTGAACACTCAAAATAAACACGCTAGAGCCAACATTTGCAAGACATGGGATGATTCAAGTGACTCTGAAAATGAGGAACCTGAGTCATCTGATGTTTTTGACCCTTGCATGTCCTTTTTTGCCAAGATTATCTATAATGATGATATGCCTGTGTTTGTTAGTGAGGATGAATCTAGTAATTCTACTTCTGTTGTTTTGAATCATGCTGTAACTTGTTTAGATGCTTTAATTACTAAGAACATTGCTATTTCTACCTCGGGGTGTGTGAGTCAAAGGGAAAGCGATAATGACGATGTCAATGGGTGTGTGAGTCCAAGAAATGAAGCCTTAGGGGTCATTTCACACACTTCACTTAGTGACTCGGATAATGAAGATCTCCCAGATATTCACACACTTTATGCTAAAACTCTCAAGAAAAGCACTAGACTAGAAAATATTGTGAAAGATCTCACCAAGAAGTTAGAAGATCTAAGCCTGATGGTCAAACTTAATGCTGAAGAGTATACTACCCAATGTCTAACTCATGAAAGTGAAATCAAAATGTTTGATCAAAAACTGAGAAATTTGACTGAAACAAATGAAACTCTGGAGAAAAAATACAAAGGAACCTTGTTAGAATTGGAACAAACTAAGGAAACGACAACAACTGTTTTAAAAAAAATTACAAAATTTGAAAATAACTCAAACTGTTTTGATGGAATTGTTGCTGAATAAAAAAACAATTCTGATGATCGAACTGGAATAGGGTTTTGCCCCAATTTGAAGACAAACAAAATCTTTTAAACCTATCAAGTTTGTGTCAGGAGGTAAAAGACCTATTGAAACCTGCCCAGACTTTAATTCTCTAAAAACTGAGTTTGACTCAAAATATTAAAATTTTAACATTGGGGAATCAAGTTGCTCTAAACATGAAAGTTCACCTAAGGCTAAATAAGTCTTCCCCTCAATTAGGAAGAGTGAATCTACATTCAAAAGTGTACTATCTAGGAATAGAGTTCAACTTCAAAATCCCTTGAAACATATGTTTAGAGACTTTCCTAAGGGGACCCCAACTTTGAGCAATCTTTATTGCTCCTATTGTGATATATACGGTCACTCTTTTGATGGTTGCTATGCTAGAAGACTAGTTGAACCTGTCTGTAATCCTCCTATCTATCAGAATTTTAACTATTCTAGGAGAAGTCGTAACAATTATGTACTACCTAGACAACCAGACAAAAACTCTAACTATAGGAAGAGAAAAACCAAACCTAAAAGAACATTCCCTAGAAGGATTCCTAAACACTTTCCTAAACCAAATGCTCATGTCTTTCATAAAACTCAAAATCATGCGCAAAACATTTTTCAACAAAAATCGAATGCTCGCAAATTTTATCAATTGAGAGCTTATAAGCGCAAAATGAAAACTAGAGCAATTTGGGTTAGAAAAGATGATCTATTACCCCAGATGAAGTGTAACATTGTTATTACTGTTTTAAAAGCTGAACACACATCGTCTGGTTGGTATTTAGACTCTGGACGTTCTAAGCACATGACTGGGGATGATACAAAACTCTTTAACAAAACCAACTTTGCTGGAGGAAAAGTTATTTTTGGTGATGGAGTATCATCTCAAATCATAGGCAAAGGAACTCTCCTAGAAGATGGACTTCCTGTTCTTGAAAATGTTCTTCTAGTTAAAGGTCTTAAGGCCAACCTACTAAGTATCTCACAATTTTATGACTCAGATCATACTATTACCTTTTCAAAGAACAATTGCAAAATTTTAAATGAAAAAGGTGATTGCATAATTATAGGATTCAGGACCCCTGACAATTGTTATACTGTCATGAATAATTCGAAAATCTGTAATGTTGCCAGAATGGATGACAATGAGATATGGCATAACAGGATGGGTCACATAAATTACGATAATCTTAGTAGATTGACCTCTCAAGAAATAGTTAGAGGAGTTCCAAAAATCAATCCCATTTCTAACATTGTCTGTGGTTCCTGTCAGGAAGGTAAAATTGTTAAGGCACCTCATAAGAAAGTTAAAGATATCCTTACCTCTAATCCTCTGGAGCTCATCCATATGGACCTAATGGGTCCCTCCCAGACTGTTAGTCTCTGTGGACACAGTTACATTATAGTTATGGTTGATGACTTCACTAGATTTACGTGGGTAGCCTTCTTAAAACATAAGTCTGACACTTTTCAAACTTTCTTAAAAATACTTCTTCGGATTGAAAATGAGAAGGACACTCAAGTAAATAGAATTCGTAGTGATAGAGGTGGAGAATTCAAAGACAGTGGTATAATAGAGTACTATGACTATAATGGTTACAAACACGAGTTTAGTTCTCCTAAGACTCCTCAATAAAATGGAATCGCCGAGAGAAAGAATCGTACCCTTCAAGAGATGGCACGTGTTATGTTACATGCAAAGAATTTGCCTAAATATTTTTGGGTATAATCTATTCGTACTGCATGTCACATTATCAATAGGGTCTATCTTAGAAATAATTCCAAACAAACCCCTTACGAACTTTGGTATAAGAAAAAGCCCAATCTTAAGTACCTTAAAACTTTTGGTAGTACTTGTTATGTATGCAAAGATAGGGAACACTTGTCCAAATTTGACAGTCGGGGAGATATAGCTATTTTTCTAGGTTACTCACCTAATAGTAGAGCTTACCGTGTTTATAATCATCGCACTAAAACCTTGATGGAATCCATAAATATAATTATAAGTGACACTACTGTAGAGAGTAAGACTGGTGAATCAACTATTGAGGAAGAGCCTACAAATGTTTTAGAAAATGACTCTCCACAAATAGGTGATTCATTACTAATTGAGATGCCTGAAGTACCTAACTAGGTTTCTAAAGACCATCCCATTATTAACGTTGTTGGTAATCCCAGTGAGCCTGTCCATACAAGATCCCAATTAAGAAATTATGCACATTATGCATGTTTTGTTTCCCTAGTGGAACCAAAGAATGTAAATGAGGCATTGAATGACTCTCACTGGATTTCTTCTATGCAGGAATAACTTCTTCAATTTGTCATTCATGATGTCTGGTATCTTGTACCTAGGCCTAATCATAAAAAGGTTATTGGGAAACATTGGATTTTTAGAAATAAGTCTGATGAAAGTGGGATAATCATTAGAAACAAAGCTAGATTAGTTGCTCAAGGATACTCTCAAATTGAAGGAATAGATTTTAACGAGACCTTTACTTCTATTACTCGTTTAGAATCTGTTCGTCTTCTCTTTTCCATAGCTTGCTACTTGCATTTTACACTTTACTAAATGGATGTCAAATCTCAAATCATGTATTTCGTCTTAAAAAGGCTTTGTATGGCCTTAAACAAGCGCCTAGAGCCTGGTATGAGTGTCTTTCCAGCTTCCTTTTAGATAAAGGTTTTAAAAGAGGTGGAAATGATCAAACCCTATTTGCCAAACATTTTGGCCAACACATCATTATTGTTCAAGTTTATGTTGACGATATTATCTTTGGATCAACTTCTCCCTCAGAAGTAAAATCCTTCTATGAGATTATGCATAAAGAGTTTCAAATGTCTCTTATGGGGGAGTTGCAATTTTTCTTAGGTATTCAAGTCAAACAAAATTCAGAAGGATTATTTGTCTCGCAATCTAAGTACGTTTTAGAGATAGTAAAGAAATTTGGCCTTGAGAGTGCTAAAGATGCTAAAACACCGATGAGTACTACGGTAAAACTATCTAAAGACAAAACTGGAAAATCTATAGATCCAACTCTATATCGTAGTATGATAGGAACCTTGCTATACCTTACTACCTCGCGTACTGATATAATGTATGCTGTGTGTGTTTGTGTTCCTTATCAAAATAACCCTAAAGAGAGCCATCTATCTTCTGTTAAAAGAATCATTAAATATGTAAGAGACACTCTGAACCTAGGACTTTGGTACACTAGTGACACACCAAGCACTATAATTGGATACACTAATACTGACTGGGCTGGGTGTACTGATGATAGTAAAAGCACATCAGGAGCATGTTATTATATAGGTAATAATTTGGTAGGATGGAGTAGTAAGAAACAAAACTGCACATCACTCTCAACAGCTGAATCTGAATACATAGCCGCTGGAAGCTGTTGTGCTCAATTACTTTGGCTTAAACAAATTCTAAGTGACTACGGTATTCAAGAAAACCAATTGCATCTCTATTATGATAATCAAAGGGCGATTAATATCTCTAAAAATCCTGTTCAACACTCGCGAACAAAACACATAAAAATAAGACATCACTTTATACGCGAATTGGTTGAAACTAAGGAATTAGAAATTAATTATCTTCCAACTAATTTGCAACTCGCAGATATGTTTACCAAACCTTTAGATTACAATCGATTTATTTCTTTGCGTAAATATATAGGAATGGTGTGTGCGGATTAATCTCTTTGATCTCTCTATTTTTTTCCCTTTGTCTATTTGAGACAAAATGGGGGAGAAATTTGAGTCTAATGAATTTCACATATGCTAAACAGCTTGATCTTAGTAATTTATTGCATGTTTCTGTACAATTATTCTCAACAATTGTAATAGGGTATTAAATAGTTGAGTTATGTACTTTTACTTTCTAGGAAATGGGTAGATAGATTTTTTTTAGAATAGGTTTCCTTATTCTTGTTGTCCTACGAGTCCTAGATGACTCAAAGGAGATTTTATCTCATATTTCCAAAGGGGAAGATTGAAGCCCTTATACTCTTGACTCACTTGAGTCTATATTGTATAAGTGTTCATCTAGTTTGGAAATTGTGACAAAATTGTGTCTATCCTAGAATCCAAAGAACCCCAGAGCTTGGTTTGCTATCTCATCTTTCTTGATTGATTGATCTAGACCATATTACTAACACTCACACACAGTAGAATTGATCTCATACATTTCATATTTCATATTATTGTGTGTACATATGTTGAGTGTGTTTAAATCCCTAAAATTGAGTTTTAATATTTTTTTGGGATTTTATAAACCTTTAAAATAAGTTTTATTTAATTAAAATTTGTCTTTAAAAAGTTTTTTGGGTCAAACTGCAATTAAGATTTAATGGTTATATGGGATGGAAGTTACCTTGGGTAGAATCCGAAAGCGGCAGAGACTTCAAGGTGTGTTTGTAATTATTTTTAGACGCGCGTTTGATATCTTATAATTTCCCAACATCTGATGCATTCTGATTGGTGGATTTTGTGTTTCTTTATAGAGTGTAAAACAACGATTGTTTACAACCCTTGGATCATTTTTATCAACGATCTGCATGCGCTCTTACTTCATCCCTGTGAACCTCATATGTACCAATCCGAAGAGTTTTAATCACCGCATATCGTGAACCCTTGGATCAAAGTCAATCGACCTTGACTCAATCTAAGCCATAGATTTTGAACCTTATTCTCGAATCTTCTCAGCCTCCTATAAAAGGACCCCTTCACTCAGCCATCTGAGACTTTTTGCCATTTCGTCCTTTTGAGAGAAAAGAGAGAGTAGAGAGAGAAGAGAGAAACTAGAAAGAGAGAGAAAGAGTTAGAAACCCTAACCCTAACCCTAAATCATCAAAACCTTTTTCAAACCTAAACCTCTTTTCAAGTCCTGTATATACCAAACACAACTTTGAGTGTTTTGAGAGGTTGAGAGTTGGTTTGTTTAGTTGGTTTGTTGCTGTAACCTCTTCGTTCTTAGATATTGTGTCCAACTTAAAAATCTATCTTTGATCTAAGTTTATGCTTTATAGAAATTTCAGATCTAAGTACTTTATGTTACATTTCACTTAGATTTACATATTTCGTTTCTAATCTTGATAAATATATTGTTGATGTAAATGTTTTTAACTTTGAAATCAACAATAATGTTTTCTGTTTCTAGTTCTCTTGAAACAAGACCTTTGACCTAGTTTGGAATCGCACTTGGTGATTTTCAATCTCAAAAATATTTTCAAAACCTGAGATTGATTAAGATCTTGATACGTCTTCTGAGCAAGATAGCCGTGGATTCTGGGATTATTGTAAAGGTCAAATAAGGTTAAGTTTTGTGAGAAGAGAGAAAAAGAAAAATCACAGCATATAGTTCTTATATGTAATTTGTTAGGATTGGTTGTATAAAATAAGTGTGTGTGTGTGTGCATGCATGTGTTAGAGAGCACCTCCACAAACACTATCACCCTACCACACTAAAAGTGTTGGTAATAAGATCTTGAGAACAAGAATCGACGTAAAGAACTGGAACAAATTGGAAGTTAGTAAACTGGAAGAACATCATCAACAATCAAAACTGCAGAGAAGTTATAAGGACACCAGAGGGTACATTCCTAAACTTATATAGGTCTGAGTTGTATGCATGTTTGTTATATAGTTTGTAACTGTTAAAATTTGTTTTAGTGAATTTTTTTTTGGTTTACTCCGTAGAGGGAGTCGTGGATGTTTCCTCAGTTGGGTGAGGTTTTACCACGTAAAAAATCCTTGTTCTTAATCTTTCTACATCTCCTCATCTCATTCTTGGTTGTGCTGAGTTTAAAGTTTTTAAACTGTTTTATTAAACCTGTTGATCAAATCTTGAACATATCTCGTACATAATTTTGTTAATCACATCTTGTGTTCAATTAGTTTTGATTTTAAAGAAAAGTGTTTCTTCAAAAAACTGTTCGGAGTTACTTAAATAGTTTAATTTTATATTAAACGACTTTAGTAACAGATTTTCAGAATATCATTCAAATTCCGCTGGCGCGGACCAAAATAACATAGGATTGAACAAATATGGATTTGAAATAAATATTTTATAGTGTACACGTATAAAACATAAAAGTACACGCATAATGAATTGAGAAATTCAATTTCAATGTGCGTGTACTCTGTGTATTTTGCGTATACTTTTTTCGATAGTACACGCAAAATACACATAGTACACGCAAAACAGGGCTTGTACATGTACATATTCCAATCATGTATATATTCCTAGTCCTTGATAAATCATCGATAAATGATGTATACAGGAGCAAAATTACAATGATGAAATACATATATCTAACATGCAAAAAGTGTGTTTTGCAATTAAATTGAGGGAAACAAATATATTTTTTCATATCATGAAGAAGAAGAATGTGATTTCATCAGTCCATGTGTCTACAAATTTATACATATGAGAACACAAAATACACAAGGACAAAAAGGTGATAAGATAATATATACATACTTATTAGTGGTGTTTGGCAGAATTTGATTTAGAATATAAAATGTAGAACTTAAACGAATAGGGTTTGATCGAAGAGAGCTAGGGTTTTGATCGAAGAGAGTTTGGGTTTTGATCGAACAGAGTTTTTAGCGCTTCGATCAGCAGTATTTATCTGTTGTTTTTGACCAAAATTTTATTAAGAAATAGATTCATTTTGGGGTTTTGATCGAAGATATGGTACGTTTAAGGTTTTGATTCAAGAGAGAATACAGTGTTTTTGGCGCTTCGATTTCTGAATAGTGCGTGTTTGTTTTAATTTCGGGGTATTTATATGTTGGACCTAATCGTTTAAAATTTATTGGGCCTGATTTTTTTGTCCAAAATTGTTTGTCCAAGGTCTAGATCGTAAAAGCCCCGAAAATAAATTCCCGAGATCCTACTTATAAGTAAAAATGCATCTAATTTAAAACCATTTAAGAGTGCCCAATGATTCTATAAATATTTGAGAAAGCACAAAAATGAATAAATAGACTATTTATTCTCCTCAATCTAAATAATGTCCTTTTACAATTAAAAGTACAATGCTTTAAAAAATAAAGTACAGAGCTGTCAAATCGTCCCCATATCTAAGGATGGCAATTTTTCCCTAAAATTCGGATCTCTGTTGATCCCCGACAATTCGTGGATTGGGGCGGGTTCGGGGAGTAAAAAAAATCCCCAAAAAATTTCGGGTCGGGTTCGGGTATAGCCTCGGACCCCCACGGGGATACCCGAATTATTAATATATAATAAAATTTGTATATATATTAATATATAAGATATAAGAGGGACATAACATTCAACCGTAACTCCTTATTTTTTCGTCCGCCTCGTGACTCCCTCATCTAAAAAACAAAAACCCTTACGTGAAACCCTCCTCCCTCATTCTTATCCACCATCTCCCTCATCTCCAGCCATATGCACAAACACTTTCAAAGAATCCGACAAGATTTGCCCCACCGAAATGGGATTGATAATCTGATCTAGTGTTCCTTCTTTGATGCAGCGTTTAACCCACGTAGCAAGAATGCGCTGCTCACCATTGAGTTTGAAATCCAGGGCTGGCCTTCCGCACATGACTTCAAACAACACGACCCCAAAATGTTATGGGTTCTCTGGTTTAAGTTTTGTATTATTGAATTTTCCATTCTTTAGTAAAACTTATCGGGTCACTTGTATGGGTTCGTTGTGAACTTCATATATATTATCGTGTTGTTCCTACACTTTTGGATGAATTTGATCCTTCAACCAGTAGATAGGCTTCTTAAATGTTTTTATAATAGAACTGTCAATGACATGAATATTTCTCTACTTCTTACAGAAAGGTTAATAATTCCTTTAGTTTTTAATATTTTCGATTTATGCAATTTGTATAGATAATGTTGATAGAAGAAAAATATTTAGATGAAATGAATTTTTTATATTAAAAAAAAGGAAAAACGGGTTCCCCGCGAGAAAATCGATACCCGTTTTAAACTGGGATGATGATCCCTAAACCCGTTATAACGGGGAACTGGGCGGGGACGGGGAATGATATTTCTAACGGGGAACTGGGCGGGGACGGGGAGTTAAAACCCGACCCCGAACTGACCCGTTTCCATCCCTACACCTATCCCAAATTCGAATATGCCACATCAAAAATAATAAATTGCTCCTCGTGTAAAACATGTCATGCATATATAAACTATAGAGTAGGATCGTATAAATGCTCCAAGTGAACTACACAGACTTGTGCGTGCACATATTTAAGTGTGCATGCATATGAACTCTCAACTAGCATCTCAAGAAAAAATATCACATCCTAGGATCTCACCTCGTGTCACTACGCATTCTAATATCCCTCATATATTAAATCATCATCATCGTATTTCCCTCAGTACGATGTGTACTCTTGATCACCTCTCTTGTTAGTTATCCTCTCAACCCTCCATGGTCTTAAAACCAACATAATCATAATAACCAGGCATGATAGGGTACTCCCCTCATCGTCCTATCACAATGGCTTAACAACCCATATCAAAACCGACTTAATAGCCCAACAGTTCCATGGCATGACACACGAGATTAAAAACAAGAAAATAGCCTGAAAGCACACCCTGTTTGGTGAGGGGTTTGGCTAAGGGGTGCATTAGCATCCTCTAATATCAACAATGATATCAATCTCGCAACATAACTTCTTTATCAAGATTTTCATGAATTAGGTTATATTATCTACCAAAGGCCGTATTTTGGTGCGATAGCAAGTGCTCTCGCCCAAGCTACGATTGGTCTTTGGTTTGAGACATGGGAGCAACCTTTTCATATATGGAGGTAAGGTCAACTGATGTCCGCCTCTTCCAGACCCTGCAGTTAAGCAGGAGCCTTGTACACTGGGTATGACCTTTTTTAGGTTATATTCTCTACTTAATTCTACACCCATTATAAGCGTAATATCATTTAACTACGATTTTTTCATCTATTTGGCATGAAAAGAATGTCACATAATCATGCGTGCAAAAAGAATAATATATACCAGTATGGCATACGAGATGCAACACATAACATGAAATATATGTATACAAACAAGAGTTATTACACGTAGCACACAAAATAATCACGGGAGAATGACACTTACCTCAAACGAATATAATCCACAAAATATAAATATTGAAATCAACAACAATTCATTTTCACATTCTGATCTCAAATTCATGTTCCAAGGGAAAAATCGAGCAACTTTCATACTTGGTTCATCATTAAACTCCAAGTAAAAGGTATTTAAATTAGGGTTCAAAGCTATAATCAATGGCGTTTAGGGTTTCTCTATTAGGGTTTGTAGTGTTTAGGTATGATAACCAGTGTGCGTATGAAAAGAAAATAAGGTTTGGCGTATGAAATATAGGTTCCAGCATCGTAAAAAGAAGTCCAAACAAACAACTTAAGAAAGCCCTAAATAAGACAACTACCCCCACTATAACGGTCATGCGAACCCGTTATAGAGGTTTGGGTCCGAAATAGTCGTGACAATCCACTGTGGTCTCGAGTAGGAAGCCTCAAGGGCGGCCAAATCCCCACGGTCGTGGATGCCACGCACCTCAAACTCTCTCTTCTTCTCCTTTTCTTTTCTCCTCCTAATCCTTTAAGGATTCAACCAACCCAATCCAACTCAGGTACACCACTTCCAAGCTTGTTCCCTAAGAAATACAAAAATACCAAAATGCCCTTGGCATTTCAACTGTTATTCAAAATAATATACAAATTCAAATAATCCAATTAAGTCTAGAAAATGCACAATTAATTCTCATAAAATATTTACTAAAATATGGGGTATTACAATGTCTTGGGAATATATATATGATGATGTGTGTGTCATGTATAACCCAAAACTTTGACACAATTGATAAGATATTGTGTCACTTTGTATTGTGTCATGTCCATACTTCTTGAGCTACGCATACACGACATTATACTTGAGTATGAATATATTTATATGATAAAGAGTCATTCTTGTTACCCATCTTGCATTATGCTAAAAGAGAGATGAAAAAAATATTCTCTGTGTATCGTGGCAAGTTATGTTTAAAGAATATTGGTCATATCGGATAAAAAAATGAAACATCACGTATATTTGATTTTTGCGTGTTGTGTTATGTGTCGTATCAAGCAAAAACACGAGCATGAACTTCTCACTTTTCGTAATACCTTATGATGAACAATATTTTAAATTATTATATTTATGTTATATTGACCATGATGATACTTCTTCAAAGATAAGTATAGTAATCAAGGTAATTACATATTTTCTTTGTCAACTATTATGAGATCTCCTTCTACCCTCTAAATATAATAATTATATTATCTTCCTGAACATAACTTCAATATTTTTTTATTTCCATCCACCTCGTAAAGTTTTCAACCATTTTAAAACATAGAGAGGAGATATTTGGGCGTGAATGATGGTGGTTCCGAGGCCCAACAATGGAGAGAGAGACCCACTGGTTGACAATGGGGGTGTTTGTCAAGTTTGTGTTGTAGAAGAAGAGAGTATTTTAACATATTCACAATTTTTTAACATCAACTAATGAAAGACATATTTATGTTAGTGTTATACTTTAGGGGTGAATTAAAACAAACGATAATTTAACATCTCAACCGAGATCTAGAGTCCTCTTATATATACACCAATCATTTTGTGTGTGGTATGAAACCTTTATTCTTATTAGTTTATTGAGCATAATGCATATTGTGGGCTCTCTTAATTATTATACTACATATATATATATTATAGATGCATTGCGGTTAACATATTTTATATAATGAGAAATATATGTTACCATTATAATATTCACTTTGAGAAGTTCAAATTACAACGATAGTATTTATAATAACATGTAATTGCACAACCTCATAGATTATAAGTCAACAATCACACTAGCCAATCACACAATGAGAACACTTCATATAGGTGGTTTAACAAATTGCTTATGTTCACGAGGGAGAGATCTTTTATTAATATAAGAGAGAGAGAGATAGAAATTTGGTAGGGTTTTCACTTATTATTAGCCACATGCCCCACCTAGTTATGGTGGTAGTGGTGGTGGTGTGTGTGTGTGTGGGGGGGGGGGGGGGTATTTATATAGTATATCGTGAGAGCCTATCTTGAGGTGGACTATTTCATTATCACTTATCATCTCAACAATATATCTCGTTGGATTCATTCTTGCACACGCGTGTGCTTATCAATCTAAAGGGCGTGGACAATGCGTCTTAACTAGGTCACAATCATCATAAGTGCTAAAATCACTTGGTTTTGGGTCTATTAAGATGCAAAGTCTTGAAATGATTCATAACTCTTTTGTCATTCCCCTTTGACACGGAGGCATTTGAAAGTCGTGATAAATGATGGCGTGTGATTTGAGAATTGAGTCATGGTCCCCCCAAATACGGATTGTTATTTTTCTTAACTGTTCATTTTGTCCTGAAGTCTTAAAGTGAAGTCCCAAGTTTTATCGCTAGCCATTTCATTCAATTTGTAAGTTATCACGACTTCATACTTTTCCTCTTATCTTCTTGCATTTTCTTTTATGCTTTTACAATAATAGTGTACAAAATTGATACCTTCACCATCATCGATTTTTAAGAGATAGTACATCCCATATTCGGTTACCTTTGAATTATCAAGAGATGGAGTTAACCCATGTGATCCAGCAGAGGGAACAAATTTTTTCTCTCATATGGTGGTGGAGGTTGATATTACCTCCCCCGAACTCAATATTTTAGTTTTTACGAATAGTTATGGATTGTTCTGGCATAAGCTACCTCTATTCTGTTAGCAAATTGTGGACAACGTTCATCACCTCAACAACCTTCACGATACCAACTTAGGTAGTGCCGAGATGAGCTACTATTACTAGTAGGTCCTTATGAGGGACATCGTCTCACTACACCGAAAGGCTAAATTGTCACATTTGAACCGGCCAGCCTTGTCACGATCATTGATCATGACAAAAAAATATGCATTTTTTTGTCATGATCAATGACCGTGATCAGTACATGACAACGATTTGTCACGGTTATTGACCGTGACAAGTCCGTCAAAAGTATAGTTGTTACGATCAATGACCGTGATAAATTTAGAAAGTTATCAAGGTCAAAGACCTTGACAGGTCCGTGACAACTTTCTCAGTAAAAAAAGCCACCACCTATTTTTTCCCCACCGTTTACATTTCCCCCATTTTTCTCTCTCTGTCTCGTGCGACTGCTCTCTCCCTCTCTACGTTTTTAGGTGAGTTTTTTCCTTTCTCTTTCCTTTGTATACGTGTGTGTGTATATGTGTATATGTGTGTGTGTGTATGTGTGTGCAGGTGTATGTGTATATGCGTGTGTGTGTGTGTTGGGGGGGTAGGGGGAGTGATGGGGGAAGGTGAGAGAACCAATGAGTTGTTGATTTGAATCCATTTTTTGGAAGTTTAGAGGTGGGAGAAAATTGGGAGATATAGGGAATTGATTGTGTTTGGTTTTGGTGTAAGAGATTTTAGTGTGTTGTTTTCAATTTGGGGATAAATATATTGAATGTCACATGTGCATGTATGATTTCAAAAATAGTGTTAATGTTGTTTGTGGACTTTATACTTTGCCCAAATAGTAGTTATTTTACACCAATAATCGGATTTAACGTAATATGAAACGAGGTTAAGATATGAGAATTAAAATACAAAGAAGAGAATATTTTTTTCAAAAATATTTAAAGGGCATACTAATTCAGCATCTCTATTGATATTGAATTGAATTGAATTGAGTTGGACAAGTTGGATTAATTGCACACGTAGATATTTAAATTCTTTCCTTACTCTATCATATTAAATCATAAGTAAATTATCTCAACAACTACCTTATCTAAATGAAAGGGTATCACGCGGGGGTGGAGGGGGGGGGGGGCATTGTTTGGATTTCACTTGGGTTAGACATTCCATGCATGAAGTTTAGTGATGGGAAAGAGTGACAACTCAAACCTTTAATATAATTAACATGCTTTTAATGTAGTATCGCATTTCACGAGAAGTCACATAGTGTTACCATCCCCTTAGCTCCTTATAAAATGGACTAAAACATATGAAATGCTCTAAACATTAATAACCTTTTTAATTTGTATACACTGTAATCCTATAGGATCCGTTTCTCTAAATTGAAATTGAATTATAACTGGTATTGATGTTGGTATAAATTAGGATAAATTGAAATTGAATTTGAATTTGAATTGGTATTGATATTGATATAAATTGGTATAAGTTTTAGTTCTTATGCGTACTTTAAATTAAATGAAACATACTTTAAATTACATAATTAAATGAAATCTCTTGAATTGTGATAAGACATAATTAAATGAAACATACTTTAAATTACATATAGTGCGTATAGATACTAGCCTTATAGTTCTTATGCGTATGCATTCAATAACCCTTAGACCCGTTCGAGAGACATTACCCCTGTAATGAGATCTCTCGAATTGTCCCGTTTGGACAGTTTGGGACTGCATAGTTTCTATATAATAATATTCTTAGTGGATTAAACTTGTTACTTTTGGAGAAAGTTATGCAGTTGTATCTTAATGTAGATTTACAATTTGAAGGACGGGAAAATAAAGCATTACCTAGTCCCAAATATACCAGATTGTAACAAAGACTATTGGCCATGGATATAAATTCTATTTCATTTACGTTACATTCAATGGTCCTAAGTTTAGAAGGATTAAATAGATAGTTATCCAATGCAATCTTGGTCGCAATCTTATCACCTTTGTGTACGATCTCTTGAATTACACTAAATTAGGTGGATAGTCACGATAAGCTGGTCACGGATTTGTTCTATGACCATAGACAATAAAAGTGTCACTAGTTCCATGGTCATAAATTGTCACGAAACTAGTTGGAGCTGGTCACGGTCTTTAGCCCTAACCAGGTAGGACACGATCCTCATCCGTGACCATCATGGCGCCAAACTCGTGCAAAAATTCCCTCCGAGTGTGGTCACAGACAAAGGTCGTGACCATATCCATGACCAATGCCAAAATTCTATCCAATAGGGTCATGACGTTGGGTCATAACCAATTCAAAATGGTCACGGATAGTGGTCGCGGTTCAGGGTTATGAACAGTGCTATTTTAATGCCATGGTCACGGTTAATGATGTGGAAAAAAAATGGTCACGGTGTTGGGTCACGACTTGGGGGCCGTGACCAGTATCTTTATATTAAAACCCTCAACAACCCTTTCATTTCAATACGACCACTCTCTCTCTCAAACCCTTTGTTTTCCCTCTCTCTTGGGCCGTCATGCTCTCTCCCCGGCTTCTTCTCTATTTTTCGTCTTCCTCTCTCTCAATCTCAAAGGTAACATTTTTTCTCTGTATATATATTTGTGTATTTATGTATATGTGTGTATGTATTATCCGTACAGTGTGTGTGTATATATATATCTATATATATGTGAGTGTGTGTGTGTGTGTTGGTTAATGGGTGTTTATTTTAACCCTAACAAGTTTTGCAATCCTAATTTTTATGCATATGTTAATGTGAGTTTATTTTAACCATAATTGAAATTAAAACCCTAATTTTCTTATAGATTTTAATGTGTATTTATTTTAACCCTAATTAAAATTGAAATTCTAATTTTCATGTATATGTTAATGTGTGTTTATTTTAATCCTAGTTAAATTTGAAATCCTAATCTTTATTTAGATGTCTAGGTGTATTTATTTGAACCCTAGTTAAAATTGAAACCCTAATCTTCATGTATATGTTTATGTTTATTTATTTTAACCCTAATTAAAATTGAAATTCTAATCTTCATGTATACATTTAATGATAAATGACCCTACTTTAGTGAGTTGGTATGTGTTTTATCACGTAGATGATAGAAGGAGTACAAGGTAATTATTGGTTGTTGGTTTTCTTGGATTGATTATATATATATATATATATATATACAGTTTCAAACTCTCTCATAATAAACCCTAACAAAATGTGTCTTAACACTTACGACAGGTTGTTGTTTGGATATCACCGCGATGAGATCCAACGTCCATGGGTTAAGAGAAGGGTAGTGATGAATCAAAATCTTAATCAAACTAATGTACCCTTATACGTCATATGTTAGAATAAATAGTTATTAAGTAATTAGAGCCCTTATTTGTAGGACTTATATTCATGCCCTCATATATTTTTCTTCGAAAAAATGAGGTACGATGATAATCAATAGCAACAAGAGTATAAGAGATTGAAATTGGACCGCACATATACCTCTTTTATTGGTGCGTGCCATATAGAGGGTATTCATATTTATAAGTATGGGAATAAGAAGATCGAACAATATAATTAGCTTGCAAATCATGGGGTTGATCTTTAATAAGAGTACCTATTCGATCGTATTCTATTTTCCCTACAAGAAAGATGGGATGATGCTATAAAGAATATATTCAACACACATAATCCTGATGTAGCCGTGACCTTATTTACTTTGTTAGAGAAGGCAAAAAAAAATTCACCCGTTATGGATACAACTATGTACAGAGATCATTAACATAGACTGTGATGTCTCACGCCATATGCACGTAAAATTGAATCTTGCCAACAAGTTGAAAAAGATGGGTTTCCGAGTTCATGTCACGGATACCTATATAACAATAATAGATGCGCTTCTTCCTAGTTGGCCACGTGCGAAAATCCATAGGTTTTTAAAAACTAATACTAAATGAATGGAGACCAGACACACCGAACATATTCTAAAGTCTTACTCTGAAAAGGTATATATATATATATATATATATATATATATAGAGAGAGAGAGAGAGAGAGAGAGAGAGAGGCTCACCTACATCATGATGTACACATAACACATAGTTTTAGGCTCTAAGAAATTATTTTTTCAATTTTTTCTTGAAATATATATGTAGTACTGCTCTTGTGCAGGCTTTCCCTCATTTTAACAGTGTGGTGAGCCCTGAAAAAAGAGAGAGCGCTTATAATTTAGCTAATATTTTCTGAGCTCACCACCAGGCGACACATGTTCGGTCCGCACTGTTAAAATGGGGGACAGTCTGCACAAGAGCATTATATATATATATATATAGTCATAAACTTGATTATTTAGTTATAGTTTCATATTATTATAATTATTTAGTCGCTTATTAATTTTTATTTTTGTAGATAATGTCGAGAGGCAATGACCAAAATGTACCAAGTGATGAGGTGACACTCCAATGAGGATCCTCGTCTCGTGCATAATAACACGAATTATCATCACAAATTGTTGAGCAATTCAAAACTCCACCTCTGGTTCATTCCTCTACTCCAAGTACGTGTAGGCAACAAACACTTGTTTCTCCAACGCCCCCATCCAGTGCTCTCGACACCTCTCGCTCAAATGAAAAGAAGCCCATTAGGTTCTCCATTCTAAAAAATAACCCCATGGGTGATAAAAATGACTTGCTGAGATTTAAAGCCTAGTGTTTATCGCTGGGAAAAATGAACGCGGGAGCCGAGGGACCAGGCAATTGGAACCTTGTTGATCAAGCCATCAAAGATGACATATGTGATCAAATTTGCAAGTAGTTTTCATTTCTCAACCATTCAAAGCATAAGGTTCTTTCTCGAATTGCTAAAAAAATACCAGAGAAACCTTCGACAGAGACATTTTCGAAAGCATTCATCGAGCTCCGATATTTTGTCTCTGAAAGACAAATTGTCTCTGCATGTTGAAATGCCGCAGTGGAATAATTTTTTGGAGAATGATTCAAAGGACAAGAAGCTAGTCCAGAGGGAGAAGAATAAACAAAATAGGGCAAAAAAAACTTATGTCCACATACTGGGCTCCAAACCTTAAGAAGATTTGAAGAATGAATGGTTAAGTAGGACAAAGGATATTCTAGATGCCGATAAACAACCAAATTGGGCCAACTTATATGTTCATGCTCGATGGGATAAAGATAATAAATTCCCGTCGCACTTGGCTAAGACTCTGGAATTAATAGAGGCCATTAGCAATCAGTCAAGTTCGAGACGCTTTGATGACTTAGAAAATGATTCCCTGACCCATACCTTTGGAAAGGACCCGGGGGGGGGGGGGGACAACAGTTATTGAATCATATATGTCGAAAATAAAATTAGAACACACTGCACCTCTCGTGGACCAGCTTTCTTCGGTCAGGAATCGTGTCTCGACCCAAGAGGACCATCAGTCTAGGTTCAATGGGGATGCCCAGGAGATTAAAAGTAACCTGGGAGTCTTGACGAGTGAAATTTGGAAACTCGTGTCTCTTTTTACTAAACTTTTTCAGCCCCCAATGCCTCCTTAAGGTTTCTCTTACCCTCCTTCACAAGGTTTCCCCTTCCTCCCTCTACCAGTTTCCCTTACCAAATGTCACCTCATTTAATATTCCCCTCCCAAATACCAACTCCTTCAACATTCCCCTTTCCAGTGCCTCCGTCTGTCGTAGGTCTTGGATCATCATCAACCACTCATGGTGATTATGGCGAGCAGTTATATTTCAAGGACCTAACCAATAGAAGAATTGTTAGCGTGTGCACACTTTAGTTGTCAGAACTAAAGTACATGACCGGTCTTTGCAAAAGGGTGAGGCTCAGGTGATGGTTAATGAAATATAAAACGATTGCGAAGATGTATATGTGTACATTGACAGCGGGGAAAGGACGTAATTGAGGCATTATGCAAATTCTTTTATCACTTGCCTAGTTTATTTATTGGTCAAGTTCTAATAATATTTTATTATTTCAGTTGTAATAATATTTTTTTTGTTTCAATTGTAAGAATATTTTTTTTTTTGTTTCAGGTCAATTTTGATAATATATTTTTTATTTTAATTGTAATAACACCACTTGGAAAATTTCATTAATTTAGGGTTTAAATGTAACATTTTCGTAATCATATTTATTTCTTGACTGTAACATGACATTTGTTTTTTGACCTATTAAGACATGACTGAAATTTGAAGATTATTAAATGGATTTCACACGATACAAAGAATGTATGGGGGAGACCAACCAAATAATAAAAATTTATGTAAAAGGCGTTCAAGAATTTGTTAAATACGCTTACAAAAATCTTAAAAGTGACAAGATTTTGTGTCCGTGCACCCATTATATGAATGAAAAGTATAAGCCATTTGAAGACGTTGAGTTGAATTTCATAACGTGGGGGAATTCGTCAAGTGTATAAAATATGGACATACCATGGTGAAAAAACTATACCTTATGTCCTGAAAGAATTTCTAGTACCCGACTGTGTAACAAAACCCCGAGTGGAAGTGGTATATGATTTACTAATACATCATATATTGATCGACTTAATTGATGATTTTTACGGAGACCACAACCATTAAAACCTATAAACTATGGATACGGATAATGCATATTCTGACCAAGTAAATGAATACTTTGATGATGAACTACCAGGAAATGGGCAATGCATATGGTTGAAAGCCGATGCGGCTAGACCGTTGTATAAAGATTACGATGAAGATCACTCAGTATTATATGCATCGATTGATTTGCATAAATTAAAGAGTCAATTTGGTTTACCAGGCAACAGTGTAACCGAAATTTTAAGTGGGTTATAGAAATTCTCCCAAAATAACACATTACCAGACAATTATCCTACCATTAAGAAGGGCTTGAAGGGTTTGGGTTTGAAATACAAATCTATTCATTCATGCAAGTTTGATTGCATAGTTTATCGTAACGATCACAAAGAGAATGATGAGTGTACTGTATGTAGTGAGCATATATATGTAGTTTATGAGAATGGAAAGGAGAAAGCTGCAAAATATCGCAACTGCTCGCAAGTCCCACAAAAGGTTTTGAAGTATTTTCCACTTGGGCCACGGTTAAAATTATTTTTTTATTCTATCATGGATAGAGAAGTCCATGACATGGCATGCTCGATGAGAGGTGGGTAGGAATCTATATGTCATTCGGTTGATTCACTCATCTGGTAAATTTCAAATGCACGACACTATGAATTTGCAAAGGAACTATGCAACGCCCGTCTTGCAATCTCAACTGATGGTTTTAACCCTTTCGATAATTTAAGTACTAATCAGAGTTATTGATCAGTTCTCAAAATGCCTTTAAGTCTCCCTCCAACACTGTGCACGAGAAAGGAGTTCACATTATCATTTTCGTTCATACCCGGGTCGAAGGCTCCCGGAGATGATATTAATATATTCTTAGCCCCATTAATTAAAGAGCTTAAAGATTTATAGGATAAAGGCGTGATGACATTTGACTCTCATAAGGATGAAGATTTCACACTTATAGCAATGGTGAAGTGGGCGATCCACGACGTTTCTGTTATGGGACCTTATCCGGTTTTAATTTTCATGGTTATTATGGATGTCCCATATGTGGGGAGAAAACTGAAGCCAGTTGGCTATATCATAGTGGTAAGATGAGTTATACAGGTCATCGTAGATTTTTGCCAACCAGTCTCCCTTTCAGGAACGACAAGTCTAACTTTTTCCCTGTTGGTCACGAGCGCAGAATTCCACTTGCTCGAATTTTTAGTTAGAAAATTGAGGATAAGGCTAAGACTGCGACTACGGGGAATAGGTATGTAGGCAAACACCCTCAGTTTGTAAACCATAATCTTAAAGTTAGGGAGGATCCGAACGACCCTAGTAAAGCAAAGCTATGGTCTAGATGATCAATATTTTTTGACTTATCATATTGGAAAGATAATCGTGTAAGGCATGTAATTGATGTAATGTACACAGAGAAGAATGTTGCAGAATATATGATAGGAATATGTATATGTGGATCTCATTCAAGAGATGAAGAGCGTGCCCGCTGCGATCTATAGGATATGAAAATAAGGAAGAAATTGTGGTTAAAATATGATCGTACAATAGGAAGAATTGTTATTCCACAGGCTGCTTTCACTTTGAATACTAGTGAGAAAAAGATCCTCTTAGAACGTTGATTAACTTGAAGACTCCAACTGCTTATTCTAGTAATTTACTTAGGATAGTAAGCTACCAAATAAATGACTTAATATAGTGCAAGTTTCACGACTGGCACGTAATCATCCAATTAATCCCTTTGCTATTTCGTCATTGCTTCTCCAAACACAAAGATCCCCGTCGAAAAATTATGCAAATTAGTTTATGTTTTACCCTACTTTGTGCAAAAATGGTAAACAAAAGGCACATTAAAGCTACGAAATCAACTTTAGCGGAGGCAGTTTGTGTATTAGAGAAATACTTTCCTCCGTCGTTCTTTGATATCAACATCCACCTTCTTATGCATTTATACAATGAAGCTTTATTATGTGGTCCCGTTAGATATCGATGGATGTATCCTTTTGAGTGCTTGATGAAAACCTTCAAAGATTACGAAAGAATACACGGTATATTGGAGAGTTAATTGCTTAAGAATACATAACCGTGGAATTTCGCTATACGCTAGGGAACATATGCCAGAACAAGAGGTGAGGAGGTTCAATCCTCGTGGAGAACGAGTGATCGAGGAACCTGATGATTTCGAGGATGAATTGCCTTTGGGGGAACCCCTAAAGAGGTGAAACTCACAAATCTACAATATGAGCAAGCAACTCTTTATGTCTTCGAATCGCAAAATGAAGTTGAAGACTGAAGATAGTGAGTATCTACTGAATTCTTCTTCTTTGATTATATGTATTTTATATTTTATTATCTAAACTCTACAATCTATTCGTAGAAAGTACGAGAATAAAATTGCCCAAAATCAAAGGAGAAATTGCACAACAACTGATTTTAGGGCATGTGTATTAAAGAGGTAAATTTACCTCTTATGTGCATGGTTATTTATTCACGTTTGGTAAAAACATGCTATAATATAAATTCATTAATAAATGCATCTTTTAAAAATAAGTGATGTCTCTTTAAGGCTTGTACACCTAGCAAAAGGTCCTAGTTTTCATGCGAAAGAGTTAAAAAAATTCTGTACCAACAGTTTGATTTCGTTTCATATCCATATGAAGAAAATCTTTTGACACAAAATAGTGGAATTTTAATTTCTACCTTGACTACTTGTATCACTAGAAAAAGTGATAAAAATTTCAAAAAAATACGATGCTAACTTATTATGGGATAATTCAATAAATCATAGAACTTAATTTATTAGATTTCATAGAAACCGTATTCTATTGTGATTGGGTGGAGGTGGAGGATACTACGAATGCTTGCAAAGTTGATCCTGACTCCACACTTGTTATGGTAGATTTATCAAAGTTTTAGAGTAAATATCGCATAGTCCATGAGCCTTTTATTTGTGTCTTTCAGAACGTAATGAAGGTATTCTACTAAAAGTGCATAAATGATGTCAATTGGTATGTTCTTATGCATGCACCAAAGGGTATGGCTACTCAAGTAGAGACATTAAAGGCTCCAAAAGAGTTTCAGTCAGCTCTTGATGACGACCCTAATTTGAAGGATTTTTAAGTTGATTTAGAGGAAGCTTGAATATCAAAACATTATTTAATCCTTGTCAATCTTATTTGTATCCTATTATGATATTGACACTATATTAGCTCTTTACTTTGATGTATGAGTGTTTAGTTTAATGTATGTGTGTTTAGTTTAATTTACAAATATTTAATATGGTTCATGCATGTTTAGTTGCATATTAATTTAAACAAATTAATATGCAAGCAATGTTAGTATTTTGAAAGTACACTCATAATACATAAAGTACACGCAAATTAAAATGAACAAAATCATTTTTAATGTACATGTACTTTATGTATTATGCGTGTACTTTTATAAAGTACATGGATATTTTATAAAGTACACGCACACTGAAAATTATTTTGTCCATTTAAATGTGTGTGTACTTTATATATTATGCGTGTACTTTATTTTTTTATTTTATTTTTTTAATAAATGCATAAAATAATATACAAGTAAAATTACTCACAAAATCCAAGGCAAGTGTTAAAATCCATCTAGTGGGCCCCAAGTAGGATTACAAACAATTAAACTCCAAAAGAATCAGATGAGATATTCGAGTCATTGTTTACAACAAAAGAATCAATACCACTCGATATACCAATGCTATTATTGCCAGAATCATATAATACATAAATTACATATGTATTATGCGTGTACTTCCATAAAGTACACGCATAATACATAAAGTGCACACACATTGAAATGAACAAAATCATTTTCACAGTGCGTGTACTTTTTGTATTATGCGTGTACTTTCATAAAGTACACGCGTGTTTTAAAAAGTACATTCACATTGAAATGTGTAGATGTGTATTTCCTCACTAATAATGATATGAAACATCCACTGGTTATGCTGGGCTTAGATTCGATTATTTTGTCGAGAGAGTTGATGAGAAATCCGTGGACAACGTACGCCTAGTCATATTTAATCATATCATTTATGTGGTTGATGTATGGAGTAAAGAATTCTCCTATTGTGAAGTTAAAGTTGCAAAACAGGAGAATGGTCATGAAGTGGAGAGGAACAACACCTCGTTCGTGTCTAACGTAACACATAGCAACTGACCGCGTAGTTGCAGGACTCCCAATTTGAGAATAGGATGCGAATTTCAAAATAGGCACACTTAGGCTTGAAAACATGCCACGAGTGGGCGGAAGCCAATAGCACTCAACTGGCACCACGAGTGGCACAAAAACCTCGTGCGTGTCCAATGTAATGCATAGCAAGCGGCCGCGTAATCGCGAGACTCTCGGTTTGAGAATAGGATCTGAATTTTAAAGTAGGCACACTTAGGCTTAAAAATATGTCGCGAGTGGGAAGGAACCACCAACAGCCCCCAAACGGCACCGCGAGTGGTACAAACACCTCGTTCGTACCCAGCGTAACATGTAGCAACCGGCCACGTAGTTGCGAAACTCCCGATTTAAGAATAGGACCCAAATTTCAAAATAGGCACAGCTAGAACGTGCCGCGAGTGGGCGAAAAACACGAACATCCCCCAAATGGCACCGCAAGTGGCACGAACACCTCGTGTGTGTCCAACGTAACACGTAGTAACTGGCCACATAGTCGCGGAACCTCTCGGTTTGAGAATATAACCCACATTTCAAAATTGGCACACTTAGGTTTGAAAATGTGTCGCGAATGGACGAAAACCACCAACAACCCCAAACGACACCGCAAGTGGCACAGATACCTCATGCGTGTCCAACGTAACATGTAGAAATCGACCGCTTAGTAGTGGGACTCTCGATTTGAGAATAGAATTCGAATTTCAAAATTGGCACACTTAGACTTAAAAACGTGATGTGAATGGGCAAAAACCACCAACAACCCCCAAACGGCACCATGAGTGGCACGAACACCTCGTACGTGTCTAACGTAACACGTACGCATAGTTGCAGGACTCTCAATTTTATTTATGAATGTTTAGTTTAATTTACGAATGTTAAATATAATTTATGTATGTTTAGTTGCACATTAATTTAAACAAATTAATATGCAAGAATTGTTAGCATTTTGAAAATATACTCATAATACATAAAGTACAAGAACATTGAAATGAGCAAAATCATTTTCAATGTGCATGTACTTTATGTATTATGCATGTACTTTCATAAAGTACGCACATTTTTTATAAAGTACACACACGGACAATGATTTTGTTCAGTTTAATGTGCATGTACTTTATTTATTATGCCAATACTTTAACACATAAAGTACATGCACATTGAAATGAACAAAATCATTTTCAGTATGCGTGTACTTTTTGTACAGGCATGTTTTAAAAAGTACACGCACATTGAAATGTGTAGATGTGTAAATGTGTGTTTCTTACCAGTAATGATATGCCACATCCGCTGGTTGTGATGGGCTTATATTCTGCTGTTTTGTCGAGAGAGTTGTTGAGAAATCTGTGGACAGCGGAAGCCTAGTCATATTTAATCATATCATCTATGTCGTTGATGTATGGAATAAAAACTTCTCCTATTGTAAAGTTAGATTTGGAAAACAGGACCATGGTCATGAAGTGGAGAGCAACAACACCTCGTGCGTGTCCAACGTAACACTTAACAACCGACCGCCTAGTCGCGAGACCCCCAGTTTGAGAATAGGACCCAAATTTCAAAATAGGCACACTTAAAGCTTGAAAACATGCCGCGAGTGGGCGGAAACCAATAGACCCCAAATGGTACCATGAGTGACACAAACACCTCATGTGTGTTCGAGTAACACGTAGCAACTGGCTACGTAGTCGCGGGACTCTCAGTTTGAGAACAGGACCCGAATTTCAAAATAGGCACACTTGGACTTCAAAATGTGCCACTAGTGGGCGGAAACCAACAGTACCCAAATGACACCACGAGTGGTATGACCACCTCCTGCGTGTCCAACGTAACACGTAGCAACCATCCGCATAGTCGCAGGACTTTCTATTTGAGAATAGGATCCGAATTTCAAAATAGGCACACTTAGGCTTGAAAATGTGCTGCAAGTGGGTGAAAACCACCAACAACCCCCAAACAAAACTTCCAATGGCACAAACACTTCGTGCATGTCCAACGTAACACATATCAATCGATCGCATAGTCGCGGGACTCCATGTTTGAGAGTAGGACCCGAATTTTAAATAGTCACACTTAAGCTTGAAAATGTGCCGCGAGAGGACGAAAACCACCAACATCCACTAAATGGCATCGCGAGTGACATGAACACCTCGTGCATGTCTAACATAACATGTTGTAATTGATTGCGTAGTCGTGGGAATCCTGGTTTGATAATATGATCCAAATTTCAAAATAAGCACACTTAGGTTTGAAAACGTGCCGCAAGTGGGCGAAAACCACCACCAACCCCTAAACGGCACTGCGAGTGGAACGGACACCTCGTGCGTGTTCAACATAACACATAACAATCGATCCCATTGTCACATGACTCCCGATTTGAGAATAGGACCCGAATTTCAAAATAGGCATACTTAGGCTTGAAAACTTATCGCGAGTGGGCAAACGACATCGTGAGAAACACGAACACCTTGTGCGTGTCCAACGTAATACATAGTAATCGAATGCATTTTCATGGGACTCCTGATTTGAGAATAGGACCCGAATTTCAAAATAGGTACACTTAGGCTTGAAAACGTGTCGCGAGTGGGCGAAAATCACCAACAGTATCCAAATGGCATCACGAGTGGCATGAGCACCTCGCTCATTTCCAACGTAACACGAAGCAACCAGTCACATAGTTATGGGACTCTCGATTTGAGAATAGTATTCGAAACTGCCCATATTTTTTTCCCATTTATATATAGTCATAGACCTTAATCATGACTATGCTTATTATTTTTTTCGTGATATATATTTGTCGTGACTCGGGTCCGTGATGAGGTTAAAAAAGTTCTAAATATTAGTCACGGCTGTGAGACATGACCAAGTTGGAAAAGGTATGAAAGTTAGGTCACGGCTTTAGGTCGTGATCAATGTTGTACAACTGTAAAGGTAAGTCGCGTCTTTGGTCTGTGACCAAAGTGAAATGTCGATCATGGGTAGTCACGGATTTTGTCCGTGACCAATTGGTCACGACCCTCCTCCGTTACCATGCACCATATACAGCTTCACACAATGGTCCGTGACCCGTGTTCTTGGTCAGGAATATTTTGGTCGCGGATGGGGTTCGTAACCCATGGGCCTAGTCACGGCATAAATTTGCGACCCTCCGCCTAATTTGGTGTAGTGTCGATACATATTATACATACGTTTAATGTTATTTACTCTTTCATGGTTCATGGGTTCACTTGAACTTGGAATCTCTCCTCTATTACCATAATATAGTGTAGTGGCTGATTATACTAAAGGAACCTCATCCAATTCACTTAGGAAGTTCCTGAGCTATATAGCTTCTTAAGTTGCCTCCAAAGTGGCAACAACTTTGGCCTCCATAGTGGGTTCAACAATACATGATTATTTCTCAATCCTCCAACTAGAAGTTCCACCTCTTAGTATAAACACATATCTTAAGGTAGACTTTATGGAGTTCTTATATAACTAAAAACCCAAGATTTTGTACCTCAAAGGTACACGACTATCTGCTGAGTAAAATAACATATAATCTCTAGCCATTTTCAGGTACTTTAGGACGCGCTTTACTATTGTATAGTGTTATTAACTTGGATTCGACTAAAATAAGTTGACCATGACTATGGAAAATGAGATATTGGTTTAATATTGATGATAATATACATGAGGCATCCTGCCACCAAAGCATAAGTATACTCTTCATCTTATCTATCCTCCCAGATGTCTTAGGATATTGATACTTAGATATAGTGATTCTACGCCTAAAAAGAAGAAATACTTTCTTGGAATTGTGCATGATAAACTCTATGAGAACATCTCCGATGTAAGTGGCTTGGGATAATCCTAACATTCTATTTATTCGATATATTTAAAGCTTGATCCCAATAATGTGACTGGTTTGTCCTGAGTTCTTCATCTCGTGCTATATGAACCATACTCCTATGCAAAAATAACACACCACCTCATTATCAATTTGGAAAATATTAGTCGCATAATGTATTAGAAATATCACCACATTTCCATCATTATTCTCAGGGAAAATTGCACCTAGCCCCCTTTAACTATCTCGGGTTTGCCAGTCACTCCCCTAAAAAAATATACCCGACAAACTCATCCCCTTAACTGACAAATCGTTGTAATTAAGCCTAGTAACCAGGTTCCAACTCATTTTGTGCATAAAATAACCAAAATAGCCCTAGACTAGATAATTATATGCTTCAATTACCTTTATACCTAGTATATGTTTGATACAATTATGATTTTCCCTTAACATCTCTAAAACCTAATATCAGCAAATCATTTGTCATTTTTCAAAAGAACAAGACCGAACTCTCTCCACTCTCTTCGAATCTCCAGCTTTTTCACAAGCAATGAAGGATTTTTGAAGCTTCAATGGCTGAATTTGAACACTCTCAGATGAAACCCTAACCTATACGACCAACTTTTACTTAGGGTTTTGTTAATTTAACTTTTTTATTCTTAAAGTAATCAGATTTGTCAAATATATTGTTATTACGGCTAGATATTGTTAGTATTTTTTTAATGTTGTTAAAAATGAATGTATTTGTTTGAGTCTAGGGTTTATTAGGTATATATGTTGCAAGTTTGAGCTTTGAGCTTTGAGCTCATGGTTTCTTTGTATTGCATGTTTTTTGGCTATATGTTTTTTGGTTGCATAACATCACACATATGATTTGCATAGTTTAATAACTTTGTGGTCCCCCATTTATGATTCTCTCTCTATATTTTCTTATTTTTGTTATTCTCTGGTCCCCCATATGTTTCATGTCTCCATTCATCACTCATTTCAGTTAATTCATTCCATTTTTTTGGTTCTTTTTATATATATTAGTAACCCCTTTTCGGAGCACTATCTGACATTTTATTTTTCACTTTTTTATTTGCATCAATGAGGTGTTGGGTTGGTTACAATTAGGGTTTAATATGGAGGAAACTTTGATAGATTTCCTCCATTTTCTTTGTGGGGGGGGGGGGGGGGGGAAGTGAATATTTATCTGTTGACCCTGATCTAATGTCATTTATTGAACTCAATGACATTATTATTGAATTGGGTTACCTTCTAACTTCTTAAAAATAATATCAACTGAGGCCCGGGTATGATTTTAATGATGGGCTTATGGTAGTTAGTAGTGACATATAAATATTTGATATGTTTTATTAGGTAGGGCTAGATGAAGTGGTTAATATGTACATTGTTCACCTACCAGTAGAGCAACATAAAGAGGTTGATGTAGTGTCAATACCTATTAGAGAGGCTGAAGGTAGTGAAGATAATAGTGAGAATAGTGACTATTTTGAAAATGAGACTGAGTGTAGTGAATATGATATTCATATTAGTGATTTTAGTGAGAAAAAGAGTACTAGTAAATCTGGTCACGAGGATAATATGGGGGGGGGGTGTTGTTAATGAAGATGCAATTGGTGTAGATGATGACATTCTAAGAGATCTAATAGGTAGTGACAATTCGAATGAAGGTGTTGACTTCCAGAGATCAATGTATGTAGGGATATGAAAAATCCACATGTAGTATTGGGTATGATATTTCCTAATGTGAGGTTTTGTAGGGCTGCTCTAAAACAACACTCCATTATTAATGACTATGATATTAAATACACAAAAATAGAAGGAGATAGGTGAATGTTGTGTGACAAATTGATTGTGGATGGAGGATTCATGCCTAGAAAATGTGTGGGAATCTAACTTCTCAAATTAAAACATGGAGAGGGAATCCACACACATGTTGAAGAATATACAATAATAAGTGGGCTGATTAGAATTGGCTTTCATGACAGTACGTGGTTAAGTTGATGGATGATCTAACTTGGAATTTCATCAATTAAAAGTCCTATTATGAGGGGTTATATGTTGAATGTTTTAGATACCCAAGTGTATAGGTACAAAAAGAAAGCAATTAAAGGAACAAAGGGAAGTCATATAGGATAATAGTTGAGAATGTGGGATTATTGTGTCAGTATTAGGAGATAAAATCTAGGGAGTAGCAATTTTGAATGTGGATAGACTTGATCCTAATTCCCTACCATATTCTTATGGTGTTTTATAATGTATGAGGCACAAAAGAAAGGTTTTTTTGCTAGGTGTGGGCCTTTAAAAGGTATTGATGGATGGAATTTGAAAGGTCCTTTTGGTGGCCAATTTTTTAGTGCTATTGATATAGATGGAAACAGTCAAATCTTCCCTCTGTCTATTGCTGTTGTTGATCCTAAAACAAAATCTAGTTGGGAATGGTTCTTAGAAAATCTTACTGATGTAATTGGGAGGCCTGATGAGAAGGGATGGACATTTATTTCTGATATACAGAAGGTCTTGATTTTTACTAATTTTATTTCATGTTTCAAATGTTATTTCATGTTGTTTTAATTGCTTTTTACTAATGTTTTTTGTGTCATATCTTTTTTTTGTAGGGTTTGATTTAATGCTTTGCAAACTTATACCCTAGTGGAGATTACAGGTACTGCCTAAGTCATCTATATGCAAACTTTAAGCTAGAATTGAAGGTGAAGGAGTTAGATGTGGTAGAAATGTTGCTAGTGGTGGAAGAAATATTTGTTGCGGAGGTGGAATAAGGGGACGAAGATTTGCTGTAACTAGAGATGTAAGGGTGGGAGTAAGGGTTGTAATGATATTCTTTGTTGCTTGCTGCTATTGAACATTACTTCTTGATGATATTTGTTGATTACTTTTATTTAATGGTTTGACTTTTTAAATGTTTTTAACTTGCAGTCATTTGAATATCATATGAAAGTGGTATTGATCAAGTTATAAGGCCATGTGTGGGGAAAATAAATATAGGTGAAACATCTACTGCAAATGCAAGTCAAGCCAGTGCAAGTCAGGCAACTATAAATCGAGTGCTGTGAATATCAACAAGGTTTAGGAATGTGATATTCTCAACTCAAGGATCCACTAGTTCAATGTAACGGTCTTGCATATTTTTGTGATCAGTCAACTATTGTGTTTGAAATATAAAAAAATGTTAAGGAATATTTCTACATTTTATTATATTTCTTGTTGATGTTGACTCATCATTTTTTGTACCCCATAGACAAGTTAAGCAATCTATTGTGTTTGGAATGTATCATGTGCATTTCTTGCTTTCATTACTTCCATTGCATTAGTTCCATTTTATCACAGTGAAGAGAATATGCTATCATTGATTACATTTTTTGATAAACAAACACCAATACTGTGAAGAGAAGTAAAATAATCTATTTCTTCTTTTCATTTCTTTTTTTTTCATGTCCACCAGGATGATGTTGAGTTCAATAATTCTTTCCTTCACTTCTTTATATTTGTTCTTCCATTCAGCAGCAGTAGCAGTCTTCTTACTTTTGTATTTCTTCTCCAAATCCTCAAGTTTCACACACATGTCATAAATTCTACCTTTTGTTATTATTTTTGGATAATGCGATGGAAAACATTTCCTGCTCCAGTGTTAAAGTTTGGGCAACAAAGAAACCTTCTACCCATGTTTTTCTCAGTCTAAAGTATCCTATTGAAAGCAACATCACCATATTCACACATAATACATGATAACGATGCATTATAAACTTAAGAAGTTGAGTTGGTGTACGAGTATGCAACCATCTACACAAAAAATAAGAGAGTGATGGTTAAAATAGAATAAAGAGAAAAAATTAGAATGATGGATAAACAGAATTTGAAAGAAGAAAAAAAAGAGCTTCAATGATACTAAGCAATAACTTTTGAATGATATGGATGAGAAAAGTGGGTAGGGTTTGCTTATAAAGGGGTGGAAATGTCCAAAAAGGTATTTTGGACACAAAAAATTGATATAATATGGTCTAGGGCTATTTTAGACATTTTGAGCTCAAAAGGGCTAAAATCGAGGAGATAATTGTTAAAGGGTGAGTTTATCGGGTATCTTTTAAGGGATCACCCATCAACTCAAGATAGTTGAAGGGGCTAGGTGTACTTTACCTTTCTTCTTATATTCACAAGTTTTATTCGGACTTTAATCGAAACCCAAAGAATTTGATTGCATGATCAAACCGAATGTTCTAAGACCTTGACTCTAGCTTAAGTATATAAATGGACCCCTTAATCTTGCCCACTTTCCTTTCTTGATTTCTTGTTATGAATCCATTGGATTCCACCATATAGATGAACTCATAAAGACTACCATTCAAAAACTTAATCTTGGCATTAAAAGAATCTTAATAAAATTTATTATAGTCACCGGTGAGAAAGTTTGATCATACTCAATCCCTTTCTTTCTAATTCAACCCCTTCGCAACAAGCCTTACCTCAAAGGTATCCACCTTCGCATTTATTTGTTTTTCCTCTTGTACATCCACTTACACTCGATGTGTTTTATCCCATAAGCAAGTCTACAAGCTCCTAAACTTGATTCGAATACATCAAATTTATCATAGTATCCATATCTTAATTCAAAACTCAGAGTCCTTATCTTGGAGTGCCTCATTATAGTTCCTAAGACCTAGTTTTGTTCCCCTGGGATCTAACCATAATGTTCACCCATATACACTAGTCTGTCAGACTATTTACTAAACTTCCCACTACGACAATGATCCACTTGTGATCCAGTATAAGTGACACGCGTATCATGATCATCTATAATACTCCCACTACCTCTAGGTAACATATTATCAATATCAAGTTATATTTCTTCTTGTACGAGTGGCCTATCAACACTAATAATCTAATGTTCCCTTGTAATCTCTTGTAAGAGTATCCTACTCCCGAGCATATGCTTCATTATATAATCCTCTTTAAAGAAATGAACATTGATACCATCAATGACCTTTTTGGGCTTAGGATTATAAAACAAACCACCTTTATAACCTTTGATATAACCAACAAAGAGACATACTTTATCCTTGATTCCAACATCCTTGGATCCTTCTGCATTAAGTGTTATGCACCCCCATATCCGAACATGTCTTAGAATGGGCTTTCACCTATTCTACAGTTCTTTGGAAGTTGAAGAAACCAATTTATATGAAACTAAGTCTAGACTATATATAGTCATATGTAATGCAAAATCCCAATAAGAAAATTATTGTCCTGAATAACTCATCATTGACCTTCTCATATCTAAAAGATTCTTTTCCTTCTTTTTGCTACACTATTTTGTAGTGGATCACCCGATGTAGACAATTAAGGTATAATTTTCATCTCTAATAAATGATTACTAAAATTTCCCAAGAGGTAGTTACACTTTTGATCAAATCATATGGTTTTGATTAGTAGACTATGTTTACATTCCACCTTAGTGTTACACTCTTTGAACTAATCAAAGGCTTCAGACTTCTGGTGCATAAGGTAGACATATGCATATTTTTAGTAATAATTAATAAAATTGATGAAATACTCATATTCACCTCTTCCCCTAATTGTCGTAGGCCCACATAAATCAGAATGAACCAATTCCAGTACATCTTTGGCTCTATAGTCTCTGGCTGTGAAGGGCCTCATGGTAATTTTACTTTCTAATCAATATTCATAGACGAGAAGTGCCTCCACTTCTAATGAACTCAATTGTCCACTTTATATCAAAATTTAAATTCTTTCTAGATTAAAATGACCTAAGTGTTAAGTTCGAAATTTGTGTTTGGTTCTACTAAGAATGAAACTTTATCTTTAATGATTGTACATTAATATCATTCATTTCATTATTTAGTAGTATTGGTGAGATAATCCTTATAATGTATACATTATTTCCAATGTACATAACAGATAAAATATTTTCCAATTTTGATATAAACTAATTGAAGATTTATTCAAAACCAACTTAAAACCCAAAACAAAATTTATTGCGAAACTGACTAAATAAAATAATTTTTTAAGATTATCTCAATGTCTCAACTTAAATCTAAACCAAAGACTTTGATGGAATCTTCCATTATATTGTATTGTGAGAATAACATAGCGATTTCAAGTTCTAAAGAACCCAAGACTCATAAAAGAGCTAAGATAATTGAGTATTGGTATCACTTGGTTCGAGGGATCAAATAAGAAAGGTGATAAGATAGTAACCAATATTGCATCAAATTACAACTTGGTTAATCCTTCTACATCTAAAGTATTTTAATAACCCCTATTTTCCATATAACAATCGTCCAAGCTAATATGCCGAAGAGAGGGCTTGTCAGACAATTTATATCATTCTCAGCATCAAACAATAAATAAAAAGGAGTGAATTTAAGACCATTCACAACATGCGATAACTGAAGCGATAAACAAATCTGAATAATTAATATCTCAAAACTACCAATAAAAAATAGTTTGAATAACTCTACTCTCAAAACAGCTAACTGAAAATAAAATACTGGGACTCAAGGTCCATACAATATCTGATATAAAACTAAATTGAAATACTAAAAAAGAGTATCAACCTAAGCTAGAATGAAAGATATGAAGCTGCTAGTCGAATGGAATGACAAGTGTGAAAGCGCCTCAGCCTTGCGAATCCTGTCTATGAATTCCTGAAAAAACTTGTTATATAATTAGTGTAAGAGCCCAAAAGTTACGAGAAATATCTTCGATATCAACAGTGTAAATCATTCGACTTATTTACAATAAACATACCATCCCATCGGCCCTCACATGTAATAGGTACCTCATACCTCACCTAAGTGAAATGCTACGCACATGTTCCAACCCTAGCCATAAATTATACTAAAAATCTTTTTATCTCACCTAATAAGTAAGTAACTTATAATCAAATTCAATTGGGATGTAACTAACTACACGTGTGAGAATACAACCCAAATTACTAACTCCCTCAATGTAGCCCACGACTAAGATATACACAGTCTTATAATAAAATATTAAACATGACATAGGGTTCATTAATAAATTGTCCATCACTAAACTAAAACATCCTTGTCATATATTCACAATAAAATCACACGATGATAACTACATTCTGGAACACTCTTGGTACTCTATCGATAAATCCATAAGATCCCCTTACCTAACAGATTTAAAGCACGCCATTACATAAATAAGAGAATTGGCGATCAATACGCAGTCACACCACTGGGTAGTACCATAACAAAACTCAACCAATGGATCGGATCATCAACCTCTCTCATCATGAACTCTAGATCGATTGGACCTAATTTAAAAACAAAAGACCTCCATGATGGCCCGTATCAACAACCATGTGTGCGGTACACGATAAAAACTTCCAAAGAAACCCTGGCCGATAGATTCACCATGAGTACAGTATGTTCATGCAAATAAGTAATACATATATATATATATATATATATATATATACAACACACAATATATGTATACGTCCATAGTGTATCGCTTCGCTCACGCATCTTCTTCATCTAATCTAATCCCCAATGCCGGATTATACAATCATTTAAATTATTAACCCATCTTCTACCTTAATTAAATCTAATATAATTATTTTCTCAGTTTATACTCTATAATCCTAACTATTGCAATATACGAATCACCTCTCAAGTATAAAATAATTCAACCACTCAAATCGACTCTGAATACTCCCACAAACCTTTCCACGATCCAACCTCGACCAATCACAGGGGCTGGATCGATTCTCCCTGAGCTGAATCGATTCGGTTAGAGGCAGAGGCACAGGTTGGTCTACAAATGTAACGAGATTATTTTATAAGTCCATTATCAATTTGGTATGTCGTATACCGCTACACCGTCGAAGAGAATTCAAGAACATTCAAGAGTCAAAGACGGATCCAAATATCAAGATCTTCAACATTCAAGCCTCCAAGAGGTTAATTTTGGTAAGGTTGAGTTTTAAATTATTAGCATTTCACTTAAAGTGTTGGGACATTTTTATCAAATATTTTTCTAAAGATTTTGTTCTCGGACACCTTTCCGTAAAAAAATCATAACTAATTCATAAAAAATTAGAAAAATACGAAATTTTCGGCCACGCATTCGTATCGAAATTATCTACAAGCTCGCATGAAATCTTGTTTGATAGGTCATTCTAACGACCTTCTTATGTCATTCAAATGACAGATCTATCTCGCAAGAAGTTGTCGTTCAAACGACAATGCCTTTTCGTTCGAACGACTTGGCTGTCTTGTTCGAGCGATGCGTCGCCTTAAGTTTTTTTTATAAATAGGAGTCTCTAACTCCGTTTTCACAAGAAAACCTGCATTTTTGAATTGTTACGAAATTGATTCTGCAGAATTCTTTTGTCTTCTTCTTTTAAGTTCTTTAACCTTTGATTTTCAATTCACAAAACATCCCAATCCTTTAGTGAATTGTTTTGGAACCCTAGATTCAACTTTGTTGAAATTTATTCTTTATGGGGAGATCTCTATAATCGAGAGCTGCGTTCTATTATGGAGGGAGTCTCTGTGAAGATTGGACTGCGTGTCCATGTGGATTCACTGCGTGTGGATTCATTGCTGAAGACAGAACTGCGTGTTCTTGATGAGTAGCTACGGTTGTTCCTTTGCTGACAACAACGACCGACACCTGCGTGTATTTATGTGTTACCCTATTTCATTGTAATCCGTGTAAGTTGTTATTTACAAATTATAGTAAAATACAAAGGTTTTGCCCTTCGGGGATTTTTTCCTCAATTTTGTGTCGCATGATTTATTTATTCAGCGGGTTACGCTAATTTATCGCGTGATCCTGATTTTTCAAGGATTTTTTTTTGATACAATTTGACTTCTCACGTCTTCGAATTGGTATCAAAGCCTGTTGCACTAAGTTATTGTGTTTTGATCCTGATTTTTCACAAAAATGGCTTTTTATGGTTTTGATGATTTTCGATGTCAACTTTTTGAAAAGGTTAATTGGAAAATTCACACGAACTCTTATTTTAAATCTTCTATTAAAAACGGCTTTGAGAGGTGTCCTTGTTGTGAGGGTGTTGGTCACACGTTAGAGGAGTGTGCCACAAATTTAAGGAAGAAATTGAATAAATCGGTTTCTCATGTTTCTACCCTTAGTGATAGTGATTCGTAAGAAGAAGTATTTTATGCTTTTAGGCGAGAGCTTCCCATTCGTGTGATTGGTAATGAGAATGAGGGTGAAAAGAGTGAGGAGGAAGAAGAAGAATTGAGTGAGTTGCAAGTTACCGACAATAATTTGTATTTTGAATCTTTAAAGACAAAAAAGGCAAACTTGAAGCTGAATTGAAGAAACGTGCTTTAGATAATGATAATATTGATGCGTTGATTAAGGATCTTAGGGCGCGCGAGGAGATGCTCAAAGAGAAATTAGGATATATTGAGGGTTAGAGAGATAGTCTTTGAGTTATGATGGAGGCTATGAAAAAGGAGCTTTTATAATTTGAAGATTCTAGACGTTTACTCGAGTCTAGGATAAGTGAGCTTGAGAAGAATTTGAGAAAATCAAGTAACGTGAAATTTGATTTGGAGTCTAGGTCAGAAAAGCTAGATAAGATCTTAGGAACGGTCCAAATTAAGGAGGATAAGGGTGGTATAGGCTTCGATGAGATGGTTACACAAATTCCCAAAGCCAACCCCACATAACCTAGGGTTGTTAAGAGAGAGCCTCCGAAGGTTATTAGGAGAGATCCACCTAGGCACATCGTGAGAGAGACACCTAGGATCATTAGGAGAGAGCCACCTAGGTAAATTCGGAGAGAGCAATCGAGAAATTTGAGGAGAGGGCCACCTTTAGGTAACACACATCGCCTGATTTACACTTGCACACATTGAGGTAGGCAAGGTCATCTTAGGCGCTTTTGTTACAAGCTTTTAAATGAACCTAGGAAGGTTAATAAAAGAATAAATTCGATTCCCCAAACCCCCACGTGTCGTTACAAATATATTTGGGTTAGAAAATCATATTTAGAGGCATATTGTCTTTTTGTTCACAACTCTCGTTTGCTTGCACGTGATTCAACCCATGTGAAATCTTTTGGTTGTTTATGTTGGATGTTTGTCATACACTAGCTATGCATCATGTTATATTCTTTCTAGTGTTATGACTCACTTTGATGTAGCGCACATTGGTTTAGTTGTTGCATTTGTGTATTTCACTACTGTTTTAGCATTGTTTTGGATATGTTTTCCCCTTACAGCTACTATTTTCACGAAATTTTTTCACTGGGCAAAACTGTATGATTTTTCGGCCATTTAGGGAAGTTTTGGTTTTCTCGTTCGAGCGATATCTATATATCATTTGAGCGACAACTTTGTTTCGCGTGAAGTCGCATCTCAAGACATGCCCTTGTCGTTCGAGCGACAAAGCTAAGTCATTTGAGCGACCTGTCTAGAAATTTTGTTTTTGCTTCCCTTCTGATTTTAGTATCTGATGTTCATATGCTTAGGTTTTTGGTACTGATGGGTTGATTCTGGTCAGTTTATATGCATTTATTCTTGGTATCCATGCTTAATTGATAACACTGCATTTCTCGTTTATCACATGTGCTTTCATTGTGGATTCTCTTGTGTGATTACTATTTGCTAGCATAGGATGTTGCTCCTATCAATATTATATGCCTATTGCTGGATTTATCATTTTAGTAGTTATTTTTCCTTTTGAAAAATGCAAAAAGATTTTCTATTTTTTTGAGTGACCATTCATATTTTGTTTTGGTCAAATTTGAAAATTCAAAAAGATTTGTATTTTGTTTGCACCTTTTATGGATAAACACTTAGGATGACCGAGTCACAATTTTATTCCATTTATCCATGTGACTATTTGATAGTGTTTTGAGATAATTCATCATGTCATCTTTGTGCTTTATAATGTTTGGAGTCATTAAGGTGTAATTAAGTGATACTTCCTATATGTTTGACTCATGATTTCATTTATTGCACACATGCACAAATTTGTTTGATTATTGTGCTTGACGTATCGCATGTTGGCTGGGTGTTTTCATATCAATCCTGTCCTTAAAACGAACCAAGTGCAATAATACGAGAGTAATAAAAGTAGTGCATGTAAGATCCATTTCCCGTGAGGAGTTTGTTTAGTTTGAAAAAATGATGAGTGAACACGGGAAAGGTCTACGAGTGAATAATAATCACGCCATGAAAGCCACCATTTGAAAAGAGCCCGCATAAAAAATTAAGGCAATTAAAAGATGAAATATGCCAAAGATTTGGGCCAATAGGTGTTCTCTAAGTTAAGAATTTAGAAACTCTTTTGATATAAAAAAATTGCATTATTATATATGAGGGAGTTTTTGATGGATATATCAATGGGTTTGCACGTCTTTTGAAAATTTCTCAAAATGGCACTAAATAGTTTGGACGTTACTGGTGTGGAAATCACTTTGACTTTGATTTGTTGATTTGTATAAGACGATGTCATGTAAATTCAATAATTTTTACACCTAAGGAGGTTTTTTTATGTTCATTCGTTATGAGTACACGTATGCATCGTGCACATATGATTGATTGAGTTGATTTACCTATCGAATGTGTTCACACCCATTCATTCCATTTCCATGACTTGGTTGTTTTAGTTAAATCCATGGTGTGATTTTTGTATCATTATTTTTGCTTTAAAAAATTAAAAAATCAAAAAGAGTTTGTGGAAATCTTTTGAGTTACACCTTTGCATGCGCGTAGTTTGATTCATATTTGCTATGAACTTTTATCGTGACACTCCATGTTTGATTATTTCTTCTTATCTGTCTATTTGGGGACATAATAAAAAGGGGGAGAACGAATTATGATTTTATGGGGGAGTTTGCATTATGGGGGATATTTGATTATATTGATTGATTTATTCTTACGTCATTTCAAACTCGATGCGTCGCGAAGGTATTTGCTTTATCTCATGTATGTAGGTACAAAAGTGATGATCATATGTTGCACACCTTGATGAGAAAATCTTAAGGGTTGCTTTATCTCATGTGTGTAGGTACAAAAGTGATGATCATATATTGCACACCCTGATGAGAAAAGCTTAAAGGTTTGAAGATTTGAACTTGAAGATTTTTGAAGACTTGCAAATTTTAGTACTTTCCATTTTTGGGTTCATGGGGGATATTAGATTTGGATAGGCACTTTGATTTGATAATTCAGAGTTTTTATTTTGTACCGGCATAGACATAGGGGGAGATTTATAAGGACATTATTTTATAAGTCCGTTATCAATTTAGTATATAATATACCGCTACACCGTCGAAGAGCATTCAAGAACATTCAAGCATCAAAGACGGATCTGAATATCAAGATCTTCAACATTCAAGCCTCCGCGAGGTTAAGTTTGGTAAGGTTGAGTTTTCATTCCTTAGCATTTCACTTAAAATGTTGGGATATTTTATCAAATATTTTTCTAAAGATTTTATTCTCGTACACCTTTCCGTAGAAAAATCATAACTAATTCATAAAAAATCATAAAAATACGAAACTGGCGGCCACGTGTTCATATCGAAATTATCTACAAGCACGCATGAAATCTCGTTTGATAGGTTATTCGAATGACCTGCTTATGTCGTTCAAATGACAGAGCTATCTCGCGAGAAGTTGTCAGAAGTTGTCGTTCAAACGATAATGCCTTTTCGTTCGAACGACTTAGCTATTTCGTTCGAACGACTTAGCTATTTCGTTCGAGCGACACGTGACCTTAAGTTTTTTATGAATAGGAGTCTCCAACTCCATTTTTCACAAGAAGACCTGCATTTTTGAACTGTTACGAAACTTCTTCTGCAGAATTCTTTTGTCTTCTTCTTATAGGTTCTTTAACCTTTGATTTTCAATTCACAAAACATCCTAATCCTTTAGTGAATTGTTTTGGAACCCTAGATTCAACTTTGTTGAAATTTATTCTCTGTGGGGAGATCTCTACAACCGAGATCTGCGTGCTATTGTTGAGGGAGTCTCTGTGAAGATTGGACTGCGTGTCCATATGGATTCGCTGCGTGTGGATTCATTGCTGAAGACAGAACTTCGTGTTCTTGAGGAGTAGCTGCGGTTGTTCCTTTGCTGACGACAACGACCAACACCTGCAGGTATTCGTCTGTCACCTTATTTCATTGTAATCCGTGTAAGTTGTTATTTACAAATTATAGTGAAATAAAAAGGTTTTGCCATTCGGGAATTTTTCTTGAAATTATTTGTTTTATCCTGCATGCTTTATTTTATTTGATAAATCATCTAGATGCATGTTTTAGGGTTTAACTAAAATTTGGGAATAATTAAAATTGGAATTTATTTGAGAAGTCTTGTTGGAATATGTGGCCCCTCAATTTTAAAATCCTTATACTTCAAAAAGTAATAATGTCCTTTTTAGATGCGGAAGCGTGAGATGATGGTTCGAATAAAAACAAATTAACAAATTTTTATTTTTTCTTTTCTAAATTAAAATTAAACCAAGTGAAATTAAATTAAACACATACACAACTTAAATTTCACTTAAACCAATTTAATCAAAGTCCTAGAAATTTGCCTAAGTCATATTTTTCAATTTTATCAAGTTACGCCAAACCAATTTTAACACATTGAATTGAAGACTTGAATTAACTACACATTACCCAATATTTAATTAGCACCAAATTAAATTAAGTAGTGATTAAAATCAAATTTTATCTTTTTACCTAAGCATGCATTCTAGGTGATTTTGCAAAATAAAATTAAACAATGAATCACTACGCCACGATGTACGAGGAAAAATCCACAACGAAAAAAATTCTCGGACGGCCCTAGCCTCAAATCCACTAAGTATGGTTTTACAAATACAAGACAATAAGACTTACAACACTCGACTTGATCCCTCTCAAGCCCCGACGCTTCTTCTTGTATACACCTTCGCCTAGCGAATAACCACAGAGCTCCATCGCGGTCTCGGAATCTACCGATCGGACTTTATATGGTCACTGTCACCCAAACTAGGAGCCTTTCTCCAAGTGGGTAAATGAACGCAAACTTCTTCTTCTTTATGGGGTTTAGAAGCAAACCCAAACGTCTCTTCAAAATGGTAGAGATAAAAATCGGTGCCAAACTCCAAGCTATGTATATATATATATATATATATATATATATGGAAACTTGAAATAGATAAACAATGGGTGAAAGCAAGTGTTTAATCAATTTTTCTTTGAAAAATGAACACTTAAACTTGAACTTTTTCTTAGGAAAGATGAACTCTCAAAACTCTCTCTAAGAGATGTAGGATGGTGAAAAAGTTAATTAGAAAAAGTTCATTTCCGCACTTAAGAAGTTCTGTCAAAAGATAGTGGGAAAATAAGTGGGAAAGTGGGTAAAAAACTTCTCAAAACTGCCAATTAACTGTTCCCGCCAAAACTCGTTAGAACGAGATTTTTATTCGAACGAAGTCTCGTTTGAACGAGACTTCTAACGAAGTTCCAGTGTGAACTCGTTAGAAATCTAGTTGGATATCTCGTTTGAACCATCATTCTCGTTCGAACGATAATTTGAACGACATTCCAGTGGCCTATCTGGGAACTCGTTGGCAAACTCGTTCGAACGACATTTCGAACGAACTTCCAGAAAGTTTGAAAAATCTATTTTTAGCCCAGAAACTTTATATACTTTATTTTAAAGTTTAAATAAAATCTTCCTGAAAATAAACAACAGTTTTAAAATAAAATTTCACCCAATAGGAAATTGTTCCAAGCTCCTATATATATTTACAATGCATTCATACCTTAGGAGTAAACGAAACATTGTTGATGACGTAGAAACGAGTCACATTAAACTCGGCAATTTGATGAAGCTTTACACTCATGGTCGCTGCGTCTTCAACAAACACGTCATAGGCTTGAAGGATGGTCAATTACTCTATCCTATGACTCAAACGTTTTTGTCCAAAATTGAGCCAAAACTACAAATGACTCAATTGGAAATTTGTGTCCTTATAAATCTCCCCCTTTGGCTATTCCGGGTCAAAAACTAAACAAAAATCCTAAAGGGCCGTCAAGCTCTACTAGACTGACAAAAATCTCTCACCCAAAATAAAAATACAATGCATGACTCAAACAACCCAAGGATCAATATCTTTGCTCGATGGTGAATGTTTGCATTTAGAAGAATTCCTGCACATTTAAGCAAACACATTAAACGTATAGGGAATATTAAAATATTAAATGCAATATGAATAAAGACCCCCTTAATTAATTCTCCCCTTTATCAACTATGATCAACCTAAGAAGATAGAGTTCTCCCCCTAAGTAAAATCTCCCAAACTAAGATACGATGACAATAGGATTAGTTACCATTTCTCCCCCTATCATTCTCCCCCTTTTTGTTCAGGAATAGACAAAGGCTAAAGAATAAAAAATTAACTTATCTCTCCCAATTAAAGCATATTACCCTTAAACTAAACAAGGGATAAATAAAATGGGATAACAAGCTAAACATGCAAATGTGCAAAAGTGATGAGAACATTAAAACATATGGGCAACAAAATCATAACTAATCCAACAAATAATTATGGATACCAACTATGATGTAAGAAAATGATACCAATAGGATACATAAAGTATTAAGCGCGTGATATCAACAAGGAATGCAACAAGATGGATACCAAATAATAATTAAAGCATATATGGACTAGAAACCAAGGCAAAGACAAATAAAAAAATATCAAATATATGTATACATTATATATACCTAATAGGCTCAAGTACACATATATAGATATAAACACACAAATGACACAAAATAAGATAAGCTTTTCACACTCGTATGACAAAAATGTGTCATATGAAAAACGAAAGTGTTGGGGTGTGAACTAGTAACAATTAAATTTAGACCCAATCACTTAAAACATGTTCAAGGAGTTCTCAATTGATTACAAACTTCATCACATTTGAATATAACCTCATGTGACAATATAGATTGAACTCAATGAACAAACATACACAATGCATACAATCCTAGCATATTGATGATTCTACAAACCAATAGAGTCATGACATTGAAAGTACAACTATAATAAACGGACATTGTGCAAACCGTTGATGTACCATCCAATCTCCCTCAATAAGCATATATTATTTGAATGAATATATCAAACAAAAATAGGCCTTGGCAGTTATTTTTCTTTTTGATGCCATAATTTCTTTTAGGCCTTGGACCACGTATTTCTTTTAGGTCCAAACAAACGGTGGCTTAATATTCGCAAAGGATAATAAATCCTTTTGAATCCCTTCCCCGTGCACATTTATATTTATTATTTTTTATATTTTTCACAAAAAATTCACGTGCAACGAATTTTGACATGCACTAGTCCTCCTAGGTCACAAATATGTAGATGACAAGATTGGTAGAAGAACACCTCACAAAGCTCAAATACACATATCAAGTTAAAGTTTCAAATGAGCTCATGCATGTGTGAATAGAGGCATATAAAAATAGAATCCATTTCATCAACACAAAATCCAACTACTCCATATAGGCATGGTAAAGAACATAATAAGGATTGACAATCTAAAGCAAAAGTTCTAGCCACGTGGGAGCAAAAAAGATGGAATTCTAACACAAGTGTATGCCACATAAAGTATGTCAAACTAAAATACACACAAAATAAAATCTTTTTGAGTTTTTAAAATTTTTAACCAAAAATAAAAATTTATACTCAAAAGACAAACAAAAATCATTTGAATTTTTCATTAAGCTTAAATTACCGAGAGATAAAAACCCAAATGATAAACAAAAATATTTTTGTATTTTTCATTTAATGCAAACAAAAGAAATATAATAAAAAAGATAAACAAACATCATTATTCTAGCATGTGATTAAGTATGGAGCATAAACTAGAAAATCTAAAGTATGAGAATATATTTAGCATACATTTAGCATGAGAATATAGCATGAAGTATAAAAGCTAAAGTATGCAAGCAAAACTAACACATTCAACCTTTAGATTTTGCAAGGGAGAAAGCATGTGAAAGTAAATGAGAATAAAAAACCCTATCTTGTAACGCTACCAAGTCGGATCTCCTAACCCAAACTAATGACGAATGACGATCTCGGGGTGTAGGAATCTTGGTTACCTCGGTTGCCTTACCTTTGAATTTTCTAGGAACTCGTTTAAGATAAAAAAAAATTCCTAAGATGACATTTTTGACCACAATGTGAACACTTGAACTCACGGCGAAAAATTTTACCTAAGGAGTGATCTCTAAAAGCTTTCCTAGGCGATTCTCCTAAAACATTGGTTTTGTCTTTATGAGTTGATTCATTACAAGGATTGAAGCTTAAACCACAAGTGTCATTTTTAATTTGGACCGTTCCTAAAATTTTATCTAATTTCTCCGATCGACACTCCAAATCAAATTTGACTTTTCTAGAGTCTTTTAGTTTATTTTCTAATTCTAATTTTTTAGACTCTAACAACACATTTTTCTCTTCAAACTCTAGAAGCTCCTTTTTCAAGAATTCCATTAAACCCCTAAGGCTATCTCTCTCGCCTTCTATATATTCTAGCTTCTCTCGAAGTGATCTCTCACGTGTCCTAAGTTCTTCCACTAACGCATTCTCATCAACGACCTTGACACGCTCTTTTAAGCTCGCTTCTAACTTCAAATTAGCTCTTTTTAATTTAATAGATTCTTCATAAAGTTCTTGAAAAGCATTTTGAAGTTCACTCACATCAACCTCATCTTCATTTTCACTCTCTCTTTCTTCTTCACTCTCACTATCATAAAAAATAAGGGAATCATAAACTTTGAGCATGGAAGTGTCATGTGTTTGAATATCTTCATAGGAAGATTCATCATCGGTGCTCACATGCCTAGCCATAAAAGTCACAAAGTTGGGCTTAGTGGGGGAATCGGGTCCCTCTTCATAGTCACTATCACTAAGGGTTGCATTATAAGATATTAGTTTCTTACCCTCTCTCCTTAGCTTAGTGGGGCACTCAAAAGCCCTATGGCCATACCCTTCACAACCAAAACACTTATCTGACTCGTCCTTATTTAAATTTTATTTAGGAGTTTTAGGGATCCTTTCGGGTTTGTCATGCTTAGAAATTTCAAATTTCTTAAAATTATTTTTAAATTAATCTTTGTTAAATTTAAGAAAATTTTGAAATTTCCTAGAAAACATATCCATATCCTCTGAGTCACTATCACTTTCACTCTCTATTACTTGTTTTTCCTCTTTTCGGGCTTTTAAGGCAACACCCTTTTCTATTTTCTTTTCAGTTTTAGAGAGAAATATGTCCAGTTCATAGGTTTGTAAATCACCTACAAGCTCTTCTAATTTCGTAGAGGCTAAAGTTGGTAAAGAATTTAAAACGGTCACTTTTGGAATAAATCTATTGGGTAAGGACCTTAAAATTTTCTTTACTACTCGGTTGTCGGGTATTTTCGCTCCCAAGTTAAAAGATGAAATAACAATGTCGGAAAGTCTAGCATAAAATTCATCAAAAGTTTCTTTTTCTCTCATTTTGATAGTTTCAAATTGAGTGGTGAGGTTTTGGAGTTTCGAAGCTTTAACGACACTAGTACCTTCATGAGTGAGTTGTAAAATATCCCACGCTTCTTTAGCGGTCTCACACGTCATAATGCGATGGAATTCATCCGGTGTGACATCGCTAAACAAGTCAATTAAACCTCGGGAATTAAAATTTGAAAGTTTAAACTCATTCTAACTCCATCTATCGATCGATTTGGGAACACATTCATTATCCACTAATTGTGTTGGTGGAGACCACCCATTAACTACAGACAACCAAACCCTCTCATCGATAAATTTAAGTGCCGATTTCATTCGCGCTTTCCAGTACGCGTAATTAGAACCATCGAAAATAGGAAATTTTGAGGATGGGAAAAATTTCATTTTAGCCAAAATTATTTAAAGGATCTTAACGAAATAATTTATCGTTTTGGCTCTGATACCACTTATTGGAATATGAGGCCCCTTAATTTTAAAATCCTTATACTTCAAAAAGTAATAATGTCCTTTTTAGATGCGGAAGCGTGAGATGATGGTTCAAATAAAAACAAATTAACAAATTTTAATTTTTTGCTTTTCTAAATTAAAATTAAACCAAGTGAAATTAAATTAAACACACGCACAACTTAAATTTCACTTAAACCAATTTAATCCAAGTCCTAGAAATTTTCCTGAGTCAAATTTATCAATTTTACCAAGTTAGGCCAAACCAATTTTAACACATTGAATTGAAGACTTGAATTAACTACACATTACCCAATATTTAATTTAGCACCAAATTAAATTAAGTAGTTATTAAAACCAAATTTTATCTTTTTACCTAAGCATGCGTTCTAGGTGATTTTGCACGATAAAATTAAACAATGAATCACTACGCCACGATGTACGAGGAAAAACCCACAACGGGAAAAAACCTCGGACGGCCCTAGCCTCAAATCCACTAAGTATGGTTTTACAAATACAAGATAGTAAGACTTAAAACACTTGACTCGATCCCTTTCAAGCCCCGACGCTTCTTCTTGTATACACCTCCGCCTAACGAATATCCACGAAGCTCCACCGCGGTCTCGGAATCTACCGATCGGACTTTATATGGTCACCGTCATCCAAACTAGGAGCCTTTCTCCAAGTGGGTAAATCAACGCAAACTTCTTCTTCTTTGTGGGATTTAGAAGCAATCCCAAACGTCAGTTCAAAACGGTAGAGGTAAAAATCGGTGCCAAACTCCATGCAATGTATATATATATATGAAAACTTGGAATAGATAAACAATGGGTGAAAACAAGTGTTTAATCAATTTTTCTTTGAAAAATGAACACTTAAACTTGAACTTTTTCTTAGGAAAGATGAACTCTGAAAACTCTCTCTAGGAGATGTAGGATGGTGAAAAAGTTAATTAGAAAAAGTTCATTTCCGCACTTAAGAAGATCTGTCAAAAGATAGTGGGAAAAGAAGTGGGAAATTGGGTCAAAAACTGCTCAAAACTGCCAATTAACTGTTCCTGCCAAAACTCGTTCGAACGAGATTTTTGTTCGAACAAAGTCTCATTCGAACGAGAATTCTAACGAAGTTCCAGTGTGAACTCGTTAGAAATCTAGTTAGAAATATCGTTCAAACCATCATTCTTGTTCGAACGATACTTCGAACGACATTCCAGTGCCTATTTGGGAACTCATTGGTAAACTCGTTCGAACGACATTGTTGTTCGAACGACAAACTCGTTCGAACGACATTTTGAACGAACTTCCAGAAAGTTTGAAAAATCGGTTTTTAGCCCAGAAACTTTATATACTTTATTTAAAGTTTTAATAAAATCTTCCTGAAAATAAACAACAATTTTAAGATAAAATTTCACCCAATAGGAAATTGTTCCAAGCTCCTATATATATTTACAATGCATTCATACCTTAGGAGTAAACGGAACATTGTTGATGACGTAGAAACGAGGCACATTAAACTCGGCAATTTGATGAAGTTTTATACTCTTGGCCGCTGCGTCTTCAACAAACACGTCATAGGCTTGAAGGATGGCCAATTACTCTATCCTATGACTTAAACGTTTTTATCCGGAATTGAGCCAAAACTACAAACGACTCAATTCAAAATTTGTGTCCTTGCAAGTCACAATATATCCGCTGTAGCGATTCTATAAAAAAAATGAAGTTTGTCTTCCCAATCCTCCATTAATGCCCAATCCATGCTTCAAGTCTACCCCACAAAAAGTCTTTTAACCCAGAAACATAATTATTCATATTCCTAATTCGTTTCTAAGGGATTTAACGCTAATTAAACAGAATCATAGGTTCAATCCATTAATTGTCCATATTAAACCAAGTTTCAATTTTTAATATGCAATAGAATCATAATCACAGATGATTTCTGAGCTAAACCTTAAATTAACAAAGAGATTCAATTAATAAATGAAATTAAATCCTAAATATGAGTTCTATTCACATAATCATATATCAAAATCATTTAATTTCAGATTTCTCTCCAAAGGTATAAGTCTTCAATGCGGAGTTAATTAATACTAATCCTAATTAACCCAATTATACCAATATGATTAAGATAATCAGTTTCAATCCTAACCATGTGTTATAAATTACAGAACTAAACATATAATGCATAATTATAAGCAAATTACAGATTAACAGGTGATATGACAAGAGATTTCTTGCCTGAAACGATGAACAATGAGTCTTTATGCAACGATCCTTGTTCCTCTTCTCCCAAAGTCTCCTTAAGCTCTTCCTGCGAAGTATAATGCTACCATGGTTTTTTTGTGTAAAGTAATTAATTAATGAGGTCAATATCCCTTAAATACTTCTTAATTCCGCGGGTTTATAATAGGCCTATTTTTGGGCCCCTAAATGAGCCCGAAATACTAGCCAGCCCAAAACTTAGCCTAAGGGTATACATATCCCCCGGGATCAACTTAAAATAAATAAAACATGTAACTGGGTTCCAAATGGTAATACCTCATAACTCATGGTAATACCTCACAACTTAAAATAAAACACCCATATATTTATTTTACGCGTAACCGTATATAGCCCAAGTTAATTTATTTATCGATTAATTAAACATAACATGCAACACAACAAATTGCATAACATGAAAGTTGAAGAAACATCTAAATATGTATTTTAAGTCCTAACTATTAACTTAATCTCACAATTACTATTCATAAATAAATATAAAAAATATGGGGTATTATAGTTGTCTACCTAATAAAGGAATTAAATACTCGAAATTCAATATGTAACTGAGCAAAAGACTTTCAGGATACCTCTATTGCATGTAATCCTCCCTCTCCCATGTCGAATCATCCTCGTTGTGATGCCCCCACTGGACACATACGAAAGGAATCACCTTGGAGCAAAGTTTGTGCTCCCTTTGATCCAAAATGGCAATTAGCCTTTCCTCGTAACTCATGTTGGGCTAAATCTCTATCTCACCGAGATCAATGTGCTTATATACTAATTCGTCTATAAGGAACCTCCGTAGTATTGATACATAAAAGACATCATGCACCCTCTATAAGTGATCCGTCAAGGCTAAGAAATACGCCATCGATCCTATCCAATCAATGATGGTGAATGGCCCTACATATCGGGGATCCAACTTCCCTTTCTTCTCGAACCTTATAACCCATTGATGGGAGACACCTTATATAACACTTAATCTCAAACATCAAATTCTAGGGGCCTCCTTTCCACATATGAATGACTCTTCTGCTGACTCATGGAAGTCTGAATCCTATCTCTGATCATTTCCACACTCTATGACGTGTCCTGAATAAACTTGGTTATGAAAATTTTGTTCTCCCACACTTCTAACCCACTTGTTGGAGAATGACAAGGCATTCTATACAAAGCCTCCAATGGTGCAATGCCAATCGTGAACCAGTAATTGGTGTTGTAAGAAAACTTTATCAACGATAAGTGTTACCCTCAAATTCCTTTGAAGTCTAATATGCACATCCACAACATGTCCTCCAATATTTGATTCACCCGCTCCGTATGTCCATCTGTTGTGGGTGGTACGAGCTACTCAACCAAATCTACTCTAATGCATATTGGAAACTCGTCAAAAAGTGGGACATAAATTTCTTATCCCTATCAGAAATAATGTTGAGCGGAACACCATGCAACTTCACAATCTTAGTAATGAAGAACTTGATGTATTTCTTTGAAGTGAAATCCATCCAAACCGATAAAAAGTGAGCTACTTTAGTCAAATGGTTCATGATGACCAAGATGGCATCAATTCCATTATGCGACGTAGGCAACCCTCTAATGAAGTCAATGTAAATGCTATCGTATTTCCACAATGGAATCTCAAGAGGCTGTAGAACACCTGTTGGTCTCTGGTGCTCTACCTTCACCATTTGGCAAGTGGTGCATTTGGGCACAAACACTATGATGTCCTTCATGCCCGTCCACCAATACTGGCGCATCATATCCTGGTACATCTTATCCCCATCGGTATGCACCATAAAATATGACCCATGTGCCTTAGTTATAATTTTCTGTCATAACCCCTTGTCCTCGAGAACCACAAGTCTATCATGGAGCCGCAAACCCCTATCAGATCCGATCAAGTACAAATTTTCTCCCTTTGCCAACAATTAGTGGACCTTATACTGATAAGAAGGATCCCTTCCCTATGCCATCATAACTCGGATGATAGTATCGAGTGTGAGGCTCAAAAATGCTATAAATGCACGAGATAACTCATACCCAATGTCGACTGAACACCACTTCTCCTCCTAAATCTCTGCAAGTGTCACTATCGGCATGTGACTCAATGCATTTGCTATTACATTCGCCTTTATCAGGTAATAGTGAATATAAAAAAGGTAGTCTTTCATGAACTCAAGGCACCTATGATGACTCATGTTCAACTTTCTTTGTATAAATAATAACTGCAAAATCTTATGATACGTGAAAAGATGAAATCTCTACCCCTAAAGATACTATCTCTAAATCCTCAGAGCAAAGACATTGCTACTAACTCCATATCATGGGTGGGGTAATTCCCCATTGTAAGTATTAAATTGGAGATAAGCATATGTTATCGGTCTATCCTAATGAATTAACACACCCCCATGTCCCTATAGGGATGAATTAGTGTACAACACGTACTCCACCCCACCGCGAGGTAAGGTGAGCATAGGAGATGAAGTCTACTTGACCTTCAACTCATCAAAATCTTACTGGCAAAACTCATCCCAAATAAATGGCACACCCTTCTTCGTCAAGTTCTTCAAAGGCTCAACTAGCTTAAAGAACCCATAAATGAACCAACGATAATATCTTGCCAATCCTAAAAAACTGCCCACCTATGTAGGTGTTATGGGATGTCCCCACTCCATCACTATCGAAACCTTTCTTGGGTCCACTAAAATCCTTACCCCAAACACGATGTCACCCAAAAACTTCACATCCATCAACCAAAATCCACACTTCTCAAACTTTGAATAGAGCTGATGGTCTCGTAATGTCTATAAGACTATCCACAAGTACTGGGTGTTCTCGTCTGCAGTTCGAGAATAAATCAATATGTCATCAATGAACACGATGAAAAATTGGTTGAAAAACTCCCTGAACACCCTGTTTATCAAGTCAATAGACAATATCGATTCATTAGTTAGCCCAAGCAACATAAACATAAACTCGTACGATCTATATCTCATAAAAAATGTCATTTTTGGAATATCCAGCTCCTAATTTGACAACTGATGGTACCCCAATCTCAAATCAATCTTCGAGAACTATGAAGCACCCCTAACTAGTCGAATAAGTCATCAATATGGGGTATCAAATACTTGTTTCGTATGATGACTTTGTTCAACTTCTGATAATCAATACTTAACCTCAATGATCCATCTTTCTTCTTCACGAATAGAATTGAATCTCCCCAATGCGAAGTATCCTCTGAATAAAACCATGTCCTAAAATCTTTTGTATTTGGACCTTAAGATATCTCATACCCAAATGAGCCATACGATAAGGTGCTTGGGCAATAGGTCTCATGCCCGATGTCAAGCTAATCACAAACTCAATCTCTCTACTCATTGATAGCCTCAGAATCTCTTAAAACACATCCAAAAATTTCCCAACAACCGAAATAAAGTTCAAAGACACTATGACTACCTCATAAGTGTCCTCCTCAATGTAATACAAATGCGAGCTCGACTCCCCCTCTAGGTGTGATATCACAACCAAGTATATATCCCGTCGTGGGATGACGAAGATGATGGACCTCCCGAAATAATCAACACATGCATGGTACATAGCTAACTAATCCATCCCCATGATGACTTCATACTCAGACGTATCTAACACTAAAAGGTCAGCTCAAAATGAAGTCTACCTATGTCCACCCTTATCCCTCTACACATGGAATAGATAGGTTCCCCTTAACCCACGGGTGAATCAACATGTAATACTATATCGAATTCTAAGTCTACCTTCCCTGATGACCGAGAGAAATTACTATATCAAACATCTAAGGTCAAATTTTAGATATAGTCAATTTGTATGTATTTTGGGTTATTCCGTGTTTGGAAAAAATCTTTGAATCATAGGTTAGGACTTGAGTTTGTTGACCTTTCAAGCCTATGACGTGTTTGATTGAAGACCATATCGGTCAAGTTAGAACGTCTACATCATCGTGTCGTGTTTTGTGCCATGCTTCGTCTTTAACATTTAAGGAATCTCAAAATCGTATAGATGCATTTTAGTTTAATTACTGGATATCATTGGGTGTTTGTTTTATATGTTTAAGGATATTTTTTCATGAAGGATTTTTAAAAGAAATTTTTTGTTCTTTGAACAAAGTCATTCGAATGAGTTGGTTTGAACGAGATGGCTATGTTGTTGGAACGCCATTCAAACGATGAAGTTTTTTCAATAGTGAAAACTTCATTTGAAACTCGTTCGAAGTATGTTCAAATGAGATATGCATATTCGTTCGAACAAGGTTCAGTTTAGTTCGAACGAAATTATGCACTTCATTCAAACGAGATTATGTACTTCGTTCGAACGAGTTTTTACAACCTCGAAATTAGTGTTTTCTATAAATAAGCGTGCTGGGAACTCTTTCATTGAGAATTTTGGAAAAAATCACTTTCCTATAATAAATTAAAAGCCTCCAAACCCTTCTTTCATCCAAACCCTTTGAGATCCAAGATTCAATCTTTATATGATTCGAGATCTTGCTTGGCATTAAAGTTTTCTCAATATCCTATTTGTTGAGTACATTTTATATGGTGGATTCCAGATTTACTGTCTACACACGATGAACTCCGAGATTGTGGTAAAAAAGTAGTGGACTTCGTTGTTTGATCAGTATACGATTCTGAGTTATTTGGTGGATACCGAGGCATGTGTGGACTTACATGTTTTGACAACATTCGAGTGGACTCTTGTGTGACACTAGGAGGACTCTTGTGTGACACTAGGCAGAGGTTGAGGAGCGAAGAGCTTCTAGACTTGCGAGGGCATCGAGTCAGTGTCTTAAGTCTTTTCTCATGTCCTTTTTAATTCCATACTTAGTGGATTTTGCATGGCTAGGCCGTCCGAGTTTTTTTTCGTTATGGATTTTTCTCATTCATAGAGCTTTGTGTGATTATTTATTTTACTTTATCCTGATATCATCTAAATGCATGTTTTAGGATAAAATTAAATTAGCTCAAACTTGTTTACACAACCTTTGTTTAAAATGGGTGCAAAGGTTTATTTAGGGTAATTTTGTTTAAGTTTAATATTTAATTTGAAAAAATTTAAAATTGCCTTTTATTTATACCATTCCATATATCCCGCACTTTCAAATTGGTATCAGATCTAGAACACTAAGTTATTATGTTAAATCCATGTTTAATCATGAATTTCAGTGGTACTTATATAGAGGGTCAATCGTTTTCTAGACAACCTTTATTTTATGGGTCTAATTACGTGCATTGAAAATCATGTATGAAATCACATTGAAATTAATAGATGACAGGGTATGGCAAGCGGTAGTTAAGGGTTGGTCCCCACACACATCCTTATTAGGTGACTATATAATTCCCAAACCCATTGAAACCTAGAGAGAGGATGAACATAAGATCTTCAAGTATAATTCACGTGGCCTGAATGCTTTATTTTGTACGGTCACACCGGAGTAATTTTGCCATATTATGATATGTGAAATCTCTAAAGAGGCTTAAGACATACTCTAACTCACTCATGAGGGTACTAGTGCTGTTAAGGCTTCCAAACTCCAAAACCTCACCACTCAGTTTGAAACCATTAGGATGTAGGAGAGTGAATATTTTGATGAGTTTTATGTTAGACTATCAGATATTGTGAACTCGTTGATTAACTTGGGAGAGAAAATATTAGAAACTTGTGTAATCAAGAAAATCTTATGGTCTTTACCTGAAGGATTTAATTAAAAAGAGTGAAAATTTTGAATTCCTCTGGTACTTTGGACTCTACAAAACTCAAAGAGCTTGGAGGTGATCTTCAAACTTATGATCTTGAAATGTTTTCCTATAAAAAGATGATGAAAGATAAGAGCGTTGCTTTGAAATCTCGAAAAGAGGAAACATGTGTTTCATATGATGAGTTTGACATCAATTATGATGATATGGCCATGTTTGTAAATACGTTTAAGAAATTTATCAAGTTTGAAAAACAAACTAAAGATGAAAAGAAGTTTGAGAAAAAAAACTTTAACAAGGCTATAAAAATCCATAAAAATTGTAATAATAATTTTAAGAAGGATGAGTCAGATAGATGCTTTGGGTGTGAGGGTTATGGCTATAGTGCAATTGAGTTTATCACTAAGAAATGTAAGGAGGGAAATAAACTGATTTCATACAATGCCACCCTTAGTCATAGTGAACCGGAAGAGGAGCCCGATTCTCTCATTGAGTTCAAACACATCGCGTTGATGGGTAGTCATGTGAGCCTTGATGAAAAAATATTTTAATGAAGATAATTCTAATTATGATAGTTTCAAGGCCATTTTTTGTAACTCCCGAGTGAATAAAGGTGGAGAGATTAGAGATGAATAATAAGATAATGAAAAGGAGGAGTAGAATGAACATCAAGTTTCCTACCGCGAGTTGTATGCAAAATCGATGAAATTTAATAAGGAGAACTTAAGGTTGGAAGCTAGGTTGAAACAACGTACCGTAGGTAATGATGAGAGTATATTAATTGAGGATATTAAGTCAAATGAGAAGACTCTTAGGTAGAAGCTCTTGTTTATTGAGGGGGAACAAGATTGCCTTTGGGGATTAATGGAGATTTTGAAGAAGGATTCCCTTATTTTTTACGAGTCACATTATTTGCTCGTGCGTAAGATTGTGAATTTAGAAGAGAGATTGAGATGCTCGAATAATGTCCAATTTTATTTGAAGTTTAGGTTGGAAAAGTTGGATAAAATGTTAAGCGCCGTCTGAATCAAAGATGACAATTGCGGTATTCGCTTTGATATTCCAAATTCTTTTCTACTAAATTCAAAACCATAATTTTGAGAGAGTCAACCATTTCTAGGAATGTTAGAAAGGGTCATCCCAAGGGTAACATTACTCATGTCTACACATGCACACACTGCGTCCGAAAAAGTCACATTAGGCGCTTTTTCTTTAATATTAGAAATGTTCCTAGAAGTCTAAGTCTAGAGTCACCGAGGTTCTCAAAACTCATGGGTGTCATGTCACGCAAATGTGAATTAGGAAATCATATTTGGAGTCTTTACATGTTAGACTAGTTGATTTTCAAATTCTCACATATGATATTTATCATGCTAAATCTAATGGTTAATTGTGTTCGCATATTTTCATACACTAGATTTTGTACTTCATGATATATATACTTTCTCGTTTTATGATGTTTATCCTTTTTTATTATGATTTTTCTTTTATTGGGTCTTATTGAAAAATAAAAAACGATTTATTTTGTCTTTTGAGCCTTTTGAAAAAAAAAACTCAAAAACATTTTTTGATCTATGTGCAGTTTATTTTTACACATTTTATGTGGGATACTGGTGTGTTTGAATCAACTTAATTCCATGTTTTCGTGTGTTTAGAACATTTGATTATTAGTTGCAATGCTTAGATTGTTCTTAATCACGCTTGCATGGAGTAGTTTGAAAATGACTTGCTTAATGGATTCACTTTGCATATGCCTCCTCACACATTTACACGAGATCTTTTGTGACACCCCGCCTAATTAAATACCGGGCGATCACTCCTTTATTAAATTAACATCAAGGTGAACAGTTGGTTCATTCTTAGCATCACTGTCGTAAAAATACTTTTCCAATTTAAACACCCTAAATAATTAAGCTAAGTGTCAAAACCATTTAAACCCTTATTCTCATTTTATTAAATCCAGTTATAAAACCTTTAACCGTTTACATTTTTAAGAGTCACACATTAGGAATGAGAATAGAAATGAACATTCAAGAATTTAACCATCAATAAATAGTCCCAACATTTAAATACTAAAGGAAAACTTCCTGACAGTAATAAATCCCGAAATAAAGGTACTGAAAGTAAAAATTACAATATCTGACAATATCAACTAAATAATGGAAAAGGGCGACACATGCCCCTGCTGGATAAAGCTGAACTAGAAGTAGAGTCAACAATGAGGTCGTCTAAGAATGTCCTGCAACTCCTACAAAAGATACAGCGCGTTCCATCCAAAGAATCCTAAGCAAGGCACCCCTGTGGCTGGGCACCTGTAATACATATATATATAGACACAAGAGAGAAGAAGTAACAGCAAACGGGTCAGAGCCCGAATGTAGAACCGTTTTAAAAATAGTTTAGCAAGTATTTAAATTGATTACAGGCCAATGCAACAACATATTAGTGCGGCACTCTCTTGAGAAATTCTCACCTCTCTTCTAATGTGCACAACTAACGCACTAACCTTCCCAATGGTCTATCTCGTCATATACCACACTATCTTTCCCCAATGATTTAACTTATCTTAGGTTATTCGCAGGATTTACAACTGAACAACACAAGTATTTAAAACGTAAGATTTCAATATATAACCAAAGTTCTCTCTTTTAACTTTATTAATCAGTAAAGTTTTCCAGTGTCATATTATACTTTCTCAACACAAGTATTTATAATTTGAGTCATCAACCATGTCCTACATATCAACTCACAGTAGGCAGTTCCATATTTCAGAATTTCATATATATATTAACTACTCGTATAATATATATATCATAACGGCACCCCACATAAAAACTATGGTGCGGGCATACTCTGCTATCCAATCCCCGTATCAATCACACTAAAGGGAATACAAGTTTGGAATCACTCTCGAACTGTACAAATACATACACAAACAATATTGAGGCGAAGCATAGTATCCAAGTCCAAGAGGTCAGTACATACCCTCACGTCTCTTAGGACCGTCCGACTATCGATTCGATAGTCCGTACCTAGGATTCCTATCTTCTAGGGTACGAGTCAATATCCCCCATAAGGCAACACAGGATAAGATCGTCCCAGTGCGGTAACCTCCGGGATAGCAAGTAGCGTGGGCATGATTTTCACAAGTATATAATATATGCATACACAATCATATAACTATACTACTTTTATCATATCAATTTAGGTTTATCCCATAACCCATATTCACAACATTTATCCTTATTTTCCCATTATTAGTCATCACGTATAATGGTTCGTTTATCACTTTAATTCGAAGGGTTTCTCCAACTTACTACGTAGCCCTCATGGACTCTATCCTTCCAAAGGTACAATTCAGTAGGTATTCATTTATGTTCCAACGTAACCCTCTTACGTGTCTCTCCCCTTTAACATATACTTACATTGTCCCTCATGTAAGATATCCCAAAAATATAGATTTCGCCTTACATTAAAGGATTTTGAATTTTATTTTCAAAGATGAGAATTTCAAATGGTTTCAAAATCGGAATTAAAATGGAGTTTTAATTGAATTTTTTTATTATTTAGAAGAGTCCTCAAAATATAAAACTCTCTAAGAGTCCTCAAAACATAAAACTCTCTAGTAAAAATAATATTTTTAGAAATCCGACTGCTCGATCAAGCTGAATTTTTGTTCGCAGTCCTGTCTCGCCGTTCGCTACAACATACTAAAATTTCAAGCGATTCCAATGGTCCGATCATCTGGAATAAAATTTTTAGTGTTTGTATCTAATTAGAACTCTTTTCTTAATCAAACTCTTAATCCTTTACATGACAAAGGGTTTCCAGAATATCATTTAAGTCATCACTACATCCAATTTCCTATCTCAAATTAGGTTTTTCTTCCATACAATTCATCCTAATCATTCCTAAACCAATATGAAAGATGCATCAATGAAATAAACAAGATAAACACTTGCCTAGAATTTTCAGAAATCTGGGTTGGTGCCGAAATTGGTGTGGTTGCGTTCCCCGTCTCGCGATCTACGCGTTGGTGTTGACGGCGGTGTAATCGGAGGTGTTCTTGGCCTAGAACTCCTTGGAGAGCTTCTCCTCTTCCTCTCCAATGGCCGTCATTTATCTTTGGTTCTTCTAAACCTAGAAGACAACCTAGATATCTTATATAACCCTTTTAATTTTCGTAGGTTTAATTACCCATAATTGTGAAATGTCCAAAACGCCCTCCCGGGGTACTAATTGGGCCTAAAAACTCCCCGAGACCCAAACTAAACCCCCGGGTATACTTTTTTGACTATATCGACCCTTATGAACACGTTGGTGCACTCAAAATTACCATATGAACAACTTATAAAATATTCACTTATTAATGAACATTTAGTCCCGACACGACACAGGCGCGTCCCGACTTAAATTTCCATAATTGTCATTTTATTCACACGTGACAATATTATAACAATAAATCTCATATATTACTATACTCATCCAGTAATATTCAACAGATAAAAAATTTCCAACAATTACTAACTCTCGTCACGCTAGTAAATATTTAAAGCAACATTCCGGATTAAAATTAAATTAATTTATCTCAATTAAATTTAATAAATCCCATAATTTAAAAGCTATAAAAATACGGGGTATTACATCTTTTGGATTTTAATTTCATATATTACATGAGTTAAGTGAGATGTTCACCTAACAATATTGTCAATATACATATATATTTTATTGGGGTATTTGTGCATGTAAGAACCATTTTCTTTGAGTTTGTTCTTTTATTGAAAATATTAGTGTGTATAGGAAAGGGCTTCAAACGGAGACACCATCCTTGCATGAAAGGCCACTGTTGGCAAGAGCCTAAAAAATTAAGAGGCAAAAGAAAAGAAAAAATTGCCAAGGCCAAATTACGTTTTATTGATTCTTCATTTAAATTGGTATATTCAAAATATGAGAGTGAAAAATGATATATCTATAATTTTGAGGGCGTTATAAGTTGAAGATCAATGGGGTTGCATAATGAGTCCTAGTTACTTCGTGTTTGATGATATTGATTTGACAATCATAAATATTTTCTAGGTTAAATTGCATTGTTCTTATTTGTCCATTATGATTCACTTTATCTGTCACTATGAGGTTTGATAAAGTTAATGCAGTCAAATATAACTCCTTCGACATTTTTGAGTGGTTGGATAATAATTGTTTTATTTCTAAGTCATGCCCCTTCACTCCTTTTACCACATATTTAGACACATCGATACTATGCTAGTGTGTAACGCTTATGTGTTTTATGCCACGTTGTGGTCGTTTATATATATATATATATATATATATATATATATATATGTATATATATATATGCATGTGTGTCATCGGTGTCTTTTGCATATTATATATATGGTATCATTTTTTTAGTCTTTGCATTTGCATTTAATCCATGTTTGCCATGTTCTTTATCTTTGAATTAAACTGGCATTCTATATGATCATATTAATATCTCTTATTGCTTGTTTACAGTGGTATCTCATGCTTCATTTTGTATTAAGTTGGTATCATTTTTTCATCAAAATTGGTATTAATTGATCATTGTTTAGATTATTTGTGTATGTAAATCCATGTTGTGTTTGTTTCACTTTACATCATTGCATGATATTATTCTTTCCTCTATATTTATAATTGTTTTACATGTTCTCACATTTTTGGGGAGAAATGGTTTACTATGAATTCTTTCTTTGTCTATTTCTGAACAAAAAGGGAGAGAAATGGTATCTTTCACTTTAGTTTTAGGAGGAGATCTTAATCTTGGGGGATACGTCTTACCTAGGTGGGAATTTTTAGACACAGTGGGATTTTATTCTTATGCAGATTTTATATATTGTTATATTCTCTTTGCATTTGAAGGTATGTTTAAGTGTGAAGGTTTATAATGATGCGATAAAGTTACAGCCATGCAATGCTACTCAAGGTTATATGTCTGTCAAGTCTGTATTTTTTTCCCTTTTGGGGTTAGGATTGAGTTTTTAGATGAGCTTGATGGCCCATATTTTTTTGTTTTGTCCCGGAATAGCCAGAGGGAGAGATTTGTAAGGACAAACACTTGATAGATTCAATTTGTATGTATATTGGTTTATTCCGTATTTGGACAAAACAATTGAGTCATAAGTTAGGACTTTAGTGAATTAACATTTCAAGCCTATGATGTATTTGATTGAAGATCATAGCGGCCAAGTTAAAATGTTTACATCATAGTGATGTGTTTTCTACCACGTTTCATCTTCAACATTCGAGGAATCTCAAAAAGGTATGAATGCAATTTAATTTGATTCCTGGATATCATTGCGTGTCTATTTTACATGCTTGAGGATATTTTTCATAAAGGATTGTTAAAAGAAATTTTTTATTTTTTGAATAAAGTAATTCAAATGATCTTTTAAAGTTGATCAAACAAATTCATGTAGTTCATTCAAATGAGATTTTCTGTTGGTTCGGACGAGATGGCTATGTCTTTGGAATGACATTCAAACGAGGAAGTTATGTCAATACTGATAACTTCATTTGAAACTCGTTCGAAGTATGTTTGAACGAGATATGCATGTTTGTTTGAACGAGGTTCAGTTTTGTTCGAATGAGATTATGCACTTCATTAGAACGAACCTATGTTTTCATTCGAACGAGTTTCCACCGTCTCAAAATTTGTGTTTTCTATAAATAGGCATACTGGGAACTTTTTTACTTGAGAACTTTGGTGAAAATAACTTTCCTATCATAAACTAAAAGCCTACAAACCTTAATTTTACCTAAAATCTTTGAGATCCAAGATTCAATCTTTATATTCTTTGAGATCTTGTTTGGCATCAAGGTTTTATTCATCACTAGTTTTTTTTAGTACGTTTTATGCAGTGGATTCTGTATTTTCTGTTTACACACGGTAGACTCCGTATTTGTGGGGTTACGGTAAAATATAGTGAAATTAGTTGTTTGATTCGTAGACGGTTGCTGAGATGTTCGGTGGATATCAAGGACTGTGTGGACTCACACGTTGTGGTAGTGCGCAAGTGGACCCTTGTGTGACACACTAGGCAGAGGTTAAGGAGAGAAGAGAGCCAAGGCTTGTGAGGGCGTCGAGTCTATCTTATAAGTCTTCTATCTTGTCCTTTTTAATTCCATACTTAGTAGATTTTGCGTGGTTGGGCCATCCGAGGTTTTCCTCATTGTGAATTTTCCTCTTACATCGAGTGTTTTGTGACTATTTATCTTACTTTATCATGTTATCACCTAGATGCATGTTTTAGGATAAAATAAAATTGGCTAAAACTTGTTTAAATTGCTTTTGTTTAAAATTGGTGATAAAGTTTATTTGGGGTAATTTTTCTTAAGTTTATTATTAAATTTCAAAAAATTAAAAATTGCCTTTTGTTTAGACCACTCGTACATCCTTTAGTTTCAAAACAAAATGCGTTCTACAAGCCCAAAGATAGGAAACATACCCTCAAACCACCTGAGTTTATGCCTACGCATCTTAGGTTTGACGGGGTACACATGCTAGTACTGAAGTGCTTATTGCTCACGAGACTGGGTTGGTGGTGCTGGTACCGTTGTCATTGAAGCAACTGGTGGGATTGGCAATTGCTGATGCTTCCCTTGAACCTGGTACCCACACTGACCTCTTTGCTCCTGTTCTCCCTGGTCTCCCATAGGTAACCTCCAAGATGTGTGTTCACCTTAGCCACAAGTAAAACATGTGCCGTTAAAATAATGTCTCTCTTGCCTCTATCAATGCTGGCCCCTAGCCTACTATTCTTGACCCTAATGGCCCTAATGAAACTTCTATCCGTGGCCCTCGTGGACCTTATGATCATCAAACCCTTTGTGTTTGTTTTGGTGTGGATCTCCTACTTGAGGCCTCTTAGATTATTGTGTCTCCGGAGTAGGCCTGTCAATGGATCAAATATTATCCGAATCCAAAATTGAATCCAATCCATTTAAACGAATTTGAATCACGCCAGAAATCCGATTACCCGATTATCAGTTTATTAAATGGAGCAGATTTTGATTCATATGATCTGATCCGTTAATAATCCGATCCGATTAATATTTATAATATATATTTAATTAATATATACTATATTTACTAATATTTTAAATGTATATTATAATTGTTATTTATAATATTATATAATGAAAACCCCCCTCATATAAAAAGAAAATGACACTCACACACACGAAAGAAACCTAAACCTAAATCTCTAAAACTTACACGACACCTCACTCACAACCTCTCTCTCATCTCACATGCCCGAATCCCTCCTCTCCTCCTCTCTATCCCGATGCCTCACTCTCCTCTCCTCCTCTCCCACACTCATATGATCCGTCCGACGCCGCAAACATGTATGGTTTTTGTTCTTTCTGTAGATTAATGTTTATGCACAGGTTTTTGTTGTAGTTTTTTATTATTTTTCAGTTACGCTGTTTAGGGATCGGTACATTAATGTTTGGGGGATATTCATCGTAATGTATTTCAGTTACGGTGTTGGGATTTTTCAGTTACGGTGTTGGGGTTTTTCAATTAAGAATTAAAATATATTTGGGGGTTCTACAGATTCTTATCAAGATGAATCAAATTTCTCAGTGTTTCAATTACGAATTAAACAATTACGATTTTTGTTGTGGTTTTTTAGTTATGAAATAAATAAATATTTGGGGGTTCTATAGATTCTTGTCAATATGAATCAATGTTAGTTTTTCAGTTACGAATCAAATAAATTTCATAGTTTATCAGTTTTTAGATTGATGTTCTGAAATAACTGTTAGTTTTTCATTTCTTAGTTTTTCATATCACTTTAAAATTAATGTTATTTACTATTTTTTTGGTAGGTATGTCTTCATTGGATCCCTGTCAAAATTCAAGCGGTGCGGGTGGAAATGATTTTATCGACGTTGAGAGCCAACACGACGATGAGCGAGGACCATCAAAGAGGACCTAGGCGTCGAACATCATCGGTATGGACTATTTTTGATAAATTTAAAGATGCAAAAGGTGAAGATAAGACCAAATGTAGTCATTTCAAAAAAATATTTGTTGGGGATAGTAGTAAAGGTATTAGTCACCTTAAGTCCCATATAACTAGGTGTACGGGTCCTCAAAATGACATTTCTCAACATATGATAAATGCCTCCAAAAAGATTGCCGATGACACCATAAATATTGAAACCTTTAAGTTTGATCAGGAAAAAAAAGTAAGAGGTACCTCACTATAATGATAGTGAAACATAATTATGTCTTTAACATGGTGGAATATGAATTTTTTGAGAAGTTTTGTAATGGCCTGAATCCTCAATTTAAATTAGTGTCAAGAAACACCATTAGGTCAGACATTATGGAGTTGAATGGAGAAGAAAAGATGAAACTTTACAATGTTTTGGAAAGTCAGTCAAATAAAATAACATTGACTACGGATTTACGGAATTTTGACCATCAAAACTTTGCCTATTGTTATTTTGCGGTGCACTACATTGATGATACATGGGTTTTACAAAAGAAAATCATTAATTATAGGTGTATTGAATACCCACATAATGGTGAAAAATTGTTTAAGTTCATTTTGGATTGGAATTTGGACAAAAAAATATTTTCAATGGTGGTGGATAATGCGGGTGCTAATGATGTAATGGTTAGGCACTTAAGAAGTTGGTTGAGTAATAAATCTTTGCTTTGTTTGGGTGATGATTTGTATCATGTTCGTTGTAGTGCCCATATTCTTAATTTGATTGTTTAAGATGGGTTGAAAGTGATTGGGGGTCTTATTCTTAGCATTAAAGACACGATTAGATATTTGCACAAGTCACCATATGGGAAATAACAATTTGACGTTGCATGCAATCAAAGTAAGATGAGGAGTAGAAAACAGGTTCCTATGGATGTACCTAATCATTGGAACTCCACGTAATTAATGCTTGAGACGGCTTTAGATTTGCAAGAATCTTTTACACGCTTGGCACAAATTGATAAAAATTATAAACATTGTCCATACGAAGAGGAGTGGGGTGTGGTAAAATTGGTTTGCGGTTGTTTGAAAAAATTCTTTGATGCTACACACTATTTTAATAGTACAAATTTTTCGACTGCAAATGTATTCTTTTATGATGTTTGTAAAACTCAATTAATGTTGATGAGTTTGGAGGAAAGTGAGCACGAGTAACTTCGTTTCATGTCTATCCCAATGAGGGAAAAGTTTGAAAGGTGTTGGGATGAATATAGTTTAGTGTTTCTATTACCGTTGTACTTGATCCGAGGTGTAAGATGGCGTATGTTGAGTTCTATTATAATAAAATCTATGGTGTCCGTGCTAGTAGTTATGTGGTAAGAGTACGTAGTGCTTTTATAGATTTGTATTTGGAGTATGAGGGTGATAATTCTTTTGGTTGGATTCAATAGGGGCTCGAGATGTGGTTGATGGAATGAGGAGTAGTACATCTCACACGGGGGGTCTTAGTGTGATTGATGAATATGAAAATTTTGGCACTTGGTATAATCAATCCGCCAATGTTCATGCTTTTTAAAAAACTGAGGTGGATCAATACTTAGAAGAAACTGTTTACCAAAGAAAATAACATTTTAACATCTTGACGTGGTGGCAAATGTGTAGTGGTAAGCCTCCTATCTTGGCATAAATGGCATGTGATATTTTAGCTGTCCCGGAAACTACAGTTGCCTCTGAGTCTGCTTTTAGTATTGGGGGTAGAGTTATTAATGAGACACGTGCATCTTTACTTCTCGAGATTGTTGAAGCTTTAGTTACTATTGTGGATTGGATAGAATCAGAAAAAAGTCAAGTAATTAGTTGTTTAATTTGTCATTATTTTTATGTTTTTTTTCTTCAAATAACTAAATCTTTGTAATATTTGTTCCAGATGTTCAAGAATCATAAGGTTTGTTTCAGTGGTATCATAGAAGAAGATAATCACCAAATAAGTTCATTATTTTCTTTTTTTTTAACATATGTTACCTTACAATATTTTTATTTACCTTTGAACAATAAATGCTCATTATTTTCTTTTATTTTTTAGGGTGGCTTTGAGAGAGAAAGTTGAAATGAAGATGTGGTTTTACAGTTTGATTTTGAACTTTTATCTAAGTCATGTTTGTAATTTTTGGATTTTGAATGTTGGATTTGATCTTTGTGTTATTAGTGATGATGTGTTTATATTTGAATGGTGGACTTATATGTTGGACTTCTATCTTGGTGTTAGTTTGATTTTGAATGTTGGACTTTGTATCTAAGAATAAATTTTGGACTTTTATCTAGAATATTATTTATGGTTCTTTATTTCATTAGCTTTTTTTTTGGGGGGGGGGGGGGGGGGGAACATTTGCAAAATAAATTTATGAAATAAGAGTTGAAAATAAAAAATCGGATTCAAAAATATCATTATTTGGATTTGGAACTATCATTATGAAATAAGAGATGAAATAAAAAAAATTTGCAAATCAAGTGGTCAAAATTATATTTTTTGACATATCATTATCCGTTTTTTGTAATGAAAATTATTATTAAAAAAAATCGGATCAGATAAACGAATCGGATTAACGGATTCTTAACAAATCGGATTCGAAACCCTAATAGATAATCCGTCAGATAATCGGATCGGATCCGAATCCGTTTAACATAAACGGATTTGGATTTGGATTTGGATTTGCCTGCTCTAGTCCGAATCCGATCCATTTACAGGCCTACTCTGATGTACCACCTCCATTTGTCTTGCCCTGCTGGCTAGATGAATCCACATTGGGCCTATTCTTTCCCTTGACCTTCTAAAACTCCCTATGGTCCTGATAATGAAGTAACGCGGCATTAACCACCTAGGTAAGTGGTAAAATCCGTATTCCCCAAAATGGTCTTCTTGGTGCTCCATGTTAACCTGAAGATGAACTTCTCCATCTTTTTCTCCTCAATGTTTACCTCCTTTGGTACAAATTGAGAAAGCGTGGTAAACTCCTACTCATATTCCTATATAACACGACCCTCCTGCTTAAGGCTTAGAAATTTCTTCTTCTCACATCTAACTACCAGTGGGAAGTAATTGTCAACAAACTTGACCCACAAATCGGTGATGTTCATTGTGTCCCTCTCCTCTATCGTAGTGTCAGACTCCCACCACTGTAACGCCTCTCCAACCAATCTAGATGTGGCTAACACTTGCTTATGGAGCTCTAATCACTCCACCATCCTCAAGGTCCTCCAGATGTCTTTACTCCAATTCCATGCAATGATAATATTTATACTCCCAGCAAACTCCTGTGAGTTCCCTTTGGCAAAAGTTCCCACGTGATTTCTCCCAAATTGTACTTTACTGCTTAACTGGTATCATCACTTGTTGTTGTGGTTGTGGCTGTGGTGGTAGATGGAAGTGATATAAAATAGCAGCCATCACTGTGGTGACTGCCTGAGTAATAATAACACCCATATTTTTTATGGATGCTATTGGTAGCGCCTGTTACAGATGTGGCTGCTTCTCCTTCTGAACATCTCTGTATCTTGTCATGCTCTAGTACGTCGAGTGTTTACCATCTAAAAAGAAAACAAGGTTTGTATAAGCTAACGATTTGAAATATGAATACAATGAATCTTAATAATAGGACTCCGTAAATCAAATAATGCAACGTAGAACGAGCACAACATAGATCTTAAGCACACTAAAACTTGATGCTCTGATACCAAGTGTAACAACCCCTATTTTCCATATAACAGCCGACTATACTAATACGCCGAAGATAGGGCTTGTTAAATAATTTATATCATTCTCAACATCAAACTATAAATACAAAATCAGTGAATTTAAAACTATTCACAACATGCAATAACTAAAATGATAAATAAATCTGGATAGATAATATCTCAAAACCTCCAATAATAAATAGTTTGAACGATCCCACTCTGAAAATAACTAACTGAAAATAAAATAATGGGAATCAAGGTCTATACAATCTTTGAACTAAAATTAAACTAAAATGCTGAAAAAAGTAAAAACCTAAGCCAGAATCAAAGACTCGAAGATGCTAGTCGAATGGAATGACAAGTATGAAAGCTCCTTGATCTTGTGGATCCTATCTATGAATGCCTGAAAAACTTTTTATATAATTTGGGTCAACGACCTAAAGTTGCAAAAAATATTTTCAATATCAAATGTGTAAATTATGCGACTCATTTACAATAAATATGTCATCATGTCGGCTCTCACATCCTTAAGTGAAATGCTACGCACATATTCCATCCCGAGGCATAAACTGTACTAAAAGTCTCTTCATCTCCACTAATAAGTAACTGGAAATCAAATGCAACAAGGATGTAATTAACTACACGTGTGATAATGCAACCCAAATTACTAACTCCCATAATGTCACCCACAAGTACGACATACACAGTCTTATAATAAGATATTAAACGTGCCATATGGTTCATTCATAAAGTGTTTATCACTAGACTAAAACATATTTTTCATATATTCACAATAAAATCACACGAAGGCAACTACCTTCGGAGACACTCTCTTCCCTCTATCGGTAAATCTATAGGAGTTCCTTACCTAACGGACTTAAAGTACCTCATTACATACATGAGAGAATGGGGGATCAGTACACAATCATGTCACCGGGTATGCCCATACCAAAACTCAATCGATGGATCGGATCATCAACTTCTCTCATCACGAATTCTAAACTGGATGGAAAAATGGTTAAAACTTAAGACCTCCACGACGGCATGCATCAACAACCATGTGTGAGGTATACGGTCATAACTTCCAAAGCAGCCCTGGCCGATAGATTCACCACAAGTATGGTATGTTCATAAAAATAAATAATATATATATATACCACACAAAATGTATGTATATGTCCAAATTATATCTCTTTGCTCACGCGTTAACCTTATCTAACCCAATCCCCAACGTCAAATTATACAATTAATTAAAGTATTTACCCATCTTTTACCTCAATCAAAGATAACATAATTAGTTTCTCAATTTATACTCTAATAAACCTAACTAATGAAATATACCGATCACCTCTAGACTAAACAACTATTCAACCGCTCAAATCAACTCGGAACAATCCCACGAACCATCACGAGCCAAATTCGTCCCATCTTAGGGGTCGAATTGAATCTCCCCTAGGCCAAATCGATTTGGTTTAGGGAAGAGACCCAGGTTGGTCTAAAAAATAATGTTTATTTTCCCAATCCTCCATTAATGCCCAATCCAAGCTTCAAGTCAACCCCAAACCAATTCTTCTAATCCAGAAACATAATTATTCATACTCCTTCGTTTCTAAGGGATTTAACATTAACGAAACATAATCGTACGTTCAATTCATCAATTCTCCAAATTAAATTAAGTTTCAATATTTAATATACAATAAAATCATAATCACAGATGATTTCCAAACTATACCATAAATTAATAAAGGGATTGAATTACTAAACAAAATTAAATCCTACAAATGAGTTCTAATCACATAATCATATATCAAAACCATTTAATTTCAGATTTTTCTCCAAAGGCACAAGTCTTCAATGCAAAGTTAATTAATACTAATCCCAATTAAACCAATTAAACCAACATAATCAAGATAATTAGATTGAGTCCTAAACATGCATTCTAAACCCCAAAAATAAACATATAACATGGAATTCTAAACAAGTTGCAGATTAACATGTTATATAACAAGAGATTTCTTGCCTGAAACGATGAACAACGAGTCTCTCCACAATGGTGCTTATTCTTCTTCTCCTAAAGTCTCCTTAAAACTCTTCCCCACAAAGTCCAAGGCTTCTAGTTTTTTTTATAAGTAAAATAATTAGTTAATGAGGTTAATCTCGCTTAAATATTTCTTAATCCCCGGGTCTATAATAGGCCTATTTTCGGGCCCCTATTTAAAATACTATCCAGAATAGCTCAAAACATAGCTTAAGGGTATACATATCCCCGAGGCCTAGCATAAAACAAATAAAACATGTAACTGGGCTCCAAAT